>CAMGYJ010000002.1:46165451-46765451 GCA_946122785.1 Linum tenue
TGCAAAGGTTTAGTTCTCATGAGTGCAGAAATGAATGGATGTCTTGACTCGATTACTTGTTGATTACAATTGCCATGCAATGTGTTTTGTGAATTGGAATAGATGGTTGGGTGACTACATAACCATGTGAGTTTTGAATCCCTCTTACCATGGAGAGTAACATCACAATAGTCACTAGTGAGTACGATGGAGGCATAGGATTAGTCCATGCCCAAATGTTGATTGTCCCGAAATATTCTATCCCCTAGTCAACCCCTTTGAGCCTTGTGACTTTGGGGGTCATTCTCTTGTAGGAGCTTTTCGCTTGTGAGCTTAATGGTGCTTGATAGAACGAACCCCATCCTTTCTTCGTGTTTATACGTGAGTCATCCTTGTGTCCCGGAGTTCGTGCTTAGGAGCTCCATTGAGGTTCTACGTAGGAGGATTTTGCGCGGTACTTGCTAGAAATGAAGAGTTAGTGTTGGAGTAAGTTCCTAACTGAGAGCATTGTTCGTTAAGTGGTATGTGTTTCACTCTCTAGTACCCCCTCGAAAAAAAAGAGGAAAAGAAAGAACAGGAAAGTTGAAAGAAAAAAATAATCGAAAAAGAGGTAATAAACGGGGTAAAAGAGGTAAATAACGGGTTAAATAAAGTAGGAGCTCATGTTGTGTTTGTCACCACCCAAAAGGCCTTTCCCCATGTCCAAGACAATTGCCAGTCATTTGAACCCGTGTCTAAGACAACCGCCCGTGAACTCTGGCATTTAGAGGTTACCGGAGTGGTGAAGAGACGATAGGGGCGAGTGCTGAAGATTGTGCACATTTTTTGCACCAAATGGTCCCGACCCCACTGGTCAAGAGAGTGAGTGATTCATTCTTGTTTTGTATGTCATATCATACCATGGTGAGGACCTTTGTTGCCCATCTGTTTATTCCTTAGACTAAAATGTTATGCATGGTTAGTTGTGGTTGATGAGTGATCTTGTTGAGACTTGCATTGATTCATGAACAAGGTGAGAACTTTTTGTTTGCCCACTTTTGGTGGACTCGAATGTCGTTTGTGGTGGATGTCGGTATCGCTTGCAACGATTGATAGACCGTTATTTACACATGTTTTCACCCCTGTTCTTACACCATTTGATGTATTGATTCTCGTGTTTTAGACCGATTTCACGCTAGGTTGTGCTTGGTTATGATATTTCAGGTCCTAAGACGTGAATGAAGGCTTAGGAGCGAGTCTGGGGTCGATTGGACGAAGGTCGGACGCATGGCGAGGTTCCAAGGAGGCTGCACGGCCAGACCAGGGAGTCGCACGGCCGTGCAATGGAGCAAGTTGGCCGTGCGATTTTTGCCGAGGCCACGCACGGGCAAGCCATGGAAGTCGCACGGCCGTGCAACATACAATTGTGGCCGTGCGACATTATGCGAGCACGCACGGGCAGAGCAGGAAACCCGCACGACCGTGCAAGTGACCCGTTTGGCCGTGCGGGTTGGTGCGAGAGCTTGCACGGGCACAAGCGAAATCCGCACGGCCGTGCAAGGGGCAATCCTGGCCGTGCGAGATGGCTGAGGTTTGACTTAATGGTACGCCGCGTTTTGAGTCGCACGGCCAGAATGGTGATGTGCACGGCCGTGCACCCTGGCCGTGCGAGTCGGGAAAGTCTGGTTTTTAAGCGGATTCCGAGCCAAACAGAGGGGGATTGGAGTTTTTGAGAGACAGAGCGATTCCTAGAGAGAGAAAGCGACGAACAAGAGCCTTCAAGTGCCTTAGATCGATCTTCAACACCATTGGAGCTTGGTTTGAGCTTGGAGAAGTGCCGATTCAACGTCCAGGAGCAGAAATCCATCTTCACAGTATGATTTCCGCGTCTGATTCTGCTTTTGCTTCTCTCTCCATGGAGTAGTTCTCCCATTCATCTGGGTATGGAGAACCCTAGTTCTGTATGTTAGGTTTGATTGTATGAACCCAAGTATTGATTCTATGATATTGATTATATTCGATTGAGGTTTGAATGATTGAATGGCACGAATCCTGATCAAATTCCTGTTGTTTCTGCTTTAACCTAGAATGATAATATCTGCCTAGGTTGATAGAGCATCCTTAATTGAAGGTAGTGAATTGGTGACTTTAGTCGAGGACCAATTCACTATTCTGTACCGAATTCAATTCGGTAGTGGAGGTTTGGTTCGTTAGGGCCTCAATCTGTTTACTCCGGTGTAGGTTAGTCGCCAGCTAGAGACTCAGATTGAGAGGGTCTGAAGACCTTTAGTCGAGACTTCAGACTGTTTGAGAACCTTCCGCAGTATAACTATCATAGAAATTGAACTTGGTAATTACAACCCGGCTTAACTGCAGTCTAGGGGGAACCATATCCGGGTGACCTCTCTTGACCTGAATACAACCGTTTAGTTGTTTTGTTTGCTTGTTAGTTTAGATCTTCACTAAAGTTTCATTGCTAGATAATACGAATTCACTGAGTAGTCATCACATCTAGGACCCGGGTTGACAATAAAACCCAAACCCGCTATACTACGCTTTAGGAAGTGGTTATACTTGGCCAATTTCTAGAGTGACAGTAACAGCGAGTCAAGTTTTTGGCGCCGTTGCCGGGGACGGCTAGGTTGTTGAAGAAAAGTGATTTCTGTTACTTTAGCATTTTCATTTTTGCATTGAGTTTTTGTTTTTCCCACTTGTGCCTTCACGGGTTTGCCTTGCTTGATTGTGTGCATATAGTGCATGACCCGTAGCCAGTCGGGAGGTTTACTGCCGTTGGATCCAGAGATTGAACGCACCTGCAACCAACTTCGGAGACAACAGCGAACTAGACTAGCTACGGTGGAGTACAGAGACGGCCAATTGAGCAGCGAATCCGAGGACGAGCGCGAGATGGAGGGCAAAGACATCCCACAACCGGGGAATGCCCGACAGGCTCCCCCGGTGAATTAGCATCCACCACCACCGCCGGGTCCCACCTTGGAGTACTACTACACTCCACGGATTGCTGACATCCGCCCGGTCATCCTCTATCCACCCATCCCAGCAAACAACCTCGAGATCAAGCCATGCTGGATTCAACTCATTACATCATCTATCTAGTTCCATGGTTTGAAGGATGAGGAGGCCCGGGCACACCTTTCCCGTTTTCTGCAGCTGACGAACGGGTTTAAGCTGAATGGTGTTCCGGATGACGCAATCCGCCTTCACCTCTTCCCCCATTCTTTGGCGGGGAATGCTAAGAGGTGGTTGGAGACCCAGCCCCCACTGTCCATCACTTCTTGGGACGATCTGGCGGATAAGTTCGTGCACAGATATTATCCGGCATCGAAGACTACTGAGATTCAGCGGGAGATCACTCACTTCCGCCAAGAGCCAGATGAGTCCCTTCGCGATGCATGGGAGCGGTACATGGGATACTTCTGGCAGTGTCCCCATCATGGCTTCAGCGATGCTTTCAAAGTGGGGAACTTCTACAGTGCCCTCACCCCAGACAGCCAGAGGGTGATCGAGTCTCTATGCCCAGGAGGGGATATCCTTACTAAGACCCCACCCGAGCTGAACCAGATGATCAGTACTTTGGCTGCCCGCGATCATTCCTGGGGGCAGAACAACAGAGGTAGGAATTCCCGGGACCGAGGTGTGCATGCTATGGAGGCCAGATCCGGGTTAGAGCAGCAGGTGGCTGAGTTGGTGCAGACATTGAAGCAGCCTAACAGTCTCCTTCCGGGCCGAGGTGTAGCTACGCCTCCAGTAGCTCAGTGTCAGTGGTGTGAGAGCCCAAATCACCTGGTGGAGGATTGTCAATCTATGAGGGAGTCCTCCACTCCCCAAGAGCAGGTGGCCTTCATCGCCAATGCTCGGCACCTCGACCCATACAGCAACACCTACAATGAAGGATGGCGCCAGCATCCCAACTTCGCCTGGAGCAGCAACACCAACAAACCACCTGGTTTCCAAGCACCAGCAGGTGGTTTTCAGCAGAGGCAGCCCTTCCAGGATAGGCAGGGGCCACCACCACAGCAGCAGCCTTACCAGCCTAGGCAAGGGCAGCCATTCCAGCAGCCTCAGCGTCAGTACGCCGAGCCAGCAGCAGCGCCAGCTCCCGATAATCAGATGCCCGAGCTGAAGAACATTTTGGCAGCATTCATGACCACCAGCCAGGCAAGTATCACGAGGATGTATCAGACCATAGCTTCACTGGAGGTAGGCCAGAGAACCCTGGAGGCAGGACAGAGGAACCAGGGTGCCATTCTGCAAGATTTACAGAACCAGGTTGGCGCCATAGCTCGCCAGATTACTACTCGGGCCCCGGGGACTCTACCTGCCTCCACCATCCCCAATCCACGGGACCCGCATGAGACCGCACATGCCATTTTCACCCTGAGCGGTAGGCCTACATCAGCTGATCCTGCCCCGACCAGGCAGGAGGAACCACTACCTGCTTCAGCACTTTCAGCCGGTGATGCAGAAGTGCGGGTGGAGAAGGAAGCCCCTGCTCCCAAGCCACAACTAGTGGTTAAGGAGCATGTGCCCCAGCTTCCCTTCCCCACTCGCCTTCACAAAGACAAGCTGGAGACTGAGTTTGCCAAGTTTATGGCAATGTTGAAGCAGCTCAACATCAGCGTACCATTTATGGAGGCACTGTCGAAGATGCCCAAGAAGAAACTTGGGGATCTCTCGACAGTGCTGCTGAGCGAGGAGTGTTCTGCCATCCTGCAGAACAAGCTGCCTGAAAAGCGCAAGGATCCAGGGAGTTTTACTATCCCTCTTACTATTGGCAGCATGCATGTAGGAAAGTCCTTGGCGGACCTAGGAGCTAGCATTAATGTCATGCCATATAAATTGTTCAAAAAGCTAGACCTAGGTGAACTTAGCCCTACTAGGATGAGCATTCAGCTAGCTGATCGTTCTGTGGTGCATCCTAGGGGTATCATAGAAGATTTGCTTGTTAATGTGGGTGCATTCACATATCCTGTTGATTTTGTTATTTGGATATAAATGATGATGTGGATGTGCCTTTGATTCTGGGTAGACCATTTCTTGCCACCGCCAAGGCATTGATTGATGTGCACGATGGTAAGCTGATCCTGCGTGCTGGAAATGAACAGGCTATTTTTCCTGTGACTGAGTTTGATCATTGTGCTATGATTTCTGTATCGCCTATGCATGCTATTTCTGATCAGGTACACGAGCCTGTCGTGTACCCTTCTGCACCTCTCATTTTGCAGGACCCGCCTATCATTCCTTCGCCGCCACTCCATCCAGTCTCGCCTCCGAACAAAAAGCTCAAGGAGGAGTGGCGACCGAAGCCGCAGGTGGCTAAGCCGGCACGGAAGAAGAGTGGAGACCACTATGAGCTGGTCCCACCCCCTGCACCACGACCACCCTGGCCATCCGAGTACTCACTCGCCTGCATCTTGCCGGATGGCCAGGTCGAGCTGACCGATGCTGGTGGTTGCAACCGTCGGGTGCACGGTCACCACCTGAAGCTGTACCTCAAGAGCGATGTGGATCCTCTCTTGGAGGCACCTGTTCCTGCACCTCCCTAAGTATCCACCGTGGGCATCCAGCTAAAAGACGGTAAATAAGCGCTTGTGGGGAGGCAACCCCACCACAGTTTGACTTTCTTTCTTATGTTTCGAGTCGGATTGCGATTTGGTTTTGTTTTGGTTTGTGTCCTTTGTTCTAGATGATGTCTTATTGGGCTGACATCGGACCTAACATATTCTGGTTGAGCTCTTCTGTTCCCCTTGAGCTGTGCCGTGTTCCCGACTGGTCCATTTCCAGTCTTCTGCAGTCCGTGCATACCGGTAACATCGTTCCCCTTTCCTTCCCTCTTCTCCATTGAGGGCAATGTCGATCTTAAGTGTGGGGGGGATGTTTATCTTTTGACTGCATTAGATCTGTTTGTGTGCTTGGAGCCTAGTCCACTGTCCAAATTTTTGAATTTGAGGGCTCCAAGGCTCCAAGTACGTGTTCCTTGCAATTGCCTGCTCAGTATGCTTTGAATTGACAGTCTCTGTAGTGATTTGCAACCTAGGGAGGTAGTGTAGCACTATGGAGGATGTTGATGCATTTAAGAAGTCTCATTTCTTCTTTATAGTGTGTTGGTTGATTGAGTGAATTAGTGATCTTAGGACTCTTGAATTGTGTGGTGTTGTGGACTCTCTGCCTGTCATGGACTCTTGTATCATGTTTTGAAAGTAACAGGTGCTCGAAATGTGCTTTAAATTGACGTCTCCCGTGCGAATAGGGCGAAAGTGTGTAAGGGGAGACGGGAATCCGTTCCCAATTTCCACCTACTACCTCCAGCCCCCTTACATGTCTTTCCCCCGCACGAGGCTCGAGACAACTGCTCCTGGCATGGCCGGTAAGAGCCGGGCTCCCGCAAAACCTTTGCTAGGTGGGAGCCCTCGTTTTTTGAAAAAACAGGTTGGAACCCTTGAAAAAAGAAAAACAGAAAAACAAGCAAAAAGAAGAAAGAAAAGGGGTTCCAACCATCTCCAAGAAGAAAATCGAGCACCTTGAAAAATGTGAGTCCATGATCTTTTGTTTTTGAGAGTCTCTTCATCCACGATTCATTTGTCCTCTGTTCACTATTTGCCATGATGCTGACTCGAGACTAGTGCTCTCGCCGAAGAAGTTATGAGATGACTTGTGCGTCGGTTGACCTCGTAAGTTGCTAAATGATCTAGGAAGTCCTCTACCTACGATCGAGGTTGTTTGTTGCTACAGAGGTCTGGAGAGTTGCATTGGTTTGAGATAGGTTTGCTTGGGGACAAGCAAACGGTTAAGTGTGGGGGAGTTTGATAGACCGTTATTTACACATGTTTTCACCCCTGTTCTTACACCGTTTGATGTATTGATTCTCGTGTTTTAGGCCGATTTCACGCTAGGTTGTGCTTGGTTATGATATTTCAGGTCCTAAGACGTGAATGAAGGCTTAGGAGCGAGTCTGGGGTCGATTGGACGAAGGTCGGACGCATGGCGAGGTTCCAAGGAGGCTGCACGGCCAGACCAGGGAGTCGCACGGCCGTGCAATGGAGCAAGTTGGCCGTGCGATTTTTGCCGAGGCCACGCACGGGCAAGCCATGGAAGTCGCACGGCCGTGCAACATACAATTGTGGCCGTGCGACATTATGCGAGCACGCACGGGCAGAGCAGGAAACCCGCACGGCCGTGCAAGTGACCCGTTTGGCCGTGCGGGTTGGTGCGAGAGCTTGCACGGGCACAAGCGAAATCCGCACGGCCGTGCAAGGGGCAATCCTGGCCGTGCGAGATGGCTGAGGTTTGACTTAATGGTACGCCGCGTTTTGAGTCGCACGGCCAGAATGGTGATGTGCACGGCCGTGCACCCTGGCCGTGCGAGTCGGGAAAGTCTGGTTTTTAAGCGGATTCTGAGCCAAACAGAGGGGGATTGGAGTTTTTGAGAGACAGAGCGATTCCTAGAGAGAGAAAGCGACAAACAAGAGCCTCCAAGTGCCTTAGATCGATCTTCAACACCATTGGAGCTTGGTTTGAGCTTGGAGAAGTGCCGATTCAACGTCCAGGAGCAGAAATCCATCTTCACAGTATGATTTCCGCGTCTGATTCTGCTTTTGCTTCTCTCTCCATGGAGTAGTTCTCCCATTCATCTGGGTATGGAGAACCCTAGTTCTGTATGTTAGGTTTGATTGTATGAACCCAAGTATTGATTCTATGATATTGATTATATTCGATTGAGGTTTGAATGATTGAATGGCATGAATCCTGATCAAATTCCTGTTGTTTCTGCTTTAACCTAGAATGATAATATCTGCCTAGGTTGATAGAGCATCCTTAATCGAAGGTAGTGAATTGGTGACTTTAGTCGAGGAGCCAATTCACTATTCTGTACCGAATTCAATTCGGTAGTGGAGGTTTGGTTCGTTAGGGCCTCAATCTGTTTACTCCGGTGTAGGTTAGTCGCCAGCTAGAGACTCAGATTGAGAGGGTCTGAAGACCTTTAGTCGAGACTTCAGACTGTTTGAGAACCTTCCGCAGTATAACTATCATAGAAATTGAACTTGGTAATTACAACCCGGCTTAACTACAGTCTAGGGGGAACCATATCCGGGTGACCTCTCTTGACCTGAATACAACCGTTTAGTTGTTTTGTTTGCTTGTTAGTTTAGATCTTCACTAAAGTTTCATTGCTAGATAATACGAATTCACTGAGTAGTCATCACATCTAGGACCCGGGTTGACAATAAAATCCAAACCCGCTATACTACGCTTTAGGAAGTGGTTATACTTGGCCAATTTCTAGAGTGACAGTAACAGCAAGTCAACGATCCATGTGTTGATTGCCAATAGCCATTGAGATTCCCCACTTTGTGCCCTTTGAATTGTCCCTAAAGTATTTTGTTTTGGTTGAGATATTACCTTGTGTGAAATGGTTTGCTTGGAGACAAGCAAACGTCTGGGGGAGTGATTCGGACCTAAATGTACACTTTTAATCTCCATTTATCTTTGGCTTCTGTGGCATGTGAGCTGCGAAAGGTGTGGTTTTATGCTAGGTTTTTCGTGTTTCAGTGTGTTTCAGAATCTAACAGGTGGAACCAATCCCAGAGTCGACTATAGGAAGTAATGGAGCGAGGATCGGACCATAGGAGGAAGCAGCCAAAGATCACGGTCCAGGCAGGAAGTTCACGGTCATCAGGATCGTGAACTGGAGTCATAAACCGTGAACTGGCAGGGTTCCAGAACGATTCTACAGGTTATTGTAATCAAGTCAGTTCACGGTCGCAAGACCGTGATTTGAAGCTATGGAGTATGGACCGTGAACCAGCTAAATGAAACGACACAAATTGGTTCGAGTTCACGGTCTCCGCCAGTAGTTCACGGCCGTGAACTGGGACCGTGAACTGTGCAAGATCTGTGTATAAAAGGAGAGCTGAAAGGAAGAAGAAAAGGTAGATCCCAAAGGGAGAGAAACCACCTTCTTCTTCTTCTTCTAGCATTGAGTAGTCTCCGTTTCACTTAGGTGTTGTAGAACCCTAACTTCTACCATGTAGTTAATTGTGTGGATTGAATGATTGTGTGTGGGTGGTGTTTAATTTGAGATTTGAGGTTATTTTTCATTGTGATTGTGCATTATGTGTGCTTGGCAATCTATTGTGTTATTCTAACCTAGCTTAGAGGGAAACTCCCTTATCGTAAGAGGCTCAAATTGAGTTGGGTTTTCTTGGGCATTCCATGCCTCTTATCTAGGTTAGCGTAGGGCAAATCTCTAAACTCAAATTGAGCACCTAGGTTAATTGTGATTAAGCCGTCCAAACCCCAATTTGAGGGAGAAGGTAAGTCACCCCTCAATTGCTTGGGCCAAGAGGCAACAATTGTTGCCTATAATGATTCCTTGGCCTAGCAATTGAGAGTGTGGTTTCTAACCATTGTTTCGCCTCCTAGCGGTTCACGGCGCCTTTTCCCACACCGAGTCATTTGATCCCACTGGTCATGGTGGTTAGTTAGGGGAAACAAATCCCGAGTGAAGCTTTTTCACCAAGAGTTTTAATCCATTTACTTTTATAGTCTTTCTTTTTAATCGTAGATTGTAGAGATTTTCACAAACATCATTCCACTAGATAATGTTTCAAACAGTCGAAGTAAGGTTACATGGGCCAACCCGGATCGATATTTAAACATACTTGTCCTATATTGCACCCATCTAAGGTTTATACTTGAGCCTTAGGTGAGATTTAAGTGTGATATTTGGGTTGAGTCAATCTACGAGTCTCAAATTCTAAGATTAAAGGTTAATTTTTATTAAGTCTTGACCTCTTACAACGAATGTGAAGGCCCTTATAAATAGCCAACTCAACTACTAATTCGACTACTAATTGAACAAGGAAATAAACTGCAAACATGGTAAAAGAATCCTATCTAGGAAAGGAAATAAACTTGACACATAAGCAAGCTTTTGGCACAAGCAAACTGCCTTACGGCTCAAGCAACCGAAACAGCCTTCATGGCCATTTTGATCCCTTGTCTTTGAAGGCTTCCAGGCTCCGTCGAACTTACCCAACTCTAGTACGTTCTTTAACAAGCTTGGAAATTCCATTCACAACTCGCAACTGCCTTCGAAGCTTCCTCAAATGTGTCGAATAAGCCCTCAAAGAGGGTACCTCGAAATAGCTCCCACACTTAACCAATATCGCCATCTTCAGAAACCTTCTTCCTTTGTCCTTGTAGGTGACTTTAAGCTTCGCTGGTATCGTGCTTGGGCCACTTTCGAGGGTTGCATCAGACCCTCCCTGTTTAAAAAGCTTTGACCGCAAAGCTTGTGAATAGCTTCAAAACAAAACAGGGTTAGGAAACGCCCAAAAGGGATCGTCAAACTTCGATTTCAATTTCAACAATTCCACCAGATGCCTCAAATCATCATTGTCGTCCTTTCCACTCCGTCGTGGTGATGATGTAACCACAGTCGATACTTGACAAGCAGCACCATCATGACCAACTTTAATGATTACCATCATTGGAGTCGTTGGCAAAATCGTCGTCACGCACCCCAGTTTCACGACAAACTCCGGCGAACCCAGTTGAATGGGGAATTTCCGATTTCAGCCTCCAAATTTTGATTCAGAACTTGGGATGGCTTCGGCTCGCTCCTAGGAACTCTTCCCACCCCATTACAAGTGGCGATGACTCTCTGATCGGGTCGACACAAGCTCGAGACTTTTCCAGCCAACGGAAAAATTCAAATTTCTAGTATCCAGGAGTGCAATTCCAAATCGGGAGATTTGATTCTAGGTGGATTCAAGACGCCTCTTGCGGTTCTACACATTCCTTGAACCTCCCTGAACTCGTCTGCATCGGCCGATGGGATCGAGTCAGGCTCAATCATCGCGACCAATTCAACCAAGATTAGATCGTCTTTGGTCGTTTCCAGAGGGACTTTGGCTCGGATTTGATCAGTTGAATCTGCTGGATTCGGCCCCATTCTTCGCATCGAATTCAATCCTGGGCCATTCTCGAACGTGTTGGCACATTCCACTTGGAGCGACGTGCTGCCTAGACTTCTACCCAAATCACTCTCTCTCCTACTCTGCTCCGGCGAGGTAGTACAGGGGCGTCCATGCCTGCGACGGGGGATTCCTTCTTCCTTCTAAGGGCGTGGAGTGGCTGGACTCTTCCTATCCCTACCGTCGCAACCATCCCTCCGGGGGTCGGGGTCGGGTTTGCTTTTTGGGAGTCGCCATCGATCTTACTTGGAGTGGATCGAACACTCTTATGTTGGCTCTAACCTTAGGGTCAGAACCGAAACTTGGTCTGCGATTTCGAGATATGGGTTCGGGAGTACGGTTACGTGTGTGGAAGTGAAATCATACCACACAATGCCCAAAATCGGTACTACTTAAGTTTGATTAGTTTAAATATGTTGGGTGTATTTTTCGTAATAATTTTATATTTTTGGGGTCCCACTGGACCATTAAATAATTTTATTGTATTAGTTTAAGATTTAATTATACGCCAAGTGACATAAAATTTAAAGATAAAGTTAGTTGATTAGTTGGACTCGAAACTTATCGGCTGCCTACGTACCCGTTGTACGGGATTAAAGTCCACGTAGTTCATTTCGTGACTTTGATAATTTAATTATTACCACGTTCCACTAATCGTGGTTATCAAATAAATGATTTTTATTAGATAAATATATAAAGCGAATAATATGTTGAATTTTAAAACATGAAGATTTGCATATTTGAAAATAATGGGGCTGCCATGACTTAGATCATTTCGCATTCAAAATTTCGTATTAAGAGTGCTCTAAAAATACTAGGAAAAGATAATAAGATCAAAATAGCTTTGCAAAATTTGCCTGTAGAGCAACTGGTACGCCTATCATCTAATTTCCATAGGTTTGTTAGGTCATTGGTTCGAGACCACACATCCTCCAATTTTTTGTTTTCGCTAGTGATATGTAGAAGGGTAGTTTGGTAAATGAAAAAAAAACACGGTGGCAGGGACGGTAATATTTAGAAAATCCTAGGGGCATTTTAGTCGTTTTAAACGTTAAGTATATAATCGTCTCTTCAGACAAAAACGAAACCCTATTCTATTCTAACCTAGCAGGCGACCACCTCCCTCTCTCGATTCTTCCTCTGCTCTCTCGTTTTTCCTCCGGAGATAAAAAAAAGAACTCATTCACAACTATGAAGGTTAAACTAGAAAAAGATGATATTAGATGCCAGTTTAAGGAAAAAGGATCTGGTGATTTAGATTTCTAGTATGTGATTTTGCGAATATAAGCTTGGAAATGATTTACAGATCTGAATTTTATTAAAAATTGTTACTTTTGTATGCTTTAGAATCTTTACTATGCAAATCAGTTTCATAAAAGCCACCATTAGTTTTTTAATAGGCTAGCTCATTAGTTATCACACCCACTGCTTGTGATTTAATTAAATTAGAGCTTTGGGTGATTTGAAAGAACTGGCAAGAGTTCTTGAATCTGAATTTTTTTGTTTATGATGTTATTATGGACTGTACCTTAGCTCATATTTTTGTTAGGCGATGGTTGGTTTATGGGTTTTCGAAATCTCAAGCTACTTTGTTTGAGTGGATTTTCGTCGGATCTAGGTTGATACCAAGCATGGCTTCTATGGGAAGAAAAAGGTTTTTGATTCTTTGAAGTTTTGTCTACTTGAGTTTTACTTTAATTTGTTCATGTACATCATAATCTGATTATCACTATATTCTAAACAACAAAGATGAAAAGCACAACACAGATTTAGCCTAGACCAGAAACCAGAATCTAAAAGTAAGGAAATACTTAATTGAAAGAGCTAAATATGATAACAGTAAAGTGCTTTAATGAAATGCTAAAGCGAAGTGCTTAAATAAAATACTTAATAACAACATAAGTGGCAACAAGAAGTAGTAACTAGCAAGCTTAATGGAAAGAACTTGAATAAAACAGAAATTAATGAAAAAAACTTGAATGGAACAGAAGTATTGGCTTTACAAGAAGAGAAATTGATGAACCTGGATTTACAGATTGCAGAATTGGACTTGAGATCTTGCGCTGCTCCTTACTCTTGTAATCGATCAAAAGGAAATTTTTGTGTTTCATCCATCACCTGAAAAAGAAAGAACTGTATTATTTTTCCTCCTTTTTTCCTCTTTCCATTCTTCCCCTAAAACAAGAGCTGAAAAGCTCTAGATATAGCAAAAACGTACTCCACGTGTCAACTTCCGATTGGCCGTTGCAAATGCTGTTTCTGCAAGACTTTCATTCTCCTTGGTAAGTGGTCGTTGATAAGGTAGGACCAAAATGCGGTGGGGCCAGGTTAGTTTTGGGTCAAACCCGCCCTATTTACCTTGTGGGCTCGAATGGGCTTGTGTGTAGACTGGTAATCGGGCCGAACTGCAGTTGTAATGGACTTTGAGATCTGGGCCGAATTGATTGACCTCTTTTCTTCTATTTGCAGATCATTTGCTGGTTTGGAACTCCAAGTCTACAACCCTTTTGCTTCTTGGTTTTGCATTTGTAAACATGATTGATCGTTAGGAATGTAGGAACATTGTAATAATGTAGATGATTGTATCAACTTTTTAAATCCTTCAATAATATGTTCTACGTTCCTTGTGCATCCAAAGCATAACACTCAACTTGAATGCATCATCACGTACAAAGATTGAATCTAAGATCGCATTCTTGTGTAATATGAATGATGACTCGATAATTGCACATATTTTCCCCTTTGTTTCTTGATTGTTTGAGCTTTAATCATCGCTTCTTTTGCGTATTTTACGCTAGGTTGTGTTCCTTTGTCACATTTCAGGTCCTAGCACTTAAAGTGAAGCATAGGCGCAAGTTTCAAGTCAATCAGAGATCAATTGGCGATTAGGGAGAGAAACTCGGACATGACCTGAAGAAGAATGGATTTCTACCCCACTTTATGGACAAATAATCATGCAAGCTTGTCATGAAAAGAAAGAGGACGAGACTACGAGTGTTTGGGATCAAACGGCTACTGATTCGGAGTCCGGACGAGGGAGAAACGAAGCATTGAATATAGGGGAACAGGTTCGGCAGTAAAAACACGGGCGCGCCTAAATCAAAACACGGCCGTGCCCATATTTAGGCATGACCGTGTTTTGACCGACGCGCCCGAGCGTGTTTTTAACATGGGGCAAAACACGGGCGGGCAAAAGCAAAACACGACCGTGCCCTCGACCGTGTTTTGCCCAGAATCGGGTTTTTTAACCCAAATTTGAGCCAAAGGAGAGGGAGAGCTGGGTTTTGGATCCCAAACACCCAAGGGACGAACCAAAGAGAGAGGGGGCGATTTGAGGGCATTCTTGGAGTGGAATTGGAGGATTTCTTCACATTGGAAGCTCAAGGAACAAGCCCGGACTTGAAGACTGATCATCTTAAGATTCTTACTGCATTCTCTCTCTTCTCTATGGAGTAACTTCCCTTCACTTAGATTTTGAGGAACCCTAGCCATGTTTATTTGATTGGATGATTGTATGAGTACTCCTACTTGATAATCTTGAGTTCATATTCAATCTATGCATGTTTTCATGATTCAATTCTGCTTTAGTCGAGATTATTGATTCTGCTTTGATCCTATGAGAGCGAATACCTGATTAGGTCAATAGAGCACCATAGATTAATAGTAGTGGATCGATTGCTTTAGTCGAGGGTTGATTCACTGCTTTGTATCGATTGAGAACCTCATTTGATAGAGGGAATCTAGTTCAGAACGCCTTGATCGGTTGTTCTAGAGAAGGATACGTCCCTCTAGGCAATTGACTCAAGAGGGCCTTGTTCCTTTAGTCGAGACCCAAGGTCTAGTCAAGGATTCTCCGCATTGTGAATGAAAGTGAAACAAGTTAGAAATCATCAATCATTAATCTGGCTAGTGGCTAGGGGGAATCATACCTAAGTGAGTTCCCAACCTGTAATTAGATTAACTTTAACTGTAGTTTGCTAGAGTAGTTTTAGTTCTTTCATCTTAATCTGGTTTGCTAGATAATGAACTGAAGCTGAGTAATAGTAACTCTAGAGACCCGTGGATTCGATATTTATTACTTGAGCCACTATACTGCAGTCCCTTTCATTGGTTACACTTGGCCTTTGTCAGGAGTTGTGTCGTAGCGAGTCAATGAACAACACCAACTGGTGAGAGATTGAGATTACTTCATAAGTTCCATGCTCACAAATTTTTTTCTAATCATCCTGCAAGGTCAAACTCATTATTAATTTCCAAATTAAGTGAACCAAATATCACGATTTAAAGTATATGAAGAACCCTGACAAAATGTGGTGTCTACACCTGCGTTCGGTTGGCCTCCATCTATCGTTGATCGGCGCGAGCTTCGCCGCTGACAATGGCTCCAGTAGGAAGCTCTGATTTTCCTTTTTAAGTTTGTAGCAATTAGTGCCACCGTAGTGACACACTCCGCGGTCAAATTGCCAAATCCTTCCTAATAATAAGTGGGTGGCCTGCATTGGAGCAACGTCAAACATCAAATCGTCTCTGTATTCTCCGATTTTGAATTGAACTCGGGCTAGTTTATTGACCTTGATTGCTATTGAATCAGTGAGCCAGTGCAGATTGTACAGATCCAGATGTTTGCTTGTGGTCAATCCAAGCTTCTCAACATTGTCCAGACTAACGACGTTTTCACAACTACCCCCATTGATGATTACGGATGCTAACTGCGAATGGTCGGCCTGTCACCCTCTGCTCGTGGCGGAATTGAGTTAGCGATTGGAGAACCTTCTGGAGTAGGCATCTTGGCAGATGGAAATCGCCTTCCCGTGGTGAATTTTAGCTGCTTTTCTACCTTGATTGCAAGGTGAACAACCTCCTACAACTCGACGAACTTTCATAGTTCGACTTCAAGGAGAATCGAGCAATGGTGGCCTCTCGATACTCCTTGATATAGGCGCACATCACGAGCAATTCTAATTCACGAAAATAGTCTTTGAAAGATCGTGAACCTTGCCTTAATCCCTGCAATGCCTCATGTAATTTCCGTTGATAGTATCCGAGAACAAACCTTTCGCGCATAAGGCCCCACAATTCAGCCCAGGTAGTCACCTCTGGTTGGAGTTTTCTCCGGCGTCAGAGCTTGACTTTTTCCCTCCACTGCGTGGCGTAATCACAAAACTAATAAGTCGCGAGGGTAACCTACTACGGTTCTGTATAATCCCACATTGGAAGAACAACATGATCTTACGCTCCCAGTCCACGTAGGTGGAGGCATTGTTTGTTCCTTGAAAGGCCTGAATTGTGAGTTTAATGCCTTGCAAATTGGAGATGGTACCCTGGTCGACGTCCGGTTGCCTTCTGTGGTTGCCTCGCTCAGGCTCGGTGATATGATCCCAAATTTATTAACCTTTAAGCTTCCATGGATTGATCAAGGAGCTAGTTTCACAAGAAAGAAAGAAAGAAAGAAAGAATCAGAAATTTGTCCAAGTCTTTTCTGTGTTTGAGGTTACCCACGTTGGGGGCTCGGTTCTCTCAATTCACTCAATGGAAATTAGAGTTTGATGGCTTGTTTTGGAGGAGGAGTGATGCTCTACAATGTGGAAGGCTTGGAAGTCCAAGATGAAGTCTGGTAAGCCATGATTCAGGCTCTCCAAGTTGCTAAGTCAAAACAGAGAATCTGTTTATTTTTGGCTAAGGCAAGTAACGAGTTCAAGGTGCCGACTTTGGAGCCTCAAATCTGGAGCTTGGGACACATCCAGATGCTGATTCAAGATGGAATGGAAACTAGAACACTTTCTAAGCCCAGTGAAGGGATTGGATGAGCTTGGTTCAGCGTGGAAGACCCTTTTCGAGGGCCTCAAAGATGCTACCTCGAACTGCCAGAAATTCGCATGCCATTAGGATTCCGAGTTGGATTCAGATTACTTATATAACTTAGTTTCCTTTCTGAATTAGGTTAGTTTCAATTCATGTTTAGGTTTTTTTTAAGCTTGTTTATGCCTATAAAAGGCCTCATTCATGCAATGTAAAGGGGAGAGTTGATTTATGAAGAAAACCCCAAAAATTCCCAACGTTTTGAGTGTGAGTTGTCTTTGGGTTTTGGTTGCGATCAAAGCCTGCTGAATCCTAGCCTATTTATTGAGGAATCACGCTCAATTACATCGAAGACATCGACATAACGATTCTGTAATCTCCCTGGTGTGAGATTCCCCTTTCGTTCCCATCCAATTTCGTGTCAAACCAAGCTTCTCACGTTCGTTTGAAGATCCTATCTTGTGTTCTAGGACAAAGGAATTCGGTTCCTGTGGTTAGTTGTGCAATTCTGATCAAACACCCACCCATGGTGTTATTAAGTGGTATCAGAGCCCCATTCTACACAAGACAAGGGGGACGAGCGCTACGGCGGAAGGCGGCGCCGAAAAGACACATTGGACGAGGTCAAAGGGCCCTGTTTAGGAGGAGCCCTCTGTATTGCTGTCAGAAAAGAAAAAGAAGAAGAAGCAGGCAGCTGCAGTGGCGAGTCAAGCCATAGAAGTCGACATCGTGACTAATAGAGGCGAGGAAGAAGCTGCAATGGGAGAGACCCGACCTATTATGATGTCAGAGTTGCAGTAGTTGTTCCAAGATTAGGTCGTTGCTCTGTTCCAGACCCACCTGACGAAGAAAGACAAGAAATTCCAGGCTTTTTCAACCAAGTTAGGCAACCAAAGTCAACGGGTGGAGACGCTGAGCCAGCAGGGAGGAATGGCTACGACGACACACAGTAAGGCCAACGTTTGTCGAATTCGACATCCACCGGTAGCAATACTTCAACACATCAACGAACGATCGGTTGGAAACCCAGAACCTGATCCTGTGCTGGCAGGACGAATTCATGAACTCGAGAGGCAATTGAAGGCCCTCGAAGTTCAGCCAATCAAACAACGGCCACGCAATCGGCAACAGGTTGATTTGCCTCACCTTGATCGTGACACGGAGGAAGCTCCGGTGTCAGAATTGCGAAGAATTAAGCTGTCAATTCCAACCTTTCATGGAATGACCAGTGCTTCAGCATACTTAGACAGGGAGAGGAAGATCCTCTTGTTCTTTTGGTGTGGACAATATTCTGAGACCCATAAATTGCTCCTATCCACCTATGAGTTCTAGGATTACGCCCCAACTTGGTGGGAGTAGGTCCAAGTCTGGCGCCGGTGGAATATGCAGGCTGAAGTGACAACCTAGGAGGAATTGATGGGATTAATGCATGAGAAGTTTGTGCCAGCGTATTACTGGCGAGAATTACACAAATCCCTGCAAGCAATTCGTCAGGGATCACGTACTGCGGAAGAATATGCTAGGGAGTTGGAATTGATCATGACCCGAGCTGACATCCGAGAGGATTCAGAGGCTACAATTTCGCGATTCCTGTCTAGAATGAACAAAGAGATTCGATACGAGTTGGAGCTTCGACATTTTGTTGATCTAGAGGATGCAATCCAACTGGCAATCAAAATCGAGAAGCAATTGAAGCATAGCGCGGGAAGGCGATTTTCTGCGCCAAGATAGAGCTGCTCTGCTGAGCCTACTCCTGTCTTTGTTTCCACTGCAAACCGACGCATCAATTTGAAGCCAATAGCTCCACAAAGCAACCAGGCCCGTGCTGAAAGCTCGACCAGTAAGATCGAGTGTTTTAAAGTCATTAGTGAGACCCAACAGCGATCCAACCTCTTCCATACCCGTTGCCAAATTGAAGGCAAAAAGACGTCAATGGTGATCAATGGCGGCAGCTGGACTGACGTCGTCATTTTGGAGATTGTGAGAAGGCTTGGGTTGAGCACAATCAAAAATCATGAGCCGTATAGCCTTCATAGGCTCAATGATCATAGAGTCGTGAAAGTAATGAAGCAGGCCTGGGTCGAGTTCCTAATTGATCAATATAAAGATCGAATCCTTTGTGATGTGGCTCCAATGCATGTGGCTCATGCCCTTCTAGGGAGACCTTGGCAGTCAATCGCGGCGTCACTCACCATGACCGAACAAATTGCTATACCTTTAGCCATGACGGAAAGAAGCTAAAGTTGAAACCTCTGTTGTCGACTGAGGTTCGCAATGATCAACGACGACTGGAGGTTAATCAAACCCAGGAAACGTATAATTTGGGTACTTCGAAGGGTCAAAAAGCAAGTTTGGTCACTCGGTTTGGGGACGAATAGTGCATATTCATTACCCTACCCAAAGTAGTTCGGGTTTTACTCAGACCCATACCCACATGTGAAATGGGTAGAAAATTAAAATCATGCCCATACCCATTCGGGTTTCGGGTATCCACGGTTATCCATGGATAATGATTTCTCTTCATAAATCTAACCAGTATATTAACATTCACACATATTCTCACATTACGTAAGAGGAAAAGTATGACAATAATTCACTAGAATGAAGAAAATTAATTAAAACAACACAATTTCATGAAAATATTATATTTATATGCTAAATATAAAATATGTTAGAGAAAAATAATGATTATTTCTAGACAAAGTACATATGTATGTGTATAATCGGGCGGGTTCGGGTTGGATAGTGAGAAACCCATGCCCACCCATTACCCGCAATATTCTGGTTCGGGTTTTACCCTACCCGATTAGACCGGATTCGGGCGGATATCCATGGTTACGGATATTTTTGCCATCCGTATTGGGTAGGGACTTGGGGGAAGCAAGTTGACCTAACCCATCACTGCGGGAAACTACCATGAACCATCACGAAGCTTCCCCATGGATCAGATGGCGTCGATTCAACTTGATTCGATGGATCAAATTTGAGCTCAAACACCCCTGGGAACGAGCAAGCACGAGCAAAAATTGAGGTTATTGGTTGGAGAGCTCGGGGACGATTCAAACCAAACTGATGATACGGAACCGCCAAGGGAGGTCCTGGGAAGTTGTAAGAAGTATCAATTGGACTCAATGATCCCTAAATCAAAAATCCCCAACTATCGAATTGGTTTTCTTGGTTCGTCGCATTCCAATAACGACGATGGCGGGAAACATAGCTTCATCAATTCAAGGAAGATGGCGATGAGTCAAAGTTGAGGGCCAGTACATAACTTCAATTGGAGGCCCAACAAAGCTCCGGGAAGTATTGAATCAAGCTAGGAATCCCCGCGGACAAAAGCCCAATTTGTTCGACGAAGAATAGTGCTCTGGATTCCCAAAACAGAGTGTTCGACCAACTTACATTGGACCCAATTAGGAATCAATTTTGTGACGATTTCGAGATGAAGAAGGCTCAAGCTTTGATGCCAAAGCTTTTTCAACAGGGGGGCCTGATATGATCCCAAGTTGCTTAACCTTTAAGCTTACATGGATATATCAAGAAGCTAGTTTCACAAGAATGAAAGAATCTGAATTTGGCTCTTTTCTGTGTTTCAGGTTACCCACGTTGAAGGCTTGGTTCTTTCAATTCACTCAATGGATATTTGAGTTGGATGGCTTTTTTGGAGGAGGAGTGATGATCTACAATGTGGAAGGCTTGGAAGTCCAAGATGAAGTCTGAAAATTCATGATTGAAGCTCTCCAAGGTGCTAAGTCAAAACCGAGAATCTATCTATTTTTGGCTAAGGCAAATAACGAGTTCAAGGTGCCGACTTTGGAGCCTCATATCTGGAGCTTGGGACACATCCATATGCTGATTCAAGATGGAATGGAAACTAGAACACTTTCTAAACCCAGGGAATGCATTGGATGAGCTTGGTTCAGCGTGGAAGACCATTTTCGAGGGCCTCAAAGATGCTGCCAGAAATCCGAGTGCCATTAGATTTCCGAGTTGGATTCGGATTACTTGTATAACTTAGTTTTCTTGCTGAATTAGGTTAGTTTCAATTCGTGTTTAGGTTTTTTAAGCTTGTTAATGCCTATAAAAGGCCTCATTCATATAATGTAAGGTGGAGAGTTGATATATGAAGAAAATCCCAAAAATCCCCAACGTTTTGAGTGTGAGTTGTCTTTGGTTTTTGGTTGCGATCAAAGCCTTCTGAATCCTAGCCTATTGATTGAGGAATCACGCTCAATTATATCAAAGGCATCGACATAACGATTGTGAAATCTCCCTGGTGTGAGATTCCCTTTCGTTCCCATCTAATTTCGTGTCAAACCAAGCTTCTCACGTTCGTTTGAAGACCATGTTCTTGCGTTCTTGAACAAAGGAATTCAGTTCCTTTGGTTTGTTGTGCAATTCTGATCAAACACCCACCCAGGGTGTTATTACTCGGCGATAACAACATGTTGGTCCAGATTTTGAATTCTAGCGACTAGCTCATGGGGAATCTCGACGGCGTAATCCTGACCCCTGTTCTCCCTAATATTTGAGGCATCCTTCAGCGGTGCCAGAGCATTAAGCCTTCGAGCTTGTTGTTCCAGTTTTTGGTCTAATTTATCAAACTGGGCTTGCAACATGATGCCCATCTCCACTCTGAGAGATTGCAGTATCAATCGGATCCATTAAATTGTTGCCCAGCCATCTCGTGTTCGTCCTCCGAAGTCTCTTTGTTGGAATCAGTTTCCTCCTATGGGGAAGAGGCTCGTTCGATTAGAAGGTAGCAACTCGACCATGATTGAGGGGAACACTCAACCGATACTGAGCTTGCTGGATTACAGGAATTAATCCAGCAAACAAGGACAATCTACGAGTCTCAAACTCAAAGAATATAGGTTACTTTTCATTAAGACTTGACCTCTTACAACGAACGTGAAGGCCCTTTAAATAGCTAACTCAAATCCTAATTCGACTACCAATTGAACAAGGAAACAAACTGCAAACATGGTAGAATCGTATCTAGGAAAGGAAAGAAACTCAACACACAAGCAAGCTTTTGGCACAAGCAAAATGCCTTCCTGCTCAAGCAGCCGAAACAGCCTTCATGGCCATTTTGATCCCTTGTCTTCGAAGGCTTCCAGGATTCATCGAACTTACCCAACTCCAGTATGTTATTTTGCAAGCTTGGGACTTCCATTCCCAACTCGTAACTGCCTTTGAAGCTTCCTCGAATGTGTTGAATAAGCCCTTAAAGAGGGTACCTCGAAAAACTCCCACACTTAACCAAAATCCCCATATGCAGAAACTTTCTTCCTTTGTCCTCGTAGGTAACTTTAAGCTTCAATGTTGTCGTGCTTGGGCCACTTTGAGGGTTGTATCACCACTAACGAAGCCCTTGTTTGTTGATGGACAGATGATTATTGGGGATGCTAATAAAATCAGAAGATCTTGGACCTACCATTTGAAAAACTTTGGGCCCAATAATGTAAAACTCTAAAGTCCACTCCACGGCAACCGAGCTCAACCAACTGTAATAGACTTTACCTATGTATCAAAGAAATTGGGAAAGTAATATAGTATAACAATATTTAAAATTTGGATTCGGTGTTTTATTAATAAATCTTCTGGATGCTTTTATTAAGTGATCAACTAATCATGGCTTATTACAATATAAAATTAACGAAAAAGATGTTATTTCGACCCAAATTTCCTTAGCATCCCATTTGCTTCTTGAATGAGCCATCACATGGGCCATTTTGTTGCATTCCCTTTAGGTGAAAGCCCATTTGACTAGGGCAACTTGTTCGGGCTCGTCTTGTATCTACTCGCTAAGTTAACTTGCCTCTATAAAAGGCTGAGTGGATTTGTTGAGGTTTGAAACAACCTCCAAACAATCAGTCTCAACAATTGCTAGAAATACTTTTCATTTCCATCATCTTCAAAGGAATGGCAATGGTTTGGATTTCACCACCATCAATAGACAGTTGCCTACCGAATCGCGCACCACCACGCCATATCACGATCCTTGCCTTACAAAAGTGGTTGCATAAACATTCACTTTCAACAATCCCACTGGGGGGTTTCTCCCATGTCAGATTCCTTTTCGTATTACCCCATCTTTCTTCTTGTTATATGAAATGTATTATTCCTAGTAAGTTAGGGCTTTTCCAATAATTTCTCACTTGCGATTCTTGAAGACATGGCTATTCCTCTCATTCCATAGGTTCAATAGAATCACATTGAATATTTGTATAAATTCATCTTGTACTTCCTCCATCATCTTGCAAAACCAGCTTTGACCTGATAGATTTCCCCTATTTTCGAACAAACACTAAAACTCAGTAGGAGACCAAACTTTTTTGCTCATAACACTCTCTAAAGATGTGTTCCTGAGTTTCTTCTAAATTGAAAAATGGGCACTCTACTGGTGCATCCTTTTTCCTTGTTTTGATATTTTGTCCCAGTAGGTAGAATATCATGAATGAAATGTTGGAGGGAAGTTTTCACTTTTTGGTGGTATTTTAAAAGTCCAAGCTCGATTCCAATTTATTGGATAATAGATCTCCCCGACTTCCCCTCCATATTTTTTTTGCCTTATGTATCCAAGAGAAGTAGACCTACTTTGTCGGATAGGAACTTATTTCTCAAAATGTCACACTTGACAATCTGGAGTATGTTGTTTTGAAATAGGGATAAACGTAATTATCATTGGTCAAGGGTTGAAATGTTGTTATAGCAGATTACTTTTCCATGTATGCATCATGAGGATCCTATTCTGCACCAGGAACCCACTTGTCCCTCTAAACTTTCATATTTGTGCCATTGCCTACCCTCACAATGATTCCAACCTCGAACTAATTCTTGAGCGACAATAATACTTAACCATATGTAGAGGTTTGCATCATTAACAACAAGTAGAGCATTAGTATTCGGGTATTATTTGGCTTATAAAACTCGACCTACTAGCGTGAAATTTGCCCACCAAGTGCAAAAATGTGAATGAATGTGGATATTTGATGTTTGTGTGGTGGATGGTAGCCGTCGTAGCATGGTTCGGGTTTATTATTGTGTGGATAATCCGTGAAACAGCTAGAACCATGCCTCGATGTGTGTGAGCTAAATTGTCTGAATCCATTCTTGAGGAAAATTTCCAATGGCATGGGACCGTAGTGGAAACAGAAGTGTGAGGGGGGGGGGGAATCCCTTTTCCTCTCTATGAGTTGAGATTGACAGTTATTTCCATGCATGGTGCATGTTTGAATGTTTTGATGGATGGTTGATACGGATCACGAGTACATCCACTACTTGGTGAATCATGAACGGTTTGGAGCCTAGTTTGGGCAACGGAGGTATAGTGAGGCTGGGCCTCATTGGATGCTTGACCTGGACATGTTCAACATGTTCAGGTATCGGGCGGTGATATCAGAGGTTGTTTGTCATCCCTATTGGCGCCTGTTGCTGACAGTAGACGAGCTCATTTACCAAGAGCTCTGCATGGAGTTCTACTCCACTTTCTCCCACATCATCCCGGTGAGTAAGCGGAGTCGAACCTATGTGCAGTTCGTGATGGGAGGTCAGTCGCGGGTGCTGACGTACGACGAGTCTGCTCAGGCCATGGGGCTCGACACCACTCACATGACGGTGACTGAGAAGTAGTACACCACCGATTTCCACTACCAGGCTGCATTCCGGACCATCTGTCGCCTCGAGCACCAGAACGACAAGTTTGAGGGTGGCCACACCAATGCGGTGAAGCTTCGGACTCCGTGGAGGATTTTGCACACCCTCCTAACGAATTCCATCATCCTCAGCCTGCTGTCAGGCCACTTGATCACCAATAAAGGGTTGATTGCCCTCAATCCATGAAAAACCCTGCCGAGACACTCTATCTGGGAGTTGTAATTGCTACCACCTTCGCCAGCTGTCTAGGGCGGAACCGAGTGGCACGATGCACTTGGGGGGCATCATCACCAGGTTGGCCCGACACTTCGATGTGGACGTGAAGGGGTGCTCCATCATTGGCCGGACAGAGCTATTTCCAATGGAAGCACTGTATAAGATGAAGCTAGTGCTTCAAGGAGAGCGAAGGATCAAGTACTTTGACGAACTTTGACCTTCGGAGGCCTTAAGGCCGATGGTCGACCCTGCTCCAGGGGATCCTGATCCATAGGTCCCTCCTCCCAAGCAGCTACCTGCTTGAGCTCCCAGCCATTGTCTGCGTGCCGCACTTCCACGACCTGCACCTCCACCAGCAGCATCATTCTCATCATTCGGAGTCGGTCCTTCCACCTCCAGGGATCATCTAGTGGAGTGGATGGATCGCCTCAAGACTCACGTTGTGGGGGTCACCACTTTGCTCGACCACACCACAGATTTGTTAGAGAGGATAGCTCGATGCCAGGGTGTCCTTTAGGATGATGAGCATGGGCCTTCGACCCGTAAGAAGTAGTCGGGGATTGAGACATGTGGCAGAGCCGATTTCTTTCGCCCCAAAGTGGCCGGTTTGTGGGAGAATCTTGTGTTTATTGGCAATGACCTTGAATTGTTGCATGTGATCGAGTGTGTCCTATGATGATGACTGAGAGGTGCATTAGGATAGTGCAAAGGTTTAGTTCTCATGAGTGCAGAAATGCATGGATGTCTTGACTCGATTACTTGTTGATTACAATTGCCATGCAATGTGTTTTGTGAATTGGAATAGATGGTTGCGTGACTACATAACCCTGTGAGTTTTGAACCGATCGTTTTCTTCTTGTGTTCTTAGATCCCTCTTACCATGGAGAGTAACATCACAATTGTATCTAGTGAGTACGATGGAGGCATAGGATTAGTCCACGCCCAAATGTTGATTGTCCCGAAATATTCTATCCCCTAGTCAACCCCTTTGAGCCTTGTGAATTTGGGGGTCGTTCTCTTGTACGAGCTTTTCGCTTGTGAGCTTAATGGTGATTGATAGAACGAACCCCCATCCTTTCTTCGTTTTTATACGTGAGTCATCCTTGTGTCCCGGAGTTCGTGCTTAGGAGCTCCATTGAGGTTCTACGTAGGAGGATTTTGCGCGGTACTTGCTAGAAATGAAGAGTTAGTGTTGGAGTAAGTTCCTAACCGAGAGCATTGTTCGTTAAGTGGTATGTGTTTCACTCTCTAGTACCCCCTCGAAAAAAAAAGAGGAAAAGAAAGAAAAGGAAAGTAGAAAGAAAAAAAAATCGAAAAAGAGGTAATAAACGGGGTAAAAGAGGTAGTTAACGGGGTAAATAAAGTAGGAGCTCATGTTGTGTTTGTCACCACCCAAAAGGCCTTTTCCCCATGTCCAAGACAATTGCCAGTCATTTGAACCGGTGTCTAAGACAACCGCCCGTGAACTCTGGCATTTAGAGGTTACCGGAGTGGTGAAGAGACGATAGGGCCGAGTGCTGAAGATTGTGCACATTTTTTGCACCAAATGGTCCCGACCCCACTGGTCAAGAGAGTGAGTGATTCATTCTTGTTTTGTATGTCATATCATATCATGGTGAGGACCTTTGTTGCCCATCTGTTTATTCCTTAGACTTAAATGTTAGGCATGGTTAGTTGTGGTTGATGAGTGATCTTGTTGAGACTTGCATTGATTCATGAACAAGGTGAGAACTTTTCGTTTGCCCATTTTTGGTGGCCTCGAATTTCATTTGTGGTGGATGTCGGTATCACTTGCAACGGTCCATGTGTTGATTGCCGATAGCCATTGAGATTCCCCACTTTGTGCCCTTTGAATTGTCCCCAAAGTATTTTGTTTTGGTTGAGATATTACCTTGTGTGAAATGGTTTGCTTGGGGACAAGTAAACGTCTGGGGGAGTGATTCGGACCTAAATGTACACTTTTGATCTCCATTTATCTTTGGCGTTTGTGGCATTTGAGCTGCGAAAGGTGTGGTTTTATGCTAGGTTCTTCGTGTTTCAGTGTGTTTCAGAATCTAACAGGTGGAACCAACCCCAGAGTCGACTATAGGAAGTAATGGAGCGAGGATCGGACCATAGGAGGAAGCAGCCAAAGATCACGGTCCAGGCAGGAAGTTCACGGTCATCAGGATCGTGAAGTGGAGTCATAAACCGTGAACTAGCAGGGTTCCAGAGCGATTCTACAAGTTATTGTAATCAAGTCAGTTCACGGTCGCAAGACCGTGAACTGAAGCTATGGAGTATGGACCGTGAACCGGCTAAATGAAATGACACAAATTGGTTCGAGTTCACGGTCTCTGCCAGTAGTTCACGGCCGTGAAATGGGACCGTGAACTGGGCAAGATCTGTGTATAAAAGGAGAGCTGAAAGCAAGAAGAAAAGGTAGAGCCCAAAGGGAGATAAACCTTCTTTTTCTTCTTCTTCTAGCATGGAGTAGTCTCCGTTTCACTTAAGTGTTGTAGAACCCTAACTTCTACCATGTAGTTAATTGTGTGGATTGAATGATTGTGTGTGGGTGGTGTTTAATTTGAGATTTGAGGTTATTTTTCATTGTGATTGTGCATTATGTGTGCTTGGCAATCTATTGTGTTATTCTAACCTAGCTTAGAGGGAAACTCCCTTATCGTAAGAGGCTCAAATTGAGTTGGGTTTTCTTGGGAATTCCATGCCTCTTATCTAGGTTAGCGTAGGGCAAATCTCTAAACTCAAATTGAGCACCTAGGTTAATTGTGATTAAGCCGTCCAAACCCCAATTTGAGGGAGAAGGTAAGTCAACCCTCAATTGCTTGGCCCAAGAGGCTACAATTGTTGCCTATAATGATTCCTTGGCCTAGCAATTGAGAGTGTGGTTTCTAACCATTGTTTCTCCTCCTAGTGATTCACGGTCGCCTTTTCCCACACCGATTTATTCGATCCCACTGGTCATGGTAGTTAGTTAGGGGGAAACAAATCCCGAGTGAAGCTTTTCACCAAGAGTTTCAATCCATTTACTTTTCTAGTCTTTTTTTTTAATCGTAGATTGTAGAGATTTTTACAAACATCATTCCACTAGATAATGTTTCAAACAGTCGAAGTAGGGTTACATGGGTCGGCCCGAATCGATATTTAAACATACTTGCCCTATATTTCACCCGTCTAAGGTTTATACTTGGGCCTTAGGTGAGATTTAAGTGTGATATTTGGGTTGAGTCAATCTACGAGTCTCAAATTCTAAGATTAAAGGTTAATTTTTATTAAGTCTTGACCTCTTACAACGAATGTGAAGGCCCTTATAAATAGCCAACTCAACTACTAATTCGACTACTAATTGATCAAGGAAATAAACTGCAAACATGGTAAAAGAATCCTATCTAGGAAAGGAAATAAACTTGACACATAAGCAAGCATTTGGCACAAGCAAACTGCCTTACTGCTCAAGCAAGCGAAACAGCCTTCATGGACATTTTGATCCCTTGTCTTTGAAGGCTTCCAGGCTTCGTCAAACTTACCCAACTCTAGTACGTTCTTTAACAAGCTTGGAAATTCCATTCCCAACTCGCAGCTGCCTTCGAAGCTTCCTCAAATGTGTCGAATAAGTCCTCAAAGAGGGTACCTCGAAATAGCTCCCACACTTAACCAATATCGCCATCTTTAGAAATCTTCTTCCTTTGTCCTCGTAGGTGACTATAAGCTTCGCTGGTGTCGTGCTTGGGCCACTTTCGAGGGTTGCAACAGACCCTCCCTGTTTAAAAAGCTTTGAACGCAAAGCTTGTGAATAGTTTCAAAACAAAACAGGGTTAGGAAACTCCCAAAAGGGATCGTCAAACTTCGATTTCAATTTCAACCATTCCACCAGATGCCCCAAATCATCATTGTCGTCCTTTCCGCTCCGTCGTGGTGATGATGTAACCACAGTCGAAACTTGACAAGCAGCACCATCATGACCAACTTTAATGATTACCATCATTGGAGTCATTGGCAAGATCGTCGTCACGCACCCCAGTTTCTTGACAAACTCCGGCGAACCCAGTTGAATGTGGAATTTCCGATTTCAGCCTCCAAATTTTGATTCGGAACTTGGGATGGCTTTGGCTCGCTCCTAGGAACTCTTCCCACCCCATTACAAGTGGCGATGACTCTCTGATCGGGTCGACACAAGCTCGAGAATTTTCCAGCCAACGAAAAATTCAAATTTCTAGTACTCAGGAGTGCAATTCCAAATCAGGCGATTTGATTCTAGGTGGATTCAGGATGCCTCCTGCGGTTCTACATATTCCTTGAACCTCCCTGAACTCGTCTGCATCGGCCGATGGGATCGAGTCAGGCTCAATCGTCGCGACCAATTCGACCAAGATTGGATCGTCTTTGGTCGTTTCCAGAGGGACTTTGGCTCGGATTTGATCCGTTTAATCTGCTGGATTCGGCCCCATTCTTCGCATCGAATTCAATCCTGGGCCATTCTCGAACGTGTTGGCACATTCCACTTGGAGCGACGTGCTGCCTAGACTTCTACCCAAATCACTCTCTCTCCTACTCTGCTCCGGCGAGGTAGTACAGGGGCGTCCATGCCTGCGACGGGGGATTCCTTCTTCCTTCTAAGGGCGGTTTACATGTACCTCTGCACCATTAGCGTGGAGTGGCTGGACTCTTCCTTTCCCTACCGTCGCAACCATCCCTCCGGGGGTCGGGGTCGGGTTTGCTTTTTGGGAGTCGCCATCGATCTTACTTGGAGTGGATCGAACACTCCTATGTTGGCTCTAACCTTAGGGTCAGAACCGAAACTTGGTCTGCGATTTCGAGATATGGGTTCGGGAGTACGGTTACGTGTGTGGAAGTGAAATCACACCACACAATGCCCAAAATCGGTACTACTTAAGTTTGATAAGTATTAATATGTTGGGTGTATTTTTCGTCATAATTTTATATTTTTGGGATCCCATTGGACCATTAAATAATTTTATCGTATTAGTTTAAGATTTAATTATACGCCAAGTGACATAAAATTTAAAGATAAAGTTAGTTGATTAGTTGGACTCGAACCTTATCGGATGCCTACGTACCCGTTGTACGGGATTAAAGTCCACGTAGTTCGTTTGGTGACTTTGATAATTTAATTATTACCACGTTCCACGGATCGTGGTTATCAAATAAATGATTTTTATTAGATAAATATATAAAGCGAATAATATGTTGAATTTTAAAACATGAAGAAAGATTTGCATATTTGAAAATAATGGGGCTGCCATGACTTAGATCATTTCGCATTCAAAATTTCGTACTAAAAGTAAGGAAATACTTAATCGAAAGAGCTAAATACGATAACAGTAAAGTGCTTTAATGAAATGCTAAAGCGAAGTGCTTAAATAAAATACTTAATAACAACATAAATGGCAGCAAGAAGTAGTAACTAGCAAGCTTAATGGAAAGAACTTGAATAAAACAGAAATTAATGGAAAAAACTTGAATGGAACATAAGTATTGGCTTTACAAGAAGAGAAATTGATGAACCTGGATTTACAGATTGCAGAATTGGACTTGAGATCTTGTGCTGCTCCTTATTCTTGTGTTTCATCCATCACCTGAAAAAGAAAGAACTGTATTATTTTTCCTCCTTTTTTTCCCCTTTCCATTCTTCCCCTGAAACAAGAGCTGAAAATCTCTAGATATAGCAAAAACGTACTCCACGTGTCAACTTCCGATTGGCCGTTGCAAATGCTGTTTCTGCAAGACTTTCATTCTTCTTGGAAAGTGGTCGTTGATAAGGTAGGACCGAAATGCGGTGGGGCCAGGTTGGTTTTGGGTCAAACCCGCCCTGTTTAGCTTATGGGCTCGAATGGGCTTGTGTGTAGATTGGTAATCGGGCCGACTGCAGTTGTAATGGACTTTGAGATCTGGGCCGAATTGATTGACCTCTTTTCTTCTATTTGCAGATCGTTTGCTAGTTTGGAACTCTAAGTCTACAACCCTTTTGCTTCTTGGTTATGCATTTGTAAACATGATTGATCGTTAGGAATGTAGGAACATTGTAATAATGTAGATGATTGTATCAACTTTTTAAATCCTTCGATAATATGTTCTACGTTCCTTGTGCATCCAAAGCTTGACACTCAACTTGAATGCATCATCACGTACAAAGCTTGAATCAAAGATCGCATTCTTGTGTAATATGAACAACACCAACTGGTGAGAGATTGAGATTGCTTCATAAGTTCCATGCTCACAAATTTTTTTCTAATCATCATGCAAGGTCAAACTCATTATTAATTTCCAAATTAGGTGAACCAAATATCACGATTTAAAGTATATGAAGAACCCGGACAAAATGTGGTGTCTACACCTGCGTTCGGTTGGCCTCCATCTATCGTTGATCGGTGCGAGCTTCGCCGGTGACAATGGCTCCAGTAGGAAGCTCTGATTGCCCTGTTTAAGTTTGCAGCAATTAGGGCCACCGTAGTGACACACTCCGCGGTCAAATTGCCACATCCTTCCTAACAATAAGTGGGTGGCCTGCATTGGAGCAACGTTAAACATCAAATCGTCTCTGTATTCTCCAATTTTGAATTGAACTCGGGCTAGTTTATTGACCTTGATTTCTATTGAATCAGTGAGCCAGTGCAGATTGTACAGATCCAGATGTTTGCTTGTGGTCAATCCAAGCTTCTCAACATTGTCCAGACTAACGACGTTTGCACAGCTACCCCCATTGATGATTACGGACTATAATTTTCCATTAACAGCACAACGAGATTGGAACAAGTTCTCCCTCGTATCAATGTCGAAATGGATCGCCAATGTGAGAGCTCTCCTGCTTACCGCGAAGAGCTTACCTGGTGGAGGGTCAGCGATCAATATTTCCTCATCTATCTCATCTCCTTCGGAGTCAATTGAAGGACCCCATATCTTCTTCTTCTTCTTCTTCTTCTTCTTCTTCTTCTTCTTCTTCTTCTTCTTCTTCTTCTTCTTCTTCTTCTTCCTCGGAGTAGTACTCCCCGTCGCGAAGCACGAGTGTTTTCTTGTTGGGGTTTTGATTAGCCTTATGCCCTCGCACTAAACACTTGAAACATTGTATGCTTGCACTAGATCTTTCAGGTCTCGGCTGCTAACTGCGAATGGTCGGCCTGTCACCCTCTGCTCGTGGAGGAATTGAGTTAGCGATTGGAGAACCTTCGGGAGTAGGTATCTTGGCAGATGGAAATCGCCTTCCCGTGGTGAATTTTAGCTGCTTTTCTACCTTGATTGCAAGCAATTCGTCAGGGATCACGTACTTTGGAAGAATATGCTAGGGAGTTGGAATTAATCATGACCCGAGCTGACATCCTAGAGGATTCAGAGGCTACAATTTCGCGATTTCTGTCTAGAATGAACAAAGAGATTTTAAACGAGTTGGAGCTTCGACATTTTGTTGATCTGGAGGATGCAATCCAACTGGCGATCAAAATCGAGAAGCAATTGAAGCATAGTGCGGGAAGGCGATTTTCTGCGCCAAGATAGAGCAACCCTGCTGAGCCTACTCCTGTCTTTGTTTCCACTGCAAACCGATGCATCAATTTGAAGCCAATAGTTCCACAAAGCAACCAGGCCCGTGCTGAAAGCTCGACCAGTAAGATCGAGTGTTTAAAATTCCATGGACGATGGCACAAAACCTTCCAATTTCCCAATACGAAGACACTTTTCCTTCGAGACGAAGAATACTACCTTGAGAGCGAGGAGGAAGAGAAGCGTCCTACAAACAAATCAACTGACGAAGAGGTTGAGGAATCCATCGAGATGGAGGCTCTAAGTGGAAGTTTCCTCGTAAATAGGAGAGTTCTCACATTTGAAGTCATTAGTGAGACCCAACAGCGATCCAACCTCTTCCATACCTGTTGCCAAATTGAAGGCAAAACGACGTCAATAGTGATCAATGGCGGCAGCTGCACTGACGTGGTCATTTTGGAGACTGTGAGAAGGCTTGGGTTGAGCACAATCAAAAATCATGAGTCGTACAGCCTTCATAGGCTCAATGATCATAGAGTCGTGAAAGTAAAGAAGCAGGCCTGGTTCGAGTTCCAAATTGATCAATATAAAGATCGAATCCTTTGTGATGTGGCTCCAATGCATGTGGCTCATGCCCTTCTAGGGAGACCTTGGCAGCCGATCGCGGCGTCACTCACAATGACCGAACAAATTGCTATACCTTTAGCCATGACGGGAAGAAGCTGAAGGTGAAACCTCTGTTGTCGACTGAGGTTCGTAATGATCAACGACGACTGGAGGTGAATCGAACCCAGGAAACGGATAATTTGGGCACTTCGAAGGGTCAAAAAGCAAGTTTGGTCACTCGGTAGTTGGCTCTTATAGCCCTTAGACGTGAAAGTCTTTTAACGGTATTAGCGAGCCGGCACCCCTGTGCTCCGACGATGGCAATGGGTTGGGTTGGGGAAGAATAGTGCATATTCATTACCCTACCCAAAGTAGTTCGGCTTTTACTCATACCCATACCCACATGTGAAATGTGTAGAAAATTAAAATCATGCCCATACCCATTCGGGTTTTGGGTATCCACGGTTATCCATGGATAATGATTTCTGTTCATAACTCTAACCAGTATATTAACATTCACACATATTCTCACATTACGTAAGAGGAAAAGTATGACAATAATTCACTAGAATGAAGAAAATTAATTAAAACAACACAATTTCATGAAAATATTATATTTATATGCTAAATATAAAATATGTTAGAGAAAAATAATGATTATTTCTTGACAAAATACATATGTATGTGTATAATCGGGCGGGTTCGGGTTGGATAGTGAGAAACCCATGCCCACCCATTACCCGCAATATTCGGGTTCGGGTTTTACCCTACCCGATTAGGCCGGATTCGGGCGGATAACCATGGTTACGGATATTTTTGCCATCCCTATTGGGTAGGGACTTGGAAAGCAAGTCGACTCAACCCAGCACTGCGGGCAACTACCATGAACTATCACGAAGCTTCCCCATGGATCAGATGGCGTCGATTCAACTTGATTCGATGGATCGAATTTGAGCTCAAACGCCCATGGGAACGAGCAAGCACGAGCAAAAATCAGACCAAACTGATGATACCGAACCGCCAAGGGAGGTCTTGGGAAGCTGTAAGAAGTATCAATTGGACTCAATGATCCCTAAATCAAAAATCCCCAACAATCGAATTGGTTTTCTTGGTTCGTCGCATTCAAATAACGACGATGGCGGGAAACATAGCTTCATCAATTCAAGGAAGATGGCGATGAGTCAAAGTTGCGGGCCAGTACAGAACTTCAATTGGAGGCCCAACAAAGCTTTGGGAAGTATTGAATCAAGCTAGGAATCCCCGCGGACAAAAGCCCAATTTGTTCGACGAAGAATAGTGCTCTGGATTCCCAAAACAGAGTGTTCGACTAGCTTACATTGGACCCAATTAGGAATCAATTTTGTGACGATTTCGAGATGAAGAAGGCTCAAGCTTTGATGCCAAAGCTTTTTCAACAGGGGGGCCTGATATGATCCCAAATTGCTTAACCTTTAAGCGTACATGGATATATCAAGAAACTAGTTTCACAAGAATGAAAGAATATGAATTTGGCTCTTTTCCGTGTTTCATGTTACCCACGTTGAAGGCTCGGTTCTTTCAATTCACTCAATGGATATTTGAGTTGGATGGCTTTTTTGGAGGAGGAGTGATGATCTACAATGTGGAAGGCTTGGAAGTCCAAGATGAAGTCTGAAAATTCATGATTGAAGCTCTCCAAGTTGCTAAGTCAAAACCGAGAATCTATCTATTTTTGGCTAAGGCAAATAACGAGTTCAAGGTGTCGACTTTGGAGCCTCATATCTGGAGCTTAAGACACATCCATATGCTGATTCAAGATGGAATGGAAACTAGAACACTTTCTAAACCCAGGGAAGGCATTGGATGAGCTTGGTTCAGCATGGAAGAACATTTTTGAGGGCCTCAAAGATGCTGCAGAAATTCGCGTGCCATTAGGATTCCGAGTTGGATTCGGATTACTTGTATAACGTAGTTTTCTTGCTGAATTAGGTTAGTTTCAATTCGTGTTTAGGTTTGTTTAAGCTTGTTAATGTCTATAAAAGGCCTCATTCATGTAATGTAAGGTGGAGAGTTGATATATGAAGAAAATCCCAAAAATTCCCAACGTTTTGAGTGTGAGTTGTCTTTGGTTTTTGGTTGCGATCAAAGCCTGCTGAATCCTAGCCTATTGATTGAGGAATCACGCTCAATTACATCAAAGGCATCGACATAACGATTGTGAAATCTCCCTGGTGTGAGATTCCCTTTCGTTCCCATCTAATTTCGTGTCAAACCAAGCTCTCACGTTCGTTTGAAGACCATGTTCTGGCGTTCTTGAACAAAGGAATTAGGTTCCTTTGGTTTGCTGTGCATTTCTGATCAAACACCCACCCAGGGTGTTATTACTCGGCGATAACATGTTGGTCCAGATTTTGAATTCTAGCGACTAGCTCATGGAGAATCTCGACGACGTAATCATGACCCCTGTTCTCCCTAAGATTTGAGGCATCCTTCAGCGGTGCCAGAGCATTAAGCCTTCGAGCTTGTTGTTCCAGTTTTTGGTCTAATTTATCAAACTGGGCTTGGAACATGATGCCCATCTACGCTCTGAGAGATTGCAGTAGCAATCAGATCCATTAAATTGTTGCCAGCCATCTCGTGTTCGTCCTCCGAAGTCTCTTTGTTGGAATCAGTTTCCTCCTATGGGGAAGAGGCTCGTTCGATTAGAAGGTAGCAACTCGACCATGATTGAGGGGAACACTCAACCGATACTGAGCTTGCTGGATTACGGGAATTAATCCAGCAAAAAAGGACAATCTACGAGTCTCAAACTCGAAGAATATAGGTTACTTTTCATTTAGACTTGACCTCTTACAACGAACGTGAAGGCCCTTTAAATAGCTAACTCAAATCCTAATTCGAATACCAATTAAACAAGGAAACAAACTGCAAACATGGTAAAAGAATCTTATCTAGGAAAGGAAAGAAACTCAACACACAAGCAAGCTTTTGGCACAAGCAAAATTCCTTCCTGCTCAAGCAGCCGAAACAGCCTTCATGGCCATTTTGATCCCTTGTCTTCGAAGGCTTCCAGGATTCATCGAACTTACCCAACTCCAGTACGTTATTTTGCAAGCTTGGGACTTCCATTCCCAACTCGTAGCTGCCTTTGAAGCTTCCTCGAATGTGTTGAATAAGCCCTTAAAGAGGGTACCTCGAAACAACTTCTGCACTTAACCAAAATCCCCATATGCAGAAACTTTCTTCCTTTGTCCTCGTAGGTGACTTTAAGCTTCAATGTTGTCGTGCTTGGGCCACTTTGAGGGTCACATCACCACTAACGAAGCCCTTGTTTGTTGATGGACAAATGATTATTGGGGATACTAATAAAATCAGAAGATCTTGGACCTACCATTTGAGAAAAATTGGGCCCAATAATGTAAAACTCTAAAGTCCACTCCACGGCAACAGAGCTCAACCAACTGTAATAGACTTTACCTATGTATCAAAGAAATTGGGAAAGTAATATAGTATAACAATATTTAAAATTTGGATTCGGTGTTTTATTAATAAATCTTCTGGATGCTTTTATTAAGTGAACAACTAATCATGGCTTATTACAATATAAAATTAACGAAAAAGATGTTATTTCGACCCAAATTTCCTTAGCATCCCATTTGCTTCTTGAATGAGCCATCACATGGGCCATTTTGTTGCATTCCCTTTAGGTGAAAGCCCATTTGACTAGGGCAACTTGCTGGGGCTCGTCTTGTATCTACTCGCTAAGTTAACTTGCCTCTATAAAAGGCTGAGTGGATTTGTTGAGGTTCGAAACAACCTCCAAACAATCAGTCTCAACAATTGCTAGAAATACTTTTCATTTTCATCATCTTCAAAGGAAAGGCAATGGTTTGGATTTCACCACCATCAATAGACAGTTGCCTACCGAATCGCGCACCACCACGCCATATCACGATCCTTGCCTTACGAAAGTGGTTGCATAAAGATTCACTTTCAACAATCCCACTGGGGGGTTTCTCCCACGTCAGATTCCTTTTCGTATTACCCCATCTTTCTTCTTGTTATATGAAATGTATTATTCCTAGTAAGTTAGGGCTTTTCCAATAATTTCTCACTTGCGATTGTTAAAGACATGGCTATTCCTCTCATTCCATAGGTTCAATATAATCACATTGAATATTTGTAGAAATTCATCTTGTACTTCCTCCATCATCTTGCAAAACCAGCTTTGACGTGATAGATTTCCCCTATTTTCGAACAAACACTAAAACTCAGTAGGAGACCAAACTTTTTTGCTCATAACACTCTCTAAAGATGTGTTCCTGAGTTTCTGCTAAATTGAAAAATGGGCACTCTACTGGTGCATCCTTTTTCCTTGTTTTGATATTTTATCCCAGTAGGTAGAATATCATGAATGAAATGTCGGAGGGAAGTTTCCACTTTTTGGTGGTATTTTCAAAGTCCAAGCTCGATTCCAATTTATTGGATAATAGATCTCCCCCACTTCCCCTCCATATTTTTTTTGCCTTATGTATCCAAGAGAAGTAGACCTACTTTGTCGGATAGGAACTTATTTCTCAAAACGTCACACTTGACAATTTGGAGTATGTTGTTTTGAAATAGGGATAAACGTAATTATCATTGGTCAAGGGTTGAAATGTTGTTATAGCAGATTACTTTTCCATGTATGCATCATGAGGATCCTATTCTGCACCAGGAACCCACTTGTCCCTCTAAACTTTCATATTTGTGCCATTGCCTACCCTCACAATGATTCCAACCTCGAACTAATTCTTGAGCGACAATAATACTTCACCATATGTAGAGGTTTGCATCATTCCCAACATGTAGAGCATTATTATTCGGCTTATAAAACTCGACCTAGTAGCACTGTTGATATGACTTGAATCGTACTATCAGCCGCTACGACTGGTAATCGGGGGTCTCTCTCGCCCGTGAACGTAGCTAACACACATCGTGTTAGTGAACCACGTAAATCGTGTGTCTGTGTTTTTCGATTCTCGTTTTCGTATTCTTGCTTTGTCGATTCCGGTGATTTCCCGATTCGTAGCAGTGCGTTTATAACAAGTGGTATCAGAGCCGAGGCTGGAAATCCGGCTAGGGTTTTCGATTCAGAAGAATGACGTCGGTGAACATGAAGATCGAAAAGTTCACGGTGAAGAACAGCTTCGCTATATGGCAGATCAAGATGCAGGCTTTATTAAAACAGCAAGGGCTGTGGGGGCCGTTGTGTGCGAAACAGAAGAAGGCAGCGGTCGATGACGATGAGTGGAATACCCTGGAGGAGAAGGCCCACTCTACCATCATGCTATCGCTGTCTGATGACGTCATCATTGAAGTCGCTGCTGAGAAGACTATCGCGGGCTTGTGGTTAAAGTTGGAGAGTCTGTATATGAAGAAGTCCTTAACCAACAAGCTGCATCTCAAGCAACGGTTGTTCAGCTTGAGGATGCAAGAAGGTACGCCTTTGAGGGAACATCGCGAACATCTTAACTCTATTTTGCTGGATCTGCATAATATAGATGTTCAAGTTGATGACGAGGATGCTGCCCTAATCCTACTGGTTTCTTTGCCGAGTTCATATGAGAATTTTGTTGATTCTTTTATTGCTGGTAAAGAAAGCGTGTCGTTGGAGGATGTCAGGTCTGCTCTTCATATGAGAGAGATCAGACATAAGGCGTCCGGATCTGGTACAGGTGGTGAGGCATCGGGTTTGGCTGTTACAGGTGGAAAGGGAAAGAAGAAATCTGGAAAAGGGAATTCGAGCAAGAATTCCAAGGGTCCCGGTCCACAGCCAGGTGATGCTTGTCACAACTATAAGGAAGTGGGGCATTGGAAGTAAAACTGTCCCAAGAGAAGAGGGCAACAGAAGAAACAAGGTTCAGTTGCCGTGGCAGAAGTGGACAACAGTTCTGAAGACGATCTCGCATTGGTTGTAGATGAGAAGGCACATCGTGGGGATGTGTGGTTTCTGGATACTGCAGCCTCATACCATATGTCTCCGAACATGGATTGCTTCACAACCTACGAGCAGATAGATGGTGGTAACGTGGTCATGGCAAATGGAGCTGTCTGCAAGGTTGTTGGAATCGGGTCCATAAAGGTTCGGACACATGATGGTTCGTTCTGTACCGTGAATGATGTCAGGCATGTTCCACGAATGACAAAGAACCTGATCTCCTTGAGTCTACTCGACAGCAAGGGCTTCAGCTTCAAAGGAAAAGGTGGAGTTGTGTATGTCTGCAAAGGTTCAAAGAAGGTGTCGAAGGGCGTGAAGCGTGGGACCTTGTATGCATTACAAGGGTCTGTGTTGTCTGGTTCTGCTGCAGTTGCATCGTCTCAGGTTCATCAGGAAGATATGACCACTCTCTGGCACATGAGACTGGGGCATATGAGTGAACGGGGGATGCAAGTTCTATCGAAGAGGGATCTTCTTTGCAGGCACAAGGTGCAGAATTTGGAATTCTGCGAGCATTGTGTGTTTGGGAAGCTACATCGCAGCAAGTTTCCCAAGAAAGGTATCCACCGGACGAAGGGGATACTGGATTACCTCTACTCCGACTGTTGGGGTCCTTCACGAGTTGAATCCATCAGAGGCAGCAGGTATTTTCTGTCTATTATTGATGATTATTCAAGATTTACTTGGATTTTCATGATGAAGCAGAAAAGTTAGGCTTTCACGAAGTTCAAGCAGTGGAAGACATTGGTGGAGAATTAGACCGGAAAGAAGATCAAGAAGCTGTGAACGGACAATGGTCTGGAGTTCTGTAATTCTGAGTTCAACTAATTCTGCAAGGATGAAGGGATTGCCCGTCATCGGACTGTTAGAGATACACCCCAGCAGAATGGCGTTGCAGAAAGGATGAACCAGACATTGTTGGAGAGAGCACGGTGCATGCTCTCTAATGCTGGACTAGAGAGAAGATTCTGGGTAGAAGCAGTAAACATGGCGTGCTTCCTGATCAACCGTGGACACACAGGTATCGAGTGTAAGACTCCTTATGAAGTGTGGTATGGTAAGCCTGCTGATTACTCTTCACTGAAAGTTTTTGGGTGTCCTGTTTATTATCACGTGGATGAGGGTAAACTGAACCCAAGGGCAAAGAAGGGTGTATTTGTGGGTTACGGAGATGGATTTAAGGGATTTTGAGTCTGGTCACCTTCTGAGCATCGAGTTATACTTAGTAGAAATGTGATATTTGATGAGAAGTCTATGTTTAACCCCATGTTGAAGGTTACTGTTGCTAAAGGTAGCAGGAATGTTGATAAGCAGGTGGAGCTGCAAACTCTCAATGAGAGTGAGTTTGAGCACCAAGGTGGAGAAGATCAACATGATGAGGATGTCTCTGCAAAGCCAGAAACTTCAGAGTCCAGTGCACGAGCTAAACAATCTATTGCTTCCGGTAGACCGAAGAGAGCGACTGCAGGAGTACCTCCACAGAGGTATGGCTTCGAGGACATGGTGGCGTATTCATTTCAGGTTTCTGAGGAAGTGGATGCAGGAGAGCCACAGTCCTATAGAGAAGCAGTTTTGGTTGGTGAAGCTGATCAGTGGCTTGCCGCAATGGGAGATGAGATGGAATCCCATGACAGGAATCAGACTTGGGAGCTAGTCAAACGACCACAGGGAAGGAAGATTGTTACAAACAAGTGGATCTACAAGAAGAAGGAAGGAATAACTTCTAAAGAGGGCATGAAATTTAAAGCTTGGGTGGTTGCACGAGGCTTCTCGTAGAGGGAAGGAGTTGACTACAATGAGATTTTCTCACCAGTGGTCAGACATACTTCGATCAGAGTGCTACTAGCAATAGTGGCACATTATGACTTGGAGCTCGAGCAGCTAGACGTGAAGACAACTTTCCTACATGGAGAGTTGGAGGAAGAAATTTACATGACTCAGCCAGAAGGATTCGAGGTTCCGGGAAAAGAAGACTATGTTTGTAAGCTGAAGAAGTCCTTGTATGGACTTAAGCAATCTCCGAGGCAGTGGTACAAGAGATTTGACAGTTACATGCTTGAGTTGGGCTACAACAGAAGTCCATATGATTGTTGTGTATATCACAGCAAGGCAGAGGATGGTTCGATGATATATCTAGTTCTGTATGTGGATGATATGCTCATAGCTGCGAGGTCAAAGTCTGATATTCAGAAGTTAAAGGGGCTTCTCAGTGCTGAGTTTGAGATGAAGGATCTGGGAGCTGCTCAGAAGATCTTGGGTATGGAGATTTATAGGGACATGTCGAAGAAGAAGCTTTTCTTGTCACAGAAGAGCTACATCCAGAAGATACTGTCGAGGTTTGGCATGTCTTCAGCAAAGCCCTTAAATACTCCTAGTGCTTCAAATGTTCATCTATCCTCAGCTTATGCACCGCAGTCAGAGGCTGAGAAGGAGTACATGTCGAGAGTCTCATATGCTAGTGCAGTAGGTAGCTTGATGTACGCTATGGTATGCACTAGACCTGATCTTGCACATGCTGTTAGTGTTGTCAGCAGGTTTCTGATACAACCTGGAAAGGAGCATTGGCATGCTGTGAAGAGGATCTTTCGGTACCTTAAGATTACACCTGATGTGGGGATTAGCTTCGGAAGTGATGCAGAGTGCTTGGTGTCTGGGTATTCTGACTCGGACTATGCTCGAGATGTTGACACGAGGAGATCGATGACCGGTTATGTATTCACTCTTGGAGTTCTGTAGTGAGCTAGAAGGCAACTCTGCAGTCGGCGGTGACATTGTCTACTACTGAGGCAGAGTATATGGCGTTGAGAGAAGCTGCTAAGGAGGGAATATGGTTGAAGGGACTGGTTGGTGATCTGGGTCTACATCATGATCAGGCAGTGGTGTATTGCGACAGTTTGAGTGCAATATGCTTGGCCAAGGATCAAGTTCACCATGAGAGGACTAAGGACATCGATGTGAGGTATCATTTCTTGAGGACAGAGAAGAGGATTAAGGTGAAGAAGGTTGGCACCGCGGATAATCCTGCTGATATGTTCACGAAGCCGGTTCCACATGGCAAGTTCCAACACTGCTTGGACTTGCTGAATGTCTTGAGTGGGTGACTCCGCCCTACGGAGCATTGATGGCGGGAGAGAGAGAAGGAGCAGAGTACATCAGAGATTTCAGAGGAAGAGGATTCAAGTCAAGGTGGAGATTTGTTGATATGACTTGAATCGGACTATCACCCGCTACGAGTGGGCTCAATGTTATTTGGGTTCGGGTTTTGGGCCTGGTCTGTAACCGTTTCCTTTGCCAGATTGGATTAGGTTTAGACCCACATGGAGAATTACTATAAATACTTCTCATACTCCTCTGTAATATGTAATCTCCTCGATATAGTGAAATTGGCTCTCTCTCGCCCGTGGACGTAGCTAACACACATCGTGTTAGTGAACCACGTACACTACAACAAAATATGTCTGATATGACAAAATAAATATTTTTCATTGCTATTTTCGTCACAATATATACTATAATGTGACAAAAGTCAGTATATGTCATAACTGCCATGTTTAATGTGACAAAAAGGTTTATCGTCGCAATATTTTGTCACATTAGCCTCATATTATGACAAAGCTTATGTTGTCACAATAAATATATCACATTAGATTCATATTATGACAAAATTTATGTTGTCACAATTATTTTGTCATATCATTTCGTGGTAAAGCGTTAGCTTACATTAAAAATTGTGACGAAAGTGTTTGTCAGAAAAACGATCGTCATATAAAGTTGAGTCAAAGTTTAATATGACAAATGGTTTTGTCATAATAGGTTTCGGTACGAATGAAAAGGAGCTAATATGACGCAATATTAATTATCACAACTTAGGTTGTCACAACATTAGTACTTTTAAATGTTACGACAAATAAGTTTGTCACATGAACTATAAAATATGCTAATTATTTCGATGGAGGGAAAAATTCCCGCGATATGTTTTCATAACTCAAAGGAAATTATTTCCTTTTCCTATTTCCACATCAAAAAAACCCAATCCCCTTTCACGACTCCTACTCTCCCCCAGACCTCGATCCGTTCCCTTTCTCTGCCATTCACCCAAAAAAACCCTAATATACACCGCCATTCCCAGGACGATTCCTCCAATCCCTTTATCTGCCATTCTCGTGGTCGAATCCGACGACCAGAAGAACACTCCATCGAGGTACGACTTTGATTTTCGATCTTGCATGTCGCCTTCTTTTATTTTGAATTCTCGGGTCGAAGATGCTCTCGCTTGGTAAATCCTTTCTGATTGCTGTCGAAGAATATCATCCTCTACCTTATGATCAATTATGTATTGTTGTACTCAGTCTCCTCTGCCGATTATGACTGTTTATCGCCGTTTTTGGAGTTTTTTGTTCCATGTCAATGCTGTGATGTTCAAGTGCGAAAACCTTTGATTTCTGGAGTCTCAGTCATTACTTGAGTCTGTTTGATTTCTATATTCCTGAATTCTCTTTCATTACTTTGATGTCTAGTAAGAGGCTCATGGATCTGAGTTCATCCTTCGTTTCAACCGAAATAGGTTTTAGATGAATGGCCTTGAATTTCATCAGTTGGTTCCGTGATGAAGATTATGTTAGTTTCTGTTAAATTTGGACCCCTGTTTGCTTAGCTCGATTCTGATAATTTGTTCTTATTAAGTGTTTAACATTTACAGTTCATCCTTTGTTTTAACCGAAGTCTAGGTTTCATATTGATTGCTTTCAATTGACCATATGGTGTTAATACTTTTTGCAGAGACGTGTCTTTTGGAGCTGGACTAATCTTGGCTGTTGGTCGAAAAGGCTACAAGTCAAGGTTAGTTTAATTTTATGCAGTCACCATGGACAAACAATGGATGAAATTGAAAGACAAATTTTCTTCAGAATATGTTAATGGGGTTAGAAACTTTTTGCAATTGGCCACTAATTCTGCTGATGCACTTGGTAGAATTAGATGCCCTTGCAAAAAGTGCAATAATACTTGCTTCAAAAAGATCCAAGCTGTGAAAAATGATATCTTCTTGTATGGATTCCTTCCTGATTATACAGTTTGGCTACATCATGGTGAGAATTTTGAAGTTGGGCAGAGTAGTAATGTTGGCATTAATCGGGATTCTTATGTCGACAATTCTGCTAATGATATTGAACCTGGGTTGCATGAAATGTTAGATGATATCCATAGAGCTGGAGGGGATATGGAGTGTGGTTTTGAGGGGACTGACACTGTTTGTGATGAAGGCATGGACAGGGGGGACAAAGTGGACAGATTAGGTAGATTACTTAGTGATGCTCGAGAGCCTTTATTTCCTGGGTGCTCTAAGTATTCTAAACTATCTTTTCTAGTCAAAATGCTTAACAATAAAGTACTCACAAATTCTACCAACAAACTTTTTAACCTAAACTTGGAATTGTTCAAGGATGCTTTGCCAGTTGGTGAGACTCTTCCGTATTCCTATTATGATGTTAAGAAGTATATGAAAGATCTAGGGTTTGGTTATAACATTATAGAAGCCTGCCCTAACCACTGTGTCCTATATAGAGGGAGTTATAAGGATGCAGAGACGTGTCCAAAGTGTCGAGAGCCTAGGTATAAGAGTAGCAAAGGGAAAGAGAAGAGGGTGGCCATACATAAGGTTAGGTACTTCCCTTTGAAGGATAGGCTTCAGAGGTTATTTACAAATAAGGAAATTGCTAAGGATATGAGGTGGCACAAGGAGAAGCGTGTTGACGATGAGGTGCTTAGACACCCGGCTGATGTAGAAACATGGAAAAAATTCGACAGTGACTATGCTTGGTTTGCTGCTGACCCTAGAAATGTTCGCCTAGCTCTCTTAAGTGATGGTTTTAATCCCTTTGGAAACATGAGTCCGAATTACAGCATGTGGCCAGTGGTTCTAACTCCATATAACTTACCTCCTTGGAGTTGTATGAAAGAGTCCTTTATGTTCTTGACTGTTCTTATACCTGGTAAATCCTCTCCAGGTAATAAGATACATGTCTATATTGAACCAGTAATAGAAGAACTAAATGAATTGTGAAATGTGGGGGTTAAAACTTTTGATGCATACTCTGGCCAATATTTTCAATTGCATGCTGCACTGCTTTGGACAATCAATGATTTCCCAGCGTATGGAATGTTGTCTGGATGGTGTACCAAGGGTAAAATGGCTTGTCCAGTCTATGGTAGTGAGACTTGTTCGTTACGTCTAACTCATGGGAAGAAGGAATGTTATATGGGTCATCGTAGGTGGTTGGGAAAAGAACATCCGTGGAGGAGAAGTAGGAAGTTTAATGGTAAGAAAGAAATTAGAGACCCCCCTGCCACTCTGTCTCCTGAAAATGTTTTGAACCAACTAGATGACGCCCTTCCTAATTCTTCAGAGTTGAATCTGAGTCCTGCAAGTAAGAAGAGGAGGTTAAATAACAAGTTTAATTGGAGGGTTCGAGCTTCCTTTTGGTCTTTACCTTACTGGAAAACTATTGAACTGCGTCATAACTTAGATGTTATGCATATAGAGAAGAATATTAGTGAAAATGTGTTGGGAACACTACTAGATATGGATGGAAAAACTAAAGATAATGCTAATGCTCGTAAGGATTTGAAGCTTATGGGCATTAGAAAGGAGTTGCACATAATTTCAGATGGTAATAAAGATGTGATGCCACCTGCTGCATACACATTAAATCTGGCAGATAGGAAGAAAGTGTGTGGATGGCTTAAATCAATTAAATTCCCTGACTCTTATGCTTCAAACATTTCTAGATGTGTTGTTGCTGATGATTCTAAAGTCTCGGGTATGAAAAGTCATGATCATCATATATTCTTACAACGTCTTCTGCCTGTCGTGGCTAATGGTTTTCTGCAACAAAATGTATACACTGTACTAGCAGAACTAAGCGGATTTTTCAGGGAACTTTGTTCAAAGACAATTAAAAAGTCTAGTGTGAACAAGTTAGGGAAGGACATTATTTTAATCCTTTGCAAACTGGAAATGGTTTACCCACCAAGCTTCTTCGTTGTCATGATACATCTAGCAATTCACCTACCACGTGAAATAGAACTCGGTGGTCCAGTGCAATATAGATGGATGTACCCAATGGAAAGGTAATCCTAGATCTGGTTTTACATTTCAGAATTGAATACTTTTTATAAATATTGTTAATCAACTTCTTCTCTTTCGTTGTTTGTAAATGTGCATAGGTACCTAGGAACTTTGAAAGATTTTGTCCGTAACAAAGCATGTCCTGAAGGATGCATTGCTGAGGCATGCATAGCAAAGGACTGCTTGGATTTTTGTACTAGGTATTTGCAAGGGGTGGAGACTAGAGCTATATAATCGTTTAGATAGGAATGATGATGGTATGGATTTAGAACTTAATGGCTTTGAAGTCTTCAGCCAAAAAGCTAGACCAATTGGAGGTGCTTCTCGTCAGAAACTTTCCCCAACAGAATTGAGTAAGATTCAATGGTACATCTTGAATAACTGTGAGGAGATAACACCTTTTTTTGAGTAAGTTTCTTGTGCTATAGGTAACAGTTCAATATGATTAGACCAAGTTAATAGTTAATTTTCCAACTCATAGGATTATCACTATTTTACAGAATGCATAAACAAGAGTATTTGCAATCAAATCCTAATAGAACAGAAGCAGAAATACAAGAGAATTTCCCTTCTTGGTTTAAAAAACATGTAAGAATCAACTTTGTCCTTACTGAGTTGACCTGTCATTTTCTTTCTTTGCATTTTTCATTTTGACATTTTGACTCTTTATTTTTTCCTTACCTTTATAGGTTTGCAAACTATACCTCAATGGGTCAGTTGGGAAAGAGGACCACTTATATATTTTGGGGTTAGGGGCTGATGAGATAGTAACTAGGTATACTGGTATCATTATGAATGGGGTAAGATACCATACTGTTCAGCGTGAAAAGGGCCATCGTACCCAGAATAGTGCTATTGTGGTTGAAGGGGAGCACAATGCAGAAACAATTGATTTTTATGGAATTATAGTCGATATCATTCGGGTTCAGTATAACTATGGGTGTCAAGTGTTTGTGTTTAAATGTGAGTGGTGGGATGTAGGGGATAAAAGAAACGGAATCAGGTCAGACAACCATCTAATAAGTGTCAATATGACCAAGAAATGGTATGCTGATGATCCGTACATTTTAGCCAGTCAAGCAAACCAAATATTTTGCGTTTCTGATTTAAAGAATGGTGGGAATTGGCATGTTGTCCACAAAGTTAGTCCGAGACAAGTATATGATGTTCCAGAAAAGTTAGAGGGTATAGATCCTATGTATGAAACTGAACCCTTTCAAGAGAATGAGGATGTCCAGCATACTGAGGTTTTGGTGCATGAACTGAGCAGCAGTGACTCTGGGGATGATGTCCCACCTACAATGGACTCGGATGATTCTACTAATGATGAAGACACTAGTGAGGAGGAGGAGGATGATACAATGGCAGTTTTTAGTAATGATTCCAGTGAATCAGAGCACACATCTGATAGTAATGGTGGTAACAGCAACGATGATGACATAATTTGAGATAGTTAGTAAAGGAATTTGGTGTGTAGTTTACTTTTACTGATTGGTAGTTTGGTGTTTCATATACGTACTGCAATAGACTTTTTTATTTCTGTCTTATGTAAAAAAGGATTCTTGGCACATCTACATTGTAAATGTGCATATATATATATATATATAAGAATATATGTGGTTTCTTTTTATGTGTTTGAGGTAGATATTGTTTTATTGCTCTTAACCATGTTTGTAGATTGCAGAAATGGCTCCTGGTAAAAAAACCAAGAATACCAAAGCAAGAGCTGTGAATAATGCTCCACCTCGACTGACAAGATCCAGGGCTGCTGTATCCGAGGCCACTGTTCAAGACAGGACTTCTGGAAGTAACATTCCAGATCTGCAAGAGACACGAGCAGAAGAAAACCATTCAACAGAAGATGAAGCTGCTTCCAATGCTACAGGTTGTGGTTTTTTCTCTAATTTGATCATTCATAGTTACCAACAAAGTTGTGTAATACATAATAACTAGTGTTGTTGCATGATGTGTAGAAGGTGCTGACAAGAGGAAGAGTCGCGGAAATACCAAAGGATATGAGGTGAAGAAACGCTTAGAAGAGGGGACCAAAATTGGCGGCATAATCATTGAAGAAGGAGCAAAAGCACCTGTGGGTACCAACGATAAGCTGTGGAAGATGGAGATAGGTGTTATCGTCCGTGTGCTAGCTCCAATTGGAAAATTCTTCTGGAAGGATCTCACTGAAGAAGATAAGCTGCCACTCTTTGCCAAGCTGGAGGTAACCGTTACCCAAACCATTTTCCATATATATGCAGTGAAAATTACATATTGGTTTAGATTCCATTTGAGTTTAATTCTTTTTCCTTTTCGTTTGTTGTCTGTATGGTAGAGTGAGTTTGATGTAGAATTCACTGCACCACATGTAAGAGATATGGTGGATACTATCATGGCTCGTCGATTCCGACAGTTCAAGTATCGCTGCCATCAACACTACAAGAATGAGACGGACAAGGTGAAGCTCGGGAGAATCCAATAGAGGAAGTGAACATTGATGACTGGAAGCTACTCTGCGACCATTTTGATAGTGTGCAATTCAAGGTAATCTTAAAACAACCTACATGAATACATTGAATATTAGGATTCAATTTCCTAAATACAGAATGATATCCTCATAATGCAGAAGCGAAGTGACATAAATGTAGACAATAGAAGCCAAGTATTGTATCCTCATACAACAGGTGCTAAGTCACTTAGTCAAAGGATTTTTGAACTGGTAAGCGAAAACATATGTTTGTGGTTGTTTCACTGGATATACCATTTTGTAAATCTTATGAGATTATTTTCTAACATTAGAATGAGAAGGAGAAGACGGCAAATAGTGAGCAAACTAATGATGGAGTGGAGCCGAGTAACGGTGAGCAGCAGAATGACTCAACAGAGTAGCAGAACCCTACTGTGCCGCCTCCAGAGGTGGTTGTGTATGCTGACACTCATAAGAGGCGTGATGGAAGCTGGGTTCATCCAGATACTGAGAAAAATTATGTATGCCTCTATGTGTGTGAATACTTTCATGTGTGAATGCACGTGTATGGATGTTGATTACTGAGTGAGTTGTTGTTTCTTTCCTTGTAGGCCAATATGACTGCCTTGAGCAGTCAGTCAGGTAATAATGTTCCAGGTTCTGAGATTGTTGACAAGGTGCTGAAGAAAAAGCCAAGGGTATCTAGAAAGGAAGCACGACGATCGGCTAGAGAGATTCAGCTGGAGAGAGAATTGCAAGCCGAAAGGCTAGAAAGGCAGGCAGAAAGGGAGACTTTTGAAAGGCGGACCAAGCAATTTGAGGAGCAAATTGAAATTCAGCAGTCGAAACTACAAACTCAAGACACAAAGTTTGAGGAGATGGAAGCATCGCAGCACCGTCTTGGAGCTACTGTTCGTGACTTGGCTGCTAGAATGGCTGGAAATAACAACTGAAGGAGGTAATCTACTAACTCCTTCGAAAGATAACAACAGAACTAATGCAACAGTCTGAATGTGGGGTGATGAACTAATGCATGTTATCTACAGGTGAGATGATGCATGTGAGGAGGGCATGTGAGGAGGGCTGGACAGAGGTTGCTGATTTTGGGATTCAAGTAGTTGGCTTGAGTTGCTGCATGATTTTGGGGTACTAAACTATTAGGAACGTTAATATTTATCAAGTGTAAGTGTCGGATAATGTTTATAAGTGTAAGTGTCGGATAATGGTGTTTAGTAATGCTTGTTATGTAGCAGCAGATTTTTGGCAAACAACAGATATTAGCCATTTTGTGGTTTGAATGAAGAAGCTTGTTTTTATGTCCAACAGCTCCTTGGGTACCTCTCAAATGATGAATCTATGTTTGTCACTATTTGTTCTGTCAATCCTAATTTAGACTAACAAAATATGAAAAACCATTTATCACATCAAACCTACCCAAATTGTGACAGATGTGATTTGTCATAATAAATTAACAAAATATCAAATACGACAAACATTGTGACAAAAAATATCGTCATAACAAACATTTTCGTCACAATAAGTACCAGCGAATAATGTTTTACGTGACAAAATCGTGTTTTGTTGTGACAAAAATATCGTTATAACAAACATTTTCGTCACAATAAGTACCAGAGAATAATGTTTTACGTGACAAAATCGTGTTTTGTTGTGACAAAATATCAAGTTATTGCTACAAGATATTTCGTCACATTAAATACTTATTATGACACCTTATGTTTGTCACAATACGGGATAAGTTGTTGTGACAAGATGAAAAATATTTTGTCACAATATACCTATTACGACGGGGTTCTTGCAACGAAACTTTGTGACAAACATATTTGTCACAATAAACCTAATGTGACGAAGAAGGTACTTAATGTGACGAAATCCATCTGTCATAATATACCAAAAATGTTGTAGTGGTAAATCGTGTGTCTGTGTTTTTCGATTCTCATTTTTCGTATTCTTACTTTGTCGATTCCGGCGATTTTCCGATCCGTAGCAACGCGTATATAACAAGCACATCTGGATTGTGAATAAAATTCCATATTTATTTCCTTAGCAAAGCAAGATTAAAAAGTTTTAGATCCCTAAAAATCAAGCCATGCAGGTGACTTAGATCCACACAACTTCTTTCATGCACGCCAAGGAATCCTCTTTCCTCCTTCTATTGACCCCACAAAAACTTGTCATGACACTCATGATATCATTCAAAACTCCATAAGAGGAACAAATACATAGTGTATGTATCTTAATCCCGAGCCACAACCTTAATTACCACTTCTTTAGTAGCTATAGACAGCAACTAGCTCTTCCAAAATTTTATCTTCTTCCTTACTCTATTCATGAGCACCCCATAAATATATTTTTTCTCCCTGACTATCACAGTTGGTAAACCCAAAATTTTGACACTGTGATCCACGTGCGTCTTTCTCTGGAGTTAGCAAATCTTGCTCTTTGTGTTGTATCAATATTATAGATAAAAGAGAGTATAGATTTTTGCAAATAGACCCTCTCTCTCTCTCATAGATCCTTAAGATTTCTCCTAACTATAGGCATTCTTCCGTAGTTGCTCTTGTAAAGAAAATATCGTTATCAACCAACAGTAAATGTGATATAACAGTAAAGGTGTAAATACAAGTTATGTTAATAATGTTAAGGACTTTGATATGGTGACTTTCAAGTCATCGTAACTTGCATTTTTAGATCGACCTCATATAGGATTAGGTCGACCTAATCTGTTGTTTCAGTTTTGTGAGGCTCAACGACGCGTTTGACCTTTTACAGCAAATGGTCGACCTCTTTGGGAAGCGACAATATAAAAGGTCGACCCAAATATCTCAAAGACCGACCATTTTGATATTAAAAGGTCACCCTCATAAGTGAACAGGTCGACCTCTGTTTCATTAACTGATCAACATCAAAGTCGGGATTATTTAGGAAAATAGTATAAACGGTCGACCATGTGCACACTATATCCATATTTGATAAGGATTCCAACGCCAGAAAGGTAACCCTAACTTGTATACCACTTAATTCGACCCAATCTCGTCCTAAATATCTATAAATACAAATATATGTCACCTTCATCGCCACCGAAACTCTGAATTTGGTTTTTTTGTACGGTTAGAGCTTTTGTGAAGAAGAATAAGATCCTTTGCGGTTGTAGTTGTACGTGTTTCAAGAGTTCGACCAACGTGAAAGGTGAGGTCGACTCTATTTTAGCTATGGTTTTCATCTTCTCTAATACATAATTTGCACCGTTTAATTTGATGTTTTGTTGTGTGCAGAAGACCATTCGTGAAATTGAATTTAGGGCACAATACTCGGACTTCTGTACTTGCGAGGTAAGGAAAATCAAACCCAATAGGTCGACCTAATTCTTATCATGGTCGACCGTTTATGTTTGTTTTGCTTGTTTATCCAGAATGTCGACTTTGGCTTTGTTTGTAAGACTATGTTGTGCTTAAAAGGTTGGCCGGTCAATGTGTCTGGTCGACCTATCAATTTTTCGTGGTAGTATTACAGATGTTTTTATTGGTAAAGGGTTTAGGTCGACCTAGGAAGAGCAAAGGTCGACCTAATTGGTTCTGGTAGTGACAACTTACGTCTTTAAGGTCGACCACTTCTTTGTTGTTGGTCATTTGTACAAAATTAGAGTGACCACTTTAGGGGATTCGGTCGACCGCAATTAGGAATAGGTCGACCGAATTGTGCAAGTTACGGTGACTTGCAATGCACCATAGGCGCACCCTAACGTTTATAGTTTGAACTTTAGAAACTTTAATACTCATTTTTGTTTATAAGTAACTTATATTATTTGGAATTTATGATTTAGTAAGTTATTATGTGTATTCCGACCATGGTAGCACATTGTGAAAATAGAGAGCTTACCCAATTATAAATAAAAGGGATTCAATAAAAAAAAGATATCCATAAACAAATAAATGAAAAGAAGAAAAAAAATTTGGCAAATGAAATTGTATTTCTTTTATGGTTGTCATGTTGATGGCATGCTAGTTTGTTGAACCTGATTCAATTGATATAGGTCATGAAATCGGAGTGGACACCCCGATATGAACGGCATGATTGACTTATGAATTTGAAACAAAATGATGTCGTCTTAATGATTTTAGTTAAGAAAAATTAATTTATTATTTATTTCATGAATTTAAAAGTCAAAATTTGATGTTATTTGTTGGATTGTAAATAAATTGTACTCAAATATGTTTTATATATGATTAAATTCATTGGGTGTTAATGATTTTCACATTTTTACATATTTTGTTAAACCAACATGAATCGATACAAACCTGTTATACAACTAGTCATATCATTTCACTTGCTAAACAAGTAGGGACCTCCTACCATGCCTTGAAGTTACTATAACTTGACGTTTTTTACCAGGTATACCAGGTTTTATAGGTCGCGTTACGTAAAACTAATGTTTATTACGTAACAATTACGTAATGCTTGTTAGTCTTACGTAACAGTTAAAATAGAAGCGTTACAGAAGGTTTCCGTAACGACTTATCATTTTACGTAACGCTAGATTAATATTCATTACGTAAAAGCATCGTCTATTACATAAGACTTCTGTAATGACATTTTAAAACTGTTACATAAAATACACGCTCATTACGTAAAGGTTACGTAACGAAGTTTATTTCTTACGTAACAGTTAAATTAGAAGTGTTATGTAAGACTTCCGTAATGACTTACCACATTACGTAACTTGATTAATATCATTACGTAAAAGGACCATCAATTACGTAAGGCTTCCGTAATGCCACTTTACAACTGTTACGTAAAGTATGCATCTATTACGTAAAGGTTACGTAATGATAGTTATTTCTTACGTAACAATTGATTCGAAGTGTTACGTAAGCCTTCCGTAATGATTCAACATATTACGTAACGAAAGGTTAATATTCATTACGTAAAATGAGTGTCTATTGCGTAAGGTTTCCGTAATGACATTTTTCAACTATTACGTAAGATAAACATACATTACGTAACAATTACGTAATGCCTATTGTATTTTACGTAATGCGACTTGTGAAACCTGTTATAGCAGGTCAAAAACATCAAGTTACCATAACTTCAAGGTATTGTAGGAATTTCCAAACAAGTATAACAATATAAACTAGTTTAACAACCTTGATTTCTTTAGATTCTAAGTGCCATACAATATATGCGAATACAGAAGACAGAAAAGAAGGAAGGCCATCTATCTTAAACTGACATATTCGAGCCTTCGAGGCATCTTGAGTGCTTGATAGTTAACAATTGGCCGTCTTTCAATTTTGGGATCATTGTAAAAATCCATACGGCTTCCTATATCCATCCCTCCTTCGAGAACTCAAAACAGAAGCCATTATTTACAGACTCTGGAATTCTTACCTAACAAATATTAAATAGTTGTCCCAACATTCGACGGCTTTGTACATCTTCTCCTCCAGCTGCCGATTTTGTTCCCATTGTAATTCAATATATATAATTAGAAGATGAAACGTGTGATATACTTATTTGTCTACATAGCCGGATAACCCTACTGGGATCCTTTTCAGCCACCAAAAATTAAAAATACAAGTCAAACATTTTTCACATGGTTTGTTTAAAACCTATGATTTTAGGGTGTACCGGTTTTATAAATCTTCCTTTCTCATGGTGTGATGAGGTGTCGAGATGGATGAAACATTAATTGGTATGATTAGGATCCAAATCCAAAAAATACCGGGAGTATTTTGATTTGAATTTAGTTGTTTTACTGTTATGTTATGTTGTTAATTTTCTCATCAACAAAATTTACTACGTAGATTGGCAAAAATATCGTACTAATAAAACATTCATTAATGATATATTTCGCTTTTTTTTATTATTCTCGAACCATTTAAAATTTAAGATAATGGATAACAATTCTACTGAAACAAAAGAAAGATCATACTTCAAATAACATTATACTTATTGTTACTATCAATTAGATGGTGTTTCCTCCCTCATAGGTAAAGCCAAGGGTTAGCTAGGTACAAAACAAGAAAATATAAATAATTACAATCATATATAGTAGCAATCAAGGTGATAGTCAAACAAAAACTAAAAATATTGACAACAGGATCTTTTACTAACAACTAGTATAGCCCGTCTCTAGGCGCATCTTACACATTAAATTTTATTTTAATTTAATTGGGAGTCGTTTGGCTAATAAGATTTAGGATTGGTTTGGATAACATGATTTGGATAATGAATTCGTTGAATTCATATATTCAACATAAAGTTACGTTTTTATTTTATTTTTTGTATAATGGATTTTAAATTCAAAATTTTTAAATCTATAAAATTCAGAAATATCAATCTCTCATAATAATAAAAATTCTGCACATTGATTTTTGAGATTTTTCTCTTATTTTATATATTTCTCCTTTATTTATTCCACTACATACTCTTTCAGATAAATTCTTAATATTTTTCGAATCAGTCTGATTATTTTGGTTAAGGGTAAACTCACTTTATTAAAAATTAATTTTTTTATTTTTCATTGAATATTAATAATTACAGTTACAAATCAATAAACATTAAAAAATTCGACTATCCTTAGAGTTAAAATCTTTGATTAATTCATAACAAAAAATGTTTGATTCTTTATAATCTAGAAATAGAGACGCCGATTCTCCAAACTGTCCCTTAGCGTATGGATTCCTATAGTCCATATATTTAACGAAAAGTCATGTTTTGTTGTTGTTATTTATATAATAGTTTCTATGTTCAAAGATTATAAATCTCTAAAATCTAGAAATATCAAATATTTCATAAATAAAAATTATGTAAATGTCAACAATCACAAATAACAAACACCAAACTTTTAAATAATTTTTTGTATAGTCCAGTAAGGACTCGCTAATTGATGGTAGTCAATCGACATGTATCTTCACAAGGAGATGGTTGGGGAAATATGCAGATGTGTATCCTGAAACTTCTTGCAAAAGGTGACTATTTGAGCATTACCTCAACATCAAGTTGTGGTGCGCCTGCCCATTTGGGCCTAAATACCCCCTGCTCTAGGTTCTAAATAGACACTTTATGTTAATTAGCCATTGTCTTCCATTTCTTCATGTCAACCAAGGCTCTCAAGTTTCATAATCTAGTTGGTCCCAATAATTCGAGTTGTTGGGAGAGGTCCATGTATGATACTTAACTACTTCCTTACACGCCCCATCAAACGAAAGCCTACTCATGGGCATGAAGTTTGCACAGGCCCGCCATACAATGTGCTTGAAGACAACGGTTAATATTGGGGGTCGTGAGAACTTGAACACGTGACCTCAAGGGCAAACTAGCTTTGATACCATGTCATAAACCAGTCGGACGAGGTTGATGGAGATGACGGACTCTCTCTGAACAACCTAATGATGGAGACGGTTGATTGTGTCTCTTGAACTTGAACACACTTGGTACATCGTGATCGACCTCATGACTGAGTTAGTCGACCAACGTATGTTGACCACCTATCTTCCCCCTCAAGCCGGAGCATGAACATAGCGAATGACCGGCTTGAAAAGCGATGAATGGTTGATATGTGCCCAATAATGAACCGGAAGAGGGGACGACATTTCTGGGATCGTGAATGCCGACTGGACAATGAAGGGATGATGACTCTGATCGTACTACCTTTTGAACGCCAGGGGACGACCATTTTATGGAACGTGAATGCCTCAATTGATACTTGACTATATTTGATGGTGAAAGCCTGCAAAATGAAAGTTGGCCCAAAATCTAATTGAAGAGTCCATAAAAAAATCTTCCCAAAAAACATATGCAGAAACCCACAGGGGCCAATTCGGCCACACTTGAGGCAGCCCCGTTGGCTATATGGCGGCCTCAAAACATAACTCAATTATAATGGCTCAAAAATCCATCAACGGGCCCCAAAAGAAAGGTTTGGAAACCCTTGCCCTCTCTTTGCCCTGCGATCCTGCCGCTTCCATTCTTCTCCTACCTCTTTCTCCTTCCATGATCGAACAGCAGCAGAGGAACGTCGAGCAGAGGTACTGCGACTAGCGATGGTGCGGCGGACGGAGATCGATGGAGATTCAACCAACGTCAACTCGCACGTCACGATGGTGTGTGGGAGTTTGATAAACCGTTAATTGCACATGTTTTTACCACTATTCTTGAGCCGTTTGAGATATCGATTCTCGTGTTTTAGCCGATTTCACACTAGGTTGTTCTTGTTTGTGACATTTCAGGTCCTAGTACGTGAATGAAGGTTTAGGAACGAGTTCGGGCTCGATTGGACGAAGTTTGGACGTTTGGCGAGAAGCTGAGAAGTCACACGGGCATGCCTAAAAGCCACACGGCCGTGTAGGAGACCCCTTGAGGCCATGTGGAAATTCCAGGGAGCTCACACGGGCATCCTGAAATTGCACACGGCCGTGTGGGTCGTGGCCGTGTAGGAAGCCTAAAGCCACTTATCGAAACTCCGCGTTTTGACACTCACATGGGCAGCCTGGAAGAGTCACACGGCCGTGTGGCCTGGCCGTGTGAGTCGGGATTTTCTGGTTTTAAGCCAATTTTCAGCCACAAGTGAGGGGGTTCCGAGTTTTAGAGAAAGAAAGCGATTCCTAGAGAGAGAGCGTCGAACCAGAGTTCCCAAGTGCCCTACCTTGATCTTCATCACCATTGGAGCTCGGCTCACACTTGGAGAAGTGCCGATTGACGACCAGGAGCAGATTCTCATCCTTCACAGCATGATTTCTGCCTCTGAGCTTGCTTTTGCTTCTCTCTCCATGGAGTAACTTCCTCATTCATCTGGGTATGGAGAACCCTAGATTTGTGTGTTAGGTCAGATTGTATGAACCCAAGTACAGATTCTGTAATTTGATTATATTCAATTGAGGTTTGAACTGTTGAATGGCATGAATCCTGATCAAATTCCTGTTGTTTCTGCTTTAACCTAGAAAGAGAATATCTGCCTAGGCTGATAGAGCACCCTTGATTGAAGGTAGGGAGTTGGTGACTTTAGTCGAGGAGCCAACTCACTATTTTGTACCAAATTCACTTTGGTAGTGGTGGTTTTGTTCATTAGGGCCTCAATCTGTTTACTTCGGTGGAGGTTAGTCGCCCGCTGGAGACTCAGATTGAGAGGGTCTGGAGACCTTTAGTCGAGACTTCAGGCTATTTAAGAACCTCCCGCAGTATAACTATCAAAGAAATTGAACTTGGTAAATTGCAATCCAGCTTAACTGCAGTCTAGGGGTAACCATATCCGGTGACCTCTCTCGACTTGAAAACAACTGTTTAATTGCTTTGCTTGTTTGTTAGTTTAGACCTTCACTAAAGTTTCACTACTAGATAATAAGAATTCACTGAGTAGTCATCACATCTAGGACCCGGGTTGACATTAAAACCCAAACCCGCTATACTATGCTTTAGGAAGTGGTTACACATGGCCATTTTCTAGAGTGACTACTACACTCCACTTGAGCAGCTACTACACATGGCCACCGGGTCCCACCTTGGAGTACTACTACACTCCACGGGTGGCTGATATCCGCCCTGTCATCCTCTACCCGCCCTTTCCAGCGAACAACTTCGAGATCAAGCCATGTTGGATTCAACTCATTACATCCTCTGTCCAGTTTCATGGCTTGAAGGATGAGGAGGAAAGGGTGCACCTGTCCTGTTTCCTGCAGCTGACGAACGGGTTCAAGCTGAACGGTGTCCATGATGATGTAATCCGCCTTCACCTCTTCCCCCATTCTTTGGCGGGGCATGCTAAGATGTGGTTGGAGACCCAGCGCCCACTGTCCATCACTTCTTGGGACGATCTTGCTGACAAGTTCGTGCACAGGTACTATCCGGCATCGAAGACCATATAAATTCAGTGAGAGATCACTCACTTCCGCCAAGAGCCAGATGAGTCACTTCGTGATGCATGGGAGCGGTACATGGGATTTTTCTGGCAGTGTCCCCATCATGGCTTCAGTGATGCATTCACCGTGGGGAACTTCTACAGTGCCGGAAAGCTAGAGGGTGATTTAGTCTCTATGCCCAGGAGGGGATATTCTGACTAAGACTCCACCCGAACTGAACCAGATGATCAGTACCTTGGCTGCCAGAGATCATTCCTGGGGCAGAGCAGCAGAGGCAGAAATTCCCGGGACCGTGGCGTGCACGCCATGGAGGCCAGGTCCGGGCTCGAGCAGCAGGTGGCTGAGTTAGTGCTGTGTTGGCTGGACCTCCAGTAGCTCAATGTCAGTGGTGTGAGAGCTCGAATCATCTGGTGGAAGACTGCCAGGCGATGCGGGAGTCCTCTACTCCTCAAGATCAGGTGGATTTCATCGCCAATGCTCGGCGCCTTGACCCATACAGCAATACATACAACGAGGGGTGGCGCCAGCATCCCAACTTCGCTTGGGATAGCAACACCACTAAACCACCTGGTTTCCCAGCACCAGCAGGTGGGTTTCAGCAGAGGCAGCCTTTCCAGGCTAGGCAGGGGCCACCCCCACAGCAGCAGCCCTACCAGCCTAGGCAGGGGCAGACATTCCAACAGCCCCAGCGTCAGTATGCCCAGCCTCCAGCAGCTGCAACTCCAGATAATCAGATGACGGAGTTGAAAAATATTTTGCAGGCATTCATGACCACCAGCCAGGCGAATTTCATGAGGATGGATCAGAACATAGCCTCACTGGAGGCAGGACAGAGAAACCAGGGTGCCATTTTGCAAGATCTACAGAATCAGATTGGTGGCATAGCTCGCCAAAACACTACCAGGGCGCCGGGGACTCTGCCTGCCACCACTATTCCGAACCCTCGTGAGCCTCACCAGCAGCTGGATGCCATCACTACCAGGAGTGGCAAGACCACATCTGCTGCTCCTGCCTAGCCCAGGCAAGATGAGCCACTACCTGCTTCAGCACTTCCACCTGACAATGCAGAAGTGGGGTAGACAAATAAGCACCTTCTCCCAAGCCACAGCCAGTGGTTAAGAAGCATGTACCCCAGCTTCCTTTCCCCACTCGCATACATAAAGACAAGCTGGAGACTGAGTTTTCCAAGTTCATGGAAATGTTGAAGCAGGTCAACATCAGCATGCCGTTCGTGGAGGCACTGTCGAAGATGCCCAAGTATGCCAAGTTCACGAAGGACCTCCTCACCAACAAGAAGAAACTTGGTGATATTTCGACAGTGATGCTGAGCGAGGAGTGTTTTGCTATCCTGCAGAACAAGCAGCCCGAGAAGCGCAAAGACCCAGGGAGTTTCACTATCCCTCTTGTTATTGGCAGCATGCATGTAGGAAAGTCCTTGGCGGACCTAGGCGCTAGCATAAATGTCATGCCCTACAAATTGTTTAAAAAGCTAGACCTAGGTGAACCTAGAGCTAATAGGATGAGCATTCAGTTAGCTGATCGTTCCATTATGCATCCTAGGGGTATCATTGAGAATCTGCTTGTTAATGTAGGTGCATTCACTTATCCTGTTGACTTTGTTATTCTGGATATAAATGAGGATGTGGATGTGCCTTTGATTATGGGTAGACCATTTCTTGCCACCGCCAAGGCACTTATTGATGTGCATGATGGTAAACTGATCTTGCGTGCTGGGAATGAATAGGCTACTTTTTCTGTGGCTGAACTCGATCATTGTGATATGCCTGATGTCACACCTATGCATGCTATTTCTCACCAAGTACACGAGCCTGTCGTGTACCCCTCTGTGCATCTCGTTTTGCAGGATCCCCCTCTCACGCCTTCGCCGCCACTCCCTTCAACCTTACCGCCAAACAATAAAATCAAAGAGGAGTGGCGGCCGAAGCAGCAGGTGGCTAAGCCTACTCGGAAGAAAGGGGGCAACCACTATGAGCTGGTCCCACCTCCTGCACCACGACCACCCTGACCATCTGAGTACTCACTCGCTTGCATCCTGCCGGATGGCCAGGTCGAGCTGACCAATGCTGGTGGTTGCACCCGTTGGGTGCATGGCCACCACCTGAAGCTGTACCTCAAGAGCGACGTGGATCCACTCTTGGAGGCACCTGTTCCTATACCACGTTGAGTATCCACCATGGGCGTCCAGCTAAAAGACGGTAAAGAAGCGCTTGTGGGGAGGCAACCCCACCACGGTTTTCACTTATTTCTTTTGTTTTAGGTGGGATTGTAAACTGGTTTTGTTTTGGTTTGTTTTCTTTTGTTTTGGATGATGTAATATTGGGCTGACCATTGGACCTAACGTATTGTGTGTGAGTTCTTTTGTTTCCTTTAGCTGTGCTTTGTCCTGACTGGTCCTCTCTCCATTCCGCTTCACTCAAACTGGTCCCCTTCAAGTCTCATGTAGTCCGTGCACACCGGTAACATCGTTCCCCTTCTCCTTCCCTCTTCTCCATTGAGGGCAATGTCGAACTTAAGTGTGGGGGGATGTTTCTCTTTTGACTGCATTAGATCTGTTTGTGTGCTTGGAGCCTAGTCCACTGTCCAAAATTTTGAATTTGAGGGCTCCAAGTGCGATTTTCCATGCAAATTGCCTGCTCAGTATGCTTTGAATTGACAGTCTCTATAGTAATGTGCAACCTAGGGAGGTAATGTAGCACTATGGAGGATGTTTAAGTATAAGATTTTTCCTATCTAGCTCTCTGCTGTGCCAGTTGATTTTGTGAATTAGTGGAGCTAAAACCGTTAAATTCATGTGGTAATGTGGACTCGTGTATTGAACAGGATGCTCATGTGGAAAATGAAAAAGCAGTTGGTCCTCCATGTCAAAATCATTAAAATCTTAAACATGGGGAAATCCCAACGTGTGTGGCACCGTTCATTGCACAAAATCGGGTTTTGGAAGAGATTTTAGTGATCCTTAGTGGGGTACTCCTACAAGGTGAAGCTAAGTTGTCTCTAGTACAAGTGAAACTTCCACACGTTGAACGCTTTGCCTACTCGAGGATGTGTTTTTAAGGGCACGGATAGAGCTTCCGGCCCCCCTTAATTTCATTGACCCTCCACACGAGTTGAGGAAAAGGAGTTAAAAGAAGTACTCTGGCGAGCGCCAGATGTACAGAAATTGCTATTGCTCGACTAATAAGGGTCGACCGTGCAAAATACTGCAGTTGGAAGCCCCGCCAAGTGAATGAAAAGAAAAGAAAAAAAAGTAAAATGAAAGTGAGAAAGGGGTTCCAACAGTGAAATGAAGTGAAAGAGCACCCCGGTACAACGAGTCCTTGGTTGTGAATGTTGTGAGTCCCTTTGTCCATGAACTTCCTGTCTTACTTCTACTTCTTCTCATGATCCTGGTTTGAGTCTAGTACTCGCATTGAGAGAGATAGGGAACGTCTTAGAAAACCAGTTGACCTCGTAAGCTGCTATATGATCTAGAAAATCCTCTACCGACGATCGCGGTTGTTTGTTGCTATAGAGGTCTAGAGAGTTGCATTGGTTTGAGTTAGGTTTGCTTGGGGACAAGCAAACGGTTAAGTGTGGGGGAGTTTGATAAACCGTTAATTGCACATGTTTTTACCCCTATTCTTGAGCCGTTGGAGATATCGATTCTCGTGTTCTAGACCGATTTCACGCTAGGTTGTTCTTGTTTGTGACATTTCAGGTCCTAGTACGTGAATGAAGGTTTAGGAACGAGTTCGGGGTCGATTGGACGAAGTTTAGACGTTTGGCTAGAAGCTGAGAACTCACACAGGCATGCCTAAAACCCACACGGCCGTGTAGGAGACCCCTTGGGGCCGTGTGGAAATTCCAGGGAGCTCACACGGGCATCCTGAAATTGCACACGACCGTGTGGGTCGTGGACGTGTAGGAATTCTGAAGCCACTTATCAAAACTCCGCGTTTTGACACTCACACAGGCAGCCTGGGAGAGAGCGAGGAACCAGAGTTCGAGATTTTCTGGTTTTAAGCCAATTTTCAGCCACAAGTGAGGGGGTTCTGAGTTTTAGAGAAAGAAAGCAATTCCTAGAGAGAAAGCGAGGAACCAGAGTTCCCAAGTGCCCTAGCTTGATCTTCATCACCATTGGAGCTCGGCTCACACTTGGAGAAGTGCCGATTGACGACCAGGAGCAGATTCTCATCCTTCACAGCATGATTTCTGCATCTGAGCTTGCTTTTGCTTCTCTCTCCATGGAGTAACTTCCTCATTCATCTGGGTATGGAGAACCCTAGATTTGTGTGTTAGGTCAGATTGTATGAACCCAAGTACAGATTCTGTGATTTGATTATATTCAATTGAGGTTTGAACTGTTGAATGGCATGAATCCTGATCAAATTCCTGTTGTTTCTGCTTTAACCTAGAAAGAGAATATCTGCCTAGGTTGATAGAGCACCCTTGATTGAAGGTAGGGAGTTGGTGACTTTAGTCGAGGAACCAACTCACTATTTTGTACCAAATTCACTTTGGTAGTGGTGGTTTTGTTCATTAGGGCCTCAATCTGTTTACTCTGGTGGAGGTTAGTCGCCCGCTGGAGACTCAGATTGAGAGGGTCTGGAGACCTTTAGTCGAGACTTCAGGCTATTTAAGAACCTCCCGCAGTATAACTATCAAAGAAATTGAACTTGGTAAATTGCAATCCGGCTTAACTACAGTCTAGGGGGAACCATATCCGGTGACCTCTCTCGACTTGAAAACAACTGTTTAATTGCTTTGCTTGTTTGTTAGTTTAGACCTTCACTAAAGTTTCACTACTAGATAATAAGAATTCACTAAGTAGTCATCACATTTAGGAAGTGGTTACACTTGACCATTTTTTAGAGTGACTGTAAGAGCTAGTCACGGTAGCTCAGATATGAGCAGTCACGCCTGATTTTGACAAGGATGATGGTTCGACATCTTCGGGACACAGATTATGCGGACCATACGAGGCATGGAAGACAATATGAGCTTGACTTTACATGGAGATGACGAGTCGACTTGATTGATGAAAACATTGTTGTTGTTGACCACAACGATGGCGAACTGGCTTCAACATACGTCTCTTCCCTTTCCGACGTGGTGACACAGACATGAATACAACGCTGGTGACAACGCTTTCTCCTCCGTGATGATGACGTATGTTGACTAAGTTCAGCGAAATAAACGTCGCTGATGAAGAGAACAAACCAGCGAGATGAACTTCGCTGGTTTGCGGAAGACTAGTTGAACCAGGCTTTGATACCATGAAGAATTCTATAACGTGGAAGGAAAAAGAACACGAAACAAGAGTTTTATGTGGTATCCCTGTTCGACGTGAACAAGAATAATCCACTACTGATATTTTATTAGGTTTACATTGTGACGGCTTGCTTACGACAGGTTCGTAGCTAAGTCTTCTATAGAGATAGACTAGGGTCAAAACACTAACGAGAAGAGTCGAGTATGAACAATTCCAGATAGACCATTACCGACTTCATGCCATTTGATAAAATAATCAACAATCCACCATAGACTTATGGTTGAATTTCTATTGAAAATTGTTGAGAAAGTGGCATATGCACCTTTTCCACTTCCACTAAAGCTCTTTAGGAAAATCATACACAACGTTTCTGATCACCGGATGGTGTCAGAGAAGATAGTAGTGTATTTTGTTGAGTCACATGTGTATGCAATTTTCAAGAAAATCATACCCATCTAAATTTGTTGTCTCCTTCAACTACTACAAAGGCAAGCACAAACTTTTGCTTGTCGCCTTCAACTGTGGCAATAAGCAAGCAACCTTGGCACTTTTTTGTTTCAATGACTAGCATACTTGATTATGAAACCATCATCTTATATGATATTTTTTACGGTGATGTTGAGTTGTGCGTCCACCGTGTTCTTGATGTTGTCACCCACATGTTTGGCATTGAGCTACTGGTGGTATTGGGAAATTGTAGTCAAATTATATGTGTGATTGTTCTCCAACTAATGAATCACCTATGAATTTTGTTTACATATCCATGCATCCCAAATATTCCACATTTATCCTTCTTGATATTTCATGTATATGACATGAATTTATTTTTGGTCGACTTATGGTTATGATGCTCAATTTTGCCAAACCGCTTAGTGTTTCAAAGCTTATCGATTTCACTCTCGATTTAAAATTTCATATCCACCTTGAACTCTATTGTTGGTTCCCATATAAGCAAAATGGGAAACTCTGGGTTGTCATCCTGACCATATATGGGAAATGGTGGGATCATTGTGTGGTGTTGTATGGGATGCTCATGTAGTCTCTCATCCTCATCATCCATTAAATACTAATTGATGTCAAATTCATCATTCTCATAATCTTCCCTGCCACTACTATACATAGGAGGCGACCTTTATCAATCTCGAAATAATGATGTACATCATTACCATGATTTCTCACTGCTCCCACATTCTCACTACATGACATATGTACAGAGGATCAAACATTTGTAGTCTAAGAAGATACTCCAACATTTGACTACTCTGAGCCCCATGTTGGTGTCATTAGACTTAATAAATGGAACAAGGGTAATAGATGATCCATAACCTTCTAACCACCATTACCAACTCCTTCTTAACCTCATGAATCATCATTATCATCTTGTCTATAACCCCTTGAATCACTACATGGTGGTAAGATGAAGTTGCACCACCATTTATAATGATTATTTTGAGCCCCCCATGTTGGCCACATCGTATCGTTAGACTCAATAAATGGAACTAAGTGTAATAGGTAATCCATAACCCCCTAAACACCATTACCAAACTCCTTCTTATCCTCATGAACCATCATTATGGTTACCTCCAATATACTAATAGACTCGTCAAAGTAATAAGGCACAAAATTAGATACTCATTATCTATCAGTTCCCGTAGGTTGAATAAAGAATCGAACTACTTCACTAAATCCATCAATGATTCCTCACTTGATTCAGTCCACTTCCATGCCCTTCAATATCCTCTCCATTTTCATTAATATTCTCATCATCGCTCACTTCTCTCTTCAACTGCTCCAGTGTCGCTTCCATGTCCTTCAATACACTCGTCAATTCGAACATTACCCTTACCAACTCCTTCTTCTCTGCCTTCACCTGCTGAAGTTGAACTTTACATGCTACCAAATCCAAACACAATTCATTCCCCATCACTTCCCTTCACATACCCAATGCCAACTCTTTTACTCCAAGTTCAATACCCCCAACTCCTAAATTGTTGCATGAAAGGTTAATTTTAGCAATCATTATGGTTTGCAATTAGATTAATGAACACTAAAATCATCAGCAAAATCAAAAGTGTCTAACTAATCCTAAAATAATAACAAAATTTGATCGATGAGCTGGACCATATAATCGAGATTAATGAGGAACAATATGATTGCAGAGAATATTAGTTATGACAAAATCAAACAGGAGCGAAAATATTGTAACGGAAAAGAATTTTTTTTCTTATTGTCATCTTATTTTGTTATTTCAATAGCTAAACATAGAACAAAAATAAATTACAAGAAACAAACAACCAAGAAAGTAAAAAGGGTGCAAGAAAAGTACAATTGTCTCTGTTCTACACAAACTTCTCATTTCGTTTCAAACAAATCTAGCACCCAAACCATCATTTAAATTTTTTTCCTATATTTTATAAATCAATCACAAACAACAAATTTAGATAAACTGGGAAGGAAATAATAGCCTACCAGTTCAATTCGAGGAACCTTCTATGAAGATAGAAAACTCATTCAAGTTGAAACCTAAGAACAGAAAGATGAGCAATGACTCAGGAGATCCACCAAACTTCAAACATCGTATCAGGCAATAGTATCAAGTACCATAAAAAATATATGGTAGATTTAGTGGGCTTGCTAATCATGATGAAAAAGTTATTTGATTTGCAGAGTGTAACTTTGTATATGTTTTGTATTTAAAAAGACCAACAAATTTGTTTAGTGTAATTGGTAATGATTCTTCTCTGTGTTTGAAGAGATTTGGGTTCAAATAGTGGCGAATGCAAGATACGAAACTACCCCTGTCCTCTTTTATAATTTATATATAATTATTTAATTAATAATTAATTAATTAATATAATTAAAATATATTATATCCAAATGATTCTTTCATAAATAAAAAATAATTGACTAATACACTCATTGTTTACATAAACAACAATGACGTGATTTCATATTGTGAAAGAAACGCAAATATATTATTTGTTTAGACTTTTAAGTAAGTGTTTTTCTATATATCCCACTAAACAATCATTAGAAAACAGGTCATCAATTCAACTTTGAAACTTATTCTTAGTATAACTCAAATCAGCAAGTGCTCTTTCTACACTTGCAGTTGCAATTGATAGAACAAAAACTAGTGGAATTGACATTGTCCTTGGGTAAAAATTGAATAGGCATAAGGAGAAAAGAAAATCGATTAGGTATTTATTTCAATTGGAATTATGTTTATAGTGTAACAAATTAATTTATATAAATTTATAAACAAGTAAAGAGTCGTGTTGTAGTGATTGTTAATGTAATAAACTGTGGTGTAGTGACAAAAATACTCTCGTATCGCTAATTATATATGTTATGTTTTATCCTCATATGTATCGGGGTTTTTTTCTTCCAAAATTTACCCCGGTCCCGTGACAATGTCTGGGAGGGTTGCCTCCGCCTATGGGTTCAAATCATGATATTGATATTTTTATATGAAATAATTAATTAATTATAAAGACAAAAATATGCTTTCTAATTTCACTTTGAAAAATTGAAATGAAAAAAATATACAAAACTCTACCATATATATAAATAAAAGTTATTCACTTATTTGTATATAAATACCGTTCTCAGTTACGCTAATCTACATATCCAACTTCATTTATTAATGAAGTTATAAAACCTTCTTCCAATCCCTGTTCCATTCCCCCCTCTGAAACTCACGCCGTGACGCGTACCAATGGACTCCCCTCTCGCCGTCTTCTCCTCCGCCGGCGCCGGGGCACTCCTCGTGGCCGGCACCCTCTACTGTTTGTTCGCCTTCCTACTCGGCCCCGTGGAGAAGAACAGCAATCCCGCCGTGAATCTCTCAGGCGGGTCGATCGCCGCCGGGAATGTGAGGGACAAGTACGAGTTCCGCCGCCCGAAGGAGACCGTCAGAGTCACCGACAAGGTCCCCGACTTCGTCGACACGTTCTACAACCTCGTAACCGACATTTACGAGTGGGGGTGGGGCCAGTCTTTCCACTTCTCGCCACCTGTCCCGGGAAAATCGGACGGTGAGGCGAGCAAGCTCCACGAGCTGATGATCGTGGATCTCATCGGGGCCAGGCCGGGGGATCGGATTTTGGATGTCGGATGCGGCATTGGTGGGCCCATGAGAACCATTGCGGCCCACTCGGGAGCCAACGTTGTTGGGATCACCATAAACGATTATCAGGTGAATTCCTCTCTGAAATTTTATAATCGACAATTCGTCTTATACTAGCATGATCATTATTCTATCTTTCTACTATTTTCTAGACAATTAAAATTATCATTAGATTATTTAATCGTCGTAAATCTTTATTATAATTTCAAGTTGGAATGTTAGATAACTTGTATAAATCTAAATCGTTAAAATCGATCAAATTTATTTTAAATCATTGAATTGAATAAAGAAGTAAAAAGATAAGTCAAAAATCATTGACAATAGGGGTTGTCGGACACCACCTACGCTAGTTACCTTTCTTTGTTTTTTTCTTTTCTTTTTCATATTTATTTGCTTTCCTTATTTTATCCGTTCCTTATTTTAATTCTTATTGAATTAAAACATTACGTAAGACTTCCGTAATAACTTATCACTTTACGTAACGTGAGGTTAATACTCATTACGTAAAGAGACCTTCCGCTACCTAAAGGTTACGGAATAATAGTTATTTCTTACGAAAAAATGAAATCGGAAGCATTACGTAAAGCTTCCATAATTATTTAGCTCTTTACGTAATACGACATTAATACTCATTACGTAAACACACCTTCCATTGTGTAAGGTTTCCGTAATGATATTTTACAACTGTTACGTAAAATATACATTCATTACTTAAAGGTTACGAAACGATAGTTATTTCTTACGTAACAGTTAAATCGGAAGCGTTACGTAAGACTTCCGTAATGACCTAACACTTTACGTAACGCGAGGTTAATACTCATTAAGTAAAAAGACCTTCCATTACGTAAAGGTTACGTAACGACAGTTATTTCTCACGTAACAGTTAAATCAGTAGTGTTACGTAAGGCTTCCGTAATGACTTAACATTTTGCGTAACACGCGGTTAATACTCATTACGTAAAGACACATTCTATTACGTAAGGCTTCCGTAATGATCTTTAACAACTGTTATATAAGATTAACATATGTTACTTAACCATTACGTTATGCCTATTTTATTTTAAGTAATGCGACCTGTGAAACCTGCTATTGCAGGTAAAAAAATTCAAGTTACCTTACTTCAAGTTACTCTAGGAAATCCCAACTATCTTATATAATTTAACAAGGTCAATTATTCATCAATTCGTACTAGTGGCAAACGAGTGGACGGCGGGTATTTGAATACCCATATGTTCTTGCCCCGCATGAAGTGCGAGTTTGGTAATACCCATGTTATTTGGGACAAAATACACACAAAATTTACTTTTCACGATAAAACGAAAGAAAACTACTTTATGAGTGGAGAAAATAGTGATATTAGAATAGGCAATGTCGTAATGCATATAACTCGTTGAAAGATCAAGTCTAAGAGCATCCACATTGATATTTCATTCTTAATTGCAAGATGATATGACATGAGTGTTTGCAATTGCAAAACCAATTACATTGATGTGGCTACCAATTGCATATTTGCAAGTTTGCAATAAATGCAATTGCATATGCAAGTAAAAAACGCTTAAAAAATGGAGATTTTTTATTTTATTTTATTAACTTTTCCCTTTTACTTTATTTTCTACATTATAAACATCATATTTAATTACATATGAAATTGCAGGTTAATTGCTAGGTGAATGAAAGTGATTTGAGGTAGATAGAAAAAAAAATTCAGCTGTCAATAAAAAGCATAAATGCAATTGTTTTTGCAATTGCATTGATGTGGATACTCTAACTAGTTAAAGAAAATACAAAATATGAAAAATATGAATATATATTATAAGAAATTAAGATAGACGGGACAAAAAAAAGTGAAGGATAGGGTTGGACAGATATGAAGTAAATACTCATACCCGCGCGCGTCACTCTACTGCAGATCCCGTATGTTCACACGAATCAGATCAGATAATACCAACGGAAAGGATTCAAATTTGTCATCCCGACTCGTACATTACTGTAGCGTGATTACACGTTGTAATAATAAAAAATTTGCTTACTCCTTTTGTGTTTTCATTTATACACTTAAACTTAATCACCCTACTAGGTAAACCGGGCGCGTACGCACAACAAGAAGGCAGGGCTGGACAAGCAATGCGACGTCGTCCAGGGGAACTTCCTGGCGATGCCGTTCCCGTCCAACAGCTTCGACGGCGCGTACTCGATCGAGGCGACCTGCCACGCGCCGAAGCTGGAGGAAGTGTACGCGGAGATCTTCCGCGTCCTTAAGCCGGGGGCCCTCTACACGTCATACGACTGGATCACCACCGAGAAGTACAGGCCGGAGGAGGACGCGGAGATAATCCAAGGGATCGAGAGGGGAAACGCGCTGCCGGGGCTGAGGAGCTACTCCGACATCACGGCGGCGGCGAGGGAGGTCGGGTTCGAGGTGGTGAGGGTGAGGGACCTGGCGCGTGAGCCGACGACGGCGAGGTGGCTGGAGGTGGGGAGGATGACGTACTGGAGGAACCACGTCGTGATCACGGTGCTGGCAGCGCTGGGGATTGCGCCCAAGGGGACGGTTGACGTGCACGATATGCTGAGGAAGACGGCGGATTGGTTGGCGAGAGGTGGCGAGAAGGATATATTCAGCCCGATGCATATGATACTGTGCAGAAAGCCTGCCTAGGAATCGGGAAGCGAAGTCGTTGATCGATTAATTAGGGGAGAATGACAGTTTGTCTTTGACGCCCTATAATAAATACAAGAAGCTACCTTTTCACTGCAAAAGAAATTTACTTATTAACCTTTGAAGAGTTTTGCCTGAACTTATGTTGATTCAAATTCTGGAGTTTTATTTTTAATTCACTGTTGCAATCTTTTATTTACTGCATGCCAGCAGAAGAAAGAATAAGAATTTCTAATTTATTACTAATTCATTTTCCGGTGAGATTTGGTTGATTGGTTTGTCAATGTTAGTTTTGCAATCACTATCACACAACCAACTACAACTAGGGCGGCAAACGAGTCGAGTCGAGTTTTTGTTCGGTTTGAGCTCAACTCGTTTATAAATTTGTCGGTTCGAGCTCGAATTTTGATGATAAGTCGGCTCGAGGTCGAGCTCGGCTCGATTAAAAATAATCCAGCTCGAGCTCGACTTGGTAGAGCTCGGTAAATTTTCATTAACACAGCTTGTAAAACTGAGTACCAGCTCGGCTCAAGATGAGCTCGATTTGAGATTATTATTACTGAAAATTGTGTACACATAAGAGTTTAAATGATAAAAAGAACACAAGAAACTATAAATAATAGGTAACTTTCACACATCTGTATTAAAAGTTAATGTTCATGTTCAGAAGAGGTATTAATCATTCCACCGGCTCTAAACAAGCTAGCTCGAGAGGTTAGCTCAACAAGCCACCGAGTCAAGCTAGCTCACGACCTTATCAAGCTGCACATTCTAGCTCAAATTTGGCTCGTTTGCTAACGGGTCGGCTCGCGAGCCAGCTTGTTAACTAATAAGTCGAGTGTCGAACGAATTTAAACCAATTCGAACGCCAAGTTGCTCGCGAGCGACTTGGCTCATTTGCAACCCTAACTACAACCAACGGTTAAATAATTTGGCATATGATATACTACAGGTTGTACATTGGTGGCTATATGTAACATTCATAACCCGAACAATTGTGATTTAACTTTTGTATCATTCTCTTTGCAATCCAAACGTCGTTAAAATGATTATCGTCCAATTGAATTAGCAAAATTGCATTAATATAGACATAATATAATGACCTTTTTCTATCAACATGATGTCAATTTGAGCTAGGGGTGTTGCGGTTAATAAACCGTGTTAGTGATGATCCTTGTTGGGCCTTGCCCGAGTCGCTGTAGGTACAGATATTTGGCCGTATTCGACTCTTCTCGTTAGGGTTTTAACTATAAGTCTATTTCTATAAAAGTTTAGCTGCCATCTTTCTGTGGTACGCAAGCTGTCACAATGTAGTCCCATAATAAAATCGTCACCCGTGAGCTCTTCCGAGCTCACCGTGGATTAGTCTCTATCAATCAATCGAATATACCACGTAAAATCTCGTGTCTCTCTTGTTATTTCGATCTTACGCAGTCATCAAATTCTTCAACGGGCGAAGCCAATATTTGAAGTTGGGGGATTTGGTTAATCAAAGTAATAATGGGGCCACTTACACCCCTGATTTGAGCTCAACGCTATTCTATTTATCTTCATCTTCCAGCTCGTATTTGAATTACAACAAAGCACTCGACTCAAATTTGATTGTGCCACTTACAGGATAACATTGAAATTTCGATCTCAAGACCATACAACGCGTAAACCCATTGAAAGAAATTTTCAACAAAACCAAAGATACGACATACGAGTACTATCTCACCACTTCTACCAGATTTCACCCCAATTTGGGCGGGAGTAAACTGAAGCCCATTAAATGCACTTTGGGCCAATCCAGTTGAACATCATACACTTCTTTGGACCGGTTAGTTCTCGGGAAAAGGCCCAAACCAAAAACCAGAAGCCCAGTCCACCTAAAACTCCATATATCTCCCCTGGAAAAGCAGTGAACTACTGGTTCTTGTTGGATCCGGTTGGCGCTATGCAACCCAACAAAAATAGAGTGCGTTAAACAGTCAAATTCCAACATCCCTACGCTTGTAGACATTTCCCATACCCACGTGTTCATGTTGAACTCTGTCTCTAAATAAATCAAATACACTCAGGCCTCAGCTCAGCTGGCGAAGTAATCAATTAAAATAAGAGCATTCACGATTCCCTCTCCTAAAATCCGGATATATATAAACCCACTCAAAACCCCAGCCGAAGAAGAGAAAAAAAGCCCAACAAAAAACTCCCTTTGTCTCAATGGAATCTCTCGCCCTTCTCTTCACTGGCGGCGCCCTCCTCGCCGCCGCCCTCTACTGGTTCGTCTGCATTCTCGGCCCCGCCGAGCAGAAAGGCAAGCGCGCCGCCGACCTCTCCGCCGGCTCCATCTCCGCCGAGAAAGTCCAGGACAACTACAACCAGTACTGGTCCTTCTTCCGCCGCCCCAAGGAGACCGTCGGAGTCGCCGACAAGGTCCCCGATTTCGTCGACACGTTCTACAACCTCGTCACCGACATCTACGAGTGGGGGTGGGGCCAGTCCTTCCACTTTTCCCCTTCCCTACGCGGCAAATCCCACGCGGAGGCCACGCGCCTCCACGAGGTCGCCGCCGCCGACCTCATCGGGGCCAAACCGGGCCACCGTGTGGTCGACGTCGGTTGCGGCGTCGGTGGCCCCATGCGGGCCATCGCGGCCCACTCACGCGCCAACGTCGTGGGGATCACGATCAACGACTACCAGGTGAAACGTGCGCGGGACCACAACAGGAAAGCCGGGCTCGACGCGCTCTGCGAGGTCGTGCAGGGCAACTTCCTCGAGATGCCGTTTCCTGACGGTTCGTTCGACGGCGCGTACTCCATCGAGGCCACCTGCCACGCGCCCAGGCTGGAGGAGGTGTACGGGGAGATCTTCCGCGTGCTGAAGCCCGGCGCGTTGTACGTGTCGTACGAGTGGGTGACGACGGAAAAATTTGCGGCGGATGATGCGGAGCACGTGGAGATTATTGAGGGGATCGAGAGGGGCGACGCGCTTCCCGGGCTGAGGAGCGTGGGGGACATCGGCGCCGCCGCGAGGGCGGTGGGGTTCGAGATTGTGGCGGAGAGGGATCTGGCGGCGCCGCCGGCGGGGCCGTGGTGGTCGCGACTGAAGTTCGGGAGGATTGCGTACTGGAGGAATCACATTGTGGTCTCGGTGCTAGCGGCGGTCGGGGTGGCGCCGAAGGGGACGGTGGACGTCCACGAGATGCTGTGTAAGACGGCGGAGTATTTGACCAAGGGCGGCGAGAAGGGGATATTCAGCCCGATGCACATGATTCTCTGCAGAAAGCCCGCAGAGAAGTAAACGGTGACGTAAGGAGTCAACTGACGACGTTACGCGCCGTTCTACCGTTATGTTTTTTTCCACTCCTGGTTTTAGTTTGTTTTCTTGTGTTTCCCTTGCCGTAATCCGTACCGAGCTTAGGATTTCTTCTTTTTTATATTTAGTTTTGTGAATTTACTGGGAAGGAAATATGTGGTGTAATTTTTTTTCCTTTATTTGTTTTACTGCTGTTGATAGTGGAAGAATAAAAAATGGCAAGAACATAGTTATCTGAATTGTGATTTCCGTGTTTTTCTTAAAACTAGTCATTAATTTGCTTTTATTTAAAAGGAAGTCATTAATTGCTTTTGCTAGACAAAATTGAAATGTAGATGACTTAGCTTGTTGCATTAGGTTTACACAAAAAAATTATCTCAACGGTTGAGGTAATACCACAATTTTTTTCCAAAGGATGCAAGGCTTACTAGCTCTTAATCATTAATAAGATGGACGTAAAATCGTTAACAGAGACAAACACTGTCCTGCAACAAACATCAACGTCACGGAACTCAAAAGAATGAGAACCAGGAGGCAAAGAATGCCTCTTATGTGCTAAGCAATCGACCAAGAAGTTATTTTTTGGGTTAGGGATTAAATGATTTTGTGGGTTTAGTGGTATTATCTCAATGGTTCACAATTTTTTCGGTTGATTGAGAACATATAAGTATCCTTTTAGATGATCTTATAAAATGTAAACAAGGAATAAAAGACTGAGATAGCTAGAATTACTTTGTGAGCAATCATCACTGTAATAAGGGCAGTTAGTCAAGTTTTATTCCTAAACTAATATAACAAACATTGCATTGCATATAAAGAAAAATTAATCAAAATCCGAAAAAAAAAATTGTCCTTATTTAATTCGAAAAGAAAATGCAATACAAAACTGGAACCATTCTTAATTTTCTTTCACGTTTTTTTTATACATTTCTCATTCTTAATTTGAAAAAAAAAAGAGTAAAGTGGAGGCTAAGCTCTTTCCTTCCACTAGAACGATGGTTGAGTTTTATTTTTGGTCCCTATGACTTATGGAGTTATGGTGGAGTGGGCGGCCGGCCGGAGAGAAGGGAAAAGAGAAGAGATAACACACAAAGGCGCACATGATATGGAGAAAAGAGACCTTTTTTGTTGCTGTTGCAAAAGTTCTCTTTAGCTTTTGTATTTTTGCTGCATGTAGCTTTCTGCATTAGACACACTTACTGGACCTCAACTCAAAGACTTTCGTGGATAAATTATTCACCAATCTGCTTGATTTGCGCTTACTTACTACACGGGTTAGAGAAAAAAGCTAAATGGTGGTAAGTACACAAGGATTGATGAAGTCCTAATATGGAGTGATGATGCGTGATAAGCATGACGTACAATGTAATTCAGTGGAAAGTGACAAAAGAGAGAGAAAGAAGGAATAGGAACGGAAAGATGCTTCCTCTAGTCGGAAAAACGCCCGCGGGGGATCAGGGTCGTCAGGGGAGTGATTCAGGAGTGTCAGGGTGAGGTGGTTTTCGACTCATCAGGGCTCTTCTTTGTCTTTGTCTTGCAGGTATGAAGCTTCAGGGTCAGATTTTAGCTTTGGCAGACGAGGAGAGATTTGGCGAAGTCTGAGACTCGAATCTAAGCGGGTGTCCATCAGCAGTATCAACAGTAAAACAGTTAGGATGTTTAAACCCCAAGTGGAAGACAGTAGAAGGAGATGGTTTGTCTTATTAGATGAAAGTCAAATCATATGGCTTCAAGGGACTCTTCAAACGGCGGCTATGAGGGATTGGAAGTTTCCCTCCCACTGTGTCAAAAAGAGTGGTGCTCGCTCCATCCATATCGGGAAGTTCAACAGACACCGTGGAGAGTTCTTACAGATATCTGAACAAACGAGCACGGGCAAAGTTTTCAAAGTGATCATCCCGGCCTCGGGTAACAATCGCGGATGGGCTAAGTCGATTCATCTCCTTCAAGTATTCTACAAAGCTGAACTTCGCGCCCGTATTCACCATGATCAAATCGCGGCCAATATCTCGTCCGAAGGTGCCACACAGACTGATTGTCATCTGCATTCTTACGCAGATGCGGTCAAATACGGGGGCTTTTATGGAGGAGGAAAATGCTCTATAAGAACCAACCATCAAGGAAGCTATATCGATGTTGGCAATGAAGGGATCAAGGAGAGGACCGACATCCTTGACAGAAGTTTACTCATTTCGTTCGAAAACAGTAGCAACATCTTCTTCAGCAAATGTCTGGTGCCTGAATTTTGGAAATGGGCCACAAAAGCCTGGGCTATTGACGAAAACTTTGCTCTAGAGGATCGCTCCAATGGCAGCTGGCTTCTCATCTGTCCGTCCATCGCCGATGCTTTGCGCATTCGGAAAATCGAGAGATTGCAGTTCAGGGATTTCACAATCAAGGTGAGTAGTAGGGATGCCTTCGACACTCACCCTTTGGAGTCAGTAGGATGGATTTGAGCCTTCAACATCCTGCTTCACCTCAAAAGTATCGATTTACTCAAAACTATTGGAAATTTCTACGGAGGATTCGTCGATCTTGACTGGGATTCTTGGTCTCTTCCCTTCGTTCGTATAAGAATCAAGAAGAATCCGAACATACAAAAGTTTATTCTTGTTCGTCACGGGACAAATGTTTACCATGTCAAAATTTTCGTCCCTCCATCGGGAAAAGAAGCCCCACCGGAAGTTTCCTCTCGTCGGCGACAGGGGCAGGAGATCAACAGACGTCACTCGGATTTTGCACCTACTTTATCCGCATGTAGCAGCCGCCCTCGACGTACGTGGCTCCCAAACTCCAACATGACGGGTAGCCAAAGCGTCTCTTTGAATCATAGAGCTTCTAATGGGCCCTCTTCATCTAACAGGAAAGATGGACCAAAACGTATTTGGTTCCGTAAAGCTGGGCCCATATACCGACATGCTCCTGCTGTCTCGCCTCTCAGCCCAAACCCCCAACCCTCTCATCATCTGTACCTCTTTATTCCAATCCGACCGACCGCCACCTACTCCCTGCCCCTCTGCCTCTTTCGCATTCGCCTAACTCAGCCTCTTCCTTTCCTTACCCAAATCTTCTCAACTCCATTCTCTCCTTCCTCCCCCTCCCTCGGTCAATCAACACCCTATTAATCACCTCCACACCTTTCCCTCACCATAACCATAACCAAATCCCGTCCATTGTCACCTTATCCGACACTCCCAGTCATTTCTCTTTTTCCTTCTCTACTGGGCGCCTCAGCTTCCCTATACCTCCCACCATCCTCTCTCAAGCCTCCACCACTCCTTTCTCCCTCACTCTTCCATCTCCCGAGCCAATTAGCTGCACACAAATCGAAGACTCCTGGCTTCATGAAACCCCTCAAGGCTCTCCGACCTCCCCATCCTTCAAACCTCTTTCTAGTGGCTTATTGTCCAAGAGCAGTGAGCATGACTTGCACTCCTCTGAATTGGGTAGGGAGGAGTCATTCGTCGCCCCCGATACCTCCGTGTAGGACCTATCCGTGTCCAATGTCGGTGTCGAGGTTGATTCTCTCTCTTCTGAACTCAATGAAGAAGCTGATCCCCACCTTCCCTCTCCCTCATGTTTCACAGAATATCCGATAAGCAGTTGGGACACTAGCGTATACCCCTTTGATGCCAACTCCTTAAAGGATACTTGTATCCAACTCAGCCATCTGTTCGAACTTGGCGAGGAGCAAACTATCAATCAGGTTGACAGTTTCATTGCTCATACAGCTCAAGAGACGCACCAGAGAAAGATCAGAGGACACCGCTCTAAATTCGAGATGGAAGCTCGTTGATTAGGACCTCTTGCACCTCCTCCGTCGGGGCCGAGGAGCTGCAGAAAACAGGTTAGAGGCTCTATTGGTGATCTTTTATGATGAATACGAACATATTTGTTTGGAACGCCAGAGGATTGGGTGACTCGGACAAAAGGGATCGAGTTAGGAGAATTATCAGATCTAAGAAAGCAAGTATTATAGGCATCGTGGAAACCAAGTGGACTTGTTGTACCGACGAACTTGTGAAAAGTATTTCTGGTAAAGGTGATTTTGGCTGGGTGGCTAAGAACGCTATTGGTAGTTCGGGAGGTATTGTTATAATTTGGGATAAGCTTCGGTTCCAACAACTCTCTACCAGAGAAGACACTTTTTTCATCAACGTCGAATTCAATGATATTGAGAACTCGAGCATATGGCATTTGGCTATCGTTTATGGTCCTCAAGACCGGGCGGATAAATTGGTTTTTCTTCAGGAACTCCACATGTACTGTCAGAGTATTCAGGGAGTCTATTGTTTAGCGGGTGATTTTAACTTAGTCAGATGTCATGAGGACTACACAGGCACTAGACGAAGTACTGATCTCATGGACAGATTCAATGATATAATTGATTGCAATGCCCTCTTGGAGGAAGCCACTTTACCTGGTGTCATGGAGCAGGTAGTTCCTCTCTGTCCAGAATCGATCGGGCACATCTCCAGCGGTTTTGATACCATCGCTCCCACCTGCTCTTTGACAGCTCTTCCTCGCGTCGATTCTGATCACAACCCCCTTCTCATCTCTTTGGGTGTTCTTCGGATTATCAAACGCCCATGGAGATTCGAAAATATGTGGCTAGAAGACGATCGCTTCTATACCAGCCTCTCCTCGCTGATCCTCTCTCCTTTGGACGGATCTGGTCACATCTTCCGATGGGCTAAGAGGCTGCAGTCTCTGAAGCAGGAAATTAAGTTATGGAACAAGCACACATTTGGGAACATTCACGAGAAAGTCACTGGTCTATTCAAGGAAATCGAAGAGATGGACTTATTGAGCGAAAGCAGAATTCTATCTGACGATGAGAGAAGCAGAAGATACGAGTTGGAAATTGAGCTCAAGAATGCTCTTAATATGCAGGAAATATGTTGGAGACAGAAATCCCGGGAACTGTGGCTCAAGTACGGTGATCAAAACTCTGGTTACTTTCACAAAATGGCAAACTTCAAGAGAAAAATCAATTTCATCAGCAGGATATCCATCAGAGGTAATGTTTATGAGGATGGTAACGAGCTTGAGCAAGCCATTGTCGAGCATTACCAAGAGCTACTTAAGGAAAGTGTTAAATCTAGACCTTTCCCTCGTAGCTACATTAATCTTCAGATTCAGAATCATGACGTTACCACTCTCTGTTCTGCTTTTTCCGAGCAGGAAATTCGGGAAGCTCTAGGTGATTGCGATGGGAGCAAAGCACCGGGTCCTGATGGCTTTTCTTTGGAGTTCTATAAGCGCTGCTGGGGCTCGATCAGCAGTGATATTTTGCTGGCGTTCAATGAGTTTTATGGCAGTGGGTCCCTTCCTAAAATGGTGACTCATTCTTTCATTTGTCTTACGCATAAGAAAGACTCGGTCGAAGACATCAAAGATTTGAGACCTATCTGTCTTCTGAGCAGCTTCAACAAGCTTGTTAGCAAGGTTCTATCCCACAGATTGGCACCTATTCTCCCTCAAATTGTATCAAAGGAACAACATGTCGTGGTACAAGGAAGACAAATTTCTGATGGTGGCTTAATCGCTAATGAACTCATTGACAGCAGGAAAAGAAGTAGGAAGCCGGGACTTATGTTCAAATTGGACATCGAAAAGGCTTTCGATAATGTCAACTGGGGTTGTATGTTCAAAATCTTTGACAGTTTGGGTTTTCCTCCTATTTGGTCCAACTGGATCAAAGGTACGATGTGCAGCCATGTCTTGTCCATCATGGTGAACGGTGAAGCCAAGGGCTTCTTCCTTGCAGAGAAGGGCTTGTGCCAAGGAGATCCACTTTCATTTGGTCTTTTTACCCTCATCATGGACGTTCTGTCTCATTTGATAGCCAAGCTGAAGGAGGCAGGTTTGGTTGAAGGCTTCTTCATGGATGAAATTAACAGGAGGGGAGAGGTCACTCATTTACTATTTGCGGACGATACCTTGTTGTTTTGCGACGCCTCTCACAGTCAAGTCCTCAATCTATTGGCTACCATTTTCTGCTTCCAAGCTATTACTTGACTCAAGATCAACCTTGACAAGTCCATTATGATCACGGTTGGTGATGTGGCTGAACCAAGATTTTTTGCTGATCTCTTCGGTTGCAAGTGGAGCGATGAGCCTCTCATGTACTTGGGATACTCGCTGAGCAGATATAGCTCCAGTCCCACATTCTGGCAGCCCGTCATCGATAGGTACAAAAAACGCCGTGAGGGCTGGAAGACGAAGCACCTCTCTTTTGGAGCAAGACTAACTCTCAACAAAGCCGTTTTATGCAGCCTTCCTGTTCAACCTTTTTCCCTGTTCAAAGCTCCAGGATCGATCACAGTCACGATGGAAAGAATCATGAGAAGATTCTTGTGGTGTGGCGCTGGAGACATCAACAAATCCTCGCTCGTTAAGTGGGATGTGTGTAAGGCCTCAATCAGCAATGGCGGACTTGGTCTCTTTGATCTCAAGTCGTTCAACAAAGCCCTCTTAGCCAAATGGCTCTGGCGGTTTGCCTCTGAAAGAAGCAGCTGGTGGCATACCCTTATCGAGATTAAATACAAAAAAAAACATTCTAGCTGGGCCACACCTATTGTCAAGAATGGTTACGACAGATCTCCTTGGGCAGGTATTTCCAAAGAATACAGCTCCTTCTGGAACTACACTTTTATCGAACCTGGCAGCGGGCACAGTATATCTTTTTGGCATGACTGTTGGGCTCCAGGTGTTATCCTCGCCAACATCTTTCCTCGCGTTGCTGTTGCTGCTTCTGACCCTGAGGCTTCTATCGCTGACTTAGTCGACATCTCTGGCGAGTCTCCTCGTTGGGTTATTGAGTTCAACTTTAATCTCAGGGGTGGGGCATTGAGAGAAAAAAACAACTTATTTTATTATCTTCAATCCCTTGCGGGCTTTAACAACGTTTCCAGTCCCTGCAGACCTATGTGGGCGCCTTGCTCGAATGGTTGTTTCTCTGTGTCTTCATTGTACAGGTGTATCATTGATACAGCTTTTCCGGGAGTTCCTTCCTTCCCCGACGCCGTCGCCTGGAAAAGCATAATCCCTTCCAAGATTTGTTTCTTTATGTGGACTCTATTTCATAATAGAATCCTGACTATCGATATTCTGAAGAGACGGGGTTGGAATTTTGTCAACCGATGTGAACTTTGCAAACAAGAGGAGGAGTCAAGCGACCATTTGTTCATCGAGTGTGGATATACTCAAGCTGTTTGGAATCTGCTCAACAGAAGATGTCGAGACATTCGTCAACCAAGACAAGGGATCATTGAGACTATTAGGAACTGGCCAACTGCTCAACCTGTTGATGTGACTGGCTGGTTCGTTTTTTTGCAGCTTACATGCTACCTGCTGGTGCCTTTGGCTGGAGCGGAATCGAAGAATCTTCCAAGACTCAGCGGCCTCCAGTTTGTTCATTGCTCGTAAAATCTCCCGCATGGTGATAGAATGGATCGTTGCTCATGGTCAAGCCGATAAACAGGCATGTTTATCTTGGTTGAATGAGAATTTTGTCTAGGCTGATTCTTTTCATGTTTCTCCCATTCTCTGGGGTTGCTGTCTTGTGTCTGTGGTTATTTCACAGGGAGTTCCCCCTTCTGCTTTTTCCCAGGGAGTTCTTCCCATGTAGCTCCCTTTCTAGGGTTGCTGTCGTTGTTTTGTGATTTTTGTTTTTTTGTTTTTAACCTTTCGGCTGCTTCTGTTGCCTCTGGTTCAGTGTAGCTGAACCTTGGACTTCTATGTTTCTTTCCTTTTGCCTATTTAATATTATCATCTTCATAAAAAAAATATAATTCTGACGTACGCTACCCTGAACCATATATATTATTGAACACCACTGTCTCTTTTAATTATAATTAAATTGAACAAAAATAAAACAATTAATAGAGCCATACATTAGTCAGTTGGCAATACTATGATCTGAAGCACAAATACTATGACATTCTAAAGTCGGAGAGTGACCCCTATGAGCTAAGCAATCGATCATGAAATTGGTATCCCCATGAACATGAATAAATCGAATCTCCCAGTCTTCTATATGTTGGAGTGCTCAGAAGACCAAAACACGATAGCATGTTGATGGTAGTAGGAGCACTATATGAAGCGTGTCGAGTGCCACATAGCTCCGGACGAGCAATTGCGTACTTCTCTGAATTTATTAACTAGACGTTTAATAAGCGATTATGTCTGTTTCTAAGAGCTCCTTCTGCCGCAGTTCTCAATGACAGTTAACAAAAACAGTTATAATTTGGTCTCTTCCACAAAAATTACGAATCTCTCATCATATAGATAAAAAAAAAAAAAATCAAACCACTCTCTACCTATCATTCAAACTCAAACCATCATCAACTCTTCATTTAGGCTCATCAAAATGAATGTTTTTCACCAGCCCGTCAATAAGAACGATTGAAGTGGGACAACCACCAATTCATAATCCCACGTCCAAAGGACTGTTGAAGTGAGAAATTACTTTGTCTGTAAGTGTTGTCATTTTAGTCGTCCCTTTATTAATTTCCTACCTCCTTCCACTTCCACTTTTCCCTTTGTCCTCTTCGCTCAATTTCTGAAATTCTTCGATGATGATGAGACGATCCACTACTTAATCTTTGTCATTAAGTTGTTGAATCCCAGCGGGTTTTGGTGATAATGGAATGTGATTAGTTAATGTCTGATTTTGGATGATACGTCCAAGCAACCTTGGGGAAAGTTGCTGGATTCTTGCTTATACTGTTTAGCACTGAAAGATTATATGTTGTCTTTTTCCTTGTTTGGTTTCCAAGTGTTGTCATAGGGTTTCTTGCACCTCTTTGAGTTACTACCCCCAAAAAAATAAAATAATAATAATAATAATAATAATAACCACAAATTTTCCATCCCAAAACATCTTAGAGTTGGATGAGCTATGGGTTTAGTTACATTATCCCACCAGACATTGGGTTTAGTTACATTATAAGTATTGCTTCAATTGTTAGTCTCATGTGTTAATCTATGGATTTTGAATTGATTACAAGGTACCTATAGATCAAACGCACTATTGGTTGTTGGAATGAAGTCTCGGGTCAATTGAAGTTTGTGTTTGTGTTTCAATAATACGAGATTGTTTACGTTATTTTGTGTAATCCTGAAATTTACGTACGTTTTGATATTTGACTATTTGTTAATAGTTAGTAGGGATTGTGAGTCTAGCTTGGGAGTCAGGTTAAAAGTTTCTAGTGTTAATAAAATCTATTAGAGTTGCTTGAAATAAGGAAAAAAGGATCGTGGCTTAGTAGACAGTTGAGTCATGTGTTTGAGTTTTGTACCTAATACTAAATTGGATTGAGTAAGAGTTTTGCAAGTTCTCTCAACATTTTATTGTGGTATCAGACTACTGTAAGCGAATTTTATGTGAGAATGCATATGTAAGAGTGCTTGTGTGAGACTCATACTAGGTTGGGAAACATGAGATTTCTTGTGAGATCATTATTGTGGGGTAACTGAAACACGATTAACTTTGAGTTTATTGTAAGATTTTGGATTGAGATTATTGATTGTCAAGATGGTTAGAGCACATGCTTTGTTCAACTTTGTATCCCTCAATTTGATGGAAACTATGTTAATTATTTGAGTTTGCTTATGGAGAATTTCCTAAAATCTGAAGAGTTCTGGAAAGTTGTCTCTAGTGGGTTTATAAAACCTTAAGCAAGGGAGGTGTTGTCAGAAGTCCAAAGTAAGGAGTTGGCATTACAAGAAAACTTAGTTTTAGATGCAGAGGTTATTTGTTTCGGAACGTCATATATTTGTTTCTGTATATCTTTTAAAACAAATACATTATTTGTATTGGACGCCTCCTTCTCTAATTCCTTTTAGACGCAGACATAGTAGCAAATAATATCTTCTACTAATTAAGGATTTGGAAGCAAATCTATTTACTGCTAATTCTAGTTTTAAAGTCCTATTTTTACATATTTATTTACTTTTAGAGGGAGATATATTTGCTTGTAATTTTAGTTATTGATGCAACCTTATTTGAATCTATAGTACCTTATGGAAATATAAGTATTTGTTTCTAATGAATATATTTCGAGACACGATAATTTTTTATATTAAATATTAGTTGGAGATAATGTAATTTTTACTAATGTAGACATCAAATACAATTGTTTCTTAAAATCGGCATATCACTTTTATTTTTACATATATAAGAATAATAGTATTGAATAAATAAATCAAATAAATTATTTTACACTATCCTTAAAATACATGAAAATGAATACACCAAATACATTATTCTCAACAATATGTCCTAATTAACAATGAACAAGCTCAACCTCCCATTCTTATTGTCACTAGTTTTGTGCCCGCCCGATGGGCGGCGAGTTCATTTGTTTGTACTTTTCCTTCTATTATTTGTCATTTTTTTCCAATGGTATCAGATTCCTACTTTTCATATTTATTTATGATTGTACTCTAGGTTTTAGTGATGATCAACAATAAAGTCAAACAACGTTGTAACTTCATCACTGCTTGGAAAATATTATTCATGACCATCGGATCTTTGATTGACCAACAATTATCAACTTCATAAGTTGTACATGGTTTAACCTCGTGTACGCCACCTTACCCACTACGGGAAAAATGACCTCTTGCAACTCCTACAAATGTGTTGCATTATGTATTAAAAGTGTTGCGACATATAGTGGGGGTTGCAAAAAGAATAGACAACTGTTTTTTCATTTTTCGCAACCCAAATATAAAGGGTTGCGTATCCTTACCTCTTACGCAACACCACTTTAGGCAACACATTTCACAACTTTTGCAACACGTTTTTGTAAAATAGGCAACGGATTTTTTAAGTTTTGGCAACAGTAAAATTTGTATATGTGACGGGTCTAAATCGTCACAAATAACCAACTCAATTGTGACAACATTGTTCGTAACGGAAATAAAAACTTGCGTGACAATATTATCGTCGATAAAAATTCTTTTTGTGACGAGGTAGTCCAGTCACGAAAACTACCACTGTGACATGTATAATTGTCACAAATAATTACATGTGTGACCATAATATTGTCACAAATACACATTTTGAAAATCAAGGTAAGACTAAAGGGTCGAGTTGGTTATCACTAAAGTAACTATTTGTGATGAAGTTTACTGTCACGTATGTCCCCTATCCATATGTGTGACGAATTTTGATCGTCACTCACAATATACTTCTGTGACAATTGTGACTATATGATTGTCACATAAGAATCATTTTGCGACTACCTTGTCATCACAAAAACAATATGAGCGAAATGTCGGATCAGGAATTGCAGTTATTGGTGACCAATATTTCATCGCAAAAGCTATATTTGATGACAACTATGGTCATCACTAAAATATAGCATCAATGGCTATGGCAATGTCGTGTACTTACTTTTGTGAGGAGGTTTGTTGTCACGTATTACGCAAGAAGTGACAAGTATTTGGTCACGATAATGATGTATTTGTGTTAAATTTCTTGTCACTAAAAGAATTGAGCATGTAGAAAAGCATATAGTATAAATTAAAAAGGCTATTTATTATACAATGTACGTGCATCAACAGTTACACAAGATTCTTGCAAAGATAAAACTAAAGCGTAAAAAACAATATTACATTGGATCATGAAATAAATAAGATTTCGATCAACCCAAAAAAATGGCCTCAAGGACTCTTGATCACTACTGGAATCCATCTGCGATCACGACAACAAAGTAGAGAAAAAGAGGAAATATCAGTATGGAAAACAAAAGCAGGAAAAAAACATAATGAAAAGAATAGTCGTCTGAATAAAATCAAGAGAGGAAATGGATGGATGCGGTTAAGTTTGCGCCAGAGTCGTATGTTGAGGGTGAGGCTCGTTGAGGGGGGATCTGATGTCGTAAACTCAGACTTCCGCAGTCGAGGGTGCATCCTGCTATCAGAGAACTGCAGGCGAATCGAAGACCCGTGACCCTTCTCGCGAGGTTGGTGAAGCCAGAAACTAAAAAAAGGCGTTATTAGAATAGAGATTAAGATGCTTAATAAAAAAAAGACTACTGGCGCCGATATATGGAAACGAAAGCCCTAATGACAGATTAAGGAACGGAACAACAGAGTTGAGGATGCATTTATATAATAGTTAATTTAGGGAGATAGGCGCAATCCCTCCCTTTTGAAAATTTTGAATTTTAACTTTTAAGTCTTGTCGTCAAGTTTAATATATTTTCTTTTTAATTAGTAGCTCACTTATAGGGATGGCAATTTCGACCTCACCCGTTTTACCCGACCTGTTTAACCTATTTTGGGGCGGGTCCGACCCGCCCCGTAGGGAGGGCGGGGCGGGCATGGGTACCTGACCTGTTTAACCTGCAAATGGGAACATAGCAGCAATGACAGATTCTACACATTTCTGGTTTGTCAAAACGTATTCTTGAACTTCACCCAGGAGCACAAAATCCCATTCCCCTCAGCTGAATTAGCAAATGCGAAGTCGAGAAAACTCTCTACTCCATTACCATAGGCAGTACTCACTTGTGGTTTTGACAACCAACTCTTGTCCATTTCCAATAAAAAAAACTGCAGAATGAATGACTTGAATTAGTGAGTTTATAAATAAGGTAAGGACAAAGAGGAAAGTGCAATTTCAGCCAGAAGTGAACATACAAAGTACCAGTAAACAAGATCAATAGCAATATTCGTTAAACTTAAGCTTTGTGTGGGTTTATCTATGTTGCTGGGAATGGACGACAACCTATAATGACTTGCTTTTCTTGAATAATTTCCCATCAATGCTAAAAAGCAAAGCATTTTTATACGATTCTGCAGCTGCATTGCTCGCTTGATTGATAGAGCAAATGAAAAATGTCAACTAACCAGAAAGTGAAAATGCGCATAGCAAAACAGTAGTAGCAGTATCAGCAACAACACAACACAAAGTCTGGCAAACAAGTAATTCCTTCAGCTTCAATCAATTATACTCCCAATTTCTATGTACTTCTCCTCTTTCCCCAACTAAAGTATTAAATGGACATAACAAAAACATACAGATTGGCAACGATAGTTTCATATTCATACATTCTCTTTTACCTATTGATTGCTACTCTAATCCATCTTTACTTTCGGTTGTTGTAGAACAATTTGACAGGGTGGCGAAGAGCAGACTATTTAAAGCACCAATCCTTAATCCTTTGCAGCTCTTCAAGATAACTTTTGAGTTATGATTAACTCATTTGAGTTGTAGAACCCGGTTTCTATGGCGTAAATCGTTAGTTCTTCATTCCTCAAGTATTCTTCTTTCCAGCGATAATTGATTTCTAGCTGCCACACATGGAAAAGGCTAGATCAGTCTTGATTAATCAAACTGTCACACACATGGAAAAGGCTAGATCAGTCTTGATTAATCAAACTATCACCATGTTCCAAATAAACCAAGATATCTCAAGTCAACTAACCTGTATCCAGAGCATCTAAGCTCTAAAGTATATACTAATCTAAGAAAATTAATACCATAATGGATGTAGGGATACCTATTATTATTGAGGAACAATACAAATCCGTATAAGGTTCTTCTCTAGTAAGGAACTCCCACATCACAATTCCGAAGGACTAAAAGGGATAAATCGCATAAAGAACAATTAAACAAACACTTAAAGAAGAAGCTCAAGAACAAACTACAATCGCCAACCATCTTCAGCTCTGGAGCCAAACAAAGTAGTATAGCTTTAGAAAGAAATTAGATCCGGTGCAGAAGAGCAGGGGAAGACAAAAGGAGAACGGCGAGCAGGGGAAGGAGAACCCACTGTAATAAGGCGCTGTTGTTGACGATCAGAGGAAAGAGTGCGGAGGATGCTTGATTGGGGGTGGGGGAGTTGTACCGTCGGCGTCGGGTAAGCAATATGTGACCTTCGATGGCCGAATCTCTCCTGCTTCTGGCTTATTTCGGCTGATGAACACGCGAGAAATTCTACCTCGCGCGGGGAATTCTGGGAATAGAAGTACGTAGCGAGACTTTAATTTTGGTAAAGTTTCGTTGACTGTTCCTTTTCTTTATGGTTTATTAGTTTTTCCTTTTCTTTTCTATTAGTGGCTTTCATTTTTTATTTAATTTTTATTTAGCTATCAATTTACAGCAAAGGTTCAATAGTAAAATTGATGTTTTTGAAACACAATTACATAAAGTGTTGGATAAACTATACTTATAGGCAACCCAAAATTTATTTTACATATATGTGTTGCATATAATGGAACAAATGCAACATATGATCACTTTGGGTTGCGAAAACTACTCAATACGCAACTTCATAAAAAAAGGTTGCAATTGTATATCTAGCGCAACACTTTCAAATAGTGTTGCAATCCGTGTGTTGCAAGAAGTGTCTTTTCCCGTAGTGACCGTACTCCTATAGAGTTGTTATTTAGACCATGAATTAATGGAGTTTGGCACATGATGTTATACCATATTCTCTAATAGGTGAAACACAGTCTTTAATTTTCTAATCCAAACTCGTACGATTCATTTAATGAAAAATAATAATCACTGATTCTTATTTGTCAAAATATATTAACATACAACTAATAGGTATGAATGAAGGTGCATATTACACCTCAAGTGTATGCTAGCCTTTTCCACCATTATATCAATGTACAACCAAACTATTCTGCTATGCTTCTTACCTTCAACATTGTATGAATTATATCAAAGCAAATGTTAGTTATGGAGACATTTTGTCTTCACTTCACATTATCCTCCAATATTTGAGTTTTTTTCCAGAAATAGCACCTTTTAAAAAAAATTACAAAAATAGCACCCTTCCAAAAATATTTACAAAACTAGCACCCTTTTTTATGGACCGCACCCTAGAGGTGCGTTTTACATATAAACCGCATCCTCCAGGTGCGTTTTATATATAAACCGCACCTGTATGGTGCGGTCAATATTCCTGGACCGAAATCGCATCTTGGCCAGGCGGTTTGGACTCTGCCCCTACACAAACCGCACGGCCGAGGTGCGTTTCTGGCATGACCTAGCCAAACCGCATCCTAGAGATGCGGTTTGTTCCTCGAAAATTAAACCGCATCTCTAAGGTGCGGTTTAGCTATACAGAACGCACCCCCCAAGTGCGGTCTGTGTGTCAATAATATTCCGACACCCGACAAACCCATGCAGAGAATTATGGACGTAGGGCTGCATGGCAGACTAAAACCGCACCTTAGAGGTGCGGTTTTCCTGATTTTTTCCCCTATATAAGACTGGCGAAAAACCTCTACTCTTCACACCTCTCCTTCTCTCTTTTCATTTTTCTGTTGTATTCCTATATATTTCTTTAGTGTTTTTGCCATTAACATTAACTCGTAAGTTTATTTTGTGTTACTTTTTATTGTTATTTGTGATTTGTGATTTTTACGAGTTTAACTGAACTACTGTTTTTTTGTGTGCAGATGGCATTCCGTCAGTTCACGCTTGGCTTACGGTGGAATGGTTACACAGAAGAGACCGGAAAGGGGGCCACCTACGTCGGTGGCAATTTTCAGAAAACAACGGTCGGTACCAGACCGAAGCTTGAAGACCTCCATCAAATATGCACTAACTTACTTGCATGGATGGCACGAGAAGAGTAGATCGAATGGTGTACCGATATCCAAACAAAGAAAGTGGGTCATTGTGGCATGAGGAATATACCATAACCACTCAAGATGAAGTAGATTCCATGCTCGAATTCTTGAGGTTCAACAAATTGTCCAAAGCCGAGATGTTCGTTTACACCGAGCCAGCCGTTGGTGTTGGAGGTCATTCTCGACGAACACGATGGACCAAAATGTAAATATTGAAAACATAAAGACTCAAAGTGCACTAATCCATGTCACACAGTTTTGACCAAGCAGCACTTATTTGATTTTTGCTGCCGACGACTCCATTCTCACTCCGACAATCACAACAAAAGAGTAGGAAAATAAAAATTTTAATTTATGATGCATGCAGTAAGAGATACGATGTCGATGACAACCTGATATAAATTTGATACATGTTAACTCAAATTGAAGCCATTTTATGTTGTTCCATATTGAGTCGAGCCCTAACTATATGTTCGTCAACTATTGTATAGTAAAATTTATTCACCTTACCATTCTAATCAGTTGTGAAGCCAGAAATTCGAAAGAATTTGAATTGTCGTAAATGAGGGAGGGAGGTTAAAGCCTTGCCGACTAATTTAACTCCTAAATTTGTGCAAATTTTACATGTAATTTTAGTATTTTATCTAAATTTCAAAATTGATGGGAGACTACAGCCCCTTCTAACTCAACCATTGATCCTAATGGGCACGACTCGCAATGCTACACGACACTTATCAATGTAAAGAATGAATTGCTTTCTTGGTGGAGCAAGCGGGTTCAAGTTTGGTATTTTAATTAACCATTAGAGGCAATGGTGCTAATGTGCTATTGAGGAATGAATGATAGGAAGGATCACATCACAACTCAGGAGATTAGGATAAGGAATACTGAACTGCAATGTAGGATGCAAAAGGAAGTGTGAGGTACAACCAACAAATAATGGCGAGATTCGTCCCAAAACATCCATGGTGTTGCCGAGCGAGCAACTGTCTCCCACAGGCCACAGGCCAGATGTCTTGAACTAGACGCAATAATGGATTGGCAGGTAATCGGGTGTGGAATGTTGGCTTCTTCACCGCTGGGGAGAATAGGGCCCAGCCCAGTCAATGCCCATTTTATGGGCTTGAGATTTCTAACCTTCGAGCCCTATTATAAGGCCTTCCGTAGCTTCAAACTTCTGTTGATAAACCATTTTTGGGTTGTCACTTGTGAAGCAAGGAGTAAACATGATGGGCTCGAGAATCTCCGTACAGAATTTTGGTTCCTTTTGATGGATCAATTGGAAACGCTAATGGTCTCATGCTCTCATTTTACAAAACGTGGAGTGAATTTGAATTATCTCTCCTCACTTCATGTATTTGTATTAAAACGAGTTAATTTGAAATTCTCCATATCAAATTACTTTATTCATTGGAGTTATCAAACTAATCATTTTTGGCCTAAATGTCTCAAAACGAAACAATGAGATCCAATTGATCCGTTAGTATCTCTCATCCAAATGACCTTTTAGTCACGAAATTTAATCTAAATTTACGGAAGAAAAGAGAAAATTCATCCTAAGATCGGATATTAAACTTTCCAATTAAAAACTAATTATGATATCGCGAGACTAATTTGAATTTCTTATTTTTTTTTTATAGGAAAAAGCTAAACATTGCGCTTAGGCACATTCAGCAACATAGTGAAGAACCCCTCCACCAATTTGGAAAGATCTATAAAGACCAAAAAAAAAAAAAAAAATCTGCCCCGGGGCCCGGAACATCCACAATTTTAGACTTGTGGATAATAAAGATCACCAAAACCAAACGAGTGGTCGCCATTGTTGCCCTCCCAAGATTTTTTCCCCAATTGGATTATCCTCACTAAATCCCTTCAAATCGTTTCCCTCCCCTTCTCAAAAATTCCTCCCCAACAATCTCACACCGCCACTTCACTAGCACTCACTAATCAAATCCATCCGCCATGGCTACGCTCACAAACTCGCTCTCCAAACCGCCGACTCCGCTCCCGCCAAAACCCGCCAGCCCTCTCGCCTTCTTACCCCTCTCCTCCGCAACCCTCGCTAAAAAGACCCGAACCCCGACGTCATCGTCACTGAACAACAGGAGGAAATTAAACTCACAATTATTCGTGACGAGAGCCACGGCGGCGCCGGGGACGTCGTCGTCGGAGAAGAAGAAGCCGAAGCTGGACGAGAAGGTGAAGAAGATCCACAGCGCGGCGGAGTTCGACGAGGCGCTGAAGGGGGCGAAGGAGAAGCTGGTGGTGGTGGAATGGGCCGCCACGAAGAACGAGGAGAGCAAGCAGATCTACCCTTTCTTGGTCGACCTGAGCCGCACGTGCAACGACGTCGTTTTCCTCCTCGTGCTGGAGGATGAGTCCGACAAGACGCGGGAGATCTTCGTCAGGGAGAAGATCGAGGAGGTGCCTCACTTCAGCTTCTACAAGGGCATGGAGAAGGTAATTAATTAGATTAGTGAGATTGATTAAAAAACATGATTAGAACTTAATTTAATGCTTAATTAGTCTATTATTGGTACCAATTGAAATTAAAGATTGGAATACCGTATGAGAGGTTGTAACAGAAAAGTCAGCGGTAGGGTATTTTATGCTAAAATTGTGATTTAACCATGGTTCAACCGCCAAATACCGCCTACCGATAGGATATTTTTCTGATTGAACCGCCGGTACGGTACGGTATTTCAATCCTTACGAAATAATTGGCACAGGTTGCTTTTTTAGTTAAAACTGAATTTTTATATGATCCAAAATAATCACGTAAGATTGTAAGAAGAAATTGTTGAAGAAATTATGTGATTAATTAATAAGTTTGTGAAAATTTAATTGATCCATTTACAGAAGAAAAATATATATGTATATATATGTGAAAACAAATCAATTTGCATGAATAATTGATAAATTTTGGTGAAAAAGCAGAACAAGCATTTGAATTTTGTATCAATTTTGTTCTCACAATTTATGCGTAAAAAATGTCACCTTTGATATTATTAGAATTTTGTTATGGTGTTTACAATCCATTTAGAAGAACCAACTTACAAACCTTGGCTTCAACATCATTAGATTGTGTGGCCGTTTTGTGATGGTTGGGTGGATACAGTAACATTTTTATTTACAAAATTAAATATTTGGATTAGATTGGATTAATGAATTGGATTAGTTAGATATTTAATTGGATGAATTGGATTTGATTGGTTGATTACATTGTAAATTGCCACCTCTATTTGCATTGAATCGACCAAATCAAATGAGACTAAACCGAAACCCGTATTTAATTTCCCCTTTCTCTTCCCAAAAAAAAAAAAAAACAGATACACGAGGAGGAAGCGATTGGGCCGGACCAGCTGATGGGAGACGTGCTATACTACGGGGACAACCACGGCACCGTGGCGCAGCTGCACTGCCGCGAGGACGTGGAGAAGCTGATCGCCGACCACAAAGAGGACCACAAGCTCATCGTCCTGGACGTCGGGCTCAAGCACTGCGGGCCCTGCGTCAAGGTCTACCCGACGGTCCTCAAGCTGTCCCGCTCGATGGCCGACACGGCGGCGTTCGCGAGGATGAACGGCGACGAGAACGACAGCTGTATGGAGTTCCTCAAGGACATGAACGTGATCGAGGTCCCCACTTTTTTGTTCATAAGGGACGGCGAGATCAAAGGAAGGTATGTTGGGTCCGGGAAAGGGGAGTTGATTGGGGAGATTTTGAGATACCAAGGGGTTCGAGTGACGTATTAGTTGAAAGTGTGAAGTGTGGGATTGCTAGTTAGTTGTGGGACTTTGAGAGGGATTTGAAAACGTGGATTACGTTTGTTATACATGGTGTGTATTTGGAGGGGGGCAAGGGTTCTTTGGGTGGTGGATTGTTGTTGTTATGATTTGAAATGGGTCATATGATTGCAAGGATGTCATCATTTATATCAAACATTACGGTTGCGAATGTTAAATTCGATAAGTATGTTTTTTTTTTCCTGGGGTGTTCGTATCAGGATTTGGGCTAACGACGTTGAACACAAAAGTGAACTAACCAACAAGGAAAAAGGTTACTTGGACAATGGATTGAGAAGACTGTTATTCTTGGAAAAAATCCAAAACTACCACTGTTTAAAAAAAAATTTACAAAAATACCACCCACTCCAAAGAATTTCCAAAAATACCACCCTTTATTTAAAACCGCGCCTCTAAGGAGCGGTTTATAAAAAAACCGCGCTCCCAGGCGGCGGTTATAGTGAAAAACGCGCCCCCAAGGCGCGGTTTGACCTTGCATGGCTGTCAAACCGCATTGCCACGTGGCGGTGCATCAAACCGCCCGTCGGAGGAGCGATCTGACGGCTAAAATGGCTGCCAAATAAGCGATCCGCGTCGCCCCAGAAAAACCGCTCCCCCGAGGCGCGGTTTGACCGTTGGAAAACACAAACCGTCCCCCCGAGGCGCGGTTTGACCATCGGGAAAGGCAAACCGCGTGCTGGAGGCGCGGTTTTTGGTGGCGAGAAATTACTGCACCGACCCTCCCCCACGCGGTTTGAAGCCTATATAAACCCCCCTCCACTTCTCCTTTCTGCACACCATCCACCACACTCCCCTCTCTCCCTCTAACTTCTCTCTACCCAACCCCTCCCCACCCAATCTTAGAATTAGTTTTTTTGTTGGTTGCAGCTAAGTCTGATCTGCCTCCAAAATACTTTTTCTTTGGTTTTCACTAAAAAATCGTCGAACCTCTGTCCGGATTCCGAGAGAATGGCCGATTTCGCTCAAGAAGAGGGTCTTTTTTATGATGATTATCAAACGGTACGTACTCATTTTTCCCAATTGTTGTTGTTGTTATAATGATTTATTTAATTTATATACTAATGATTTATGTTATTGTTATGCTATCGTAGGTTGGACCGGATGTTGATATTTTCAATCAACGATATTATGTTGATCAAGGACCGATTGATCCGACAGTTTTATACGATCAAGCAAATCATCGTTCAAGAGACGTTTGGAACGACCATAAGGTACATATTATTTATCATCACTTGTAATTTGTATTTTGTTAAAATAATTTATTTGTTGTACAATAATTTACTTAATTGTTAATCGTATTGATTATTTTCAATAGTTTAAATCAATACAATACAACACTTATTGAGACTCTTTATAAAGAAATGCATGTCTAAGGAAATGGGGACTTAAGCGATCATCATGATCCCCCCATGACCTGGGAAAATCGGGTTCTAAGCGATCCTCGGATCCCCCCTTTTTCTGTCAAAAAGACTGTGTTTCTAAGGAGATGTATCCCTCTCCTAAGAGTCTTACGAGTGTACTTGTATTGCTTTAAATTATTGAAAATAATCAATACGATTAACAAAATAATATATTTGGATATTATTTTAGTTATGTTAATATTAATGTTTATTAGATAATGTATATTTCTATAAAATCGCTTAATTTAATATTGCATCTTAAAAAATTGGTTTAGTTATGTTAATATTAATGTTAATTAGATAATGTATATTTCTATAAAATCGCTTGATTTAATTAATATTGCATCTTAGAAAATTATTTTAGTTATGTTAAAATTAATGTTTATTAGATAATGTATATTTCTCTAAAACAACCTTGATTTATATATAAATTGTATCTTATAATATATTTATATATGTATAACTCATCAACTTATAGTGAAATTTAATTTTTTCTCTAGGATGCATACCATATAGTCCGCTATAGGGGCACAACGAATGTGCTTGAATGGAACGACGTCATCTTGCCCTTTCTAAAAAGGGCAAGATTGGATTCGATTAGGCATTTCAATGGAATTAAGATCGACCGCCAACTCATCACGGCGATGGTAGAGAGATGGCGAAAGGAGACACACTGCTTCAATTTTCGTGAAGGCGAGTGCACCATCACACTTAAGGACATCGCCATCCTAACCGATCTCCCCATCGATGGTGATGTTGTTTGTGTGGACTCTACGCCACCACCTAAAGTTGTTGCCAATATGAATGGTTGGCAACATTTTATATGGACGGTCACCGGGTTAGCGAGGCGAGAAAATGGTTCCAGGGTTAGACACCTCCAACGCCAAAATCAGTTTGGGAAGGAATGCATATGATTCTTCCCAGTCACCAAACACGGCAGTCATTGCTTTCTGTTTCCCATGCCACGCTTTCTTGTAGTTAATGATATAACCATAACGACTAGAAATGTGGGCGATGATGGTTTTCACCTTCAGGTCGGGCTGCTCCTCAATTAGATGTTTGATAGCCGCGGCAACCACCCTTGATTTCAACTGTCGATGGCCTTGGGATGTTATTGATGACACACATGTGTGTGTGTTCACCGCACGTGATATGACCCAATGACCGACTCTCTTGCTCTTGATGGCCCAGACCCTAGCTGTGCATCCCTCATTGTGGTTTCTGCATCGAACTATCAGCCTCTTTGTGTCGGAATGGGTTGTCTACCATTCAAAACTCCGAGTCATTGCTTCAGTGGAAATAGCGTGTCGAACCTCATTCTTCGTTGCAAATTGTTGGCCCTTCGTAAAGCCAGTTAGTGGACCCCATAATGGCACATCTGGCGGGTCCATGTCGGCATCAACATACCAATCTTCACTTTGAATGTGATTGTAGTATGGAATAGGTACACGGTCGTGAGGTACCTCATCACCATCTGCATCTGAATCTGGACCGGAATCATCAGTACCTTCCAGCGGATCGGAGCTGTCTGCACTAACTTCGCCTTCCTCTTCTTCAACCTCATGGTCACTAACTGGACTTGGATTGACCTCTTCTTCCATATGATTATCAGCATGAAAGGCACCTTGACCTCCACTAGCTCCGTAATGGTAGTTGTGGTAACTAACACCGCTTTGATAGAAGTTGTACTCGGGTGGGTACTATAGCCTGCTTGTTGGTTGTAATCCGCCTGTTGAGCTTCTTCTTCATATGAATGGAAGGATTGATGACTTCCTCCAGTTCCATTATGATACTCCTGACTCCAACTCGAGGCTTGGAAATCCTAGTGGGGAGTATCTTCGTATACTACACTCCCACCTTGGATACCAGATGTTTGGCCATCTCCAGAATGACCTACACTGCCTTCGACGGCCTCGGTGTAAACGAACATCTCCGCTTGCTTAATTGTATTGGTGGTCAAAAATTGGACCATGGCATCAACGTCCTCCTGAGTGGTAAGGAGGAATTCCTCATGCCACAGCGACCCGTCATGTCTGTTTGGATATCGATACACCATTCGATCAACTCTTCTACTGCCATCCATGCAGGTAATCTGAGTGCACATTCGGTGGAGCTCTTCAAGCATCGGTCTCGTACGGACCTTCATTTTATGAAAATTGCCACCGACGTAACTTACACCCTTTTCGGTCTCTTACGTGTAACCATTCAACCGCAACCCAAGCGTGAACCTTTGGAATGCCATCTGCAATGAAAAGTAACACAAGTTACTAACATAACAACACAAAGAAAAATGAAAAGTAATTCAAATTACTAACATAAAATCACAAATGACAATAAAAAGTAACACAAGTTACTAACATAACGTCACAAAGGACAATGAAAAGTAATTCAAATTACTAACATAAAATCACAAATGACAATGAAAAGTAATTAAGTTACTAACATAACATCACAAAGGACGATCAAAAGTAATTAAGTTACTAACATAAAATCACAAAGACAATGAAAAGTAATTACGAAATAAACTTACGAATTAACGTTAATCGCCAAAACTAAATAATTTAAAGGTGCAAAGCTGAAATTTGAGGAAGGAAGTGCGAATTGAGGAAGGAAGTGTGAAGAATTGTGTTCTCCGAAACAGCCTTTTATAGGCAAATTTTGCACCAAAACCGCTTGGGGGGGGGGGAGCGGTTTTATGTCTGCCATGCAGCCCTACCCCTGCATGCCGACATGTCCGACATGCTGGGTGTCGGGTGACCAGGCACAAACCGCGCCTCAAGGGAGCGGTTTGTGTCCTGACATGCAGCCCTACCCCTGCATGCCGACATGTCCGACATGTCGGGTGTCGGGTGACCAGGCACAAACCGCGCCTCAAGGGAGTGGTTTGTGTCCTGACTTTGTAAACCGCCCCTTTCCCAGGCGGTTTGTAATGCCGACAATTAAACGCTCCCTCTACCAGCGTTTTGTGGTAGGGTTTAGCCTATAACCGCGCGTCCCAGAGGCGGTTTACTCCGGTAAATAAAAACGCGCCTCCAAAGAGTGGTTAGAAAGGAAAACGCCGCCTAGAGGCGCGGTTTCATTGAAAACCGCTCATCAGGGGGGCAGTTTTAAATAAACGATGGTATTTTTGGAAATTATTTGGTGAGGGTGGTATTTTTGTAAAAAAAATTTTAAACTGTGGTAGTTTTGGATTTTTTCCGTTATTCTTATGCAACATGAAATTGGGTAGTTGAGTCACTAAAGCCCCATCCAATTAAGATATTGGGGCCTCCAGGTTTGTAAAGCTCTCATCTTTATTGGAGACATTAATGAGAGCATATCCTTCCTTCCACATAGTGATGTCAATCAAACCTATTACTGTGGGTACTCGATTGCCTCTGACCTAATCAACACGGGGAATCCCTGTATTAACTGGGTATGGGGCTGGCTGACCCATCTAATTCATAAATTGGGGCCTCCAGGCCTGCGAAGCTCTCATCTTCATTGCAGACATTAACGAGAGCATATCCTTCCTTTCACATAGGGATGTCAATCAAACCCATTACTGCGGGTACCCAGATCGCTCCTGACCCAGTCAATACGGAAAATCCCTGCATTGACTAGGTATATATGGGGCGGGTATGGGTAAAACTCGCAAAAAGTTTGATAGGTAAGAGGCGGGTATGGTTTTAGCCTCTCTCGCCCCATACCCATATCCGCCCCAACAAGAACATTTCTTCACATATAAAAACATGCATGGATCAAATTGTAACCTATCAATGATAGTAAAGGTAACTCAAGAAAAAAAAAAGAGAAATGCAATTGAGTAGCCATCCAAATCCAAACCTAATCCTTTTCCTTCAATTCTCCCTTCATTCTTTCACTTTTCCTCTTGTTAACAAGATAATTATGTTAGTTAATTTTTACTTAGTAGATGTATCGGAGTTAGCAGCTAATGATTTGAAAAATATTGTACTCTATGTTATTGACTAATGGATGATTTAGGATCATATGATTTGAACCATATTAAAATGATTGTATCTTTGTTGCTAGTAGGTTTGTCTAGCGTTATAATTGAAAATTTAAATGTAAAGTCTTAGGTACAATGATGTTGGATGTATGGGACGGGTATAACCCATGGGTACCCGAAACCCACAAGGATTGATTTGCAAAACCTTCCCCACATGGGTATGGGTAGGGTACGGGTTTGGATATTTGAAAGCAGAGAAAGGGATGGTTTAGACAAATCTGCCCCATTGTCATCCCTACTTCCACATCTTTATCCTACTCGGAAATGATAAGGAATGATAATGAGTAACTCATGAACTAATATGCTCAAACTATAATGATTTGTATAGATATTGAGTTAGATCCGAAATGGATATGTATGCACTTTTTAATGATTTTGAATATGAGTTGGGTTGAATTTGGTTCAATTTGAATTAACTCATTTGACTTAGATGCAAATGGATATATTAGGACATTTATAAGTAAAAACACACCCAATTCACATATTCGATGTTTTCGTTTCCATATTTTTGTTTGTTTTAAAAAGGAAAAGACAAAACTTAGCATTGGAATCAAATATACATTTTCCTTTATGTACTAAAACTAAAAAGTTGGGTATTGATATATCATATATAGGGTTGTTAATGAGCCGAGTTATTCATGAGCGGTTTGGTCTCGAACTCGATAAAAACTCGTTCGATTAAAAAAAAGCTCAATATATTAATAAACGAGTCAAGCTTGAGCTCTACCTTGTTCGCTCGTGAACTAGCACGATTATGTGGCTCGTTAATACAACTCGTGAACTCTCTCGTTTCGAGCTTATGAAATGTTCCAACATTGCGACTAGAGAGCTAACTTGACTACAGCTTATGAGAAAATCAATCTATATTTTATGAGTTGGTTTGTTAATGATGCATATAATTATTAAATTGTATATATCACTTCATATGGTGTTTAATACATTGAGTATATGTAAGCAAATACGTCTCATATATGACATAACATTAGGTAATCATATGTATCACATATGACATATAAATATTAGGGCATTTATTATATAAATTATCTTAGAGTTGAGCTCGAGCCAAACTTTCGATCTTAATGATGTGTCAAGATTTAATAAATGAGCCGGCTCGTGTTCGACTCGACTCTGCTTGTTTATAAACGAGTCGAGGTTAGCTCGTTTATAAACGAGCCGAACATGAACAAGGCAAAACTCGGCTCGGCTCATTAACAGCCCTCCCATGTATGCCCAAAACTGATATGTTCCAAATCTGTTTTGTGTCATAAAAATTGAGTTTGGGCTTATAGGCTTATACCCGAATTTTGGATTTTTATGATCCCTACATGTTACCACTAATCAATTTCAATTTAAATTTCGGGTTCTCTTTGAGGATGTCTCTAATTGTCGTTAAGATAAGTTGCAATCTTAATATTTCCTAATTTAGTGTAATTAAGGGATTCCGTTCCAGTGTATTGGCAACAGAAATCCAGAGTCCATTGGCTTAAGAAAGGGGATAGAAACTCTTCGTATTTCCACACGGTTACCCGTACCCGCCGGAAGCATAATTTTGTCTCAGGCCTTCACAATGACGAGGGTGACTGGATTACAGATGAGCGTGGGAAGGCGGATATAGCAACCAATTACTATCAAAATCTCTTCACTTCTGGGACTACTGTCCAGAACATGGATGAGAGGGTTGCTAGCCTTCCAATAGAACGGAAGGTCTCGTCAGATATGAACGAAGTGCTTAAGGCGGAAGTCTCCCCTGAGGAAATTCGTAAAGTCGTGTTTTCAATGGGAGCTAAATAGGCTCCGGGGTCTGATGGGTTTACTGGGAAATTCTTCAAGTCCTATTGGGATATAATTGGTAACTCGGTGATTGATGCGGTTCGGGCTTTTTTTGGGACTAGTAGAATGCTTCGAAGCTTCAATCATACCTGGCTTACGCTGATCCCTAAAGTGGACAATGTTGAAAATATGGCTCAGCTCCGGCCCATCAGTCTTTGCCAATTTGTGTATAAGGTCATTACTAAAATTATGGCAGAGAGGCTTGCAAACTTCTTGCCCTAAATCATTTCAAAAGGGCAAAACGCTTTTATTCGCGAGCGGCAGATTGTGGAGAACATCTTGATTGGTCACGAGTTAATGCATTACCTTAAAATTAAAACGCAAGGGAAGAAAGGATACATGGCTCTAAAGGTTGACATGGAAAAGGCCTATGACAGAGTTGAATGACCCTTTCTGCTTGCGATTTTGAGAAACTTAGGTTTTAACTCGGTCTGGTGTGGGTGGGTTCAGGAATGTCTCAGGTCTGCTTCGTTCTTGGTACTTATGAATGGCACTCCGGCAGGTTTCTTTACTTCGACCCGTGGTCTTCGGCAGGGAGATCCTCTGTCCCCGTTGCTCTTTGTGCTTTGCACGGAGGGTTTCACTGCTTTGATCCGACAGGCCATCGCAGAGAGGAGACTAGAAGGAGTGAAGGTTGCCCCAAGGGCACCCCGCATCTCGCATTTTTTCTTTGCGGATGACTCATACCTGTTCCTCCGCGGCTCTTTGCAGGAATGTGAGAACCTTGTTGAGGTCCTAAACACTTATGAGGAGTTAAGTGGCCAATGGGTTAATTTGGGCAAGTCGGCAGTGTGCTTTAGTAAGAACATTTCTTTGGCTGATCAGGAGTTTCTTGCCGAGATCCTGGGTGTTGGAGCAGTAGGAGTCCAGGATAAATATTTGGGCCTCCCCACATTGATTGCGCGATCTAAAATGGCTATTTTCATTTCTTGGAGGACAAATTGTTAAACATTTTGCAAGGATGGAAACAGCGGACGTTATCTTGGGCAGCTAAGGAAACGCTGATCAAGTCTGTTGCCTTAGCTCTACCTCTTCATGTGATGTCCTGTTTTAAATTGCCCCTGTCCTTGTGCCGCCTCTTGGATAGGCATGTAGCTCGATTTTGGTGGGGAGTGGAAGGGGGGCATTCCAAAATTCGATGGGTGTCCTGGAGAATTATGCGCACTAGTAAGCATGAGGGTGGCATGGGCTTTCGAAGATTTGAACAATTTAATCAGGCCTTGTTGGCAAAAATTGGGTGGAAAATTCTGTCTGAACCCCAGTCTTTACTGGCGCAGGTCTATAAAGGAAAGTATTTTCCTAGGGGCACGTTTTTAACTGCTGAACCTAGGTCTCGACCCTCATGGGGTTGGCAGAGTATCCTTTATGGTCGTGAATTGCTTCTCCGTGGTCTTCGTTGGCAGATTGGGTATGGGCAGACAGCCTCGCTTATATCCTCTAGTTGGGTTCCCCTTTTGCACCCTAATAGCCCGGTCTATAACCCTCAGGTCATTCCTGTTGGGGGGGATTCAAAGGTGGGATTGGTTATCTGCCAAGGGGAGGGGAGATGGTGTGATGAGAAGCTCCTGCAGTGGTTTGCTCCGGAAGTGTGCCGTGCGATTAAGTTTATTCCCCTCGCACGTAGGGATGTTGAGGATAGGCTAATTTGGCACATGACAGCTGATGGTCTCTTTTCCGTTAAGTCGGCATACCATCTTGCTGTTTTGATTGATAAGCAGGAGGGTCGGAGGAGACCCGTGGTTAGCTGGATGGATAAGCCAAGTTGGATTCGCTTGTGGTATTCGAATATCCCTCCGAAACTCAAAGTGTTCCTGTGGCAAGTGTTTCGTCGCATCCTTCCTACGACCGAAGCGTTGATCGAGAAAGGCGTGGACGTTCTCCCGCGTTGTCCTGTCTGCTGGGCGGAGAAGGAGACGATGGAGCATTTGTTCTTCGACTGTCGGGTGGCCAGGGCCCTTTGGGATCAGGCGGGGTTGGGTCATCTTGGTCAAGGATTGCCGCGTCATACCTTCCCTCTATTTTTGAAGAATCTGCTGGGCATGCTTAATCAGCCCCATTTGTTCATGGCAGTGGCTGCTGTCCTGTGGCGAATATGGCGGTCGCGTAATTGGGTGGTGTTTGAAGGTAAACAATTTGGGATTCCAACATTACTACGGCAATATTACCAGCAATATCAAGAATGGGTGCGACTCCCTGTGGACCCGGCTCCGGGTGTGCCCCCCATTCCCCCTCCTGTGGGTGCGTCCACGGGTGAGCAGTTAGTTACCTGTATGTGGGATGGGGCAACCGGGAATATTTTGCTGGTGGGCTTGTGCTCAAGGACTCCAACGGGAATATTTTGCTGGTTCGTGGTGTGCAGTTCCCGGATCTTGACATCCCCTTGGTGGCTGAGGTGTTGGCTCTTCGAGAAGCAGTGACATGGTGTCTGGAGTTGGGCTTTCATGATGTTTGTTTCCTGGGGGGATGCTCAGATTATCATTGATAAACTTACGCGACAGGATGCGAGAGATGTTCAAATAGGGGCGGTGCTGGAAGAGATCATCAGGGTGTTTTCAAGTCATAGTGCTTTGAGTGTTCGTTTTGTAGGTCGGAGTAACAATAGGGTAGCCCATTTGGTGGCTAGAAAGGCCATTGATTTGTACCCGACTACATGCCGTACTTTTGATTTCCAGGCCTGGCTGGTTTCCAGGATGTAATACCTTTTGTTCCAATCAATATATGTGATTATCTTTTGTTAAAAAAAAGGGATTCCGTTCCACGCATATTTGGCCAATACTTCTTACAGATATGTGTTGGGAAAACAAAATTAGGTGGAAATTGTTGCATTTTATGATTGAAATAATAATGAGTTCAATCTGTTTGAGCGATGAATGTGTTCCTTTTACCTTTATTTCTAAAAGAGGCTGAGATAAAATGTAATAATTTCCTCTGTGAGGTGACTGAGAACTCAAGTAGGAAGTGAGCAGTGATTGACTGGGACCACCTGACTTTATCTAAATAGGAGAGTGGATTGGGCATCAAGTGTCTTCGGACATGGAACATAGACTGCACTACTCGTCACATATGGAGTCTGCTCACCCATAGTGGTTCATGGTGGGTGCCCTGGATCTACTTATATAGGATAAAGGAAGCTTCTTTCTGAGAGCTAACTTCTGGTTCTACTTGTTCATGGATATGAAAACGTCTACTGAAAGTCAGGGATATATTGGAGGTTTTCTAAACTCCTGGGGAACACAAGTATTCTGGAATAATAAAAGAATACTCAAGTACTCTGTAAAGACTGTTTGGGAGGATTTACAACAATCAGGACAACTGGTGGACTGGTTTCAACTCATCTGGTGCAAGTATTCCATTCCTCACCATAGCTTTATCAGTTGGTTGCTTGTGAAAAACAAGATTACCACTTTTGATAAACTCAAATGTTGGGGTCTAATAAGTGATGACTCATGTATTCTCTGTTCTGCTGGTCAAGATACTAGAGACCATCTCTTCTTCAATTGTCCCTATTCCTACGATGTGTTGCGAGGCTGTTTACAGATGATACAAAAACTTTATCCAAGCTTTGCTGGTTGTGGTGACTATCTGTGTTGGGCTATTCAGAAGTTCAACGGAAAGAAAGCAAGTGCTCTAGTGGGTTGATTGGTCTGGAATGTGGCAGTCAGCATGATATGGAGAGAAAGGTGTTCTAGAGTCCACGATGGTCAAGTTGTCTTGTGCAATGAAGTGGTTCGTGAATCGTGTTGTCCGAAGGTTGATTGAATTGGCTAGAAAGGGAAATATGAGCTTGGATTCAGCTCGTCAGAGTGTATTTATGTAAAACTCGGTGGATTGATTGTGGCAGCAAGTAGCAGTTAGTAGGGTTGTTAATGAGTCGAGCTATTCGTGAGTGTCTTGGTCTCGAACTCGATAAAAGCTCATTGATTAAAAAAAAGCTCGACTAGTTAATAATTGAGTTGAGCTTGAGGTCTACCTTGTTCGGCTCGTGAAGCTCGTGAACTAGCTCGATTAGGTTGCTCGTTTAATACAACTCATGAACTGTCTCGTTTTGAGCTTATGAGATGTCCCGACATTGTGACTAGAGAGCCAACTCGACTACAACTTATGAGAAAATCAATCTATATTTTATAAGTTGGTTTGTTAATAATGCATATAATTATTAAATTGTATATATCACCTCATATGGTGTTTAATACATTGAGTATATATAGGCAAATACGTCTCATATATGACATAATATTAAGTAATCACATGTATCACATATGACATAAATATTAGGGTATTTATATTATAAATTATCTTAAAGGTGAGCTCGAGCCGAACTTTCGATCTTAATGATGTGTCAAGATTTAATAAATGAGTTGGCTCGTGTTCGACTCGACTCGGCTCGTTTATAAACGAGTCAAACATGAACAAGGCAAAACTCGGCTCGACTCGGCTCGTTAACAACATAGCAGTTAGTAGTTAGCAAATAGTGTTTCTGTGTAACTTGCAGAATTTTGTAAACCATTGTAAGGACCCAAAATGCATTCCTTATCCAGGTTGCTACATTAGAGCTGAATAAATTTTTTATATTGCCCAAAATAATAATAATAATAATAATGGATTTATACTTTATAAAGAATATAGTAAATTATATAAAATATTCATAGTATAACATAATACATTGATACTACTCGTAATGAACCTATGAAATTTGAATTGGGGATCTTTCTATTCAAAACCTTATACATTTACCAGCGTCATCAGTATCGATCAATAGTGCCAAGTGGGAAAGAGTACAGCGGCCGCAATGTGAAATATTGACTTATGAGGGAGATGCAACGAATTAAGGCGTCAGAGACGGTGAGGGGCCACCGGAAGACCGGAACAACGCATCTCAATCTCTAAGATAACAATATATACATACATACATACAGGCAGAGGATTAAGATACTAACAACCACCGCCGGCCGTCGGTTTGCGAGCGGAATAAATATTCTGGCCGGTGGTTGGTTGCATACGGACATTATACCCAAATATATTTGTCGTCCGTGTCAATTATAGTGGCCACACCCACACATCACATCATAGCTAGCTCATCCTGCTGTCTTCTTCTGTGCTTGGCCCTTAATACGCCCGGAAACAAGGTAGAAGCAACGCCCAAGGATTCGGAAAACCAACAACTAACAGAGCTAATCTTATTGTCGCGTAGAAGAGAAGATTACTAAGTTAATATTTGTGCAATGCAATTATATTGTCGCGCCAGAATGAGCTTTGAATCGGGTTGTGGAGCTATGATTAACGACCCGATTCAGTGATAGAATTTTTTTGATAAGGGTGATTGATAGATTGCAATAAACAAGAACAAAACTAACGAGTTCACGGTACAAGAATGCACGAGATGTGCGGTGTGACCCAGGCCAACCAAGGAAACTAGGCCCGCCAGAAGGCCCCTGTTTCCTCAAGGGCCTGCAAATCCAAAAAAGAGCAAAACAGAAGCAGATCGGAAGACAAACATAGAACAGAAAAAATGAAAAGAAAAGAAAAGGAAAAGAAGAACGAAACAGGGACTCCAGCCCGGATCCAGGGAGTCCAACAAAACAGCAACAAGGGCAACCACCGTCAATCTTACTGCTCAGCCCGCGAAGCGCTAGTCCAGCTGAAGCCTTGTTCCCTGCTTATTTTACCATGGGCGACCATCCACTCAGCAATCGATCTCACCGTCCTTTGTAACACCACAGAAGAGCTGCTGCCACCATCCCTGAATATACGCCTATTTCTCTCTAGCCATATCTGCCAGCAAACGGCGTGGAGAAAACAAAAGCAAAACCAATCACTTAAAGAGTTCGGCTGATCAGCATTCCATCTGCGAATGACTTCCAAGATGTCCCCTTGAGGCATGTACAAGGAACGGCTGATCCTCCTTCCTCCAGCCCACAGCTCGTGCTCGAAAGCACATCTGGTGAAAATGTGATCTATTGACTCCTCTTCTTTACAGCACAAACTGCACCTGTTCGCCAAATGAACCCCCCCTTCTTTGAATTGAATCGACCGTCATGATCTTCTTGTGGGCAACCGTCCACATAAAAGCATTAATCTTTGAGGGGATTAGCTTCCTCCACACAGAGTCGCTAGGGAAATTGTCCACCCCCTGGAAAAGACCCTCAAGCAAAAACCTGTACATGGAACTCACAGAAAAAGTAGAATTGGGATTGGGTGTCCAAACCAATTTGCTTGGACCACACACCACCCTAAGTAAATCAACATTATTCAAAAGATACATAAGACTCTCCCTCTCCCTTTCCGCTCCTCCTCTCAATCTGTTATTCAAAACAATATCCCAAACCACACTCTCACCTGACTGTCTGATTGTATCCGAGATCCAGGCGTCGGGCCTAGCAGCGGCAGCAGCGACTCTAGGGAATGCTTCAGCGAGAATCATGTTCGGCAGCCACGGATCATTCCAAAAAGAAACCCACGCACCTCCACCAGGATCAATATGCACCGCTTTCCAGAAATCAGCATACTCCTTTGTAATGTTTGCCCAAACCGATCCTCCAAAACCCCTACTACATCTCTTACTCTGCCAAACTGAGTTCCCGGCTGGGTATTTAATATCAATTAGTTCTCTCCACCAACTTCCTCTATTCTCCGCGAACTTCCATAGCCACTTGCTCAACAAGGCCTTGTTGAAGCTCTTAAGATCTCTGATATCCAGTCCCCCATTCTCCTTTCTTGCTTTGCACATCTCCCATTTGATAAGAGGAATCTTGCTAGTATCTCCTGCCCCACTCCAGATGAACCTACGTTGAATTCCCTCAATTATCTTCAGAGCAGTAGATGGGGCACGCAGAAGAGAGAAAAAGTAGACTGGTTGCCCTGTAAGAGTGGATTGGTTTAACACCAACCTGCCGCCAAAAGACAAGTACCGACTCTTCCATCCCTCCAACCTCTGTTCAAACTTCTCAATGATAGGATCCCAAGTCAATATAGCATTCACTTTTGCTCCGAGCGGGAAACCGAGGTACTTTGATGGCTCATTACTCCAGTTGCACCCGAAAATAGACGCAAAGAACTCCGGAATCGGCACATCCCCAACAGTGATCATCACCGACTTCTCAAGGTTAATCCTAAGACCAGTGATCGACTGAAAGTACACTAAGGTTGCCGCCACATTCAGCACCTGCTCGTACGACGCGTCGCAAAAAATCAACGTATCATCTGCAAATAACAAATGTGTGACCTCACCTCTGCCGTTAACCTCATCCATACAGAAACCTGCGATTTTCCCCGCCTCCTGAACCTTATTAAGCAAAAACGAGAGGATGTCCATAATAAGAGTGAATAATCCTGGTGACAATGAATCTCCCTGCCTAAGACCCTTCTCCGGCTTGAAATATCCTTTTGATTCACCATTAATGAGAGTAGAAACAACCGGGGAACACATGGTTCCTCGAATCCATTTTTGCCAAAGCTGTGAGAATCCCAAGGCTGACAACACCTGAAACAAACAGTCCCAACTTACATTATCGAAGGCCTTCTCGATGTCCAATTTAAACATGAGCCCCGGTTTGCGGCTTTTCTTGCGGCTATCAAGTAGTTCAAATGCGATCAGCCCTGCCTCCGATATCTGCCTGCCTTTAACTGAAGCGTGCTGATTCTTAGACAGAAGATCAGGAAGAAACTTGCTAAGCCTGTGAGACAAGATCTTACTGATAATTTTATTTAAACTGCCCATCAAACTGATCGGGCGAAGATCCTTGATATCATCCACAGTATCACGCTTCGGCAGGAGACACAAGAAAGAGTGGGTAGCGCATTCCGGTAAATAACCTGTTAGGTGGAATTCGTTGATAGCCTCAACCAAATCCTTCTTTATAATACCCCACCCTTTTTTGTAGAATTCCCAGGTGAACCCATCAGGTCCTGGGGCCTTACCCCCATCACAGTCTGCTAAGCATTCCCAAATTTCGCTTTCCGTGAATGACTGAGCGAGGAAAGAGTTATCCCCCTCATTGAGCCGGTGTGACGCATAGTTCTTCGGAAAAGGGCGCCTATTAATTTGATCTTTGAACAAGCTCGTATAATACCCAACAACACCTCTGCTCAGGTCCTCTCTTCCTTCAATCCGAACCCCGTTAATATTGATGCAGTCAATCAGATTTAATTTCCTCTTGTAGTTGGCTACTCGATGGAAGAAATTGGTATTGTTATCCCCTCCCTTTAACCACAATTCTTTGGACATCTGTCTCCACTGAATTTCTTGATAGAACAGCAACCTACTGATCTCAATTCTAGTCTCTTCTCTAGCTCTTAGTTCTGCTTCATCAAGCACCCGTGTTTCCTCGAACCCATCCAACTCCTTAATTCTGCTGAACGCATTTTCCACTTGGGTATTAATATTTCCAAACACATTCTTATTCCATTCCTTCATTTTCTTCTTCAGCTCCTGAAGCCTCTTAACCCACCTAAAAGCCTTCCCCTGGCCTTGCACAGGGCACGACCACCATTCAACAAGGCCTTCAAAAAACCTTCCATCTTCTAGCCACATGTTTTGGAATCTCCATGGTCTTTTTATCCTGTCCGATCCATCCCATTTGACAAATAATGGGCTGTGATCCGACTCAACGCGCTCCATCGCTGTTAACGTGCAATCTGGGAACAGATTATCAAAAGCCGAGTTCACAAAGACCCTATCAATGCGCGAAACTGAAGCAGAGCCATCACCTTTACTCCAAGTGAAATTGCTCCCTCCCAAAGGAAGCTCCAGCAGGAAATTATTATCTATAAACTCATTTAAGCTGTCCATTAGACCTGTATTGCGTCTTCCACCTCTGTAGTCCTCGTGACATCGCACCAAGTTAAAATCCCCGGCAATACACAGGGGTCGATCCGCCGATTGGCAAAGCTGATTCAATTCACGAATGAAATCAAGCTTCATTTCCCGACTCTGAGGACCATAGACCACACAAAGAGTCCATATATGCTGCGACACAACCTCCTGGAATTCTATAACCAAATGAAACACCCCTGTTCTACAGGAGAGGGATCTCACCACATTTTTGTCCCAGAAAAGAGCAATGCCTCCCGAACTGTTCACATCATCTTTGGCTGCCCAACCGCTGTCTATACTGCCGCTTATACTAGCAATTAACTCGGCTGAGCATTGATCCCATTTTGTCTCAACCAGGCCAACAATCTTCGACCTCCTTCTTCCCAAACATCTTTTGATCCTGGCTCTCTTGCTGAAATCTCCCAAACCCCTAACATTCCAAACAATGAAAGAGCACTCCATTAGATAATTGAAATAGAACCCTCCTCTCCTCTGCTCCTACTCCTTCGGGCTCCAGATACTTGAACTGATATAGGGCCCAATCTGTGTTTTTCCATCTCAAGTTTGGATCTGGGTTGTCGAACCTTCCTTTGATGCATATCTCTTGCATTATTCTCAATCATTTCTTCCACCGCCGCTTGCCCCCCTTCCATTTCGAACTCGAACAGCTTACCTATATCGCGACAGGTGGACACGAGAATTGACTCGTCAAAGGGATAAGCCTCTGGATATTGACTCTGCTCCTGGCTGTCTGGCACACAAAAAGGGGATGGGAGCTCCACCAAATCTTGAGAATAAGAACTGAAAACGAATTCGAGTTCTGCGACAGAGTTTTGGGTTTGCACTGGAGTAGAATGGGGAGGACTTGGGCAATCATACTCGCTGCCCCAGGTGGAATACTTCATCGGCGATTCATCGGAATCCGGTAACATGGTGATTTCAGGAAGTGGATTTCTTTGAATCGGGAGGAATTTCTCAAGAAATGATTGAGCCATCCCTGTGGAGGCGGACACCAGCAGCCAACGAAACGGACTCTCCGACAGCTGTGGGGCTGGATCCAGACTAAAGATAAAAAAGTTTACCAACCTGGGGAGATTGGGCCTGCACTCCTCCACCACGAACTTAAGCCCATTTACTGCTAACTCCCGGCCTTGAGGGGCAACGTCCACCACTTGGTGAGGGTTGCTATATTGATTATTGATTGGGCCAAATTTCCTAACCCATTTCTTAATACTGCAACCCCTTTTTCCAGCGGTCTTAGAAGGTTCCAGCGTTTTAAATTTACTCGAACTCATAACTCCCGCCTCTTGGGGCCCCACCAATTGCATGCACTCTTGGGACCATGCACGACGATTCATATCCCCTAAAGGAGGAAAACGTGAGGTACAGGCGTGAGCTTGCGCCGACGTCGGAAAATTTTTGATCCAATACCGCTCTTTACCGTAATGAATCGGAATCTGGTCCTGTAACTCACCGGACAATCTTACCCGCAACCTGATGAACTCGGATGACCAATGATTCCAATCTACCTCCACTAGCGAACCGATGAATTTGCCAATCTCTTTCGTGAGCTCAATGCTTTTTAGATGAAGCGGTATCCCGGACACCAAAACCCACTGGGTTTCTGAATCTTTACACTCCCTTTCCTCCTCCTTCCAGTGATTGATTTCCAAAATGAAGCTCTTGTAAACACTTTGATCAAAGCTCTTAATGCGGATAGCCTGTTGGACACTGGGACACACTAGAAGCCAGTACCCCTTCTCCTGACTATGTAACGCATAATTAGAATCTATAGCCCAATTTTTACCAGCCCACCTCATGAAATCTTGAACATTACCGCTGGTGAATCTGTCTCCTGCTAACGGCTTAAAGAACAAAACCAAACTTCTTCCCAAAAGTTCTCTTCTTTCCTTCACTCCTTCATCCTCAACTTCAATGTATCGCCCAACTCCGTTGTTGTCAATTCTGCACTTCCCGGCGCCATAGAAACCCCCACTCTTAACCACGTCCGCGTAAGATCTTCCGGAAGGCCGTGGAGACTCAGGCCGCGGGCCCAAATCCCCACTAATCTCCAAGAATTTAGGACTAATCCGACGTTCTAGATGATAGAACTTCTGAAAAAGTGTGATAAGTTGCGCCCATCCGCTTCCCTTTTCAGGTTTTGGCACAAATAACTTGTATACTCGCCCGCTTCTCACCATCTCCGAGATCTGCAATTGATCCACAGGACCCACCCTTTTCCTCCCCACATGGATCACCCGATCTCCATACTTCTTTACGCACCCCTTCGCGAAGTGCCATCCTCTCATGACCGCGGTTTGAAGGACCCCTTGAGGCCAAGACAGTTGAGCCTCGCTCATCAGAATAAACCACCTCCTTTGGCCTTCATCAGCTTGCAATCTGTACCATACGGACTCTCCCACTCCCTCTCGACTGATTAATACCCGCCTGGACCCGAACCATGATTCACTCGAGCACTTGACCCTATCCTCACCGCTACCGTCGCCGGACTCGGGAACCTGAAACCTGCGACCACAATCAGCAGACAACGTTAGAGGACTCCCTCCCCGGACGCTCACCCTCTCCTGAACTCTCCAGCTTCCCCCCGAAGAACTCCTACTGGAACTTTCTCTCTCTGGAACTTTCTCGCTCATCAGAATAACTTTATTGATAGAATTTTGATTCAATGATATTGTTGCAATGGTGTTGTATTGGATATATAATTCGAGGGGAAGGACGTCTTTTAGCAATGAAATGGTAAGAACCTCAACTTATTTTGAGAGACTTGAGTGGAAAGAATTGGAGGAGGAAAATTGAGAATCTCCTCAATTCAAATTTTTTATTTTGTTCATCCAAATTGTGGAATTTGTAAAATTACTTCAATTAATGACATGGAATTAGACTCGGCAATCGGGTCGGGTTGGGTAATTTCGAGTTGGGAACTTCGGTTATGGGTCGGTTCATGTTTGCTTGGCTTATTTTGGGTCAAATATTGACCCAAGTCATTCGATTTCGGGTCGGATTACGGGTCATTTTGGGTTATGAGCGTTCTCAGAAACAATATCAAACATGCTTCATATTTTCTTAAAGAACACAAATTTTCAAATATGCATGACAATAGTTTACCTAACACATGTCAATTAACATATTCTCAAATCCTCCCACGCTAATGAAATGAAATATAAATTGCGCAAATCGTCAAAAAACAATCACAAGAGTAATACTAATACAAGAAACACTTGATATTTGATTACCCTTAAACTCCGAACATGTCATTCAAATCCTTGTGATTTTTTTTAAACATCTCACCAATTTATAAGTGATTTTATCATATTTTGGGAGTAATATATTAAATGGAACGGGTCTAACGGGTCGACCCGCTAACCCACCCGAACCGAAAAATCACGGGTTATCAAGTTCGGGTCATTCGGATTTCGGGTTACAAAAAATTCTAGTTTTCGGGTCGAGTCAACGAGTCGGGTTATAATTTGCCAAGCCTACATATAATTTTAAAATTTGTTGGAAACTTTAAACGATATGATTAACGATACAAATGAATATTCCTTAAACTTCCTGTAGATATCCTAAATCTTGATTGGCAAATGGCAATGTCCTTTTAACAACAAGTTGGAGGGTGTACTGTGTAGTTTCTCTAGAAAAATCAATTTGCAAGTTGCCAATATCTGCTGCTCCCTATTTAATTAGCTTGGAAGGCTAATCCAAGATCAACACCTCCACCTAATTATTGGAATATTACTTGGTCATATCAATGACAGTTTCCAACACTAGATCAAAACAGAAGAAACTTGTAAGCTTCAACTTCCAAGACAGCCGGTCTCTTCCCAAGTTTAATTCCTTTTGATGACTCTTCTTGGATCAATCGCTTCACATTCGAAAGGAACCAAATCCAAATGACAAAAATCCAATCTCCCTAGAGATTACATATATACAAAGAAGCCAGCTAATGAGCCTGATTATAAATTAATTTATCAACACTTCATAGCTGGTTATAGTACTCAGTTTCACATCAAATCACACCTCCAAAATCCCTACGCATCGAACTGATGGTTATATCAAGTAATTTGCAATACATTTTTAGTATTGGAAACCCCCAATGTGCATATCTTCAAATTATAACTAATTAACTATTGGTCGTTTGGTTGGAATAGTTACAAACTTACAATGCATGCAATGTATATAATATGTCTTTTTTTAATTTTATGCACAAATAATACATGCATTGTTTGTTTGATGTGACACAAACTATCACTCAAAATGAGTGATAGTTAAATCTCAAGTTTTTGTTGAGATTGTTGAGACGGTTTGATCGAGATAACATTTTCTTCTTCTTCCAACTATGTCCCTACCTTTTTATTTGTGTTGCTTTTTTATACTAAAAATGACATTTCACCCAAAATGTAAAGTAATTTATTTAAACACTACAATAACTATCACAGAAAGCAAACGATGTAAACTACAATACACCATCAAAATCAAATGACCCTTATTTCACGATGAAACGATACTCCCAATAATATGGTCGTGGGATATAATGTATTCATTGGTTGTTATTATTACTTTATTATATTGATTCTAGGATTTGAGTTAGGATGGGGTTTAGCCATTGCAGTTAGGATATAGTTTCCATTTGTACTAACTAGGGTAGGGTAGACTGGGATTGTGATATGGGGTCGGACCATGAGATTATTTCTTGACACAACTTGATTAAGTTTGTCGAGTAAATTGCAAGAAGGAAGACTAGGAATTGCAATTCGTTCGCACTATAATGTCCAAGTAAATAGTTTGATATAAATGGATAAAACAAGCACTTCGATGATAGAAAGATACTGTAATTAATTAGATAGGGAATGCATTTTGGATCCCCTTCTTCAGAGGAGCAAATGTTGTGCTTATGGCTCTGTCATTGCTGGTTAAAGAATACACTTGATGTGATCATTGTGTCAGCGACTCTTGAATGGTTGCAAGAATCAATTTGGTGTCACGGGCTCACGGCGACAAGGTTTGATGAAGATATTTGCATTTCTAGTTTACGGAAACTCTTGCATACGAGAATGTACAGTTTGTCATATGAGGTACTAAGGAAATTTTATGACAAACACGTCCAATAAAAAATTCTCGTTTACCCCTCACAATATCATAGCTCGAATTCTGATGACTTTATGGTTTAACATTCATCTGCCAAGAGTGCTGCCTCAAATGAAGTTGCACTAGACGATTTGAAAATTGCCAATTAGATTTTTTAAGCTAAGCAAATCCAAATTCGAAAACCCAAACTCCTAGAGATTTACATATTGACAAAGAAGAGAACTTTGACTTATTAATTGAACTAATCAACAGCTTATCGATATTTACATTACATCGCTTTTTTTGTTTCAATATCAAAAACATTGTTCCCAAAAAAACAAAGAAATTGAATTAATTAACTAATGAATAGAACCCGACCCGACCAACTGGAGCGGGCGGGGCGGCTCCATGGTCCGCCTCTTCCACAGGTTCACTTCTTTCCGGGGCCTTAGCCTCATTCCTTCCACGTCAGCAGCCGAAACGACCCGAATCGGCGCCGAGAAGGGAATCATCGTCTCCTCCGCGCCCATCTCATCGTCGCTGTACCCGCCTTCGTCGCCGTCGGAATCGTACTCCCGGCCAAATTGATCATGATCTGGCGCAATCCGAGCCGTCCAATCAAAATCCCCAAACCCATCCCGATGCCCGCTCGCAAACCGCCTCATCTGGCTCAAACACGGCGCCCTGTCCGTCAGCGGCTGCCCCGATTCTTCCGCCGCCGTCGCCCTTTCCCCGCCCAGTTCGTCGGAGACAAATAAATTATCGGCGGCGGAACTACTGTTCGATCTCCTCTTCCTCCCCGGAGCCGACGACGGGCCCAATTTAAACGACCCGGATCCGAATATCTTCCAGATCCCGGGCGACCCGGCTTGTTGCGGCTTCGGGTTCTTCTGCTCCTTCGCCGCCGCAGACTTCTTGCTCTGTTTCTTCTCTTTTGCTGCCGGCTTGGGAATGACCCCGGTGGTCTTTTTACCGCCGCACTTCTTGTGCTTGATTTGCCCGATGCAGGAGATCTTCGGCGACGTCGGCTCCTCCGCCGCCTCACCGGACTTGAACCGCCCGCGCACTTCTCGGGGAACCCTCGGCAGGAAAATTGGGCCGGAGAATCCTCTGTAATTCCCCTGGTAGTTTGGTACCTTGTGGTCGGAGAAGGGCTGATGCTGATGCTGCTGCTGCTTATTGTTGTGGTTAGGGTCTCGGGTCGGGCTGAAAGGTGGGTTGTTGAAGTTGATCGAAGAAGCTGCTTTGAGGAACTTGATTACGTTGTGATGGTTGCTGTTCTTCGCCTTGCTCTGTTTCTCCATTGCTAGGCTAATTTCTGAAGAGCAGGGGAGAGAATAGTGGATTGGTTTTGGAATTGGAATTGGAATTGGGTTATCTTTTCGGAATGGGATTATTAGATAGATTGTATTTATATGGCTTGAAATTTTGTATATGGGGTGCCTTTGATTTGTGTGGAGACCGTGTCAGGAATTATATAGAGATGGTCAAAGGAGGTGGTGGGAGTAAGAAATTGATCTTCAAAGTTATTAATTAATTTCCCACGTTATGTTGTGGCTTAATTAGCAAATGTTTTGTATTTTCAAGGGCAACTTACCATCCTCTCGTTGATTAAGCTTTGTTACCTTCAAGTAGGGGTGGGCATTGGGTGGGTCGGGTGGATTTTGACCATAAAATGCACCCACCCGCGCTTACACGGATTGTTATTTTTTAACCCACCACCCACCCACATTTAGTCTCGGGTTGGGTCGGGCGGATGGTGGATGATGCGGGTGGGTTTGTGGGTTCACCCACATCATAATGTCTATAATATAAAGGAGTCAACTTGACATGATAATAAGTGAAGAGAATCATCGAGGGAAACAAGAAGTTGAAATAAGGCGAAAAATGTTGAATTAGTTCTTAAATTGGATAGAAATTCTATTATGAAAGAGTTTTCTACAGATTGAGACGATTATTAGGTGCAAGAAACTAAGGAAAATAATTCCACAAAGGAAAGAGCGGTGATCTAGGCACAAGAATTAGAGGAAAAAGTAAAGGGAAGAAGAGGGGATCTCTATTTGGAAGGTTGGCTTTGAGGTTCAAACTCGAGGAGCAGTCCGAGTTTATATCTAAAGTCTACACTCTCCTCTCTCTAGCGCCAACAACTTTGATCTTTTTGCTGTTGGGTTGAGCGGGTCACCCGCACACTCACCCACAACCCACCCACCACCCGGCGGATGGCTCCCAGCGCAACCCGTCACCCACCCACTGACCCATCCACTTAACGAAATTCAGGTCAAATGCGGGTGGGTCGGTCCAAATCCGCGGATGATCCGCCCGCATGCCCAGCCCTACCTTCAAGTACGTGGATGCGAATAGGTAATGAAATTCTTTAAATTAATCGATAATCTAAATTTGAAATTTCAAATGAAAATATGGTTAGTGAAAAACGAATTTATAATTTTTATCTGACTTGAATTCGATTAAGGAAAGAGATTTAGTTGATGTTGCATTTTCGCCTTAGATGTAACCATCTTCTAAAAGGAAATAAAAACCTCTATAAACATTGATCAAACATAAATTTCATCGTGAATGTGTTCTAAGTGTAAATATAATTTATCATGTTGTTAACATTGACCAACATCAATTTCTCCTGTAAAACATTCATGCAAAGCATAAATATAACCACATTATGAAACCATAATGAAGATTGTAAGTTGTAACTTGTATGAGTTAAGTAGGTTTAAATTTAATCCATTAGGCAATAGCTTCTTGTGAGCTATTATGCTACGCCGAAAGTCAAACTTGTTCAACTCTACTTGATAAACCCAAACTAGCAAATAGCAATATCGATCTCCATTAAACAAAAAGAATAGAAAAGGATAAGAAGAAACTTATAGTATGTTCGTCATTTCCACGTGCCTTGCAAATTCATACACTAGTTGATTAATGTAATGGGATTTCTAATTTTTCCTTGCTGAAAATTCATAATTATGCAGCTGAAAACGAAATCTATTAATACGAAGAAACCTACCAATGCCCCCAATTTGTCAAATACATATATTCATTATAATTATTGGATGGTTCAAAGAACCAACCAACCAAGCAATAGTGTAAGAGCCAGCCGGCAACATTAATTAATATATTTATATAGGCTCTCCCCTACCATGCAATTTGTTATATCTTATAGTTCTTATTCAATTTGTCTTCTGTAGAGGTTGATTTTGTATACATGTGAGACTCGTTACAAAGTTGAAAGGGTCGTGGAAAAAAAACAAAATTCAAACTCATGTTAATCAATACGTGCAAAGATTAATTAAGATAATCATGTGTGTTTCGTTGCAACGAGCGATTAGCATTGTAGAACCGTATAATTCGACGATATTAATATATGTTAATGTTTATTCCTTTGAGTCTTAAGCATATTAACCGGAGATTGTCTTTGGCGATATTTATGTAGTTTTTATTTGGTTGATTGCCAACGGCAGCCTTTGTTTTTCACTAAAAGTCACATATGTACAAACGTTGTCCTAATTGGGGCATTTTCTTCTTCTCCTTATTGTAGCGTAGAAATTAGTGTTCTTGGCCTTGAGCCGTCAATGGCTCTCCACTCTCCAGCTGGTTATGTAAAACAAGAGATATCGTGCATGTAAAGACAAACATATGTTCTTTAATTGACTTGAGATGAGAGGTATTTGGCGCACTCCCTCTGTTTTAATAAATCGTCTTGACTGTTAAACATATATACAAAACAATAAGCGCACACCTTTTTGCAGTTTGTTCAAATGAACGGAAGGAGACATTAATTAGGACCAGTTTTTTTGTGCGACATGATGATCCATGGGGTTGGTAAAAATTTCTACTAAAAAATAATTTTAGATAGAGACTATTTACATTTAATCAGAAAAAAAATTAAAAGATATGCATTATAATATCTACACCTCGTTGTTCATATACCAAAATAATACATTTTTTCATAAGAATAATAGGGATTTCCTACAGTAACTTGAAGTAAGGTGACTTGAATTTTTTTACCTGTGATAGCAGGTTTCACAGGTCGCATTACGTAAAATACAATAAGCATTACGTAATGGTTACATAACATATGATAATCTTACGTAACAGTTGTAAAAGATCATTACGGAAGCCTTACGTAATAGAATGCGTCTTTACGTAATGAGTATTAACCTCGCGTTACGTAAAATGCTAAGTCATTACGGAAGTCATACGTAACGCTACTGATTTAACTGTTACGTAAGAAATAACTGTCTTTACATAACCTTTACGTAATGGAAGGTCTTTTTACGTAAAGAGTATTAACCTCGTGTTACGTAAAGTGTTAAATCATTACGGAAACCTTACGTAACGCTTCTGATTTAACTATTACGTAAGAAATAACTATCATTTCGTAACCTTTACGTAATGAGTGTGTATTTTACGTAACAGTTGGAAAATGTCATTACGGAAGCCTTACATAATGGAAGGTCTCTTTACGTAATGAGTATTAATGTCATGTTACGTAAAAAGCTAAGTCATTACGAAAGCTTTACGTAATGCCTTCGATTTCACTGTTACGTAAGAAATAACTATCGTTCCGTAACCTTTACGTAATGAAAGGTCTCTTTACGTATGAGTATTAAGCTCATGTTACGTAAAGTGCTAAGTTATTACGGAAGTCTTACGTAACGCTTCTAATTCAATAAGAATTAAAATAAGGAAAGGATAAAATAAGGAAAGCAAATAAAAAAGAAAAAGGAAAGAAAAAAAAAAGAAAGGTAACTTGTTTAAGTGGTGACCGGCAAACCTTTGTAGCCATTAATTTCTTTTCCTTTTTTTATTTTTTATTTCTTTAATCAATGGTTTAAAATAAGTTTGATCAATTTTAACGGTTTAGATCTATTCAAGTTACCTAACTTGAAATTATACCCAAGTTACTGTAGGAGGTCCCAAGAATAATATAGGTTTTTAATTTTTTGTAATTAAAGGTTCTACATAAGGGATTCGACGAACCTGAGATTTTCATGTTTTAGACTAGCGGTGTTATCACTAGACCAACTTATTCGTCCAAAATAATAGATTATGTGAGGGGAAAAAACATTTTCGTTTCCTTAGATAAAGATTACTGCCTTGCTAGCTGTGCAGATGTAAAAACACATATTATTACGTAAATTATACAAGTAATAACAAAGCAAAGGCTTAGTATTTCTCAAGGCTTGATCTGCCCAAAGCAAGAGATCTTGGGCGAAGTAGGCTCGTCTCGTCGGAGTTGTTTTCCGGCGAGATAATTAGGATTCTGGTCCGATGAAACCTTGATGTCTCGTCGGAGTCTGAGCGGAGGAGATGATCGTGGGAGGAACTTGAAGATGAGTTTCATGCAGTTGTTGTACTCCTTCTTCTTCGGCTCATCATTGGCTTGCTGCTTCTCCATTATCGTCGAGTTGTGTACGGTTGCTGCTGCTAATCAATACTTGAGCCCTCAGTCAGTCTTGCTATGAGTCATGAGATGCTGCTTTTTTATATGCCTGTATTGGGCTATTGGCGGAAGGGTGGGATCTCAAGGTCAACAGAGTAGAGTTTTTGATTGGTCAACGAATTAGGGGGGTAGAGGAGCTGGGAAGTCTTCGTGGGTTTATTATGATAGCCACACGTGGTTCACGTTTGCATAATGTTTGTTAGAGGTCGGCTGCTTTGGTCCGGTTGTCAAAGTACGTGCATCGGTGCATGGATGGATGGTTCGAGGAAGCAAACCAAGAACTAGTAGCAGTCTAGTCTAGCTGGGAGTGTTTCAAAAAAAAACTAGTCTAGCTGGGCAGCTAGCAATTTACTATTAGCACTATGAGTTGAGTTGAGTTGAGTGGACCGTCCAAAATATCAAGCCCATGACTCACATCATAGGCCCATCATCACAATTTGATTAACTCAAGTTTCTAAAGTCATACAGTAGGAGGAAAAGGTTGAACGATTCCAAAATCTATATCATGGCCCCCATCATTTATAACTTTGATTATGTTATGTTGGACACGTTTGGTGGTTCAGTGGAGCCTTGCATTTATTGATGGTAAACCGTAAAAGCATGATGTACTATTTCAGCTGGTCAATAAAATACCTGGCCGGCCCATGAATATTGGAGGCCTCGTGCCAAAAATAAAATGTGGCTCGAATTTTTTTATTTTGTATAAAATAAAATTTTCTAAAAATTATTATGAACGCAAGAAGATGGAAACTTGCTGATAAATTATTTTTAAGTCATTGTCCACAGAATGGGGTTGATTGATGATAGTTGAAACAAGAAGACACAATACAAAATTGATTATTGAGAGAGCGAAACAAATAAAAAATTCAAACACTAACCCAATTGAAAATTAGTCTATCTACTAGACTCAGCTAAATAGATTATGGGAGTATAAGATGAGTTAAATTCTAGAAATATAAAAGGGAGGAACCATATAAGATGAGTAGAAATAATTGTTTGGATTTCAAATATTTAATTTTCAAATGAAAGTAACTTCTATTTATGATAAATCGAGAGAAACAATCGAACGAAAACTATCGAGACAAGCAATTTTAACGTGGTATCCCCGAAGTATTCGGGACTAATCCACGGGAGGGTTGAATCCTCTAGCTACTGATTTTATTTCACTTGTTTTGTTAACGGCATAAGCCGAGTACATGAAGTATATATATACCCTTTCGACATGTAAGCTTATTGCTCGTGTCCTTGGAGAACACGGAAACCATGCAGGCCGCTGGTTGCTGCGTCTCGGTCGTGGGCTTCTGTGTCTCGTTCATGGGCCGAGCTATCTTCCGGTCCAACACTCCCCCGCAAGCTGGAGCGTGAAGGTCATGAACGTTCAGCTTGGAAAGAAGGAAGCAAAAACGATCAGTACCCAAGCCTTTCGTGAAAATGTCGGCCAACTGCAGATGAGTGCTGACTTTAAGGGGTAAAATAGCGGTGGACTGCACCCTTTCGCGAACAAAATAGCAATCCATTTCGACGTGTTTGGTGCGCTCATGAAACAACGGATTGGCAGAGATATGCAAAGCTGCCTGATTATCACAGTAGAGGGGAGTGGCTCGCTGTTGGGGGACACCAAGCTCAGCCAGTAACCAGCGAAGCCAGAGGATTTCACTAACTGTACTCGCCATAGCTCTATATTCCGCCTCGGCAGACGACCATGCTACCACCTTCTGTTTCTTGGTCCACCAAGAGATGGGAGCACCTCCGAGAGTAATGGAGTAGCCTGTGGTGGATCACCGAGTACTCGCGCAACCACCCCAATTTGCGTCACAATAAGCTGTTAGAGTGAGATCATTATGCAAAGGGAAGAAAATCCCTTGCCCTGGCGAGGTCTTAAGATAATGGAGGATGCGCAAGGCCGCATCCATGTGACAGTGGCGAGGAGCATTGACAAACTGGCTCAAAATGTTGACCCCATATGTGATATCAGGACGGGTGACCGTCAGGTAGAGGAGACGACCCACAAGCCATTATACACCAAGGCGATGATTTTGCTCGACCGGTAACCCACTAGCTAGGACGAGCCCCTTCCATGCCAGCATCTTCGAGGATGTCCAGCGCATACTTACGCTGGCAGAGAACAACCCCATCATGGGTGCGGGCCACCTCCATCCCGAGAAAATACCGGAGATCCCCGAAATCTTTGATGCTAAACTATTCACCGAAAAAACGCTTGACATGGGTGATGAAAGCCAGATCATTCCCAGTCAAGAGGACGTCATCGACATAAATGAGGGCAACCACAAAGGTACTCCCCCGCCAAAAATGAACAACAAGTAGGGGTGGCTATACGGTCCGGTCCGGTTAAATTGGCCCAAATTGATCCGGTCCAGTCCGGGTTTTTTTAGAATATAAGGACCGAAGATTGGATTGGATACAGTCCGGTCTTGATCCGGTCCGGTCCCAATTCGGTCTTGATTTTATATTGAGATTGTGGGAATTTGAGTGGCCTAAGGCCTAAAAGGGTGAGGAGTTGGTTAAGTTTTGTACTAAGTGTAAAGGTTTGTGACCGTTTATGCAAATTACCCTTAAGTTTTGGGTGTTGAGCTCTCTTATCCGGTCTTTATCCGGTTTTTTACCTCAAATCTAAGCCCAAAGATTGGATTGGATTGTTTACTATCCGGTCCCGATCCGGTCTCGGTCCGGGTTATACGGTATGGTTTCCGGTTTTTCATCCGGTCCCGGTCCAAATAGCTAGCCCTAACAACGAGTGGTCGGCTGGCGAGGACAGAAAACCAAGGCTGCAGAGCGCTGTAGTGAACTTCTGGTACCAATTACGAGAGGCCTGACGCAGGCCATAGAGAGATTTTTGTAGGTGGCAAACCCGGGTTTCGCCAGGAGCTGCAAAACCGGGAGGAAGTTTTATATAGACTTCCTCATCGAGATCGCCATGAAGGAATGCATTGTTGACGTCGAGTTGGTGGATATGCCAACCCCGGCTAATGGCGATCCCAAGGAGACATCGAACAGTGACCAGCTTGGCCACAGGAGCAAAGTTATCATGGAAATCAATTCTTTCGATCTAAGTATAACCCTTGGCGACCAGACGAGCCTTGTAGCGCTCTATAGTCCCATCAGGACGATATTTGATCTTGAACACCCATTTGGCAGCAATCGTGCGCTTCCCAGGAGGCAGAGAGACAAGGCTCCAAATGCCGTTTTTCTGGAGAGCACGAATTTCGGCAAGCATTGCTTCACGCCAACGAGGATCAGCAAGAGCCTCTTGAACAGAACGCGGTTCATCGTGACTTGTCACTGCAGCAAGAAAAGTGCGATAAGCAGGGGTAAAGTTCTCATAGGAAACAAAATTAGAAAGTGGATGAGTAGTAGTAGTAGTAGTAGTAGTAGTAGTAGTAGTAGTAGTAGAGGTGCTTCCATGTGAGGAAGGATTGGCGGGTTGAGTTTCCTGTGAGGGAGGAACGTGGAGCGGGGCATACTGAGTGTCGTAGATGCCCATGTGTTTGGGCCGTGTGCGCACGCGACCACCACGACGCACGGGCTGCTGCGGAGGACTCAGACCGTGGGCCAAATTCAGTAGTGGGTCGGTCGCGGATGATGATGAAGACGACCCAGAAGCAGGTGCATGCGAGGGGGAGCAGGCTGGAGCTTCGGGGGTGTTCTCATCAGGCGAATGAGGCCTAACAAGAGGAGAGGCCTGGGCCGGCCCAGGTGAGTGGAGGTATGCAACCAGCTCATCATCAGAGTCTGGATCAGGGGCGAAGAAAACAGGTCGTGGGACCCAGTAAAGGTGTCCAGAAGTAGCAGACTGGAAACGAAAATCATCTTCAACAAATTGGACATCACGAGCAGTGAAGGTTTTCCGTGTGGCCAACTCGTAAAAGCAATATCCTTTCTGGCTGGAGGCATACCCAATGAAGACACAAGCTTTACCTAGTTCAACAAACTTGTCAAGGGAAGCATGTGTATCTTTGACATATGCAAGGCACCCAAAGACGCAGAGGTGCGAGTAACGTGTCGGCCGGTCGAATAAGACCTCAAAGGGTGTGCGACCTGTAGCGCTAGTGGGTAAGCGGTTGATCAGGTAGACGGTAGTGAGAATACACTCACCCCAGAAGCGGATCGGGAGACTGGCTTGGAAATGGAGCGCCCTTGCTGTGTCGAGAATATGCCGATGCTTTCTTTCAACCACACCATTCTGTTGAGGTGTGTCAGTACAAGAGGTTTGGAGTAGAATACCTTCACTTTCATAGTAGGCGCGGAGTGCCAGGGTGTTAAACTCATGGCCATTGTCGTCCTGGATTCGTTTAAGCCATTTGCCAAACTGGCGCCGAATCATCTGATCAAAGAACATTAAGTATCGCCCGACATCGGACATAAAATGAAGCAAATAAAGCCATACTGCTTGACTGAAATCATCAACAATAGTGAGAAAATAATGAGCACCACTAAGTGAGGCAGTCTTGTAACCACCCCAAATATCCACATGGATTAAATCAAGACACTGCTTAGTACGAATCATGCTAGTGGGGAAAGGGCTGCGAGTCTGTTTGGCCCGAGAACATGAATCACAAGCTTTATTTGAAACAAGAGAAATACTAAGTTCCTTGCGTAGGTGCTGCAATTTGGCTGGGGAGGGGTTCCCAAGACGTGCATGTCAGATCTCATCCTGTACCTTGCTCTGCTTCTTTGCTGCACAAGCTTGAACCTGTCCAACACCAAACAGACGCAAATAGTACAACCCATTACGTAGCTCACCCTTCCCAATCAAATTCCTGGAGTGTAAGTCCTGGATGACGCAAAAATCTTTCAAAAATATAAGGCCACACGATTTTCTCTAGCAAATCAACTGACCGAAATCAAGTTACAGCGGAACTCAGGAACATGTAAAACAAGATTCATCTTAAGATCAGGACCCAAAACAACGCTGCCCACATGTGCAACAGGAATACAATCACCGTTGGGGATGCGTACTGGCTGCCCATTCACGGGTGTCATCTTGTTTGTCAACAAATCGTCATGCATGATAATATGTTCATTGCAGCCCGAGTCAAGCAACCATTCAGTTCTTAAAGAGAACATACTTGCTAAGTGAGCCAAGGGGTCTTCGGCACTCTTAGCTTGATATCCAAAAAATTGCTTGAGTTGCTCCAATTGTGCCAATGTAAAACCAGCAACCGGGCTATGCTCGTCTTTGTCATGCTCAACCTGAGCGACACATGGCTCCCGATCGTGATCACACGCCGAGCCTTCCCTAGCAGAACGCCCCTGCTGCTGACGCCATTGTTGCTCAGTCGACCCCTCGCGAGGATCACGAGCGTCAGGGTTGGGACGAGAATAACGTCCTTCGCGGCCTTCGCGCGGGGGATAGCCATTCAGTTGATAACACTATTCACGGAGATGGCCCGGCTTTTGACAGTAGCTGCAACGATGTTTATCCTTGCCACCGCGCTGAGTGTTGCGATCGCCCTCGTTGCGTACAGAGAAGGCGGTTGCTTCAGCAGAAGGTTTGTGGTTCTGTGTGATCAGCCGCTGCTGTTCATCATTGATGGTGATGTTGAATGCCTCAGTCAAACTCGGCGTGGGCTTCGTGGCAAGTAGTTGGGTCCGAACTCCTGAGAACGCATCATCCAACCCCATCAGAAAATCAAAGAGACGTCAACTTTCTTGTTGTTCACGAATACGGAGCGAGACACCACAAGTACAGTGGCAACAGGTGCAGCTGGGGGTTGGCGATATCGCCGTGGATTCCTCCCAATATGATCGCAACTTTGTATAAAAAGCAGAGACTGAGTTTTTCTCCTGCTGAAGCAAGCTAATCATACGACGCAGCTCGTATGCGCGGGACGCATTGCCTTGCCCGAACCGGTTGCGGAGAAGCTAGTAGGATGCTACTGCTCTGATACCATGATAAATCGAGAGAAACAATTGAACGAAAACTATCGAGACAAGCGATTTTAACGTGGTATCCCCATAGTATTCGGGACTAATCCACGGGAGGGTTGAATCCTCCAGCTACTGATTTTATTTCACTTGTTTTGTTAACGGCATAAGCCGAATACAGAAAGTATATATATACCCTTTCGACATGCATCTAGGGTAAGCTTATTGCTCGTGTCCTTGGAGAACACGGAAACCATGCAGGTCGCTGGTTGCTGCGTCTCGGCCGTGGGCTTGTGTGTCTCGTTCATGGGCCGAGCTGTCTTCTGGTCCAACAATTTATACTAACAAAGCTGATTACCCATTATTAACGGGAAAGGGAACTGACCTCCTTTGAGAGTTGTTATTAATGGGCTAAGGGGCCAAGTCTATTAAATCTTTGTTTGACCGTTAATGCTGTGAAAATTTTCTATTTATCGTTGATCGATCTCTCAAAAACATTTTGCCATACTCATATTGGTGATTATGAATTTAATTCATTTTTTTAATCTTTAACTCATACATTATTTCCTGTGGCCCGTAATTTTCCGTGGCCCATACAATTAAGTAAAGAAAATAAACTTATAAAGGCCTATGATATAGCCCAATTGTTCTTTAACTAATATATAGTCTTTTGGTAATGAGATGAGGCCCCTCAAAATGTGAGGTGCGGTGGCCCATACAATTAAGTAAAGAAGATAAACTTATAAAGGCCTATGATATAGCCCAATTGTTCTTTAACTAATACATAGTCTTTGTGTAATGAGATGAGGCTCCTCAAAATGTGAGGTCCAGTGCTGGCGGGCATGCCACAATAGGCCCATAAGCAGACTTGATAAAATATAGGGTTTTAAGTATAATATACCCATCTACTATGTTATTTTATCAAACATGGCCATCTATTATTTTTACATAAAAAAGCCCCTGTACGTTGATTTTTTTTATCAAACATGATTTTTTTAAATTTTCGTTGCAAAAATAGTCAATCATGGTTGAACCGAGATTTAGACGAACCAACATCGGCAAATAGGAGGAAAAATGTTAGTTTTATCCCATGTTTTATTTCTCAAGGTCTCGTAAAGTGAAATTATTAGAATTATTTGACTATACAAAAGAATAAAAAAATATAAATTAAATTATTAGGGATATTTTAAATATTTGTGTCGCCCAAACCAAAGTTAGGTCGCGGTTAACAGTTTATGGATGAAAATTTTAACAGAACGACATGTTTGATCATTTTTCCAAACTATAGGGGCATGTTTAATGTAAAAAATAGTAGATGGGCATGTTTGATAAACTGACATTGTTTAAGAGCATATTATACCTATATCCCAAAAATATATAGGATAAACTTTATTAAAAAATTGTGATATAATTCTAGTTAAATTTTAGGGTTAGCTTAATTTATACTATTATTTGAGTGAGAATGTTACAATACTTACATTCTTTAGAATGCATTGTCTTTTTCTTTAATGTGCTGGTCATACATGTATTATTTTCTTGGTGAGTTAGAACAATCATTCCAAATGAAAGGTTGTACAATTTCATCTTTTTTCACATCATCATTTGTTTATTTATTTTATTTTATTCTTTTAAGTGGCATTTTAGTTTACAAACAACTTTCCTTTTTAATTATCTAAAACACAATTACATATGCTAGACAATATAATCAATAATACATGAAATTCATCAATATATTTAAAACGTAATCTTCGTAATTGTTTTTTATGAAATAAACCTACACTATTTCATTAGTTGTTTGAAACAGTACATGAATCAATAATTAGCTGAGAAACCAGAAAAACTGGAGGTCTGGAAGCCCATACTTCTGTCTCTTCCCACCCACACTTAGTATGGGCCATAAGATGTGCGGTCTGATACTAAGCCGGCCCGAGAAGCCCACTCGTATCGAGCGCAACTCAGAGAGACGATTTCGCAGCTCTTCACACGTCACCCCCACTTCTGTCATCATCATTTCCTCCCTGCGCAGATAGTGAAAAATCGTCAAACAATCAGTTTCGATTACACAGCTGCCGAAACCATTTTCCGTTGCCAACTCCAAACCCCATCTAATCGCCAAACACTTGCCCGTCTCCGGTGGCCACTAAATCCGGCTTCTTTTGATGGCCGCGAGGCATAAATTCTTGTCCTTGTCTTGGATCACCATCCCAAACCCAGAACCCTGACCCTCGAAACATGCAACATCCACATTAACCTTGAAATCAGACGACGGAGGGGGCTTCCAATGGTATTCTCGCTTTCCCCTCTCCTCTGTCGGCGGTTGCTGATGTTCAAGGTATTCTGCGAGTCATCTCTCTGCCTTCCCCATTATTTCGTATTCCTCCGATTTGTTTTTATTCCAGAACTGACTGTTCCTATCATCCCATATAAACCAGAGGGCTACCAGAAATTGACCAAGCAGATCTTCCGAAGTCGACTCCTGCAATTCCGCCATCCACTGTTCACAGGTGAGATCTTGACCTTTCTCGAATAGATAGTTTAGCGAACTAGGTCGCCAAACCCTACGCACCCATCCGCACTCCTGAAAAAGATGCAATTGGGTCTCTCTTGAACCGCAAAAAGGGCATTCCTCACAGCCTTTCTGAATTCTATTCCAAATATTAGCTCTCGTAGGTAGAATGTTCTTGATCCACCGCCAAGCAAAGATCTTTACCTTTGGCGGAAGTGAAAGCTTCCACAGCTGGTCCCAGTTAATTGGACTATAATACTCACCCAATCCCTCTTCTACTTCTTTCTTATCCATCCAAAATCGATAAGCTGACCTTACTAAGTAAATGCCAAACTTCTCGTGGAACCATATCCTTGTATCTTCTGCTGGTTGTCTAGGAACTAGAATTTTCAGAATGTGTTGCCGATATGTGGGATTGAAATATGTCTGTAATAGTGAGTAGTTCCATGTCCTTTTTTCCAAATCCAGTAATTCATATACCGAGGTTGTGGGGGCAAACTGGGACATAGGAGATTCTGTTTTATGAGAGGGTGTTGATGGTATCCACCTATCCTGCCAAATGTCAATCTTGTACCCATTTCCCACCCTCCACCTCAAACCTTCTTTGAGAATGTGTTTATAAGCTAAAACACTCCCTAATACATAACTAGGATTGTACCCCTCCTCTGCTTCCAAGACATCCCTATTAGGAAAATATTTTGCCTTAAAAACCCAGGCTACTAGAGAGTTAGGCTTCTGAATAATATTCCAAAGTTGCTTTCCCCGTAGGGTGAGATTGAATTCATGTAGACTCTTCAGTCCCAATCCACCTTGAATCTTGGTTTTACACAACTCTTTCCATCCCACCCAATGAGTTCTGCGCTCTGACTGTTGTTGTCCCTACCAGAAATTAGAGATTAGGCTTTGAATTTCATGGATAACAGAGATAGGGACGAGAAATACTTGCATAGCATAAGTCATCCGAGCCTGAGCAACTGCCTTTATGAGAACTTCTTTCCCTCCATACGATAGGAGTCGAGTCTTCCATAACTTGACTTTTCTTCTGACCCTGTCCCCGAGATAGCTAAAAACAGCTTTCTTTTGTCTACCCATCACAGTGAGAAGACCAAGATACTTAGAGTGATAGTCAACTACCTTCATTCCCATAATAGCCCCTAGTTCTTGCCTCCTGTCCTCTTTCACATTTGGTGTAAACGAGATCTCAGATTTAACTAGGTTAACCTGCTAACCTGTTTCTTGCTCATAGAGGTTCAGAATGCTTCATACCCTTTCACACTCCTCCTTAGTAGCTTTAGAGAACAACACACTGTCATCTGCAAATAGCAGATGATTTATAGACGGGGCTCCTCTTTTGACAATAATTCCTTCTATCTTCTTCTCTCTATTTGCTTGGGAAAGTAAAGCAGAAAACCCTTCCACAATGAACAAAAACAGATAGGGCGAGATGGGATCTCCCTATATGAGTCCTCTAGAAGGAACAAAGGTCTCTGTTTGATGACCGTTGACTAGGATTGAGTAGGAAACTTTGAAACACAATGCATAATCATTGCCACCCACTTCTCATGAAACCCCAATTTCCTCATCACAGCCTCTAAGAACCTCCATTCAACTCTATCGTACGCTTCAGAAATATCAAGTTTGGACGACATATAGCCTTTTCCCCCCTTTTGTTCTACTTTTCATCGAGTGGAAACACTCGAAAGCCACCATAACATTCTCCGTAATGAGTCTGCCAGGGACAAAGGCGCTTTGAAACTCCGAAATAACTGCATTGAGAACCTTCTTAAACCTGTTTGCTAGCACCTTGGACAGTATTTTGTATAGGACTTTGCATAAACTTATAGGCCGAAAAATCCACAGGAGATTCCACCTCCTTCTTCTTAGGTATTAGGGCAATGAGAGTGTGATTGAGGGCTTGAAGGAAAGAACCTGATGCCTGATATTGCAATAACTCATGCATCACATCCCTGCCCACTATATCTTAATTTTTTTTTGGAAAAAAAGAGATGTCATCCCATCTGCCCCAGGGGCTTTATTTGGTCCCATTCTCTTAACAGCTGCCCAAATCTCATCCTGTGTAAAAGGCTTAAGTAATTACTCGCTCATCTCATGAGAAACCTTGTAGGGAATAGTGTTTGAGTCTAACTGAGTGTACGAGGGAGACTCAGGGGAATAATGGGGTGAGAAGAACAAGTAGTATGGATACTTAATCAGTTGGAGGATAACGGGGCCGAAGAAAGAGATTGAGAGAAATGAGATCTTAGAGAGATAAGTCTATGTTTTAGTGATAGACTCAGAAAAATCCGATCCCCTCACCCACCAGAGTAAATGCTCTATTTATAGGCCGCATTGTGGTGGGTGAACATTTAATGTGACATGACTACTACATGTGTCAGACATTTAGGCCATGCCTTAGGCCATAATTATACCTAGGACTAGGATGTGACCGTTCCTTCGGAGGGTACGACGTCGTTCTTCCCGTTCTCAGTTCGAATAAGGCGAAACGGAGTCGTCTGACGTTTACAAAACGGCGTCGGCTTGAGTAGGGCAAACGACGTCGGCTTGAGTAGAGCTAAACGACGCCGGCTGGCGCTTCTGGCACTTGCGGACTCGCCTTTACTTGCGGAGACTTCTGGTACTCGCGGGAGGTTTATAAAACGGCGTCGGCTTGAATAAAGCAAAATGACGCCGGCTGGTGCTTCTAGCGCTCGCGGATTTGGATACTTCTAGTAATCGCGGATACTTCTAGTACTCGAGGAAGGTTCTTTCCGCGAGGCGCGCTGGGTGGGCTTTCCTGCGCGACTGGATCCAAGCTATATCCCCAACAATTGCCCCCCATCAAGGGGTATTCTTTAATGCCGCCTGTTCAAGTCTTGCGCGCCGAGCTCGGTTCCTCGCGCTCATCGTCCGCTTTCTTGCGCTTGATCGTTCGTACCAATCTTTCCTACTGTCTCCACCTTCTTTCTTGCGCTTCTACTTTTTTGCGCACTTCAATTTGGTTTTTCGGATGTAATTTTTCCTTTCCGTGGGTACACCATGCCCCCAGGCGGTGTGTGTATCCTATGATGTCACCGCCTAGTCCCTACGCTTTTATAGGTGCTGACGTGGCACTCTGCCATTCACTCATTTGGGCGGCGGTTTTTTTAATTTCAAAAATTCCTGACGGTTATGTTTCCCAATGTAACTTTAACTCTTCGGTTACTCTTCTGTGGGTTATCAATACTCCTCTATTTACGAAAAGGGGTTATTCTTCTCTCCCACTTCTACTTCGTTTTCTCTAGTTTCTCTCTGCCAACGAGATTCCTCTCCTTCTCCGACGACCTTAAATCTCAAGATTGTTCGTGTTCTTTTCAGAGCATCATGGCCAGCAGTGATGTGAACAACGAGATCGAGGTCGTATCAGACGAAGAAGGTAATATTTCTCCTCATTCTCATCTCTCTTCTGATCCTTCACGGGATCTGGGCGATTCCGACCACATTTATGGCGGTGGAGTGGATGAAGGGGGTGCTCCGGCGACGCCGTCATACGACGTCGAATCCGGCCGGGAGGCGGAGCGTGCCAGCGGTGAGGCGAGCACGCGCGGGTGGGGGGTATTAATTCTCCATCGCGAGCGCGCGAGCAGGTCTGGCGCGGTTCTTGTTGACGTTCCAGAGACATCAGAGACGTCATCGGAGCCGCTCTGTGTCTCCCGCGTAACCGAGGCAATGAGCCGTCTTGGTGTGCGAGGGGTAGGGGCCGCGTATACGATCCTGGATTGGGAGGAGATGTTTGATGCGGGGCAGGTTCCGAGTGACAATCTGTTGCGCGGACCGGACCACGTGTCAGTTTATGGGCAGCGCGAAGTGACGGAGCTGATGCGCGGGTTAGGGTTGCCCCCCAACTGGCAATATGCGGTTCCCTCCGCGCGGATTCGGATTGGGAATTGCCCCCCAGGGTTGTTCGGCGTGTACTCCGAGTACTGGCGGATGGGATTCAAGTTTCCCATTGACCCGCTGTTGTGCGCCTTGTATAGGCACTAGGCTTGCTCAGTCGCGCGCTTGTCCCCTTCCGTGGTTATGCACGTGTCCTGTCTCCGCCTCGTGTGCAAGAGGCTCAAGATTCAGCCAACTTATGGGCTATTCCAGAAAATATATAAAATAAAGGGGCCGACAGAGAGGAGCGACTGTCTTTCCATCAGGCAGCGAGATAAGCGGCCCGATGGTTACGTGTATGGGTCTCCCAAGCTAGAAAAGAACTGGTTCGAGCGGTTCTTTTTGGTGAAGCCTGTTCCGGGGGAGTGGGCCAATGAGCATGTGGAGGAGCCGACTGTTTGGAAGAAAGGGTGCTTACGCGGCTTCGAGTCAGAGTTGGGCAAATATGATGGGCTCGATGAGGAATATGAGGCCTGCATGCCTCATAGGATAAACTTGTACTCCAGCGGCGTCCGCGCGGCGTGCTTGGAGGAGCTCTTTGATGATGGTTAGTTATGTTTCTTTCTTTTTGCATTCTATCGTATTAACGGTCGTCTTACGACGTATTAGCGCAGGTGTCGACTTCTCGTCCTTGGTGAGCATGATGTCTGTTGACGACGTCGTGAAGGATCCGCGGGCTCCACGTGCCGAGAAGAAGAAGGTGAGCATGATGTCTGTTGACGACGTTGTGAAGGCTCCGCGGGCTCCACGTGCCGAGAGGAAGAAGAAGGAGAGCGCGCAACCCAGCGTCTCAAAGAGGAAGGAGGTGGAACAACCGTTGGTTGCCGAGAAGCCTAAGAAGGCGGCGCGAGTGACCCAGCAGCCCGCGCAGGCGGCGCAGCAGTTGCCTCTGGTGATTTCTGATCCGGAGCCGCGATTGGGTAAATCTCCTCGACCTGAGAGGGTGGCGGCTGGCAGCTCATTTGGGGCAACCGTCCAGCAGAAACTGCCGGAGATGGCTGGTTTTGAAGCAACCGCCGTGATCAATTACTACCGCGATGTGCGGCTCCACACAGGTGCGGCGTGCCACAGTACGGCCACCCACAGTGCTTTGCGGGCGGTTGGCCCTATCTTGAGCGTTCCCTCGCGCCTGGAGAAGTCAGATCCACTGCAGGACCTGGCCCAGGTTCACTTTGCGGTAAGGTTAGATTAATCTTACGCGTAGTCTTTTTTACTTGTTAAATGGAATTTCGCTAAGTCTTTTAGCGTTGTGAATGTAGGGTTTGCTGACAACTTTCCGCGCCCAGCAGGAGCGAGCCCAGGAACGCGCGAAGGTGAAGGTGGAGGAGTCTAGGATTGTGCAACTGGAAGGCAAGCTCGCTTGAGCGGAGAGTCGTGCGGAGGGGGCAACAAATAAAGCCAACGAGGCTATGGAGGAGCTCGGCGTCTTGCAAAGTAAGCTGGCGGAGGATGTGGAGGCGGCGAAGGAGAGGGTTAGGGCAAAGGAGCGGGCCAATATCCGCGAGGAGCTGCGGAGTGAGTTCGAGGAGGAAAAGAAGCGGCTGGAAGCGGACCACGCTGAGAAGCTGAATCAGGTCCGCGAGGAGTTTCAAAAGGAGAATGAGGATCTGGTCCGCCTTCATGATGTAGCCAAGGCGGAAGCTGTGCGCTCCGCGCAGGTTGTGGCAGTTCGTAAGTATAAATCTTCCCCTTCCTTTGGGAAGATTTTGGCGGATGCGATGACCAAAGCTGTGATCGCGGTCCACAAGAAGGTGTGATCGGAAAATCCGGGGATTTGCTAGAACACTCGCGCAATGGTGCAACATATGCAAATGTGGTTGGGCGAGAAGAGGTCTTTGGAGTCCGATTCTGAGCCGAAGGCTGAGGAGGAGGAGGAGCGCGCAGAGGCGGGTGACGAGAATGGAGAAGCCGAGGCTGCTAAAGGAGGGCAAGTTGAGGTCGGGACGGCTAACACCGATAGCGTAACTATAGATTGAGTGTAGCCATGCTAGGTCGATATTATTTTGCGAACTCGTGTGTCACTTTGTTTTAATACTATGTTATGTCGCGGCAACAGGTGCGCGACTATTGTTCCTTGTTTAATGAAAATAAAAAAGTTCCGTTCTCCTTTCGTTCTTGTGTGGCACGAATAACTCATGATTGTTGCTTATTTGTGTTTTGTCGAACTTTCGCGTAATTCATGATTGACGCTTTGTATGTTTTGATCTCGTGGAGCGGTGGCGCGAATAATTCATGATTATTGCTATTCATGTTCTGTCGAACTTTCGCGCAATTCGTGATTGACGCTTTGTATGTTTTGTGATCATGGAGCGGTGGCGTGAATAATTCATGATTATTGCTATTCATGTTCTGTCGAAATTTTGCGCAATTCGTGATTGACGCTTTGTATGGTTGTACTCGTGGAGCGGTGGCGCGAATAATTCATGATTATTGCTATACATGTTCTGTCGAACTTTGCATTTATTTCTTCGCGCAAAAGGCGCTGCTGTGAACAAGATACACATCAAGTGGAGCAGCAGTATTTCCTGAGGTTTTGCGCATTCCACGTCCTTGGAATTTTCGTGCCCCCCAACTCGCTAAGCTTGAATGTGTTGGCGCCAGCAACCTCGCGGATTAGGTAAGGGACTTCCCATGTTGAGGCGAGTTTCACATGTTTGGGGTCGGGGCGGAAGTTTCGCCTAAGCACTTGGTCCCCTAGGATCAGCTTGTGTGGCACTAGCTTTACATTGTAGTACTTTGCTACTAGTTCCTTAGTGGCGCCTAGCCTGATGGCTGCGAACTCTCGTCGCTCTTGCGCCAACTCTAAATCTAGCAGCCGCGCTTGGTTATTACTCTCCTCATCGTACATCGTGATCCGGTAGGTGGGTGGGGTCGTCTCGATGGGGATCACCGCGTCTGTGCCATATGTGAGGGCGAAGGGGGTTTCGCCTGTTTTGCCACTTTAAATGTGGTGCGGTGCGCCCATAGCACTGTGTGAAGCTCATCAGCCCAATTTCCTTTCGCCTCATCAAGGCGGGTGTGTAGGCCGTGTTAAATTGCCTTGTTTGCCGACTCCGCTTGGCCATTGGCTTGAGGGTAGGCCACCGACGCGAATCTTGCGATGGCTCCCACTTGGTCGCAAAAGTCTATCACCTTCGCGCAGTCAAACTGCTTTCCATGGTCAAATACAAGCGCGTTCTGAACACCGAATCGCACAAGGATATTATTTTTTAGGAAGCGGGTCACCTGTTGCGCGGTTATCGAGGCTAGTGCTTCCTCTTCAATCCACTTGGTGAAGTAGTCAACCGCCACAATTATGTACTTGTGCTGTCCTTTTTCCGTGGGGAAGGTGCCCAAAAGATCCACTCCCCATTGCGCGAAGGGCCATGGACTTAGATTGCCTTGAAGCTCGGTCGACGGTAGGTAATGCTGGCGCGCGTTCACTTGACACTTGTGCCATTGGTCTGCGTATTTTTTCGTGTCTTTTTTTACTCGCGGCTAGTAGTATCCGTGCAGCAAGATAGTTCGTTCCATGCTGCGCGCCCCCGTGTGCATTGCGCACAAGCCTTCATGTAGGTCACGCACTAGGTTACGCATCTTCTTGCCAGATGCATTTTAAGTACACGCCAGAGTATGATCGGCGGTACAGCTCCCCACCAATGAGCGTGCAGCGGGCTGCTTTCTGCCATAGGATCCATGCCTATTTACTGTCTTCTGGCACTACACCATCTTCTAAGTATCTTTTTATTGGGGATCTCCAGTCTTCTTCCTGCGCTATTTGCGTGGTGTTGACCATGATGTCCTGGTGGCTTTCGTCTTCTTCCTTTTGCACCGAGACTAGGCGCGTCGATTCGAAGTCGGTGGCGGTTGCTAGCTTGGATAGTGCGTCTGCGTGCATGTTTTCCTCCCTTGGTATTTGCACGTATGTCACCGCTTCAAAGGTACCTGCTCGTCGTTTGACACGCTCCATGTACTGCGCGAGCGTGTCCTCTTTTGCATCGAAGGTCCCGTTCAGCTGGTTGACTGCCAGTGAAGAATCGGATAGCACCCTAATTGTTCTTGCGCCCAGTTCATTGGCGGCCGTCATTCCCTCCAAGAAGGCCTCGTACTCGGCTGCGTTGTTTGTTTTCAACACTCTGAATCGGATTGCTATTTCGTGGACGACGCCTGTCAGGCCGCGCCGTCCACATACACCTCCCATACTCCTTCTGGTGTTGTATCAAGAGTGACTCCTTCGGCGATGAAATCTGCTAGTATCTGCGCTTTTATCGCTGGTCTTGGAGCGTATTGGATGTCGTACTCTGACAACTCAACCGCCCATTTAACCATCCGCCCGGACACTTCCATTGACGTCAATATCTTTTTCAGCGGAAGGTTGTTCAGGACGGTGATCGAATGTGCTTGGAAGTAGGGGCGTAGTTTTTGCGACGCGTTTACCAGCACCAAGCTGGCTTTCTCAATCGGGGAATACCTTGTTTCCGCGCTAACTAGAGTTCGCGATGTGTAATACACGGGCCGCTCAACCTGGATGTCTCTCCTGGATATTAGCATCGCGCTCACAGCTCTTGTTGGCACCGCAAGGTACATAAAAAGTTTTTCATTAAGCTTGGGAGCGGTCAGTACAGGGGAGGATACAAGATATGATTTGAGTTCTTGGAAGGCAGCTTCACATTCATTGGACCATGCGAATCGCGTGCCGCTCTTGAGAGTTTTGAAGAAAGGGGTGCACTTGTCGGTTGATCTTGGTATGAATCTTCCCAGGGCCGCTATCTTGCCATTCAAAGATTGTATCGCTACCGTGCTCCTCGACGCTCGCAGCTGTTGGACGACCGTGATCTGCTTCGGGTCGACTTCCGCTCCAAATACACACTTCAAGGGGTTTAAGCGGAGGCTGTGTTTGCGGAGCGCTTCAAAAGTCTCGCGCAAGTCTTCCAAATGGGAGTTGCCTATTTTGGTTTTGACGATGAGGTCATCCACGTATGCCTCAATATTCCACCCTATCTGTTGTTAGAACATCGAGTCGATCATTCTTTGGTAAGTGGCGCTAGCGTTCTTCAATCCAAATGGCATCCCGACGAAGCAGAAGTTTCCGAATGGCGTCATGAAAGCCGTCTTTTCCTCATCTTCGCTGGACATTGGGATTTGATGGTATCCTGAGAACATGTCTAGGAAAGACAGTGTCTCGTGGTCGGAAGTGGCGTCAATCAATTGGTCAATGCGCGGTAGCGGGTAAGGGTCCCCTTGGCACACCTTGTTGATCGTTGTATAGTCAACGCACATCCGCCAGGCCCCGGAGGACTTTTTCACCAAAACCACGTTGGCTAACCACTTCGGATATTTCACTTCGCGGATCAGCCCCACGGCGAGTAGTCGCGCGATTTCTTCTTCTATGGCTTTCAGTTTGTCACCCGTGAAGCTTCGTCGTGCTTGCTGCCTTGGTTCCGCGTTTGCGGGAACCGCAAGGCAATGTTGCGCTACTTGCCTTGGCACCCCTAGTGATAACGATGAAATTGCACATGTTTGCACCCTTAGTTCTTATCCGTTTGTGGAGCATAGTCGTGTATTTTTGGCCTGTTTTACGCCAGGTTGTGCTACTTTGTCACATTTCAGGTCCTGGACGTCGAAGGAAAGGCTGAGCACGAGTTTCGGGGCATTCGGAAGTCATTTGGTCGAGCTAGGACCAATGTAGTCAAAAGCGCGATTCTACCTAGAAGCGGAAAAGGGGTAAAATCGTAAAGCGTAGAATTAAAGCGTAAAAGCGTAAGTTTTTGACACATACTGTAAAAGAACTAAAAATATGTTAAGTACAACATATAAATTGAAAAATATGAGTTCGCAAAATTTAGATAAGTTAATAAATACCTGCAATTCATGTCTAAAGTAGAGCAACTTATAGCCTCTTAATAATAAGTTTTTAAACATAAATCTTATCAAGAAGCCACCTTCCCCTCCATGCTAATGAATTTGAGAAGAGCCTAGACAGTGAATTAGATTACTTTATTGAAGTTCGGAATGCATGCAAAGTATCTAGTATGTATCTTTTAACCTTAAACGTATCATATTGTCGGTGATATATTTTTAAAATATACTTTTTATAATTAATTTCATGAAAAGATTACCCATTCAATGAAGTAAAAGCGTAAAAACATAAAGCGTTTTAGTGAACTAGAAGCGTAAAAACGTAAATTTTTAAGTTTTAAAGCGCAATTTATTCTGATTTTATACACTAAAGTTTTTACATAGAAACGAAAGCGTTTTAGTGACCTAGAAGCGTAAAACCGTAAGTTTTTAAGTTTTAAAGCGCGATTTTGACTACATTGGCTAGGACCAAAACACGGGCAGGAGGCTTGCAAAGCACGGCCGTGTTCCAGGCCCGTGCTTTTACTGCCGAGGCTTCCCTACAATTGCCCTGCACGAGCATTAAAACACGGGCGGGACCATTTCAAAACACGGCCGTGTCCACATCAAAACACGCCCGTGTTTTCCCCAGACCGTGGCCGTGTAATTACCACGTGGCAAAAGGGCACGGGCGGGCTGGAGCAAAACACGGCCGTGCCCTCGACCGTGTTTTGCCCAGTGATGCCCTTTTAGGCAGATTTCAGCCAAAAGAGAGGGGATTCGAGTTTTTAGAGCAAAAATAGAGTTTTAGAGAGAGAAAGAGCGAAGAACAAACCCTAGGAGCTATTTGGAGTGGATTTCTCACCATTGAAGCCCATATTGCGTCCCCAGGAGTGAAGATTGATATCCCAAAGCAGATTTTCCTCATCTTTATGAGTATGACTACCTGATTTCTGTTTTCCTTTCTCTCTCTATGAAGTAGAACCCTTCTCTCACTTGGGTATGAAGAACCCTAGTTCCTTGTGTTAGGGATTTGATTGTAATGACTTGGGATGATTATATTGTTTGGTTTTAATCGAATGATGCATGTTTATTGAATTGATTGAAATCTGATCAGCTTTACTTGATTTATGATGCAACCTGAGATAGATAGAATCTGATTAGGTTGTTAGAGCCTCTTCATTCGATAGTAGGAGATTGGTTATACGAGAGTTAGCCAGTTTACTGCTTCGTACTGGAATTCAATTCCAGTAGTGGAGTTCTGTGTTCATAGCCTCAGCTTTCTATCCCGATGAAGACTAGTCGTCTGCCGGGTAGTTAGACTGAGAGGGCTTGGTCAGCTTAAGAGATTCCAAGCTACTGACGGATCTTCCGCAGTCTAATCAACAGTAAAACAACCCAGCGTAATTACAATTGAACCTAACTAAGGAGCTAGGGGGACTCATTCCCGAGTGACTCTTTCCTGCTTTAGAAAACCGAATCATTTCCTGCTTTCTTACTGCTTTTAGTTTAAACAACAATCAATCGACTTAGTTAGCTAGATAATAAATAATCACGGAGTAAGCAGTAGATCTAGACCCCGGGTTGATAATAAAACTTTCCTGTTACTGCATTCCCGGACTGCGATTACACTTGGTCGCAGTTTGGTGTTATGTTTTGGCGTGTCAAGTTTTTGGCGCCGTTGCTGGGGAACCTCTAGGTTATTGGGGAAACGTGAAAGTTTGTTACTCTAGATTTTTCTTTATTGCATTTTATCTCTTCCACCTATGTGCCTTCACGGGTTGTTTCTGCTGATTGTGTGCAGGTAGTGCATGACCCGTAGCCAGTCGGGAGATCTACTACCATTAGACCAGGAGCTTGAACGAACCTGCAGGAACTTCAAGCGGGCTCTAAAGGCGCGACTGGCTGCGGAGGAGGCGCTATCACAGCTGCAGATCGAAGAAGAAGAAGAGATGGTTGATCCAGAGAACCAGGATATGATCAATCCAGAGGACCAGACCATGGGATCCTACTGGACCGCTAGAGCTGCGGACATGAGGTCACCCATTCAACATCCTCATGTCCCAGCCAACAATTTTGAGGTGAGCACCTCAGTAATCACCATGCTGCGCGGTTCAATGGTGTTCCGTGGCAAGGAGGGTGAGTGCCCCCGATCGCATCTGAGGAGATTCCATGAGCTGATTGATGGAATCAAGATAAATGGGGTCCCAGCGGATGCCATCCAGCTGATGTACTTCCCATTTACTCTGGAGGGGCAGGCCAAGGAGTGGCTAGACACTCGACCTCCGGGCTCTATCACCACGTTCGCCAACCTGGCGGACAAGTTCCTCACCCGCTACCATCCTCCATCCAAGACGGCTGACCTGCAGAAGCAAATTACCCATTTTGCTCAGGATGAGGATGAGACCATCAGGGATGCTTGGGAGAGATACAATAGTCTCTTCCCGAGGTGTCCAAATCGTGGCTTCAATGATGCTTTCAAGGTGGGCACCTTCTATCACGCCCTCTTCCCGGAGGACAAGCAGCTGATTGACTCGGTTTGTGGCGGGAACATGCTGACCAAAACACCGCCACAGCTGAATCAACTCTTTGAGGAGATGGCAGAGAACGGGTATGATTGGGGCACTGCTAGGAGGTCGAGGAGAGCACCAAGCCGGGGTGTACATTCTGTGGGAAACCATCCCTCTGATTTATTGCAGGTAGTATCGAAGCTGGTTTCAGCTATCGATCGTTCCGGGATGATTCCAGGGACCGGACAGCAGCAGGCGATGCTCTGCCACTGGTGCGAGAGCACCCATCACTCGCTGGAAGACTGCCAGGCGATGAAGGAATCGACCACACCTCAGGAGCAGGTGAACTTCATCAATAATGTCAGGCGCAATGACCCCTACAGTAACACTTACAACGAGGGGGTGGCGCCAACATCCCAACTTCTCCTGGGGTGGGGCAAATTCCAGACCACCAGTCCCCCAGGGACCGCCAGGCTTCCAGAGGCCGTCGTATCAGCCCAGACAGGGGCAATTCCAGCAGCAGCAACATTCTCTCTACCAGCCCATGCAGGGGCATGCTGCTCAATCACAACCGCGACCTTTCTAGCAGCCAGGTGCAGCCCCTGCTACCCCAGTGCAGAATGATCAGATGGCTGAATTGCGAGACTTGGTGGGTTCTCTTGCCAGTTCTAGTGCTCAGAAATTCAACACTATCGAGCAGTTCATGGAAAAGGCCTCGGGTAAATTCCTGGCTCTTGAAGCTGGCCAGAGGAACACACAGGCTGTCTTGCAGGATATCCAAACCCAGCTAGGGAGCGTGGCTCAGGCAATGGCACAGAGGGCTCCTGGTACTCTACCCGGTCAGACCATCCCTCATCCGTAGAACCCGAATGAGCACTGCAATGCCATCACAACCAGGAGTGGCAAGATGACTGTTGATAACGATGTAATTGCATGATTTTATACCCCTATTTCTTATCCATTTGCGGAGCATAGTTGTGTGTTTTGGCCTATTTTACGCCGGGTTGTGCTATTTTGTCCTATTTTAGGTCCCAGGCGTCGAAGGGAAGGCCAAGCGCGAGTTTCGGATCGTTTGGAAGTCGTTTGGTCGAGCCAGGGCCAAAACACGGGCAGGAGGCCCTCAGAACACGGCCGTGTTCCTGGCCGTATTTTTACCGCCGAGACTTCCCACCATAGAGCTACACCAGCTAAAAAACACGGGCGGGGTCAACCAGAACACGGCCGTGTTTTGCACAGAACACGCCCGTGCTTTCCCCAGCCCGTGGCCGTGTAATTACCACGTGGCAGAGGGCACGGGCGGGCTGGACCAGAACACGGCTGTGCCCTCGACCGTGTTCTGGCCAGTGATGCCCTTTTAGGCAGATTTCACCCAAATTGAGAGGGGATTCGAGTTTTAGAGAGACAGAGCGATTCCTAGAGAGAGAAAGCGACGAACAAGAGTCTCCAAGTGCCCTAGCTTGATCTTCATCACCATTGGAGCTTGGCTTGAGCTTGGAAGAGTGTCGATCAACGTCCAGGAGCTGAAATCCATCCTTCACAGTATGGTTTCTGCATCTGATTCTGCTTTTGCTTCTTTCTCCATGGAGTAGTTCTCCCATTCATCTGGGTGTGGGAAACCCTAGATCTGTATGTTAGGATTGATTGTATGAACCCAAGTACCATTTCTATGATTTGATTACATTCGATTGAGGTTTGAATGATTGAATGGCATGAATCCTGATCAAATTCCTGTTGTTTCTGCTTTAACCTAGAATGAGAATATCTGCCTAGGTTGATAGAGCATCCTTAATTGAAGGTAGCGAATTGGTGACTTTAGTCGAGGAACCAATTCGCTATTCTGTACCGAATTCCATTCGGTAGTGGATGTTTGGTTCGCTAGGGTCTCAATCTGTTTACTCCGGTGGAGGTTAGTCGCCCGCTAGAGACTCAGATTGAGAGGGTCTGAAGACCTTTAGTCGAGACTTCAGGCCGTTTGAGAACCTTCTGCAGTATAACTATCATAGAAATTGAACTTGGTAATTACAATCCGGCTTAACTGCAGTCTAGGGGGAACCATATCCGGGTGACCTCTCTTAACTTGAAAACAACCGTTTAGTTGCTTTGCTTGCTTGTTAGTTTAGATCTTCACTAAAGTTTCATTGCTAGATAATACGAATTCAATGAGTAGTCATCACATCTAGGACCCGGGTTGACATTAAAACCCAAACCCGCTATACTACGCTTTAGGAAGTGGTTACACTTGCCATTTTCTAGAGTGACAGTAGGAGTGAGTCAAGTTTTTGGCGTCGTTGTCGGGGACGGCTAGGTTGATGAAGAAAAGTGATTTCTGTTACTTTAGCATTTTCATTTTCGCATTGAGTATTTCTTCTTTCCCACTTGTGCCTTCACGGGTTTGCAGTGCTTGATTGTGTGCAGATAGTGCATGACCCGTAGCCAGTCGGGAGGTTTACTACCGTTGGATCCAGAGATTGAACGCACCAGCCGCCAACTTAGGAGACAACAGCGAGCTAGACTGGCTACGGAGAGCGCAGAGACGGCCAATTGAGCAGCGAGTTCGAGGACGAGTACGAGATGGAAGGCGATCACAACCCACCTCCGGAGAACCAGTTCCTGGGGAACGACCCCAATCCCCAGGCAGCTGGGGTCCATCATCATCCACCACCACCGGGTCCCACCTTGGAGTACTACTACACTCCACGGATTGCTCACATCCACCCGGTCATCCTCTATTCGCCAATTCTGGCAAACAACTTCAAGATCAAGCCATGATGGATTCAACTCATTACATCCTCTATCCAGTTCCATGGCTTGAAGGATGAGGAGGCCCGAGCACATCTTTCCCGTTTTCTGCAGCTGACAAACGGGTTCAAGCTGAACGGTGTTCCGGATGACGCGATCCGCCTTCACCTCTTCCCCCATTCTCTGGCGGGGAATGCTAAGAGGTGGTTGGAGACCCAACCCCCATTGTCCATCACTTCTTGGGACGATCTGGCAGACAAGTTCGTGCACAGGTACTATCCGGCATCGAAGACCACAGAGATTCAGCAGGAGATCACTCACTTCCGCCAAGAGCCAGATGAGTCCCTTCGTGATGCATGGGAGCGGTACATGGGATATTTCTGGCAGTGTCCCCATCATGGCTTCAGTGATGCATTCACAGTGGGGAACTTCTACAGTGCCCTCACCCCCGACAGCCAGAGGGTGATCGAGTCTCTATGCCCAGGAGGGGATATTCTCACTAAGACTCCACCCGAGCTGAAATAGATGATCAGTACCTTGGCTGCCCGAGATCACTCCTGGGGGCAGAGCAGCAGAGGCAGACAGACCCGGGACCGTGGTGTGCACGCTGTGGAGGCCAGGTCCGGTTTAGAGCAGCAGGTGGCTGAGTTGGTGCAGACATTGAAGCAGCCCAACAGCCTCCTTCCGGGCCGAGGTGTAGCTACGCCTCCGGTAGCTCAGTGTCAGTGGTGTGAGAGCCTGAACCACCTGGTGGAGGATTGTCAGTCTATGAGGGAGTCCTCTACTCCCCAAGAGCAGGTGGACTTCATCGCCAATGCTTGGCGCCTGGACCCATACAACAATACCTACAATGAGGGATGGCGCCAGCATCCTAACTTTGCCTGGAGCAGCAACACCAACAAACCACCTGGTTTCCCAGCACCAGCAGGTGGTTTTCAGCAGAGGCAGCCCTTCCAGGTTAGGCAGGGGCCCCCACCACAGCAGCAGCCCTACCAGCCTAGGCAGGGGCAGCCATTCCAGCAGCCCCAGCGCCAGTATGCCCAGCCTCCAGCAGCCGCAGCTCCAGATACTCAGATGGCTGATCTGAAAAATATTTTGCAGGCATTCATGACCACCATTCAGGCGAATTTCACGAGGATGGATCAGAACATAGCCTCACTGGAGGAAGGCCAGAGAAACCAAGGCACCGGGGCACCGGGGACTCTGCCTGCCACCACTGTTCCCAATCCTCGTGACCCTCAAGAGCAGCTGGACGCCATCACCACCAGGAGTGGCAAGACCATATCTGCTGCTCCTGCCCAGCCCAGGCGAGACGAACCACTACCTGCTTCAACACCTCCAGCTGATACTGCAGAAATGGGGGAAGGCAGCGCCGCACCTGCTCCCAAGCCACAGCCTGTGGTTAAGGAGCATACACCCCAGCTGCCCTTCCCCACTCGACTTCATAAAGACAAGCTGGAGACAGAGTTTGCCAAGTTCATGGCAATGTTGAAGCAGGTCAACATCAGCATGCCGTTCGTGGAGGCACTATCGAAGATGCCCAAGTATGCCAAGTTCATGAAAGACCTCCTCACCGACAAGAAGAAACTTGGGGATCTTTCGACAGTGATGCTCAGCGAGGAGTGTTCTGCTATCCTGCAAAACAAGCTGCCCGAGAAGCGCAAAGACCCAGGGAGTTTCACTATCCCTCTTGTTATTGGCAGCATGCATGTAGGAAAGTCCTTGGCGGACCTAGGCGCTAGCATAAATGTCATGCCCTATAAATTGTTTAAGAAGCTAGACCTAGGTGAACCTAGAGCTACTAGGATGAGCATTCAGTTAGCTGATCGTTCTATCGTGCATCCTAGGGGTATCATTGAGGACTTGCTTGTTAATGTAGGTGCATTCACATATCCTGTTGATTTTGTTATTTTGGATATAAATGAGAATGTGGATGTGCCTTTGATTTTGGGTAGACCATTTCTCGCCACCGCCAAGGCGCTTATTGATGTGCATAGTGGTAAATTGATCTTGCGTGCTGGTGATGAACATGCTACTTTTTCTGTGTCTGACAATGGGAAACATTCTCATTTGCATGATGACATAGATTACTGTGATGTGCTTACCGATTTTGAGACCGCACTCGCCATCACGAGTGCGGGTACTGATGATGCTCTTGAGCGTTGTATTTTGCTAGGTGAGCAGGCATCGCAGGAGCCGCAGCCGGCGGAGCAGTTGGCCCCACTGGAGAGTGGCCCCTTCTTGGAGGGCGACAGGCTGTTTAAACCGATCTCATCCTCCGCCCGCATCACCACCTCCTTGGAGGAACCACCAGATCTGGAGCTTAAGCCCCTCCCTCCTCATTTGGAGTATGCATTTCTCCGGGAGGGGAATAAGCTTCCAGTCATCATCAGCTCGACCCTCACACCCGAGCAGAAGACCAGACTGGTGGCCTTGTTGAAGAAGTACGAGCGAGCTTTAGAATGGAAGATCACAGACATCCGGGGGATTAGCCCCTCCTTTTGCTCCCACCGGATACTGCTGGAGGATGAGATGCGGCCAGTGAGGCAGCCGCAGAGGAGATTGACACCGAACCTGGAGGCTGTGGTTCGGGCAGAGATCGTGAAGCTGATGGACGCGGGGATCATCTTCGCCATTTCTGACAGCGAGTGGGTCAGTCCCACCCAGGTGGTGCCCAAAAAGGGTGGGATGACCGTGGTGCCTAACGAGAAGAACGAGCTCATCCCGATGCGCACGGTGACTGGGTACCGTGTGTGCATCGACTATCGGCGTCTCAACGACGCCACTCGGAAGGACCATTTCCCGCTGTCATTCATTGATCAGATGCTGGAGAGGTTGGCGGGGCACGAGTTCTACTGCTTCTTGGATGGGATGTCCGGGTACTTTCAGATCCCTATAGCACCGGAGGACCAGGCGAAGACCACCTTCACCTGCCCCTTCGGCACATTTGCTTACCGGAGGATTCCATTCGGGCTATGCAACGCCCCGGCCACGTTTCAGCGATGCATGCTCGCCATCTTTGACCGTCTGGTCGGCGAGATCATGGAGGTTTTTATGGACAATTTCTTGGTTTATGGAGACTCATTCTCTCACTGTATCCATAACCTGGAACTTGTTCTTAAACGGTGTGAAGAAACGAACCTGGCACTAAGTTGGGAGAAGTGTCACTTCATGGTTCGAGAAGGCATAGTTCTTGGGCATAAGATCTCCAAGTTGGGGATTGAGGTGGACAGAGCAAAGATCGAGACTATCAGCAAGCTGCCACCTCCTACATCTGTTAAGGGGATCCGGAGCTTTCTTGGCCATGCAGGGTTCTACAGGAGGTTCATCAAGAATTTCTCGAAGATCGCCCTGCCCCTTACCAAGCTTCTAGAGAAGGATGCCCCCTTCCAGTTCACTGATGCTTGCACATCGGCGTTCACAACCTTGAAGGAGAAGCTCACCCAAGCTCCTATCATGGTTGTTCCTGACTGGTCCCTACCATTTGAGCTGATGTGCGACGCCAGTGACTTTGCTGTTGGAGCTGTTTTGGGGCAGAGGCGAGATCAACAATCACGGAGCTGCTTGCAGTGGTGTTTGCCTTTGATAAATTTCGCCCCTATCTGGTCTTGTCCCATGTGACCGTGTACACAGATCACTCCGTGATTCGATACCTGATGAGCAAGGCCGATGCCAAGCCTCGACTCATACGATGGATCTTACTACTGCAGGAGTTTGATATTGAGATCCGGGACAAGAAAGGAGCAGAAAATGTTGCAGCTAATCACCTCCCCCGGTTGGACGCACCTCCTGTGGACAACCTCGTGGAGGAGATCGACGACTCCTTCCCAGATGAGAGGTTGATGATGATGTACTTGGTGGAGAGTGTCACCCCCTGGTATTCTGATTTTGCGAACTATTTGGTGGGCCAGCAGCTGCCCAAGGGGATGGCAACTCACGCCAAGAGGAAGTTTTTCTCCGATCTGAAGTACTACTTCTGGGATGACCCTCATCTTTTTTGGATCGGAGCCGAGGGGATCATCCGTCGTTGTGTTATGGAGAGTGAGATGGAGGGCATTCTATCTCACTGTCATGAGGGACCTACTGGCGGTCATCACGGAGGAAACCGCACGGCGAGGAAGGTGCTCCAGTCGGGCTTTTACTGGCCCACGCTCTTCAAGGATGCAGACGCCTTCGCACGCAGGTGCGACCGATGCCAGAGGTCAGGTAACATCTCTACCCGTGATGAGATGCCCCAGAATGTGTTTATAACTTGTGAGATTTTTGATGTCTGGGGTATCGACTTCATGGGCCCCTTCCCTCCATCTTTTGGTAACACCTATATTCTGGTTGCTGTTGACTACGTCTCTAGGTGGGCTGAGGCGCAAGCTTTGCCCACTAATCAATGCAGTCAAAATCGCGCTTTAAAACTTAAAAACTTACGATTTTACGCTTTTGGGTCACCAAAATGCTTTCGTTTCCATATAAAAACTTAAGGGTATAAAATCGGACTAAATTGCGCTTTAAAACTTAAAAACTTACGGTTTTACGGTTCTAGTTCACCAAAACGCTTTACGTTTTTACGCTTTTAGTTCGCTACATGAGTATTCTTTTCACGAAATTAATTATAAAAAGTATATTTTTAAAGTAAATCACTAACAATATGATACATTTGAGATTAAAAGATACATACTAGGTACTTGGATGCATTCTACTTCAAGAGAGTAATCTAATTCACTAACTAGGGTTTTCCCAAATTCATTAGCATAGAGGGAAAAGTGGCTTATCGTTAAAATTTATGTTTACGAACTTATTATTAAGATGCTATAAGTTGCTCTACTTTAAACATGAATCACATGTATTTATTAACTTATCTAAATTCTGTGCATTCATATTTTGCATAGCATATGTCCTACTTAATAGATTTTTAGTTATTTTTCAGTATGCGTCAAAAACTTATGCTTTTACGCTTTGATTCTACGTTTTACGATTTTACCCCTTTTCCGCGTCTAGGTAGAATCGCGCTTTTGACTGCATTGCCACTAATGATGCTAGACGTGTTTGTGGTTATTTGAAGCAGCTATTCTCCCGGTTCGGGACACCTAGAGCCATCATAAGCGATAGAGGCACCCATTTCCAGGGCCAATTTGATAAACTACTGTCTCGCTATGGTGTGACTCAAAAGGTGTCTGTGGCCTATCATCCCCAGACTAGTGGCCAGGCCGAGCTGACGAACCGGGAGCTCAAGCGGATCCTGGAGAAAACGGTGGATCAGTCCCGCAAAGATTGGTCCACCAAGCTCGATGATGCTCTGTGGGCGTATCGCACTGCCTACCAGACACCCATTGGTACTTCACCGTACCGGCTTGTCTATGGAAAGGCATGCCATCTGCCCGTGGAGCTAGAGCACAAGGCCTTCTGGTCCCTTAACCTGCTTAATCTGGATGTTAGTGTTGCAGGTGTTGAGCAAAAATTGCAGATGTTGGAGCTGGAGGAATGGCGCTACCACGCCTATGAGAACACCCGGCTGTACAAGGAGCGCACTAAGCGCCTACACGATGCCCGGTTGCGGGGTCCGAAAGAGTTCCAGGTTGGTGATAGAGTTCTCCTCTATAACTCTCGCCTGAAACTCTTTCCCGGCAAACTCCGTTCCCGGTGGTCTGGACCGTTCACGGTCACCCAGGTGTTCCCGTATGGCACTATTGAGATTGCCAACCCGCAAACTGAGTCGTTTAAAGTGAATGGCCATCGTCTCAAACTCTACCTGGGAGACGAGGTCGAACGTGCAGAGTTGGTAGTGGAACTCGCGGACCCTTAGTTCCGCCATGGGCGTCCAGCTAAAAGACGGTAAAGAAGCGCTTGTGGGGAAACAACCCCACCACGGTTTGCATTTCTACCCTTTGTTTTTTTTTCTTTCATTTTTGTCGGTTTTTGAGTCATAGAGTCTGTCTGGAGTCTGTCTGGAACGTATTTCGTGCCTCTGGCGGTGCTTTTTAATGTGTGTTTGAGTAAATTTTAGAGCCGGGGCACGAATGAGTCTTGGTGGTTTGAAATTGGAACTTGGAAAATAAGGCAAAATAGGCTCGGCAGTGAAAACACGGGCAGCAGAGGTCCAAAACACGGCCGTGTTTTGACCTCTGCCCGCCCGTGTTTTAATCTTGGCTTGGCCCTTGCTGATCTGCCCTCGGCAGTAAAAGCACGGGCAGCCTGGGGGTCAAAACACGGCCGTGTTTTGCACCCCAGGCCGACCGTGTTTTAAAGTGGGGGGAGCACTGTCTCGCCTTTAAAACACGGGCGGGACACGGCCAGAACACGGCCGTGTTTTGGCCCGCCCGTGTTTTGGCCCGCCCGTGTTTTGGCCCGCCCGTGTTTTAATCCCCCCCTATAAATTCAAAATTTTCAGACCCACCCCTCATTTCCCCCATTTCTCCCAAACCCTAGCCGCCCCCCCCCCCTCGCCGGAAAGTCGCATTTTCACCCTCCCCTTCGATTTTCCGGCCATAACTCCCTCCCCCGACCTCCAAATCAAAAACCGCGACCTCCCCCACGTTCCTGGCGTCGAGGTGCACATTTCCTAGAGGTTTGGGCGAGTTTGGCCGAGGTTGGGTCGCCGGCGGTGAGTTCTCCGGCGAGTCTCCGGTGAGTTTTCTGGCGACTTTGGGTGCTTGTTACCACTTTCTTCACCTTTCTCAGGGTATCTCCTTGCGTCTCCAGGTGTGTTATCTTTGCCTTGTATTCTATTTTCGGAGAATAGATACCTAGAGTTAGGTGAAGAACTTGTGATTGTGCAATAATTTGAGAATGGCTTTATTTGCATGCTATATTTTATCTTGGGATTTCAGTTCCTCGGCCTACCATTTGCATGTTGGAATTATTTACGGGTTTGTGGTAATTTTGGGTGTGGTTGGTTGATTGATGCTTAATTGGATTGGATTTGGTGTTTGTGCTTTTCGTGTGATGGGTCTGCTTTTTCTCCGGGAGACTAGTCCACTGTCCATATCTTTCGATATGAGGGCTCCCGGTGTGATCTTGACTAACATTGACCCTGTTTGCTCGTGTCCCATTTTGTCCGTTCTTATGTTTTGCAGGGTCATGGAAAGCTACCTCGACCACTTGAGCATCACCCAGCGCCATGCGCTGCGGACTATCCGCAATCGCACCATTCCCGAGCACCTGCACCTGGATTTTGAGGTGTTCGAGGGGCTTCACTGCAGGCCGCAGATGGAGGCCGCGGTGCAGGCCTATGGTTGGCGGCGCCTTCTCTGCCTCGCCGAGTCGACCTACCAGGAGCTCGTCTGGGAGTTCTATGCCTCTTTCCGCCACAACCAGAGGGGGAATGCCGACCATAGTAATGCAGTTCAGTTCACCCTCGGCGCGGTCGAGCACTCCATCAGCTACTGAAGTTGGCCAGCGTCCTTGGGCTCAACTCCCCGCACCCCAGCCACGGGGTCCTGCGCCTGGACCTCACTGATCCCACCGACTTTCCATGCCAGGCGTACTTCCGGCGGATCTGCCTGCCCAACAACGTGGACGAGGAGTACGTTGCCAGCCAGACACGGGCCTCCCTTCTCAGGCCTGAGTGGCGCATCCTCAACCACCTCCTCACCGGTTCCTACACCCCCAGCCGGGGCTCGGCCAACCGGGTCACCTTCCGGACCCTGTTCTTCCTGGAGGCAATGGGTCGCCGTGAGGACACCATCCAGCTGGGCTCGGTGCTCGCCCGGACATTCGAGAAAGCAGCTTCTCACCGGGATCGCGACCTTGTCTGTGGCCCGGTCATCATGGCCCTGGCCCGCTACTACGGGGTCGACATCACTGGGATGACCCAGGTCCACGGGCCCACTCCACTCAGCGAGAACACCCTCCGCGCTCAGCACCTGGTGGCTCGCCAAGGGCGCGTTCGCTGGATTGCGGGTCTTCCCCAGCCACCTGAGCCCGCAGAGGGAGACCAGCCGGAGTCCAGCGCCGCCGGATCTCGCCGGGTTCCTCGCCGTGCTACTCCTCGTGTCCAGGCTCCCGCGAGCCCCTCCGCTGTGCCCCGATCTCCTGCTCCGGGGTCCCCTCCCCCCGTGGTGGTGCCCATCACTGATCAGTTGGCGGCCATCGCTCAGCAGAACGAGCGCATTCTGGCCGGCTAGGAGCGCATTCACACCCGCCTCGATCGTGAGAGTGACCGCGGCCGTCGTCTGATGTCCGGCCAGCACTACATCATGTCATTCATGGGCATGGACCCGAACGCAGTTCACTATCCCTTCGTCCAGTCCCCGGGGTATGAGGACCAGTACCCCAACCTGCCGGCGATGGTGGCGATGACTTCTAGTGGCGAGAGTACCTGGTTATGATTGTGCTTCCTGTTCCAGATTGAGACTCCATGTTTTCGTTGTTTCATTTGGATTTGTTTATTTTATTTTATTTTGGATTGTAGACTTGGAACTCCGGTTCTATCACCCAGTGTGTCTTTTGTTGACTTTAGCTCTGTGCCTCGGACTGGGTCCCCTTCCCGTCCTCTGCTATTGTCTGGTCTGCCTCTCCATCTCCGTTCCTAATTTCACGGTAACATCGTTCCCCTTCCCTCTGCTCCATTGAGGACATTTGTCGCGTTTAAGTGTGGGGGGGTTCTTTGTATTAATTGGAACGTGTGTATGGGTGCTTGGAGCCTAGTCCACCGTCCAAATCTCGAGATTTGAGGGCTCCAAGCACTGCTGTTCGCTTGATAATTGATCGTATTGGCATTGTGGATGTGATTAGATAATTGAATGGCTTTTGGCTCGATGCATGACACTTGAGTGTGACTAAGACAGCCTATTACTATGACTGAGATGTGTAGTAGAGTTGTGTAGGGTTTCAGTTTTCAACTGTTTGCTTACCAACTGCGACTTGCATTTGATCACTTGCTTTTGACAATGACTTATGCATTCAGGGAATCAGAATGTGAGATAGAGCATATAGGTAGCCATGTGAGATTTGAGCCTGCTCATTTCTTTCTTGTGCGATAGTTCCCTCTTCTATGGAATGTAGCATTCACGTTGTCACTAGCTAAGATGATGGAGGCATAGGATTAGCCCACGACCAAATTGACTGTCCTGGTGTGTCATACCCCTAGTCAGCCCCTTTGAGCCGTGTGTTTTCCTTTCTTTCGGTCTTCAATGAAAAGTCACCCTTTTGCATCTTTTAGAAGGTTCCACAGAGTGATTTTTACATGTTCTCTGCTATTTCTGCTAAATGTAATGTGAGGGTTGGAGGTAGTGCTTAAAAGTTGGGCGTGTAATTGAAAAATGTGCAGAGGTGGTGGTTCTCTCAAGGAATGAATAAAGAAAAACAAAGAAAAAAATGAAAGCAAAAGAGAGCTACCACCAAACATTCTGAATAGTGCCCATTAGGTAGTGTTTCTTAGCAGTCTTGCTAGGAAATGCTAACATTTTTATAACCTCCTTCGCTCTTGTGCCTAAAGAAGTTGAGTAATGCAGAATAGCAGAATGAAAGTTACTGGTTTGTTTGACTGTGGTTTTGTTGGTTTTGGAAATGTGGAACCTTGTGCTATAACTGCCACCACCTAAAAGGCCTTTTCCCCATGTCCAAGACCCTAGCCAGTCATTTGAATCTGTGTCTAAGACCTCCGGATTAGTTAGTGGTGACACCCCCTTATGTGAACTCTAGCATTTAGAGGCTGCATTCATGGTGAAGAGACGTTAGGGATTGAGAGATTAAGCATGCACATTTTTCGCATCAATTTGTCCTGACCCCACTAGTCGAGAGTGAGCGATTCATTTTCTCATTTTCTCTATACTCTTTACCCCGGTGAGGACCTAGATTGCTCGTTCTTAATTCTGATATCTTGAGCTTTGTGCATGAAGTGACTATTTTGAACAAGTGATTGAGTCAAGTCTATGTTGGTTGGTGAACAGGGAAGAACTCTCCCTTTGCTCGACTTTATTGCATTCGAATGTCATCTGCGGTGGTTGTCTAGGTTGTCGTTCGAGTTGCCATGTGTTGATGATCGAAAGCCAATATGATCCACGTGTTTTGTGCCAATATGATTTGCCCTAAAGCCTGCTTGATTGGAATGTTTTGAGCTTACCTGGTGTCTGACTTGGTTTGCTTAGGGACAAGCAAACGGTTAAGTGTGGGGGAGTTTGATAACGATGTAATTGCATGATTTTATACCCCTATTTCTTATCCATTTGCGGAGCATAGTTGTGTGTTTTGGCCTATTTTACGCCGGGTTGTGCTATTTTGTCATATTTTAGGTCCCAGGCGTCGAAGGGAAGGCCAAGCGCGAGTTTCGGATTGTTTGGAAGTCGTTTGGTCGAGCCAGGGCCAAAACACGGGCAAGAGGCCCTCAGAACACGGCCGTGTTCCTGGCCGTGTTTTTACCGCCGAGACTTCCCACCATAGAGCTACACCAGCTAAAAAACACGGGCGAGGTCAACCAGAACACGGCCGTGTTTTGCACAGAACACGCCCGTGCTTTCCCCAGCCCATGGCCGTGTAATTACCACGTGGCAGAGGGCACGGGCGGGCTGGACCAGAACACGGCCGTGCCCTCGACCGTGTTCTGGCCAGTGATGCCCTTTTAGGCAGATTTCACCCAAATTGAGAGGGGATTCGAGTTTTAGAGAGACAGAGCGATTCCTAGAGAGAGAAAGCGACGAACAAGAGTCTCCAAGTGCCCTAGCTTGATCTTCATCACCATTGGAGCTTGGCTTGAGCTTGGAAGAGTGCCGATCAACGTCTAGGAGTTGAAATCCATCCTTCACAGTATGGTTTCCGCATCTGATTCTGCTTTTGCTTCTTTCTCCATGGAGTAGTTCTCCCATTCATCTGGGTGTGGGAAACCCTAGATCTGTATGTTAGGATTGATTGTATGAACCCAAGTACTGTTTCTATGATTTTATTACATTCGATTGAGGTTTGAATGATTGAATGGCATGAATCCTGATCAAATTCCTGTTGTTTCTGCTTTAACCTAGAATGAGAATATCTGCCTAGGTTGATAGAGCATCCTTAATTGAAGGTAGCGAATTGGTGACTTTAGTCGAGGAACCAATTCGCTATTCTGTACCGAATTCCATTCGGTAGTGGAGGTTTGGTTCGTTAGGGCCTCCATCTGTTTACTCCGGTGGAGGTTAGTAGCCCGCTAGAGACTCGGATTGAGAGGGTCTGAAGACCTTTAGTCGAGACTTCAGGCCATTTGAGAACCTTCCGCAGTATAACTATCATAGAAATTGAACTTGGTAATTACAATCCGGCTCAACTGCAGTCTAGGGGGAACCATATCCGGGTGACCTCTCTTAACTTGAAAACAACCGTTTAGTTGCTTTGCTTGCTTGTTAGTTTAGATCTTCACTAAAGTTTCATTGCTAGATAATACGAATACACTGAGTAGTCATCACATCTAGGACCCGGGTTGACATTAAAACCCAAACCTGCTATACTACGCTTTAGGAAGTGGTTACACTTGGCCATTTTCTAGAGTGACAGTAGGAGTGAGTCAACTGTTGATCCACCTGTTCGGGAACAAGAGAGAGAGACCCCTGTCTTAGCATCTCCAGCGGTTGAAGAAGAAGTAGTGAAGGAGGTTGAGGTGCCTGCACCTAAGCCGCAACCGGTAGTGAAGGAGTATATCCCGAAACTCCCCTTCCCTACTCGGTTGCACAGAGACAGGCTGGAGGCATAGTTCGAAAACTTCAGATTCTTTTATCCTGTGGATTCTGTTGTCTTGGACAACAATGAAGACACAGAAGTGCCCCTTATACTGGGAAGGCCGTTCCTGGCCACCGCCAAGGCTCTCATAGATGTGCATGATGGGACCTTAGTTTTGAGGGATGGCGAGGAGCAAATAATGTTTTCAATTGCTAATACTCTACCTGCTTCGTCGCCTCTGCATGCTGTATCTCACCAGGAGCACGAGTCTGTCGTGTATCCTTCTGTGTTTCCTATTTTGCAGGATCCGCCTCCCATACCTTCGCCGCCACTCCTGTCCACTCCGTCACCAAAAGAACAGATCAAGGAGGAGTGGCGGCCGAAACTGTAGGCAGCTAAGCCTGCTCGAAAGAAAGACGGAGACCACTACGAGCTGGTCCCGCCCCCACCTTGGCCATCCGAGTACTCACTCGCTTGCATCTTGCCGGATGGCCAAGTCGAGTTGGCGAATGCTGGTGGCCACATTCGTCGTGTGCATGGCCACCATTTGAAGCTGTACCTCAAGAGCGATGTGGATCCGCTCTTGAAGGCACCTGATCCTACACTTCTCTAAGCATCCATACTGGCGTCCAGCTAAAAGACGGTAAAGAAGCACTTGTGGGGAGGCAACCCCACCACGGTTTGCATTTTTATTCTTTTTCCTTTTTAATTTTTGTCATTTTTGAGTCTGTCTGGAAAGTATTTCGTGCCTCGGGCGGTTCTTTTTAATGTGTGATTGGGTAAATTTTAGAGCCGGGGCACGAATGAGTCTTGGTGGTTTGAAATTGGAATTTTGGAAAAAGGCGAATTGAGCTCGGCAGTAAAAACACGGGCAGCAGGGGGTCAAAACACGGCCGTGTTTTGCCCCCAGCCCGCCCGTGTTTTAATAGTGGGGAAACACTGCCCGCGGCAGTAAAAACACGGGCGCGGAACAGGCAAAACACGGCCGTGTTCCAGCCCGCCCGTGTTTTGCCCTCCCCCCTATAAGAGTCGTTTCCCCCCCCCCCCCTCTCTCCTCCAGGTTTTTTTTTTCAAAACCCCAGCCACCCCCCACCTTCCGGCGATGGTGATGATGCATTCTAGTGGCGAGTGGCTAGCTCTGTGCCTCATTTGTTTTCCAGACTGAGACTCCATGTTCTTGTTGTTTCGTTTGGTTTTGTTTTATTTTGGATTGTAGACTTGGGGACAAGCAAACGGTTAAGTGTGGGGGAATTTGATAACGATGAAATTGCACATGTTTGCACCCTTAGTTCTTATCCGTTTGTGGAGCATAGTAGTGTATTTTTGGCCTGTTTTACGCCGGGTTGTGCTACTTTGTCACATTTCAGGTCCCGGACGTCGAAGGAAAGGCTGAGCACGAGTTTCGGGGCATTCGGAAGTCATTTGGTCGAGCTAGGACCAAAACACGGGCAGGAGGCTTGCAAAGCACGGCCGTGTTCCTGGCCCGTGCTTTTACTACCGAGGCTTCCCTACAATTGCCCTGCACGAGCATTAAAACACGAGCGGGACCATTTCAAAACACGGCCGTGTCCACATCAAAACACGCCCGTGTTTTCCCCAGACCGTGGCCGTGTAATTACCACGTGGCAAAAGGGCAAGGGCGGGCTGGAGCAAAACACGGCCGTGCCCTCGACCGTGTTTTGCCCAGTGATGCCCTTTTAGGCAGATTTCAGCCAAAAGAGAGGGATTCGAGTTTTTAGAGCAAAGAGCGAAGAACAAACCCTAGGAGCTATTTGGAGTGGATTTCTCACCATTGAAGCCCAGATTGCGTCCCCAGGAGTGAAGATTGATATCCCAGAGCAGATTTTCCTCATCTTTATGAGTATGACTACTCTGATTTCTGTTTTCCTTTCTCTCTCTATTTAGTAGAACCCTTCTCTCACTTGGGTATGAAGAACCCTAGTTCCTTGTGTTAGGGATTTGATTGTAATGACTTGGGATGATTATACTGTTTGGTTTTAATCGAATGATGCATGTTTATTGAATTGATTGAAGTCTGATCAGCTTTTCTTGATTTATGCTGCAACCTGAGATAGATAGAATCTGATTAGGTTGTTAGAGCCTCTTCATTCGATAGTAGGAGATTGGTTATACGAGAGTTAGCCAGTTTACTAATTTGTATTCCAGTAGTGGAGTTATGTGTTCATAGCCTCAGCTTTCTATCCCGGTGAAGACTAGTCGTCTGCCGGGTAGTTAGACTGAGAGGGCTTGGTCAGCTTAAGAGATTCCAAGCTACTGACGGATCTTCCGCAGTCTAATCAACAGTAAATCAACCCAGGGTAATTACAATTGAACCTAACTAAGGAGCTAGGGGGACTCATTCCCGAGTGACTCTTTCCTGCTTTAGAAAACCGAATCATTTCCTGCTTTCTTACTGCTTTTAGTTTAAACAACAATCAATCAACTTAGTTAGCTAGATAATAAATAATCACGGAGTAAGCAGTAGATCTAGACCCTGGGTTGATAATAAAACTTGTCTGTTACTGCATTCCCGGACTGCGATTACACTTGGTCGCAGTTTGGTGTTGTGTTTTGGCGTGTCACCTAGCATGTGCTCAGTGCACCAAGCGAACAACTCCTTGTACTCTTTTAGGAGCGCGATCAGCGGTTCAATCACGTCACTGAGGACGTGCGTTGAGATGCGGACCTTCTTTTCTAGTTTGGTAGGTTGAGCGCGACTTCGAAATCAGAGTCCATGGATTCTGGCCGCGGGTCTTATGCCCTTGTGTCGACGATGTTGGTCTGGCGGACCTCTCCTTCGCCTTTTGGCACTCCCCATGGCGTCCCACAAGCTTCTCCGGTTCCTGCCTTGGTAGGGAATTTGAGTTTCTGGTGGCATGTTGATGAGAGGACCATGAACTTGGTGAGGAATGGTCGGCCGAAGATGCCTTTGTGGGGAGACTTGCAGTCGACAATGGTAAACTCGACCTGTTTTGAAACTCGCGACTCTTGGTCTCCAATTACAACCGGAAGAGTGATCACGCCGATCACTGGAACTCTTGTTCCTGAGAATCCGACCAGGTTCCCTTGTGCACGCTTGATTAGGAACGGGTCGATGTCCATTTGGTTGAGAGTGCTTTTGAAGAGGATGTCTGCCGCGCTACCCCCATCTATCAGTAGGCGGTGAATTTTGCAGGCGGCCACCAGTGCAGTGATGGCGAGTGGGTCTTCTGACGGGATCCCTTGCGGGAATTCTGTGTCGTCAAAGCTCAGGTTACATTTTTGCTGCACCTCGGCCGTCGCGCATTCCATCGCGCGCTCACATTTGGTCTTTTTCTTTGGGCGGTCTCCTTCCACCGTTACCACCCCTATTTTTTTCCGCACTACATATGAGCCGGTGGCTTCGTTATAGTCGGGTTGCGGAGGTGGTGGCGGATTTCTGGGCTGTTCCTTCTGCTCTTCCGCTCCGCGGATGAACTCGGTTAATAGTCCCCTTCTAATGAGGCCTTCAATTTCGTACCGCTGCTCCTGCAATCCTCCTTCATATGGCCCGTCTCCCTGTGAAAGTCACAATGCTTGCTTGGGTCGAGCATGTGTGGTAAGGCCCTCACGGACGCGGGCCAGTTGATTTTGTAACCTTTCTCGCGGAGCACATGGAACACATTTTTCATCGAATCGTTGAGTGGTGTGTAAGTGTTTTGCGGGCGACTGTCTGGTGAACGTCTTCGCGGTGCCTGCTCTGTTGGGGCGGGCGGCCGCCTCGCCCTGCTGTGCAACTGTACTAGCTGTTCCCAAGGCACCGGGAGTTGCTTCCGCCCTTGATCTTCTCTAGGTGGCTTCGAGGGTTCGAAGCGCCTGACAGAACCCGCGCCCAAGGTTTCTTCCAGTGTGATGGCCTTCTCGATTTTGACCTCTAGTTCTGTCGAGAGTGTGACTGGTCTTTTTGCCAATGCCCGCTTGAGTTCCATGTTGGTGGTGGCGTCAATGAGGTGATGGGCGGCGGTTTCGGGGGTGAGGTCCCGCACGGCCATTGCCACCCTGGACCATCTGGCGTAGAATGCCCGTAAGCCTTCCCCATCTTTTTGCCCGATGTTGATCAAGGCCTTGAGATGGAGTGGTCTTCTTTTTTGTGACACAAACTTAGTGGTGAACAAGAGTATGAACTCTTCGAATGAGCGGGGAAGTCTGTTGTACCAATCGAGGCATATGCCAGAGAATGTTGATGGAAAGGTTCTGAATAGCGCCGCGTTGGAATTGGTCGGGAGTTGCATTCTGAGGCAAAATGTGCTGATATGGTCCTTCGGGTCAGTTGTCCCGTTATATGTTGGGAGGGCGGGCGGCATTCCGCTCAGGTGTTCCGCCATGATTTCCGCGCTCAATGGTTGATGGAGGATTATTCTAGGGGGTGAGGGCGGTACTGCGGGGATAGATGCTGCTCCAAGAAACTGAGGTCCGTTCTGACCCGCGGCTTCGCTTGTCGCACTTCACGCGCGGGTGACGCGATCGGCATTGTTGTGGCAGTGAGACAAGTTCTAGTGTCGGGACGGGTTCGGGCGCTTCATCTGCCGCCTGTAATGGCGCGTTTGGTTCCATGTGTGTTGTTGGCGCGACCTCCTTGCTCATCATGAGCGCTATGAATTGACTCATCTTTTTTTGCATATCGGCTATGACTTCGTTTTGCTTTGCCATTTGTTGCCTTATTTCCTTGGCTATTAGCTCGGGCTCTTCTTCTTCTTCAATGAGCACCGTGTTAAGGTTGCTGGTTTCCGTGAACACCCTTGGGTTCATCATTGCCTTGATGGGCGTCGCATCGTCAGGTGAGTTGGGGATATGTTCCGCCATTGGTTGATTTTCTACTGCTTTTCTACTCGGCCCCACGGTGGGTGCCAATTGTTTGAGTCTAACTGAGTGTAGGAGGGAGACTCGGGGGAATAATGGGGTGAGAAGAACAAGGAGTATGGATACTTAATCAGTTGGAGGATAACGGGGCCGAAGAAAGAGATTGAGAGAAATGATATCTTAGAGAGATAAGTCAATGTTTTAGTGATAGACTCAGAAAAATCCGATCCCCTCATCCACCGGAGTAAATGTTCTATTTATAGGCCGCATTGTGGTGGGTGAACATTTAATGTGACATGACTACTACATGTGTCAGACATTTAGGCCATGCCTTAGGCCATAATTATACCTAGGACTAGGATGTGACCGTTCCTTCGGAGGGTACGACGTCGTTCTTCCCGTTCTCATTTCGAATTAGGCGAAACGACATCGTCTGACGTTTACAAAACGGCGCCGACTTGAGTAGGGCAAACGACGTTGGCTTGACTAGAGCTAAATGACGCCGGCTGGCGCTTCTGGCACTTGCGGACTTGCCTTTACTCGCGGAGACTTCTGGTACTCGCGGGAGGTTTATAAAACGGCGTCGACTTGAATAAAGCAAAACGACGCCGGCTGGTGCTTCTGGCGCTTGCGGATTTGTCTTTAATCGCGGATACTTCTAGTACTAGGTGGGCTTTCCTGCGCGACTGGATCCGAGCTATATCCCCAACAAATCCAGCTCACAGTCTTCAAGTGCTTCATTGAACATATCCATCTTTGTCACATTGGCCAAATTAAGTCCATTCTTTTCCTCGTATCCTTGAATGAGATTGAAATCCCCTCAGACTAGCCACATGAGATCTATCATCTCCTTAAGTTGTCAAAGCTTAGTACGAGTCATATGTTTATTTTCCTGCTCTGGGCAACCATCGATCCCAATAAAACGCCACTGTAGAGTCCCATCAGTTACACAAGCATCAATGTGATTAGTAGATTTAAACTTTACCACGACCTGAACATCCGAGCTCCATAGTAACAACAGTCACTTGATCTTCCTACTGAGCCAATTTCTTTACCATTTCCCCATCCTTACTCCTGCTTGACTGCCTCCCATTCGTGTTCTTTCTTTTTTGTTTCCACTAAGAAAGCAATTTTGGGATTTTCACGATGGAGCAAACGCTCCACTTTCCTAATTTCCAGGGGATTCCCCAACCCCGGGAAATTGTAGCTTAACACATTCATTGGGTTGGGTGGCCTGGCTCTTTTGCAAGGTCCGCCACTTCGCCATGCAATATGTTTTTTGTACCAACGATTTTTTGTTTCTTGCTAGGAGAGATTTCTGTTGTTTCATTTGTACTTGAAGCTGCTCGTTTCTGGGGGGGTCAACTGATGGTGGGTGACTGACTCTGAAATAGTGTTGTTCCTGTTATGCCTCTTCACTGATTTTGTTTTTTCTTTTGTGCTTCCTTTGCTGACAGATACCTAGGATCAAAAGCAAGGTTTGTGGTGCTCAACAAAGTGTTCTCTTGTTTGTTCTCTGCCTACCTCTGATCAATCTCTAAGGTCTCTTTTCATGGTATCGACAAGGTATCATCTTCTCCTTCTTTTTTCTGCTTTGAGAGCCAGACTTCCTCTGCGGACCCCTTCCATGGTTCTTTCTCTAAGCCAGTACTTGATTTTCTGCTGGACTGATCCTAAGCTATGTCCCTTTCCGCTTTCTAAATTAGTATTCTTCGTTATAGTGCCTCTAATCTGTATCCTGCAATCACTTTTGTACTTTTCCTCATCAATTTTCATTCTAGTTGTGACCGCTTCCCTATCAAATTTTGCTCGTAGAGCTTGCCATAATTCCCCTGACTCTTCTTGCTCAAGTTTACTTTGCCAATGCTTGATCTTAGTTATATTCACCCGTAGCTCAGGACCAACTAGGTCTTTTCCATCAGGTGGTGGATTAGGACAGTGGAGTTTTGGATGTCCAATTAAACCACAAGAAAAACAGTACATGGGGAGCTTTTCATACTTCACTTCATAAGTCTATATCACTCCTTTGAGGTTGAGTTTGAGTTCCCCCTTTAAGGGTGTTCAAATGTCCTTCCCTATCCTGATTCTCAGCACATCGTTCCAGACGTTTTCTCTTCTACTGTCAGTCCAAATCAGTGTACCAAACTTTGCTCCAATCTTGTGTATCATCTCGTTTGTTCTCAATGCAGCTGGGAGATTATGGATTTGGATCCATATCTCCATAGTATGAAAATCCTCCACTTTTGGTTGCTGAAAGGCATATGCTTTCTTGAAAGTAATTAGATTGTTATCAAAATGCCAAGGTTCACCCTGGAGCACCTTGTCTCTATCTCCTCTGTTCATAAACTGAAACCCTAGCAGCTGATCTCCTGCTTCTGATATCTGAAAATTTTGTTGTAGATTCCAGGCCTTTGACAAAGCTACTTTCATTGATTTCAGGTTTAGGTTCTTGGGAGACACAACTCTACCAACAAGCCCTAGAAGGCTGACAGCTTGGAGCATTGCTGAATCGATATCTTCGTCTTCCACAACCAACCCGTCATCATCCACCAATTTTATCATCTCTATCTGGTTCTCAAGGCTCTGTGCTAAACCCTCATTCGTTTGAGATTCCGTTGACTTTTCGGTTGATAGATCCCCCTTCTTTGTAGCCTCGTTGTTAGGTTTATCTTTCTCCATAAGGAACGTGTTCCAAAAACCAACAGAACGTAGTATAAACAGATCAATCTCTCCCCCTATACCGCTTGAGGCAGGTAAGGGATCCAAAGACGAGACCCTTAGAGTTTGAAAGGGAAACGACTGGGAAACTCTCACTCAGGATTTTGTATCGCAGAAGGCAGATACCAATCCAACTCTCTAAGCACTCAAGAACAATCTATGACACAAGGAAAACTAAGTTCAGAGATTGATAGCAATCCGCCGTCAACCTAGAGGTTGAAAAACCTAAGACAGAACAGTCGGAACCCTAGCTCCAAGACTCTCGCTAAATGAGAGAAAAAAGCACACAATACTTATAACGTAATCTTCGTATTGATCACGATTGAAGAAACCAAACGACCCCCTCATTATCATAATTTTATGATTTATTAGTGAAGACAAAAAATGGCTTACTAGTTATTGCCCATTAAGCACCTTTACAATAATAATAAAATGTGTTTGTGAATTATATTGTATCGTAGGTCTTCTTTCCAAAAACAATTTTCCACCACAAACCTCTTCTATCCATTCCAACTAGCTATCCATTCCAATTAGTGATGGCAAATGAGGAGGTCAGGTATCTTAATATCCATACATGTCCAGCACCAAGTGCGGATTTACTATACTGGAGTTTTGGTCATGATACTATGCCCTAACCTCTAATGGATGAACCACAATCCCTAATTCTCTAACCTAAGCAACAAGATTCATTTAATCTAATAAATAATAACCGGCAGCTCTAATTCAACGAAATATATTGAAGTGCAAAAATCAAGTGTGAACACATGCGTACAACGTACACTAGCCTTTGCCATAAATATGCAAGAAATAGAAATAGAATGAGCGAAAAACGAATTGTGGCAGAGTGGAACGGGGAAAGTTAATATGCTAACTTGAAGATTCGTTAGCAGATACTATCTGATATCCAAAATACATGAACTAGTATCCAAGTACTAAAGTATCTAGAGAGCACAGACTAGTATTCAAAGTTTGCTAACTTATATCCACCATGAATCAACTATTATCCCACATTCACAAACTAATATCTAGACAACACAGTTAGTATCCAAACAACACATAATTAGTATCCAGATAACACATAAGAGTATCCAGATAATCCGTAAGAATATCCATATTGAATACTAGTTGGTTAATTGTCAATATTAGTTGGTATATGCTATGTGGATACTAGTTTGTGATGTTTTGAATACTAGTCTATGCTATCTAGATACTTAGCAGAATTAGATATTAGTTCATACATTTTGAATATTAGTTAGTATATACTAACGAATCTTCATTAGCAGAATAACTAGGCTGGAGTGGAACGAATAAAAAGAAGATATATATGCCTCGTCCCACACTACTACGGGTCGAGTAATACCCACTCCATCACAGATAAAGTCGGATAATACCCGACAAAGCGAATTCAAATTGTCATTCCTAATTCCAACTCTACTATTTAACATAAGATAATCTCTCTCTCTCTCTCTTAGTTTGAATTTCTCTTCCTTCTCTCTACACTTTCCAGATCTGAAAATTGAAGGGGCTGTCGCCGGCGCCTCCAAGATGCCAACGATGGCCCTATGTGTTTTTCTCCTACTTTTTCTGTTCGTGATGGGCTTGTCTTATTCCCCTCAAGTTGATCTTTTAGATCTTCTTTGGGACGTTTTGGTGTTTCCCCTTCACTTTCTCTTTGTGGTTTCTTGTTCCTCCCTTTGTGGGTTCTTTTCCTGCTCCCTTTGTGGGTTCGACTTCTCTTCCTCTGCTCTGATTATCAGTTTTGGAGATGCTCTACTTCTAAGAGACAAAAGGAGGCGGGATCTGTTCTCTTTTCCAGCTTGTCTTCTCCCCTTTCTATCACTCGTCTACCTCCTATATGTTTCACCTAGTATATCTCAGTGTCTCGGAGATGCTATAACCGTCGGCTTGGACTCGGTTGGAAGACCTTGAAGACAGAAATTTCTCCCCTGGTTTCTCTACTGCCGCCCTTCGGTTTATGTTTCCTCGATCGTTTCGTGTTGGCGTCAAGGTGTTGATGCGTTGGATCCAGCGAGGAATGGTGTGAAGCGGGTGTTCGTTCTTTGACCGTTCCTCCTTCTGGGTTGGTTTGCTCCACCTTTTCCGTCCTCGCGCTGGTGTTGTTTCATCGTCCATGGTTGGGTTTGCTGGGATTTGGATTGTGTGTGTGGCAGCCAACGACGGTGGGAGTTTCCAGGGGTTCTTGCTTGTTGCTTGTGGCTAGGGTTTTGGGAATTTTGTCCAATTTGTGTTTAGGGCTTTTGTCCTAGGCTGGTCTTTGCATGGGCCTGTTTGGATTTTTTTCCCTTACCTAGTTGTAAGCTTGTATCTTTCCGTTGGGCTTTGTCCCGTTTGTCTACTTAATGGATCCTTTTAAAAAAAAATCCATGAATTTTAGGCTAGTTCATATTCTTTCAATAGTTAATATTTTCTTTGCAATAGTAGGCTTTGCACATATTAATTTCAATGGGCAAAGCCCAGTTACACAGACTCACCAATTAGGCCTGCCAGAATGGATTATACTACGTCTCGTCGTCTTGAGCTGAAAAAACACAGCCCGACAGGCGATAACAGTCAGCGTCTCAAAATCACATCGCATGGGCGCTTTTTCGGTCTGTTGGTTTTTGACTTTTTGTTATACTACTTTTTTTCTTTTTCCCACTTCCCACTCTATTCATTGGGCATTACTTACCAAGCAGCTCGCCGGAGCCAGCCACCGTCGGTTCCTCCTCTCCCCTTCACCAGCCGTTCAAATCGAATCAAATCCCTAATTCCGCTGGTCACAATTTCCTCTTCCCCTTCCCTCTCTATTCTGCAAGGTACGTTCACACGCTGCGTTTCCTATTAACTCAACGATTTCATCGAGCACATTGAAGAATGCTGAATCAAGCAAATGGACGCTCTGTCGAATTTACCTGAACACAGAAACTAGGAATTTGAATAATGGAGGCTTTCAGATTTCTCAATTCTTTCATTGCAGAAGTCCTGTATAGAGCTGGATTTGAGGGTAGCACTTTATGGAGGCTTCTTTTTGAGTGAGGGAATCAGCCATGGGTCGTGCCTTGGATCTGCAGGAATTCATCGTTCGATCTCGAGTGCTGAAGCTGTACAGGCAAGCGCTCCGGGTCGTTCAAAGAGCACCTGATGGTGCTAAAGGTATAATTAAGCTATATCGGTTTTGTTTCCTCGGAAAAACCAAATGCCACCGCCGGTGCCGAATTCGTTTCCGGCGATGTTGATTCGATGTTTCGCGATGGAAACTCTTGCGGTGCCGTTGATCGAATGCACCGCTGATAGCTGAATCGAGACGACCGTCAAATATCCGCCGCCGAATGTCGGCGCCGTTGATTTGATCGATGCACCTCTAAATGATGAAATCAACGTGACCGTCAAATATCCACCGCTGAATGTCGGTGTTGATTTGATCGATGCACCTCTGACTTCTAACCAAGAACGACCGTTACTACTGTTCGCACCTCTCCAAACTACGTTCGAACGAGGGTGTTTGAGTTTTTGAGGAATCTACGCTACCGCTACTCCTATGGAGATTCCTGTGGAGAGCTCCGCGACTACGACTAAGACTACAACTATGGAGATCCTTCCTGGAAGGAGAGCTCCGCGAAGGAGTTACAGAGAAAAGGTAAAGTTTGAACAGTGTTGATCTGTGTTGATTTGGTTGTCCCTCCTCTCTCTCCTTGCTCCACTGCTTTTATTCGAAAAACTGCTTTGTAGCCTTCACGCTCGGTGGAACCGCTTCCTCAACTGCTCCGTTGTGAAATCCCACGTGTCTCAACTGCCTTGATCTCCTCTTTCTGCTTTGCGTAAAAATCACGTGCCATCGAAACCGCTCCTGTTTGCAGAAACTTGGCGAAACGACATTGAGCCAAATCCTACAACCTTGTCCATGCAACGATGTCGTTTCACCAATACCGCAGCATCACCTTTCACTAATCGATGCTGACAAACAATGTCGTTTTCCATTCCGCGACATTGTTTCTTTTTCAACCAAACGGCACCGTTGTGCTTGCCAGGCCTCGCCAAAATCCAAACCATTGTGGTATGGTTTTTAACTAAACGACACCGCTTAGTGATACTGCGGCGTTGTTGATGCTTTAAACGGTGTCGTTTTTAACTGAGCAGCACCGCTTGATTCTACCCGCGGCATCGTTTTAACATTAAACGACTCCGCTTCCAGCCTTGCGGTGTCGTTTTCTTTCCCAACCAGCTCCGTTTGTTTTTTCTTCCGCGACACTGTTTATTATTAAACACTGTCGTTTGCTAATCCGCGGTACCGTTGGGCCTACTCGCGGTACCGTTTTAACTCTCCGCGATACCGCTTGTCTCCATGCGGTACCGATTTTCCCCTCCCAACAAGGAATAAAAATATTAATTAATTATAAACAAAACTCCTTCCCCAACACCTACACTGCGCGGCCCCTCTCCAGTTCCGCGGTACCGCCGAGCTTCCTCGCGGCACCGATTTTCTGTTTCGCGGTACCGTTTTAACTCCCCGCGGTGCCGCTTCTCACAAGGAATAAAAAATAATAATTAAACAATTAAAGACTCCTCCTTCAACCCCATTAAACACACGGCCCTCTTTTTTTATTTTCGGCAAGCGGTGTCGTTTCCAGCGTTGCGGTACCGTTGAGATTTCTTGCGGTACCGTTTTATCTCTTCGCGGCATTGCTTGACTCCAAACGGTGCTGTTACTCTCCTCCTCCGACAAGGAAAAAATAAAATAAAAAACATTCCTTGTCCAACAACAACACATGTCCTGCGCATGACTCACACATGGTCTGCAACCAATGTCGTTTCAAGAACCGCGGTACCGCCGAGCCTCTTCGCGGTCTCGCTTAAATTCTCCGCGGTATTGTTCGACTCCACACGACATCGTTTTGGCCATGCGATATCGAGTTAAATGCCGGGAGTCATTATTACGACATTGAATTTAGGCCAAAAATATTTTAGGTGTAAACAGGTTTTCATTTGCTGTTGGAATTGCTCTTCGAATTCTGAATCTTTTTTGAGATTTGTTATAGTTGTTTTCATTGAAGGTTCTAGGTTATTAATTCTTTAGTGAATCCCTACATAACATTATTCTGAGGATAGTCGAAGTTTTCTGTAATTAGGGTTCACGAGATGAAGTTGATCATTACTTTACAACTATCTGTAGCATTGGGTCAAAGGGGATTTAGCTTTCTTGAACTCCTGTTGAGTGGTTACTTAGATAATGTAGTGGAAAGAGCAATAGTTTAGCTTCATTTATCCCTGCAGTGTGAATATGCCAGTGAACCCCCTTTTTGGTAGATGAACTATAACTTATAAACTTCTAGCTCTTATATGTTCTTCACAAGTTTTGTTCTGGATTTCGAAACGGGGGATTTACCTTTTAGCCGAATTGAATAAGGTGTCTTCATAAGTAGCAAAGCCTCTAGTTGCAAGAGATTCTGAGCCTTCTGAATTATGGAAGCAGTAATTGATATCAACTTTCAGCACTGGATCCTAGTTGGGTTCCGACGTTTCGCTGGAGTGGTTGGTATTGCCTTTCTGCATTCCTTCTGGTAGATTTTCTCGTTAGCATTCAGTATTAGATACTTCTGAGTTTCTCAATATGAAACCCGTAATTGATATGAACTTTCAGTATTGCTTCTCTAGCTGAGTTCCGCATTCAGTTTTACAGTATCGAAGCAGAAATCTGCTTATGCTGTCATTTGGACTTTCAATTTTGTGAGTTATGAAGCTGAAGCTTAACCTAGCTTATAGAGTTGTATCCAGTACATTCGTTCAGCTGCACCTCTAAAACAACGATGACGACTCATTGTAGATGAACTGAAGCAAACGTTTAGGCAGGAGATGGAGAACAACTGGAACTGCAACGACAGGCAGACTATTCGATTTCTAATGAGCGACGGACTAGAGAGGCTGAAACGTCTGGATGAGACCCTGGATATGCAGGGTCGTTGACCAAACTTGGTTCTCATTCACAGAGTAGATCAGAACTTCACTGTACCATGAGAATTTGTAACAACGGAAGACAAAAGATTCATGAATTGTTGATCCATTCATAAACTAGTTTGTATGCATGTTTTGATTATTATTAGGACTCGAGCATTCCTAATTTCACTTGGTTCATGTGAGCTTGTGTGGTAAAACAGTCATGGATTTGACATAGGATCTTCTTTTCTGTCTCAGGGTTATAATTGATTTATTATTAATTTGGAGCTTATCTGAAGTTGTGGAATATTTGTCAAAGTCCGAATCCTAGTCGGGAAAAAGGAAAGTCCGAATCCTAATCGGAAAAAATGGAGAACGGGAAGAGATTAATAACAAGCTTCTTTCCTTTTCCGAAACAAGTAAGAAAATGTTGGTTGTATATAAATAAACCATTTCCATATTCCCCTCAGCATAACAATTTCCAAATATCAACCAAGGGAATTTCCCGGTGGCGGCGACGTTCCCTTTTTGTCGTCGGAGATTCCTTAGTACTGCTGCGAGTGCGACACTCCCCCACACCACACAATGAACAAGGTCGACGGGACCCAGCCGAAGCTGGTGGCTCTGAAGGACGTACTGCCGCCACATCCGGCAAGCTTGAATCGGCGGCGATACGTCAAACTGAAAGAACCCATCTTCAGGAACGGCACCAAGGTCTATTGGAAAGAAGTCTCCTCCGCATCTCAAGAGGACGAACACCGTCCCGGTGTCGATGAAGAAGACTATGCGGCGGCGTCGGCGGCGTGTTTCAGCATTCTCTACTTCATACGCCATTCCATTGCTGGAACTCTTTAGAGTGTAGCTTGCTTTGTGTAGAAAGATTGTTTTTCTGGTGGTATAGTTCTGTTGTATTGCTTTGCTTGTTTGAGTAGTATTATTTTCTCTTCCCATGTTTGATTATGTTTACACCTAAAATATTTTTTGGCCTAAATTCAATGCCGAATGAGTCTCGGCATTTAATTCGATATCGCATGGCCAAAAGGATGTCGTTTGGAGTCGAGCAATACCGCGGAGAATTGAAGCGAGACCGCGAAGAGGCTCGGCGGTACCGCGATACTTGAAACGACATTGGTTGCAGACCATGTGTGAGTCATATGCAGGACATGGGTTGCTGTTGGACAAGGAATGTTTTTTATTTTATTTTTTCCTTTTCGGAGGAGGAGAGTAACAACACTGTTTGGAGTCAAGCAATGCCGCGAAGAGATAAAACGGTGCCGCGAACCTCAAAGCTCGACGGCATCGCGAGACTGGGAAACGGTGTCGTTTGGCTAAAAACGGCACCGCGAATAAACCCAACGACGCCGCGGATAACAATAAACGGTACCGCGAGTAAGCCCAGCGGTACCGCAACACTGGAAACGACACCGCTTGCCGAAAATAAAAAAGGGCCGCGCGTTTAATGGGGTTGGAGGAGGAGTTTTGATTATTTAATTATTATTTTTATTCCTTGTTGGAAGGGGAAAATCTGTACCGCGGATTTAAAAACGGTGCCACGAGAGCCTGGTAAGCGGTACCGATCAATTAAAAATTATGTCGGGCAAGTGACCAAAATTCACCCGGCCCAATGCGAACGCCGACTGCGGCGGTTCCATGGATTAATATTTTTTGGCTATATCAGCGGTTTCGTTTAATTCAAAACGGTACCGCGAGTAAGCTCAACGGTACCGCGGATTAGCAAACGACAGTGTTTAAATAAAAAACGATGTCGCGGGTAGAATCAAGCGGAGCTGTTTGGGAAAGGAAACGACATCGCGGGATCATGAAAACAACTCACGTAAAGTTCACGCGAAGCAGTTTGAGGAGCGAAGCGGTTGAGACACGTGGGATTTCACAACGGAGCAGTTGAAGAAGCGGTTCCACCGAGCGTGAAGACTACGAAGCAGTTTTTCGAATAAAAGCAGTGGAGCAAGGAGAGAGAAGGGGACAACCAAAATCAACACAGAACAACTCTGTCAAAACTTTACCTTTTCTCTGTAACTCCTTCGCGGAGCTCTCCTTCCAGGAAGGATCTCCATAGTTGTAGTCTTAGTCGTAGTCGCGGAGCTCTCCACAGGAATCTCCATAGGAGTAGTCATAACGTAGATTCCTCAAAAACTCAAACACCCTCGTTCGAACGTAGTTTGGAGAGGTGCGAACCGTAGTCACAGTCGTCTTGATTAGAAGTCAGTGGCGCATCAATTCGATCAAATCAACATCGTCGTTTGGCACGCCGGCGGTGGTATTTGGTCAGAAGATAGTGGTGCATCCGTTCAATCGGCACCGCAAGAGTTTCCACCGCGAAATATTAAATCAACATCGCCGGGAACGAATTCGGCACCGGCGGTGGCATTTGGTTTTTCCGAGGAAACAGTTTGGCACGCCCAGTGGGACACGTGTGTTTGACATGGCTCTGCGACGAGGAAAAGAAGATTGTGGTCTTCGACAAGGATCCATGGCGGAGGCTCAAATGATCAACATCGAGATTGACGATGTTGTTGGCGGCTCAGGCAACAACGCTGGAGCGGAGGTGCAATCAGTGGCACGAGTCTCCGATCAGGGTGAGATACTGCGCATACTCCGCCAAGTAGTGGCTGAACTCAGCAGAGATAGACAACAGGTAAATCTAATTTTAACTTCTCTTGATAAAAAAATGGATAATCTTGAAAAAAACATAGATCAATGGTTTGATAAGTTGGACGACTCTGTTTCTGATTTTAATATGTCAATACGTGGAGCCGTGTATGATTTTGATGTGTTTTCTCGAACCATGTCTGTTGTGTGTGAGGATGCGAGGGTTGGTCGAATAGCTAATGTCAACCAAACTCCATCATCGATGGCTACAACATTGTTGCCAGAAGTGAGTGAATCCAATGTGTTCTTTCCTGTGAACAACGTTGTTTTAAAGGACACACCAATTGGAAATGGCTTGCAAAAGCCACTACAAAGAAGTCAGTATCGACTTACTTCTATTAAGATTGAAAACAAGAGCCAGGGTCGAGAACCTGGTTACAATCGCGTCGAGCATAGCAAGCTCACGTATGATGGGTTGTCTAAGCAACATCGCAATGGTGTTCAATCTAAGCCGCTAGGGGGGCATGAGATCCCATCGCATGGTCGGTTGATGGAAAAACAATATCGCAAGTGGAAAATAAGTTTGCCAAATCTGTCCTATTCTAGGAAAATTCAAACAAGGATAGCAGCAAAAACTTTGCAGTGTGGGGGTGGTAGCCACGTGAAAAAATCCAATGCCACCAAAGTTGGCATGAATCAACAAAATCCTCTATGTAAATTGTCCCCAAAACCTCCACTGAGTAGAGAGGGGGGCAAGTTCGATCAAACCCGACATGGGGTTGCCACACCAGTGCGGGCTGGGAACAAATCCATGAGTGGTGGTCTGGGGGGCAAGGCCAATGCCAAACAAACTCCAAACTCACGTGGAATTTTAAAAGGGACAACGTTGTTGTGTGATAGGTGCGAAAGTCATGTTCGTGATAAGCAAAATACCAACGTACCTGTTGATGAAAAGTCTCGGCACTCATACTACCAACAACATGGTGAGAGTGCGAAGCTGACAAGACTAGACCAGTCTAGGCAAGCGATGTCGCATGGTCGAATTGGCAAGACAAAGGTGCCAAAAAACGAGAATGTCCTGTCTAGAGCCAACAATGCTTATGGTTTTCCATTCCGCGAAGTTAAGATTAGGCCAAATCAGGATCGTGGAGTTTCGAACAAAGATGTTCGAGCTAGACGAACTAGGGATTTGCAAGCCAACATTGATTCCAAAACATCAAAACCAACTCGTGTGAAGCCAGCTGTGATGAATCATGGACTTTACGGATGGCTTGTTTGGTTTGATCGATGGAGTTGGCAGTGGGTGTGGACTTTTGGCATGATGGTTTATGCCAAAGTCTAGTTTGTTTCTTATTTAACTGTTAATAAATAACGTGGCTAAAGTAGGCCACCTAATATGTTATAGAGAAAATGTTATATAATATAATCAAGCGGCATTGCTAAGAAGAAGCAACAATATCGTTGGCAATAGTTCAAAATAACAAGCGGTGTTGTTCTCTTTTCTCAACATCGTTGGAAGATAGGGAAAGATACACAATGCTGTAAAAAAAAATTGTAGCTCTGCCGCTGAAACAGCTCTGGCGGAAAAGAGGAAAATAAAAAAAAAATTCTGCAGCACTGCCGCTGTTTCCCAACAGCACTGGCGGAATAAAAAAAATGGGAAAAAAGCTCTCAGCGCTGCCGCTGTGCTAACAGCCCTGATTAAAAAAAAAAAGAAAGAAAGAAAGAGACTCCCAACCCTGCGGCTGTTCCCAACAGCCCAGGAAAAAAAAAAAGCCAAACAGCCCTGATAAATAAAAAAAAATTAAAGGGTTCTCAGCGCTGCCGTGCCGCTGTTTCCAACAGCCATGAAAAAAAAATTTTAATAGAGGCAGCGCTGCTCGCTGGTGGAGGAAAAAACAAAAAAATAATAAAAAAAATAAAAGGTTATCAGCGCTGCCCGCAAACAGCCCTGAAGTGCTTGTTGCAGCGTCGGTGGCAAGTAAAAAAAAAATATAAAACAAAAAAATAGACGCCACCGTTTGTGATGAAGCAACGCTGCAAGGAAGGATGGCGTGGTTATTGGGGAAAAAGAAAAAAAAATAATAAACAAAATACCGCCAAAACAGCAGCGTTGATGGAGAAAGAAGAAGGAAATCAAAGTTGTTTGGGACAAAAACGGTGTTGCGAGGCCACACAACTTGCCAGTATCTAGGGGTGGAGCAACGTTGTTGGGTGAGTTAGTTCTTTGGTTGCAGCATTGTGAAAGGAAAAGGAGTCCAAGCGGGCATTGGTATCCCTGCCGCAGTGTTGGAGGAAAAGAAGAAAATCAGAATTGTTTGAAAAGAAAAAGTATTCTCGTTAAGAAAGCAGCGTTGCGGGAGTTTTGAGACATAGTGAAATAGGATTCCTAGCACAGTTTTGATTGGCCAGCTTATTTATAATAAAAGAAAAGGAGAAGAGATTCGGCGGCAGCAGCTTGGACAAGTAAGGATGCAACGCTGAAAGGAATCTTTTGGGCCAGAGCAGCGTTGTTGAAAAAAAAAATTGCAATGTTGCACTGGCCGTAGCCATGATGCAAGGCTAATACTGTTTTAGAAACCAAATTGTATTTGGGGAACTTGATCAAGTTTTGGCCGCATGATTGCATGGCAACTTGGTAGCTACATGGTTTTGTGATTTTAATTGGAGTTGCCACTTAATGGAATTTTAGGTTCTGGTGATTTAAATTGTGTCAACAACTTGGTTCATAAATTCTTATAAACCAAGTTGTGGGGGGCATTGTTTACACCTAAAATATTTTTTGGCCTAAATTCAATGCCGAATGAGTCTCGGCATTTAATTCGATATCGCATGGCCAAAAGGATGTCGTTTGGAGTCGAGCAATACCGCGGAGAATTGAAGCGAGACCGCGAAGAGGCTCGGCGGTACCGCGATACTTGAAACGACATTGGTTGCAGACCATGTGTGAGTCATATGCAGGACATGGGTTGCTGTTGGACAAGGAATGTTTTTTATTTTATTTTTTCCTTTTCGGAGGAGGAGAGTAACAACACTGTTTGGAGTCAAGCAATGCCGCGAAGAGATAAAACGGTGCCGCGAACCTCAAAGCTCGACGGCATCGCGAGACTGGGAAACGGTGTCGTTTGGCTAAAAACGGCACCGCGAATAAACCCAACGACGCCGCGGATAACAATAAACGGTACCGCGAGTAAGCCCAGCGGTACCGCAACACTGGAAACGACACCGCTTGCCGAAAATAAAAAAGGGCCGCGCGTTTAATGGGGTTGGAGGAGGAGTTTTGATTATTTAATTATTATTTTTATTCCTTGTTGGAAGGGGAAAATCTGTACCGCGGATTTAAAAACGGTGCCACGAGAGCCTGGTAAGCGGTACCGATCAATTAAAAATTATGTCGGGCAAGTGACCAAAATTCACCCGGCCCAATGCGAACGCCGACTGCGGCGGTTCCATGGATTAATATTTTTTGGCTATATCAGCGGTTTCGTTTAATTCAAAACGGTACCGCGAGTAAGCTCAACGGTACCGCGGATTAGCAAACGACAGTGTTTAAATAAAAAACGATGTCGCGGGTAGAATCAAGCGGAGCTGTTTGGGAAAGGAAACGACATCGCGGGATCATGAAAACAACTCACGTAAAGTTCACGCGAAGCAGTTTGAGGAGCGAAGCGGTTGAGACACGTGGGATTTCACAACGGAGCAGTTGAAGAAGCGGTTCCACCGAGCGTGAAGACTACGAAGCAGTTTTTCGAATAAAAGCAGTGGAGCAAGGAGAGAGAAGGGGACAACCAAAATCAACACAGAACAACTCTGTCAAAACTTTACCTTTTCTCTGTAACTCCTTCGCGGAGCTCTCCTTCCAGGAAGGATCTCCATAGTTGTAGTCTTAGTCGTAGTCGCGGAGCTCTCCACAGGAATCTCCATAGGAGTAGTCATAACGTAGATTCCTCAAAAACTCAAACACCCTCGTTCGAACGTAGTTTGGAGAGGTGCGAACCGTAGTCACAGTCGTCTTGATTAGAAGTCAGTGGCGCATCAATTCGATCAAATCAACATCGTCGTTTGGCACGCCGGCGGTGGTATTTGGTCAGAAGATAGTGGTGCATCCGTTCAATCGGCACCGCAAGAGTTTCCACCGCGAAATATTAAATCAACATCGCCGGGAACGAATTCGGCACCGGCGGTGGCATTTGGTTTTTCCGAGGAAACAGATTAACTCATTAGGCCTGGAATTAAGTTCTTGATTTCTTTTTTGTTCCAGGGTTTATAGTTGTGGATAATGTACGAGTTCTTGATCATGGAAGTTGTAACTAAGTAATGAGTATAATGTTCAGTATAGTATGTCATTGAACAAGATAATTCTTTATTACTTATGGATTAGTAGTTGGTTAGAACAAAATTGTGTTTTTTTTACATGCTTAGATCTGTATATGGAAGGTAGTCTAGTAACGGTACCACTAGATAGGGGTGAACGTGGGTCGGGTGGGTAGTTTTTGAACGATTTTGACCACCTGATTCGTCTATGTTAGTTTTAACAACTATAAATCCGAACCCACCAGAAACAATTAGGACCCTGTCGGTTTAATGCAACATTGGGTCGGTTTGGGTAGATGATGAACCCGTCAAAACCCGACCCACACTCTATACGTGGTAAAGAGTAAAGAGTCAGATTTTCGGAAAAAATCCCAAATTACACATGTTTTTAAAAAAAATTCTCAAAACACACACGTTATGAAAATAATTCCCAATCTACGCATGTTTGGGCCATCACCGCTGTCGACGAAGACAGTGATTGCATCACTGCGGTCGACGAAGACAGTGATTGCATCACTGCTGTCGACGAAGACAGTGATTGCATCACTGCTGTACACGGCCGCGGTGAAGGCCTGACCTGCGTCGAAACTTTAAACAAACGTAACTTTGTGCTCGGTTATCCGACCGTAGCGAAATTTTTTTTGATTCCGCATAATTTTTCGAGATCTTGCAAGCCTCAAATTGCTGTAGGCGGTTTGGTCCCGCCTTCATCTCGAAAATATGTCTTTTGCTACCCCGAACGAGCCTTTTTTCGATTTCGTCAAACTTTGAATGACCATAACTTTGTGCTCCACAATCCGAAAATCATGAATTTTTTTTTGATTTCTCATAACTTTTTAAGGACTACAATTTTTATCATAGACATATTTTTGGAATGTACTTGGATTTCTGAAAAGGAAGGTAAAGTTATTCCCAAAACCCCTTATATCCATAAATAATTCATTTTTTGAAAATTCTCTCCTACTAAATATTGTAGTCCTTAAAAAGTTATGCGAAATAAAAAAAATTTCATGATTTTCGGATTGTGGAGCACAAAGTTATGGTCGTTCAAAGTTTGACGAAATCGAAAAAAGGCTCGTTCGGGGTAGCAAAAAACATATTTTCGAGACGAAGGCGGGACCAAACCGCATACGGCAATTTGCGGCTTGCAAGATCTCGAAAAATTATGCGGAATCAAAAAAAATTTCGCTGCGATCGGATAACCGAGCACAAAGTTACGTTTGTTTAAAGTTTCGATGCCGGTTAGGCCTTCACCGCGGCCGTGTACTGCAGTGATGCAATCATTGTCTTCGTCGACAGCAGTGATGCAATCACTGTCTTCGTCGACCGCAGTGATGCAATCACTGTCTTCGTCGACAGTGGTGATGCAATCACTGTCTTCGTCGACAGCGGTGATGGCCCAAACATGCGTAGATTGGAAATTATTTTCATAACGTGTGTATTTTGAGAATTTTTTTTAAAAACATGTGTAAATTGGGATTTTTTCCCAGATTTTCCAGAAAGAGGAGCGACAGAGTTATGAAGTTCTCGCAGATTTGGGCGGTGGAGCGTGCGTTCGTAGAATGACTGAAGCAGTGAGCCTCTATAGATCTTCAAAGGACAGGAAAGCGTGCTGCTCTTGATCTGATGTCTCGTTGCAGATCAAAAGTCAGGAAATCATGCTTCTCTCGCCTTGCTTCGCGCTGCCATTGGCTTCCATTGATGAGAGAAACATAAGGAAGATTGGGGGTCTAGATCTGCTGCAGATGATATACTGTAATTGGCGGTCAAACTTCAAGTCAAATGCATTAAATCAAAAGAGCTAGAATCTTGTGAAGGTGAATTGGTTGGGAGGGTGAGAGAAGACGACCACAATTGAGAGGGTTGAGATTTGAGAATGAACGAGATAGAGAGGAGGGGGGAAGAGGCATTTCACCGCTGAACTGCAAAATAGGATGGGGAAAAACCTAGGCTATCTTAAAAGACATATATATAAATACAAAAGGATGAAGTTTGGTTTCTATCCAAGTGACTAGGTCGGGTCGGGTTGCTCGGGTTTCAGAACCCCAAACCCGAAACCAACCCGGAAAATAAGTGGGTTTTGAGCCAGCACCCTCACCCCACCCGTTTCACTTAACTTTTCTCGGGTTTCGGGTTGGTTCGGGTTGAATGGTACGAGTGGGTCGGGTTTCGGGTGACTTTGTTCACCCCTACCTAGGGCTGGGCATGCGGGCGGATCATCCGCAGATTTGGGCCGACCCACCCGCATTTGACCCGAATTTCATTAAGTGGGTGGGTCTGTGGGTGGGTGACGGGTTGCGCTGAGAGCCATCCGCCGGGTGGTGGGTGGGTTGTGGGTGAGTGTGCGGGTGACCCGCTCAACCCAACAGCAAAAAGATCAAAGTCGTTGGCGCTAGAGAGAGGAGAGTGGAGACGTTAGATATAAACTCGGACTGCTCCTGGAGTTTGAACCTCAAAGTCAACATTCCAAATAGAGATCCCCTCTTCTTCCCTTTACTTTTTCCTCTAATTCTTATGCCTAGATCACCGCTCTTTCCTTTGTGGAATTATTTTCCTTAGTTCCTTGGACCTAATAATCGTCTCAATCTGTAGAAAACTCATTCATAATAGAATTTCTATCCAATTTAAGAACTACTTCGACATTTTTCGCCATATTTCAACTTCTTGTTTCCCTCGATGATTCTCTTCACCTATTATCATGTCAAGTTGAATCATTTATATTATATACATTGTGATGTGGGTGAACCCACAAACCCACCCGCATCATCCACCATCCGCCCGACCCAACCCGAGACTAAATGTGGGTGGGTGGTGGGTTAAAAATTATCAATCCGTTTAAGCGCGGGTGGGTGCATTTTATGGTCAAAATCCACCCGACCCACCCAATGCCCACCCCTACCCCTACCACTAGAAGCAAGTGTGTCAAGTCTCAACTAACTAGTCTGGATGAATATAATTTATCATTTATTTATATATATACACGCCAAACTTCATCTCCATTGTTACGTTCTCATAATCAAGTTAATTTGACTAACCTGCTCATAATAGTTCACAGTCCAAGAAAAAAATTACAGCATGCGTCAAAGACAAACCACCTGGTAACTTGGATTAAACCAAAATTCACATTATATTTCTCCATATTAAACTACACGCGAGAACGGGTGAGATGGACATTAACTCTGCAAATGCAAAAGATCATTCTTCACTCTTAGTTTGAACTCGTTCGATGGTCTCCCTCTCTACTAGTGTGTGCAATGATTTTGTCTGTGTTATAAATACATGGCTACGGATCGGGAAATCACCGGAATCGAGAAAGCAAAAATACAAAAGCGAGAATCGAAAATACGACACACGATTTACGTGGTTCACTAACACGATGTGTGTTAGCTAGTCCACGGGCGAGAGAGAGCCAGTTTCACTATATTGACTCGCCTGTACTGTCACACTAGAAAGTGGCCAAGTATAACCACCTTCTAATGCGTAGTATAGCAGGTTTAGTTCTAAATGTCAACCCGGGTCCTAGGTGTGATGACTACTCTGTGAAATTCTTATTATTCAGCGGTTCAATTGTAGTAAAGTTCCAACAAAACTAGCAAACAAAAGCAGTAAAGGTTGTGTTCCCAGTTTGAGAGAGGTCACGCAGATATGGTTCCCCTAGACTGCAGTTAAGCCGAGTTGTAATTCAATCAGTCCAGTTTCAATGATAGTTATAGTACGGAAGGTTCTTAGACCGCCTGAAGTCTCGACTAAAGGTCTCCAGACCCTCTCAATCTGAAACTCCTGCGGGTGACTAACCGCCACGGAAGTAAACAGACTAAGGCCCTAACGTACTAAACCTCCTCTAGTGGAGTAAATCCAGTACAAAATAGTGAACCGACTCCTCGACTAAAGTCGTCAATTCACTATCTTCAATTAAGGGTGCTCTATCAACCTAGACATATATTCTCTTTCTAAATCAAAGCAGGAACTACCGGAATTTGATCAGGATTCATGCAATTCAGAAATCATACCTCAATTGAATATAATTAGTATCAAAGAACTTGTACTTGGGTTCAAACAACCAAAACTATCATACAAATCTAGAGTTCTTCATACCCAGGTGAGTGAGAGAGCTTACTCCATAGAGAGAGAAGAGAAATCTGCTTCAGATACGAAAATCATTATGTGAAGGATGAAAATCTGCTTCTGGTAATCAATCGACACTCCTCCAAACTTCCACCGAACTCCAATGGTGATGGGGATCGATTTAGGGCACTTGGAAGTTCTGTTCGTCACTCTCTCTCTCTATATTTTCTGCTTTCTTTCTCTAAAAATCGGATCCCTCTCAAAAGAGGCTCATCTTTGCTTAAGAAGGGAGCAGATCGCGATACCCGGCCTAAATACCCGGTCGGGTATTTTGAAACGCAGCGCAGCGGAAAAGGGGAAATACCCGATCGAGGTCAAGAATACTCGATCGGGTATTTAAGTGCCCCGGTCGGGCCCCCTTCGGGTCTCCTGACCTCCAAAGCAGCAATACCCGGTCCTTCCTTCTCGTTTACCCGGTCGGGTATTTTAGTGCCTGACCGGGTATTTTTGCCTAACTGCTCCTCTAGCTCCAACTTTCCACTTTTCGACCCGGAACTCGTTTCCACGCCTCCTTATCCACGCCAAGTCCTGAAATATGATATAAATGAAGAACCTAGCATGAAATCGGCCTAAAACACGAGAATCAACTCTCAAACGGTTCAAGAATGGTGATTAAAACATGTGCAAATAATGGTCTATCATATATCGAGGAGATTACAAATTACAGAGGAGATGAGAAGTATTTATACTTCTCCATGTGGGTCTAAATCTAATCCAATCTTGCAAAGGAAACGGTTACAGACCAGACCCAGAAACCCAAACCCAAATAACATTGAGCCCATACACCGTGGGCTGGACCCCCACCGGGGCGTTGCCCCTAGACCCCACTAGCTGACCGGGCAGCGAGACCCCTGACTATTCCAGTCGTAGCGGCTTATAGTCCGATTTCTCTGAAATCTCTCATGTACTCTCCTCCTTCTCTCTCTCTCCCGCCATCAATGCCCTGTAGGGCGGAGTCACCCACTCAAGACATTCAGCAAGTCCAAGCAGTGTTGGAACCTGCTATGTGGAACCGGCTTCGTGAACATATCAGCAGGATTATCCGCGGTGCCAAACTTCTTCACCTTAATCCTCTTCTCTATCCTCAATAAATGATACCTCATGTCGATGGGCTTAGTCCTCTCATGGTGGACTTGATCCTTGGCCAAGCATTTTGCACTCAAACTGTCGCAATACACTACTGCCTGATCATGATGTAGACCCAGATCACCAACCAGTCCCTTCAACCATATTCCCTTCTTAGCAGCTTCTGTAAACGCAATATACTCTGCCTCAGTAGTAGACATTGTCACCGCCGACTACAAAGTTGCCTTCCAACTCACTACAGAAATCCCAAGAGTGAATACATAACCGGTCATCGATCTCTTCGTGTCAACATCTCCAGCATAGTCCGAGTCAGCTTACAAACATAGTCTTCTTTTCCTGGAACCTGGAATCCTTCTAGCTGAGTCATGTAAATTTCTTCCTCCAACTCTCCATGTAAGAAAGTTGTCTTCACGTCTAGTTGCTCCAGCTCCAAGTCACAATGTTCCACTATTGCTAGTATCACCCTAATCGAAGTATGTCTGACCACTAGTGAGAAAATCTCATTGTAGTCAACTCCTTCCCTCTACGAGAAGCCTCGTGCAACCACCCGAGCTTTAAATTTAACGCCCTCTTCAGAAGTGATTCATTCCTTCTTCTTGTAGATCCACTTGTTTGTAACAATCTTCCTTCCCTGTGGTCGTTTGACTAGCTCCCAAGTCTGATTCCTGTCATGGGATTCCATCTCATCTCCCATTGCGGCAAGCCACTGATCAGCTTCGCCACCCGAAACGACTTCTCTATAGGAGTGTGGTTCACCTACATCCACTTCTTCAGCAACCTGAAATGAATACGCCACCATGTTCTCGAAGCCATACCTCTGTGGAGGTACTCCTGCATTCGCTCTCTTCGGTCTATCGGAAGCTATAGACTACTGAGCTCCTGCACTAGACTCTGAAGTTTCTGGCTCTGCAGAAACATGCTCATGCTGATCTTCTCCACCTTGGTGCTCAAACTCACTCTCGTTGAGAGTTTGTAGCTCCACCTGCTTATCAACATTCCTGCTAGCTTCAACAATAGTAACCTTCAACATGGGGTTAAACATATACTTCTCATCAAATATCACATTTCTACTAAGTATAACTCGATGCTCAGAAGGTGACCAGACTCAAAATCCCTTAACTCCATCTTCGTAATCCATAAATACATTCTTCTTTGCCCTTGGGTTCAGTTTACCCTCATTCACATGATAATAAACAGGACACCCAAAAACTTTCAGTGAAGAGTAATCAACGGGCTTAACATACCACACTTCATAAGGAGTCTTAAACTCGATACCTGTGTGAGGTCCACGATTGATCAAGAAGCACGCCATGTTTACTGCTTTTGCCCAGAATCTTCTCTCTAGTCTAGCATTAGAGAGCATGCACTGTGCTCTCTCCAACAATGTCTGGTTCATCCTTTCTGCAATGCCATTTTGATGGGGAGTATCTCTAACGGTCCGATGACGGGCAATGCCTTCATCTTTGCAGAATTCTTTGAACTCAGAACTGCAAAACTCCAGACCATTGTCCGTTCGCAGCTTCTTAATCTTCTTCCCGGTCTGATTCTCCACCAATGTCTTCCACTGCTTGAACTTCGCGAAAGCCTCACCTTTCTGCTTCATCATGAAAATCCAAGTAAATCTCGAATAATCAATAATAATAGACAGAAAATACCTGCTGCCTCCAATGGATTCAACTCGTGAAGGACCCCAACAGTCGGAGTGGAGGTAATTCAGTATCCCCTTTGTCCGGTGGATACCCTTCTTGAGAAACTTGTTGCGATGTAGCTTCCCAAACACACAATGCTCACAAAATTCCAAATTCTGCACCTTGTGCCCGCAAAGAAGATCTCTCTTCGACAGAACTTGCATCCCCCATTCACTCATATGCCCCATCATCATGTGCTAGAGAGTAGGGGTGGGCATTCGATTGGTTCGGTTTCGACCGAACCGAAATTATGAATACCGGGTCCCCGAATTCTCCCAAATCTCAAACCAAATTCGAACCGAATTATAATTCAATTCGGTTGGTTTAAACCAAATTATAATTCGGTTCGGTTTTTCACACAAAACCGAATTTGTGAAGATACTTGTATTTTCTCACTTTTAAATTATTTTTGACCCCTAATATAAACAATAAATATCAATTATATGCATCATCAATGATAAAACCAAACTTCTCAACACATAAGTCATAAAACATTTAAATATTTAAGTATAAAAACAACTACAAACATAAAAATCCACCATTTGGAGCTTGCAATTATAGTATTTCGGTTTTTCGGTCGGAAATTCGGTTCGGTTGAAAGAATCCTGATTTCCGAACTATCCATATTTTCCTTCCGAATTCCGAACCGAATAGCATTAATTCGGTTTCGGTTCGGTTCGGGTTTACCGAACCATTTGCCCACCCCTACTAGAGAGTGGTCATATCTTCCTGATGAACCTGAGATGATGCAACTGCTGCAGAACCTGACAACAAATTTCCTTGTAATGCATACAAGGTACCAAGTTTCATGCCTTTCATAACATTTCTCGAACCCTTGTAGACATACACAACTCCACCTTTTCCTTTGAAACTGAAGCCCTTGTTGTCGAGTAGACTCAAGGAGATCAGGTTCTTTGTCACTCGTGGAACATGTCTGACATCATTCACGGTACATAATGAACCATCATGTGTCCGAACCTTCATGGACCTAATTCCAACAACCTTGCAGACCGCTCCATTTGCCATTCCATTAGAATAGTTGTACTTCCAATGCCCCACTTCCTTACAGTTGTGACAGCCATCGCTTGGTTGTGGTCCGGGACACTTAGATTTCCCTTTACCAGATTTCTTCTTTCCCTTCCCACCTGTTATAGCCAACCCTGATGCTTCACCACCTGTACCAAATTCGGACGCCTTATGTCTGATCTCCCTCGTGTGAAGAGCATATCTGACATCCTCCAACGACAAGCTATCTTTACCAGCAATAAAAGAATCCACAAAATTCTCATATAAACTCGACAAAGACACAAGCAGGATTAGGGCAGCATCTTCATCATCAACTTTCACATCTATATTGCGTAAATCTAACAAAATAGAGTTAAGTTGCTCCAGATGTTCCCTCAAAGGCGTACCTTCTTGCATCCTCAACCTGAACAACCGTTGCTTGAGATGAAGCTTGTTGGTTAGAGACTTAGTCATGTATAGACTCTCTAGTTTTAACCACAAGCCCGCGACAGTCTTTTCAGCAGCGACTTCAATGATGACGTCATCAGACAAAGATAACATGATGGTCGAGTGGGCCTTCTCCTCTAGGGTATTCCACTCATCGTCATCGACCGCTGCCTTCTTCTATTTCGCAGAGAGCGGCCCCCACAGCCCTTGCTGTTTAAATAAAGCCTGCATCTTGATTTGCCATATAGCGAAGTTGTTCTTCCCCGTGAACTTCTCGATCTTCATGTTCACCGATGTCATTCTTCAGAATCGAAACCCTAGCCTGATTTCCAGTAGCGGCTCCTTTACCACTTGTTATAAACGCGCTGCTACGAATCAGGAAATCACCGGAATCGAGAAAGCAAAAATAAGAAAACGAGAATCGAAAATACGACACACGATTTACGTGGTTCACTAGCACGATTTGTGTTAGCTAGTCAACGGGCGAGAGAGCCAGTTTCACTATATCGAGGAGATTACAGATTGCAAAGGAGATGAGAAGTATTTATACTTCTCCATGTGGGTCTAAACCTAATCCAATATGGCAAAGGAAACGGTTACAGACCAGGCCCAGAGACCGAACCCAAATAACATTGAGCTCATACACCGCGGGCCGCACCCGCACCGGGGCGTTGCCCCTGGACCCCACTCACTGACCGGGCAGCGAAACCTCCGACTATTCCAGTCGTAGCAGCTGATAGTCTGATTCAAGTCACATCAACAGTCTGAATCATATCATATCAAATCCACGTTTGGATAAGATCATACCGAACAAAATACGATGTGATCTGGTCTTTGTACCTTTGTATTTTATAAATATTTAAGAAAAGAGATCGAATTGATTTTTGGACTAGATAAAATCAGACTGAATACAATGATAATTTGATCCTTAATCCTAAGATTTCGTTTATTGTTGGACGAGGCTCCCGTCCTATCAGTTTGATCTTGTTCGAACTGAATAGTTGCACTCTGACCATATCACTCTTCACTTTCGAATTCCGATGACTCTGGCTTCTACATGGGCTAACGATTTGTAAGTAACTGATTGGAACAACAGTATACGAGCCCAAGAGAAAGCCCATTCCATTAGAATAGTTGTACTTCCAATGCCCCACTTCCTTACAGTTGTGACAGCCATCGCTTGGTTGTGGTCCGGGACACTTAGATTTCCCTTTACCAGATTTCTTCTTTCCCTTCCCACCTGTTATAGCCAACCCTGATGCTTCACCACCTGTACCAAATTCGGACGCCTTATGTCTGATCTCCCTCGTGTGAAGAGCATATCTGACATCCTCCAACGACAAGCTATCTTTACCAGCAATAAAAGAATCCACAAAATTCTCATATAAACTCGACAAAGACACAAGCAGGATTAGGGCAGCATCTTCATCATCAACTTTCACATCTATATTGCGTAAATCTAACAAAATAGAGTTAAGTTGCTCCAGATGTTCCCTCAAAGGCGTACCTTCTTGCATCCTCAACCTGAACAACCGTTGCTTGAGATGCAGCTTGTTGGTTAGATACTTAGTCATGTATAGACTCTCTAGTTTTAACCACAAGCCCGCGATAGTCTTTTCAGCAGCGACTTCAATGATGACGTCATCAGACAAAGATAACATGATGGTCGAGTGGGCCTTCTCCTCTAGGGTATTCCACTCATCGTCATCGACCGCTGCCTTCTTCTATTTCGCAGAGAGCGGCCCCCACAGCCCTTGCTGTTTAAATAAAGCCTGCATCTTGATTTGCCATATAGCGAAGTTGTTCTTCCCCGTGAACTTCTCGATCTTCATGTTCACCGATGTCATTCTTCAGAATCGAAACCCTAGCCTGATTTCCAGTAGCGGCTCTGTTACCACTTGTTATAAACGCGCTGCTACAAATCAGGAAATCACCGGAATCGAGAAAGCAAAAATAAGAAAACGAGAATCGAAAATACGACACACGATTTACGTGGTTCACTAGCACGATTTGTGTTAGCTAGTCAACGGGCGAGAGAGCCAGTTTCACTATATCGAGGAGATTACAGATTGCAAAGGAGATGAGAAGTATTTATACTTCTCCATGTGGGTCTAAACCTAATCCAATATGGCAAAGGAAACGGTTACAGACCAGGCCCAGAGACCGAACCCAAATAACATTGAGCTCATACACCGCGGGCCGCACCCGCACCGGGGCTTTGCCCCTGGACCCCACTCACTGACCGGGCAGCGAAACCTCCGACTATTCCAGTCGTAGCAGCTGATAGTCTGATTCAAGTCACATCAACAGTCTGAATCATATCATATCAAATCCACGTTTGGATAAGATCATACCGAACAAAATACGATGTGATCTGGTCTTTGTACCTTTGTATTTTATAAATATTTAAGAAAAGAGATCGAATTGATTTTTGGACTAGATAAAATCAGACTGAATACAATGATAATTTGATCCTTAATCCTAAGATTTCGTTTATTGTTGGACGAGGCTGCCGTCCTATCAGTTTGATCTTGTTCGAACCGAATAGTTGCACTCTGACCCTATCACTCTTCACTTTCGAATTCCGATGACTCTGGCTTCTACATGGGCTAACGATTTGTAAGTAACTGATTGGAACAACAGTATACGAGCCCAAGAGAAAGCCCATTCCATTAGAACCCCCCCCCCCCCCCCGAATTTTATTCCTTCCTTGCCACCAACACCAAGGAGGAAAGTGATGGCGAATCACGACGATGACGGGATCTAGCAATCTCGATAAACCGCACATCCCGTACCGCCGCGCTTCTCAACTGGCGCCTCCTTCAAGAAGGCCCCGACACTGTGGAGGAGCTCTTCGAGCGGCACACGGCGGCGAAGATGCAGAACCAGTCAATCCTCGACGAGGAGGAGGAAGAGCTCCAGAACCGGCGGCGGCTCACCAGAACGTGGTGGGAGGCGCTGCACCTGTACATGGATATCCTAAGAGCCACGCGGTTTTCTCGTGGCCGGACTCCCGCGGGGTACCTTGGAGGGATGTCCTGAGAGAAAACGCGAGGATGGAGTTCGAGGAGGCTCGGTTCGAGAAGGATCCCGAGATCGTGACGCGCCTGCTAATCAATGGCCGGGATGTCGTGGAGTCAGCTCTGGAGAAGCTCGCCGACAAGCAGCGGCGGGAAATTGAGAAGGAGCGCGGCGGCGGTGGAGATGGCGGTGGTGGATTCGATAAGTTATGAATTGGTTCGGATCTCCGGTAAATTAGAGAGTTTCACTGTCTTTTAGGTGTAAAATTTGTTGTATTATTTTTCCCTCTTTGGCATATCTCTTTGTAAACTACACACAGGAATGTGTTTTATCGAGATAGACAGTGACTTTCTCAATGGGTTCTAAAGCAACACCCAAAGAGCTTCATGCACTGCAGAATTACTAACTTGATTTGCCTGTTTGGATATTGATATGATCCCAAATTTCCAACCATTCACTTCACAATTACTTGACAAAGAAGCTATCAAAGTTGGGAAGAGAAGCTATCGAGATAAACAGTGACTTTCTCAATGGGTTCTAAAGCAACACCCAAAGAGCTTCAAGCACTGCAGAATTACTAACTTGATTTGCTTGTTTGGATATTGATATGATCCCAAATTGCCAACCATTCACTTCACAATTACTTGAAAAAGAAGCTATCAAAGTTGGGAAGAAGAAAGGCAGAATTTGGCTAAGTCAAAATCCGTGTTCAGGGTACATACTTTGGAGGCATGGTTCTCTCAATTTGCTTGGTAAATATTCAAGTTTAAGGGTTTTTTTTGAAGATCAAGTTTCCATCTTTCCAATGGTATGCGTTTTAGATCCAGAAGATGCCATTAAGGTTGTTTTCCAAGCCCTCAAAGTTGCTACCTCAAAACTGGAAAACTGCCAAAAAATGGTTAAGTCTGGAAACTGTTTTGTGAAGCCTACTTTGGAGCTTAATTCGAGGAGTATGGATATGATTCAAGTCCAAAGGCTTACACAACATGAAACTAGGTATGTTTGTGAACATAGGGAAGTAATTGGATGACGAATTGAAGTTCGGGAAGGCCTCGAACAAATGGCGTGAAGTTAGTACAAAAGCTGCTTTTGGACAGTTTGTTGGCAGCTTACTTGTGCTTCAAGAAATGGAGTTTAAACCCGAATTTTGTGTCCTTTTTAGTGTATAATTTTACCTTAATTGTTTTCTAGTTCTATTAGGATTGTATTAGGTTTTATTTGTCTTTAAATACCCTTCTATTTTCGTTGTAAAATTCAGACTTTGTTGAATAGAAATCGAAACCGTTTGGTTTGTGCAAGTTGCGACTTGTTTTGGGTTTGGTGGATTCCAAACTTGATGAGATCTTGTATCGATTGAATAGTCACTTCAATCGTGGTCGGGCATCTACCTTTTAATCCAATTGAGCATTCCCCAGGTGTGGAATCGTCCTTTTGGTTCCGTTTTATCCAAGTTCGTATTAAGAACGCTTCGTTCTTGATTCGAGCTCAATCGATTCTTTGATTGAGTCGTTTGCTGCGTTATTTTGATAACATACACCCCCACAGGGGCGTATTAGATATGATATTGGTTGCGTCGGATTTTCAATATCAATGGTAGAATTGGTGGATTGTTCATTCTTCACTGCACAATAGGATAATCCTGTGGTCTTGATTTACAGTAATTGAAAGAACTTGTGTACACGGTTGCAGAGGATTTTGGGTCTCTACCATTTTAGTTTGATACGCTCCAGAGTTTGTGTGCCAAAGATTTTGGTAAGAATGGTTACAGGGCGATTCAGTTGGCATTTGTTCTGTGAGCTCCAGAGCCAGAATACTAATGGCTTTTGGTAATCTGGCTAGCCAATTGCAAGCTTTGCTTGTATGTCAGAAGTGTAAAAGAGTGGTTACCATTTAGAAAGGTATAATTACCAGGGATAACTGTAACTACTTGTTTGCTACTTGCAATTTTACATAGATCTCTCTTGAGGATTTCAGTTGAAGAAAAGCAATGCTTATATATCACTAGTGCAGTTTCAGCAGCAACAACAGCAACTTGTTCCAACATTAGCACAATGCAGGTACAATGTCAGTTTGCAAGAGTCAAGTCTCACCTCTTTTCCCCTCGGTTATGAATTGCCAATTCAAAAGAGAAAACTGAGAGTAATATACACACTTACATTCCTAACCCTTATTGGATATGATCAGAGTCAGACAGTTTCTTTTTATAAATACAGCACCTCCCCTCCTTCTTCGCCACTACCCAGCAATTCACTCTCGTTCGATCTGTTTTTCTTCTTTGGGATCTGATTATCAGAGAGCTTAAGAGTGAATTTTTTTCTTTGAGAAGGATAGGACTGAAGGTTCTCATGAAGAAAAGAAGCAGTGAAGCTGGCTTTGCACTCACATTGATGAAAGGTTGAAGATTATAAGTCTATCGGTGGAATCGAACCTGCGTCAAAGAGAGAAGTGAGACACTGGCCGTTTCTTTCTTGACCAATAATACGGGACCATGTGTCCATCTGTAATTACTACTCTTTCAAATTTCGTGTACATTGTTTTACCATTTGGATTAACATATTATAAAAAGACTACAATGGATCAGTTTGCTCATTGCGATTTCCTCATCATTTTGAATTTTTTATCACATTCTTCTTCCTTCTTCCTCTCTTGTAGTTGCTAAACCCTAGCAGAAACTACTACTTGTATGGTATAAGGGTGGTTCTGAACCGCATTTCACTTCAATGATGACGTTGACACCAACACTTCATGCATAGGGGATTGGTGTATCTAAGGCCATTCCTTTTTGGACTTACAACAACATCTCCTGCTTTGGACCTCAGGTAGTGAATCAACAACAACAATAAGATGGTAATCACTTAATGGTTGGAAATCTGTACTATATAAACCCTAGTTAGAATCTGGGTTAGTCGATTGTGTTTGAGGTGTTGGATGGGTCGAACTACCAAATATGGCAACAAGTAGTACATGTAATTTTGAAAACTAAGCATAAGTTGAGTTTTATAGATGTTTCCTCACCTGCTCCAGATCGTCTTCGTGTTAATTTCCTATGTGGGATGCTTCTAATACTTTGGTTCACTGTTGGATTCTCAATTTTGTGCACAAAGATATCAGTAGATGTGTTAAGGTATGATGTTGCAAAAGATGTGTGTGGTGAACTCAAACGCAAATTTTGGACATCCAATGCCCTGATGAAATGAGCTAATCTGCAAGGTGAAATTAACAGATGCAAGAAGGGTAATCTGAGTGCTACTCAATATAACATTGCCTTACAAGCTTTATAAGAAGAATATCAACAACATGCTCCACTTATTGATTGAAATTGTGTTATACTTCATCTACACCTTGTGCAACTGTGAAATCATTCAGAAAACGATTAGACACTGAGTATCTAATCAAGTTCCTTCGTGGACTTCGTCCAAAGTATTATATTGTTAATACTCAACTACTAGCAGTGTTGGAGTGTGTCAGAAACTGTGTCACAAGGTGGAGATTCTAGCTCATCATCTAGCAGTGTAGGATCTGTTAGTTTTATAACTAATGAGCTTACCAAATTGAAGTTTTTCTTCAACAATATGATGGTATGACTGCTTATCCACCACTATCACCTTCCATCAAGCATGCAATCTACTCTATCTCACAACAATTGCCTCCATTCCCCAACTGTGTTAGTATATATGTCCTTAACTCTTATATTAAGCAAATCTCAATGTCCTTATCACAACACTGGATTCTTGATAAACAACAATTCCCAGTTCCCACTAACTCAAATGACCCTAAAGGGATAGACAAGGATGATCGAATCAACCTACATTGAATGCCACAAAATCTGAACTGCAACTGTATGAATCTGAGATTAATTCCATAAGCCAAAAAAGGGGGCGACTAGCATTCCGATATGAACTTAGCCCCAAAACTTAATGGTGACAGGAAATTGGTAGTACAATATGCAAAATAGAAGCCTAGAGAAACTTAACCCCACAATTTTCTTCACAAACTATTAGCTATTAGCTAGCCTCTCAAAATTTAAATTACGGTCTATGAGCGCTAGTTCATCAATTTGCGTTTACCTATGTTATATAACTTGTACAACAGTCTTAATATAACACATCATATTCATCAAAAAAAAATATATATAACACATCATTCTCTAAATCACTTATGAAAATATTATTATTTCTTATTGTATCCATGTAGACAACTATGCTCTTGGCATGGAGGCCCTACCCAAACTCAAGTAGACCCATTGATAATGGGTTCGGTATGAGTGAAGTGCACATGGGTTTGGGGGTTTGTAGATGGGTTTGGGTAAGGTATGGATATTGCTTCCATAATTTAAATGGGTATGGGTTGGATATGGATATCCATTTACTTGAGGGTGTTTTAACTACACATGCAAAAAATTGGACCTATTTGTAAAACTTGAAAAAATTAGGTACCAAAATGTAAGACCAAAAAAATTTAGGTACCAAAACATAATTTTCCATCAATATTTTGAGGACTTATATGCAAAAAAATTTAAATTTAGGTACTAAATATGCATATCTATTAAGTTTAGGTTTCAAACTGTAATTTGTATTTGGGCATGGGTACAAATCCATTTGTTATAAACCCAACCCAACCCAAAGTAAATGGGTATGGGTACAAACCCATCAAACTCTACCCATATCTATCTATTTGGATTTCATACCAAACCCAACCCAGTTGGATAGTAAAAAAACTCATGGGTATGGGCAAATTGCCATCCCTAGGCCCAACCTTAGTTGCTATCAAGGCAAGGCAGAGGAAACTGGAAGCTGAGGTGATTGTTAGAGAAACAACTTTGTAATGGTGCCGTCCCTATATGTAGCTTGGACTAAGGGGTGGGCATACGGTTCGTTAAAATCGAACCGAAACTGAGTTAATGTTATTCGGTTCGGAATTTGAAAGGGAAAATGGCATATTTCGGAAACCATGGTCCTTCGACCAGACCGAATTTTTGAATTCCAAACCGAGTAACCGAATTACTATAATTGCAAGCTCCAAATGATGTATATTTATGTTTGTACTTATTATGAGACTTAAATATTTGAATCATGTTAATGTTTAATGACTTATGTGTTGAAATGTTTGATTTTATCATTGATGATGCATATAATTTCATATTTATTATTTACATTAGGAGTGAAAAATCATTTAAAAGAGAGAATATACAAGCTAACCTCAAAAATTCAGTTTTGTATGAAAAACCAAACTGAATTATAATTCTGTTTGAACCGACCTAACTATAATTCGGTTTGATGTTGGATGGAATTTGGGGATCCGGTATGCATTATTTCGGTTTGGTTTGAACCGAACCGACCGAATGCCCACCCCTACTTGGACTGCTTGAAGAAATAAAACTCACTGATGTTATGCGAGTGATAGGAGGCATAGAAGAAAATTTATTGGATGATTATGCCGATTTGTAAATTTGATTTGTTGATTAAGATTTTGAGATTTATCTTTGTATACGCCCCATCCAATCCAATATTCCCAGGCTAGTTGCTACTGAGGAGGGGAAAATTCATGCAATGAAAAAGCATAGAACATATCTTATTAACTATAAAAAAAAAAATTAATATTGCACGTGCAAAAAAGGTCAAACTAACTGTACCCCTAACTTTTCCCTTTACCTAAAGCTTAACTACCCTCCTAGCATTGACATCGAGGCCAAACTAGTACCAGACCTCTAACGGTCTAACCCCACATTTGTGGTTGGCAACACCCACTTCACCGAGTTGACAGTCCAGTTGAATGTCCCGTTAATGCTTTTGGTGAGCACAAACATAAAGCCCAACATCTTCTATGCCAATACAAACTTTCACACTTACATAATATTTTGATATAGATCTTCTTATATGCACCCTATCTCTCAGAGCATCCACATCAATGGTATTTGCTCAATTGCAAATCCTACATGGCACTCAATATGCAATTGCAAAGGATATTGCACTAATGCAGTGGGCAATTGCAAATATGCAAGCTTGCATTAAATGAAATTTAAAATGCAAGCCATATAGGAAAAATAAAAACATAAATTTTTTTTCTCTCCCTTGATTTATTTATTTTATAATTATAAAGTCATTTAAACTCTCATATATGCAATTGCACGTGAATTGCATTGATGTAGGAGCAATGAAATAAAAGTAAGTTGGATTGCATAAAGTTTAAAATGAAAATATAAAAATAATATGAAATTAGTTTTGCAATTTCATTGATGTGGATGCCCTAACAATTAACAACAACGAGTTCTCTTTCCACAATTCATGGAACCTACCAAGGTACATGACAAACACGAAAACCATTTCTATGTCAACTCCCAGCTTCCGATTTTCTCATCCCTGGAACGAGTTATCTTTCCACAATTCATGGAACCTACCAAGGTACATGACAAACACTACAACCATTTCTTTGTCAACTCCCAGCTTCCGATTTTCTCATCCCTGGTTTGATGCCTAGGATAGACCTCCACGCCATGATGTATGGACATGTACACGACATATATTTTAATGTTTTGGACTAATTTCTAACCTTTTTCTTTTTAGTTTGGAATAAGCGTTTTGGTTGTTCCTTGTAGGGTTTGGAGAAGGGACATATATAAATATTCTCAACCCTCTGTGATACGTACTCATTTCAATATAGTAAAAATTATCTCTCGTGTCCGTAAACTAGCTAACACATATACTAGTGAACCACGTAAATATGTGTATTCTTTATTTACTTTCATTATTAATTGTCCATTCCGTTATAACTAATTCTTTTCTGTGTAAGAAACTTAAAATAGAAGCTAGAAAATTCATAAAGATTTGATTAGTTTTCCTACTTAAAATCAAGAGTCAAGAAGGTGTTAGGCGCTAGGCAGACATTGGGTCATTGCCTAGTTCCTAGCACGCTTAAGCGGTGTCCAGGCGACGCATAGGCTGTTTAGCAAACGTAATGGTTTTTAGTAGAAGTAACAATTCTATAGTAAGAGATAGAAATAACTCTGCTTGAAGCTGGTTATTTCTTGGAATCGTTAATGAGAAAGAGACATCAGATAATGGGTCTTTTGTTTTACCCTAAAGGGACCTTTTATGTGAATCGACTTACTTAAACTATCTTACCCAAATGGGTAAGAATGGGGTGCACCACAATACCCTATCGACATATGTATTAAGGGCAGATTCAATCAGGGCGAAAGAAGCCATGCATAGAAAGATTTGACGCCGCTCACTAAATTCTGTGGTTAATGATATTTTACTCTTTCCAGGTAACCGGCCTCAAAAAATTTACTGGTAGAGAGAAATATGGAAGGGCGACGGGGCTGAATATGGCGATACCCCATCAATCGGTACTAGTTATTGTCATTTGGATTCCTTGGCTTGATTTCTCCGACGATAAATGCGAAAAGAAAGAAGGATCCTCCTGGGTTAATCAATACAAAAATTTGGAAGGGCAAGAAGTGGCTGGGAGGTAGGAAGTCGACTCTTTCTTCTCAGTAGATATTTCGTAGTGGAATGTAGGATCTCCGACGAGCTTCTTGACTTGAAATACTATTTCCTTTGCACAAGAGCAGCAGATCTTAAAAAAATAATGTCAATATAGGACTAAACACGAATAGGCTCCTCTACACGGGAAAAGAAGCTCATGAGAAAGGAATAGGTTTAGGAACGAAGTTGTTCAACTGAAAGAAGAGGGAACACCTCGCAGTACAAAAACCAAACTTGACATTGGGGCGGTAGTGCACAAACTCAATAGTCAAACATTCCAATTTTCAATCCAATGACTAGCTTTTCGGCAAACTCTCTTGAACTCCATCTTACTGTCTACAATGTCGTACTGTTGGAGATCTTTCTTCATTCGTAGATGTCTACGGATATAGTGATTCGGAGGTTACAACATTATTCATATGTTCTAACACTCCAGCGGGATACATTCCCCAGGAGTCTTTGTTTTCTCTTTCTGGTTACATTGGAATTGACTATTTCATTTAGTAGCGGAGGAAGAAGCAACTAAGATTGCCGACGAGACGCCGAGATGTTGGGATATGTCGTAATGTGGAGATATGCATGGACGAGATTTAGATTTGAAATGAAAAACTCAACAGGTTTTGTTCCAAAAAGTAAGAAAAACTTCTTTATTTTAGTTCTTATTAGGTTAGACAAGAAGGCGAGAATAACCTGAATCCGAATTTGAAGCTATAGCTCTTGCTAAAGCAAAGTTATTTTTAGGTTCATAGGGGACGATTTTCATGCCTCCTACTTTAGTTTAATTTCAAATGTTAATAACTTAGCTAACCCTAAACATTAAGCAAAATAAGCCATGACCAAGAAATGCAATTCCAAATCGAGGAATGAGTGAAGGAATAAGGATGCGATGAATATAGGGCAGCTAGAAATGACGTCATTTTGGGAAGATTCGTTACGATTCTTGTAATTCTGATCTATTAGTGTAATTAGTGCTACTCGCTTAGATTAATCACATCTCACGTCTATTAATCATACCTATTTTTATCTAAGCATTGCTTAGTAGATATGAACGCCGAATTATCTGTCTAGTACCTATACAAGGGGTTGTGTCACTGCCCAATACCTAAACTCACCTAGACGTACTTGAAATTACACTTTCTCCAACCCTGCTTAAAATAATTAATAAAACAAGGGCGAATCAGGGGTAAATTCCCAAAATAATGTTTTTTTTATTTACCACCAATATGGTGGTTTTAAAGATAGTTACACAGATATTGTGTTTTTGTGGGCAAAAAGAAGCGGGGTCGCAGGAGACTCAAGTTTACGCGTTTAAAAGGCGGACCCGCAGCAGACTCGTGCGAGTTCGCGTAAAACAAGAGGACCCGCAGCAGACTCGTGTGAGTTCGCGTGACCCACCATTATCTCTTATCTTCTTCTCCACCCCAGCCACTCATCCGCAGCGACGCCCCAACCCTCCTCCTCTCATCGCCAGAAGAACCCACTCGCCCAAACCCCCATCGCCGACCGCCACAAAACCCGCCAATCCCACGCGTGTTCTCCCCGGACTCCTGCTAAAACGGCCGAGAGTCACGCGGAAGCGCAGAAGTCAAGAGGCGGTCGAACAAAACCAGATCTGTGTTTTTCGGGTTTTGATGTCGCACTCCGACGAAGAACAGGCGGCCGCCGGAGGAAGAGGCCGTGGAAGATGACAGCAGGCACGCGGCCGGTACAGAGGTGAGCGATTCACCGGTAGGAATGCCGCCGCCGGCGACCGGAAACTCGCCGCCGATGGGTTTTCCTTTTCTGCTTCTAATTTTTTTTTTCAGTTCCTAGGATTCTTGACAGGCATTCCACGAGACGACCACCTGCGACGATAGATACAGCTCCGGTCGATTCAGTATTCCTTTGGGCACATGGTCAACATCGTACCGACTCAATTTGGCAAAACGAGGTAAGTATTTTATTTCATTAAAGTTCATTAGCTAGTTAGATTAGAATTTTGTGAAATTAGTATTAGTTTGATTAGATTGATTTTACTAGGTAAATTGAAATATTATAATTGCATGTAAAATTTTGTGAAATTAGTATTAGTTTTGATTATATACCTTTTTCTAAATTTGATAGATTTTACTAGGTCAACTGAAATATTAAAATTGCATGTGAAATTTTGTGAAATTATTAATTGTTTTAGAATTTTGTGATTTTCAGTATTAGTTTGATTAGATATATTTTACTAAATTAGATTGAGTTTACTAGGTAAATTGAAATATTATAATTGCATGTGAAATTTTGTGAAATTAGTATTAGTTTTCATTACATATATTTTAGTAAATTAGATAGATTTTACAATATGTTCTGAAAATAGAATTACGCCATGAAATTGAATTAATATAAGTTTTGTGCACTATAGGCTGGTGATCGTGTTTACCAGACTCGAGCTACGACCAAATTGGTCACGTACCATCCACGTTATGAGCCGTATCTCCAGGATGCCGGTTTGTTTAGCGTTCAGCAGTTGGTCCCTATGACTGGTTGTATAGATGCATCTTTGATCACCGCTCTAGTAGAGCGTTGGCGTCCTGAGAAATCGACCTTTCACATGCCGGTCGGTGAGGTTACGATCACTCTTGAGGACATTGCCACACTGAGCGGTCTACCAATTGACGGTGAGGCCGTCATAGTAGACGTACCAGATCGTGAGTGGTCGGAGACATGTACCAGACTCTTAGGACATGCTCCTAACGATATTAGCGGGGGTGTCGTTAGGATTAGTTGGCTTAGGGAGCATTTCAACAATCTGCCGCCAAATGCATCATCAGAGATTACAGGGCAGTTTGCACGAGCATATGCCCTATCTTTGATGGGGTTTATGTTGTTCCCCGATCGGACTGAAGCTACAGTTCATCTGCAGTATCTGCTCCTGTTGGAGAATTGGCGGACCGTTGGAGGCTAGGCTTGGGGAGCAGCTGTTCTAGCCTACCTGTACCGTGAGATGGGTAGGTCGGTTCTTCATATGACGCAGTCCTCTTCCACTAGAGGTGACCTTGGTGGCTGGGTCGCCTTGCTGCAGCTCTGTGCGTGGGAGCGATTCCCATTGATAGCACCATGACATACAAAGACAGATGAACCTATTACAGCGGACGCATCTCCACGTGGTGCTCGATGGCTTCCGACTATGACCCGTCAGCATGGTGACCAGCTCTTCAGTTATAAGTTGTTTTTTGACGAGCTGGAGACGATCGTGGTAAGTAATAACATTCCATTCAAGAATAGTTTTTGGTTCACATTAGTTTGTTTTAGACTAATGAGTAATAATGCGCCCACCTTTTTTTGTAGTGGCTGCCTTACTGGGAGAGAGACCTGCAGTTTAGGGGTTCTGTTCTCCAGTCAGATACCTTCCGAGCAGTGGTTCCACTGATCTGCTTTTCAGTAGTGATGTGGCACCATCCAGATCGCGTATTCCGACAGTTTGGCATGATGCAGAACGAGCCTCATCCTCCAGCTCCTGAGGCTGAGATTAGGTGGTTTCTTCACTAGACAGTTCGTGGGCCATCGCGAGGGCAGCGGTTGATGCACACCTCTAGAGAGTCGATTGATTTATGGAGTCGTCGACATGATTATATAGCGACAATGCCATATACTTAGGACCTCTAGCCTACCACTCGGAGCATCTCGAGTGGTATCGAGATGTTACTAGACGTGCAGTCACACGGAGAGCACCAGGAATTAACGCAGCGGTTAATTATTTATTATTTCAAAATAAAACTTTAGTTGATTGAAATTCTTAGTTGTGTGGAATATTTGATATATTAAATAAATTTGCAGTACGACACCTTTGAGTACGCTGAGCTGAGATTGCGGGAAGGAGAGTTGTGCATAGACGATAGGATGGAGTTGGCCGACATGATGGCGGCCGGGGTTGCTGCTCTAGGTTTGGATTCTCGCCGACATCATGATGTGACGGTACCGGTGCAGGCACAGTCATCTGATGCTAGCGTTGACCCATGGCCAGATCGTACGGCTGAGAGACATGAGTGGGACGTGCGAGGACCACAGCTCACACAGGAGCCCAGAAGCATAGACAGCGACGTGAGCACCGCGACGTACCTCACCCAGTCCGGATTTCAGATCGTCAGCGAACACGTCCTGTCCGGCTGATAGACCGATAATTACACATGTTTTCACCCCTATTCTGAAGCCGTTTGAGATGTTGATTCTCGTGTTTTAAGCCGATTTCACGCTAGGTTGTGTGTTTATGTCATATTTCAGGACCCGGCGTTGGAATCGAGGTGGAGAAGCGAGTTCTGGGTCGAAAGGAGCAAAGTTGGGACGAAGTGGGCTGCAGGAGGAAAATACCCGGTTAGGTGGCCAAATACCCGACCGGGTATTTATCACTTTGGGCGTCTGTGAGAAACAGAAGGGGGCCCGGGCAGAAGGCTTAAATCCCCGGTCGGGGATTATTGGAGCAGACCGGGGATTTTTCCCCTGACCAAAACTCACGTTTTAACAATACCCGGTCGAGACCCAAAATACCCGACCGGGTATTTCGACCGGGTATCGCGACAGGCAGCAGATTTAAGGGAAAGGAAGGCCAAAATTCAGGGGTTCCGAGTTTTAGGGAGAGAGAGCGATTCCTAGAGAGAGAAAGTGACGAACCAGAGTTCCCAAGTGCCATAGCTTGATCTTCATCACCATTGGAGCCTGGCTTGAGCTTGAAGAAGTGCCGATTAACGTCCAGAAGCAGAAATCCATCTTCACAGTATGATTTCCGTGTCTGAATCTTTGTTTGCTTCTCTCTCCATGGAGTAGTTTCCCCATTCATCTGGGTATGGAGAACCCTAGATTTGTATGCTAGGTCTGATCGTATGAACCCAAGTACAGAGTTTATGAATTGATTATATTCGATTGAGGTTTGAATGATTGAATGACTTGAATCCTGATCAAATTCCTGTTGTTTCTGCTTTGACCTAGAATGAGAATATCTGCCTAGGTTGATAGAGTATCCTTAATTGAAGGTAGTGAATTGGTGACTTTAGTCGTGGAGCCAATTCGCTATTCTGTACCGAAGTCAATTCGATAGTGGAGGTTTGGTTCGTTAGGGCCTCAATCTGTTTACTCCGGTGGAGGTTAGTCGCCCGCTAGAGACTCAGATTGAAAGGGTCTGAAGACCTTTAGTCGAGACTTCAGACTGTTTAAGAACCTTCCGCAGTATAATTTTCATGAAAACTGAACTAGGTAAATTGCAATCCGGCTTAACTGCAGTCTAGGGGGAACCATATCCGGGTGACCTCTCTTGACTTGAAAACAACCGTTTAACTTGCTTTGCGTTTTTGTTTGTTTGAACCTGCACTAAAAGTTCACTGCTAGATAACAAGAATTCACCGAGTAGTCATCAAATCTAGGACCCGGGTTGACATTAAAACCCAAACCCGCTATACTACGCTTTAGGAAGTGGTTATACTTGGCCATTTTCTAGAGTGACGGTAGGAGTGAGTCAAGTTTTTGGCGCCGTTGCCGGGGATGGCTAGGTTGTTGAAGAAAAGTGATTTCTGTTACTTTAGCATTGAGTGTTTGTTCTTTCCCACTTGTGCCTTCACGGGTTTGCATTGCTTGATTGTGTGCAGACAGTGCATGACCCGTAGCCAGACGGGAGGTTTACAGCCGTTGGATCCAGAGATTGAACGCACCTGCCACCAACTTCAGAGACAACAGCGAGTTAGACTGGCTACAGTGGAGCGCATAGACGGCCATTTGAGCAGCGAGTTCGAGGATGAGTACGAGATGGAAGGTGACCACAACCCACCTCCGGGGAATCAGCTCTTGGGGAACGACCCCAGGGTCCAAGCACCGCCGCAGGGTCCCACCTTGGAGTACTACTACACTCCACGGATTGCTGACATCCGCCCGGTCATCCTCTATCCGCCCATTCCAGCAAACAACTTCGAGATCAAGCCATGCTGGATTCAACTCATTACATCCTCTATCCAGTTCCATGGCTTGAAGGATGAGGAGGCCCGGGTGCATCTTTCCCGTTTTCTGCAGCTGACGAACGGGTTCAAGATGAACGGTGTCCCGGATGACGCAATCCGCCTTCACCTCTTCCCCCATTCTCTGGCGGGGAATGCTAAGAGGTGGTTGGAGACCCAGCCCCCATTGTCCATCACTTCTTGGGACAATTTGGCAGACAAGTTTGTGCACAGGTATCATCCGGCATCGAAGACCACAGAGATTCAGCAGGAGATCACTCACTTCCGCCAAGAGCCAAACGAGTCACTTCGTGATGCATGGGAGCGGTACATGGGATATTTCTGGCAGTGTCCCCATCATGGCTTCAGTGATGCATTCACAGTGGGGAACTTCTACAGTGCCCTCACCCCAGACAGCCAGAGAGTGATTGAGTCTCTATGCCCAGGAGGGGATGTTCTCACTAAGACTCCACCCGAGCTGAACCAGATGATTAGTACCTTGGCTGCCCGAGATCATTCCTGGGGGCAGAACAGCAAAGGCAGAAATTCCCGGGACCGGGGTGTGCACGCTATGGAGGCCAGGTCTGGGTTAGAGCAGCAGGTGGCTGAGTTGGTGCAGACATTGAAGCAGCCCAACAGTCTCCTTCCGGGCCGAGGCACAGCTACGCCTCCAGTAGCTCAGTGTCAGTGGTGCGAGAGCCCGAATCACCTGGTGGAGGACTGTCAGTCTATGAGGGAGTCCTCTACTCCCCAAGAGCAGGTGGACTTCATCGCCAATGCTCGGCGCCTGGACCCATATAGCAATACCTACAATGAGGGATGGCGCCCGCATCCCAACTTCGCCTGGAGCAGCAAACCACTAAACCACCTGGTTTCCCAGCACCAGTGGGTGGTTTTCAGCAGAGGCAGCCCTTCCAGGCTAGGCAGGGGCCACCACCACAGCAGCATCCCTACCAGCCTAGGCAAGGGCAGCCATTCTAGCATCCCCAGCGCCAGTATGCCCAGCCTCCAGCAGCCGCAGCTCCAGATAATCAAATGGCTGATCTGAAGAATATTTTGCAGGCATTCATGGCTACCAGCCAGGCAAATTTCACGAGGATGGATCAGAACATAGCCTCACTGGAGGCAGGCCAGAGAAACCAAGGTGCCATTCTGCAAGATCTACAGAATCAGATTGGGAGCTTAGCTCGCCAGAACACTACCAGGGCACCGGGGACTCTGCCTGCCACCACTGTTCCAAACCCTCGTGACCCTCTCCAGCAGCTGGACGCCATCACCACCAGGAGTGGCAAGACCATATCTGCTGCTCCTGCCCAGCCAGGGCGAGACGACCCACTACCTGCTTCAACACCTCCAGCTGATACTGTAGAAGTGGGGGAAGGCAACGAAGCACCTGCTCCCAAGCCGCAGCCTGTGGTTAAGGAGCATATACCCCAGTTGCCCTTCCCCACTCGACTTCATAAAGACAAGCTGGAGATAGAGTTTGCCAAGTTCATGGCAATGTTGAAGTAGGTCAACATCAGCATGCCGTTCGTGGAGGCACTGTCGAAGATGCCCAAGTATGCCAAGTTCATGAAAGACCTCCTCACCAACAAGAAGAAACTTGGGGATCTCTCGACAGTGATGCTCAGCGAGGAGTGTTCTGTTATCCTTCAGAAAAGCTGCCCGAGAAGCGCAAAGACCCAGGGAGTTTCACTATCCCTCTTGTCATTGGCAGCATGCATGTAGGAAAGTCCTTGGCGGACCTAGGAGCTAGTATAAATGTCATGCCTTACAAATTGTTTAAGAAGCTAGACCTAGGTGAACCTAGAGCTACTAGGATGAGCATTCAGTTAGCTGATCGTTCCATCGTGCATCCTAGGGGTATCATTGAGGATCTGCTTGTTAATGTTGGTGCATTCACATATCCTGTTGACTTTGTTATTTTGGATATAAATGAAGATGTGGATGTGCCTTTGATTTTGGGTAGACCATTTCTCGCCACCGCCAAGGCGCTTATTGATGTGCATAATGGTAAATTGATATTGCGTGCTGGTGATGAACAGGCTACTTTTTCTGTGTCTGACAATGGGAAACATTCTCATTTGCATGATGACATAGATTACTGTGATGTGCTTACCGATTTTGAGACCGCACTCGCCATCACGAGTGCGGGTACTGATGATGCTCTTGAGCGTTGTATTTTGCTAGGTGAGCAGGCATCGCAGGAGCCGCAGCTGGCGGAGCAGTTGGCCGCGTTGGAGAGTGGCCCCTTCTTGGAGGGCGACAGGCTGTTTAAACCGATCTCATCCTCCACCCGCATCACTACCTCCTTGGAGGAACCACCAGAGCTGGAGCTTAAGCCCCTCCCTCCTCATTTGGAGTATGCATTTCTCCGGGAGGGGAATAAGCTACCAGTCATCATCAGCTCGACCCTCACACTCGAGCAGAAGAACAGACAGGTGGCCTTGCTGAAGCAGTACGAGCGAGCTTTAGCGTGGAAGATCACAGACATCCGGGGGATCAGCCCCTCCTTTTGCTCCCACCGGATACTGCTGGAGGATGAGATGCGGCCAGTGAGACAGCCGCAGAGGAGATTGACACCAAACCTGGAGGCTATGGTTCGGGCAGAGATCGTGAAGCTGATGGACGCGGGGATCATCTTCGCCATTTCTGACAGCGAGTGGGTCAGTCCCACCCAGGTGGTACCCAAAAAGGGTGGGATGACCGTGGTGCCTAACGAGAAGAACGAGCTCATCCCGATGCGCACGGACTGGGTACCGTGTTTGCATCGACTATCGGCGTCTCAACGACGCCACTCGAAAGGACCATTTCCCGCTGCCGTTCATTGATCAGATGCTGGAGAGATTGGCGAGGCACGAGTTCTACTGTTTCTTGGATGGGATGTCCGGGTACTTTCAAATCCCTATTGCACCGGAGGACCAGGCGAAGACCACTTTCACCTGCCCCTTCGGCACATTTGCTTACCAGAGGATTCCATTCGGGCTATGCAATGCCCCAGCCACTTTTCAGCGATGCATGCTCGCTATCTTTGACCGTCTGGTCGGCGAGATTACGGAGGTGTTTATGGATGATTTCTCGGTTTATGGAGACTCATTCTCTCACTATCTCCATAACCTGGAACTTGTTCTTAAACGGTGTGAAGAAACGAACCTGGCACTGAGTTGGGAGAAGTGTCACTTCATGGTTCGAGAAGGCATAGTTCTTGGGCATAGGATCTCCAAGATGGGGATTGAGGTGGACAGAGCAAAGATCGAGACTATCAGCAAGCTTCCTCCTCCTACATCTGTTAAGGGGATCTGGAGTTTCTTAGGCCATGCAGGGTTCTACAGGCGGTTCATCAAGGATTTCTCAAAGATCGCCCTGCCCCTGACTAAGCTCTTAGAGAAGGATGCCCCCTTCCAGTTCACTGATGCTTGCACAGCGGCTTTTACAACCTTGAAGGAGAAGCTTACCCAAGCTCCTATCATGGTTGTTCCTGACTGGTCCCTACCATTTGAGCTGATGTGCGACGCCAGTGACTTTGCTGTTGGAGCTGTTCTGGGGCAGAGGCGAGATCAACACTTCCGACCTATCTAATACGCCTTGAAGACCCTCAATGATGCCCAGGAAAACTACACCACCACAGAGAAGGAGCTGCTCGCAGTGGTGTTTGCCTTCGATAAATTTCGTCCCTATCTGGTCTTGTCCCATGTGACCGTGTACACAGATCACTCCGCGATTCGATACCTGATGAGCAAGGCCGATGCCAAGCCTAGGCTCATACGATGGATCTTATTATTGCAGGAGTTTGATATTGAGATTCAGGACAAGAAGGGAGCGGAGAATGTAGCAGCTGATCACCTCTCCCGGTTGGACGCACCTCCTGCGGACAACCTCGTGGAGGAGATCAACGACTCCTTCCTAGATGAGAGACTGATGATGATGTGCCTGGTGGAGAGTGTCACCCCCTGGTATTCTGATTTTGCGAACTATTTGATGGGCCAGCAGCTGCCCAAGGGGATGACAACTCACACCAAGAGGAAGTTTTTCTCCGATCTGAAGCATTACTTCTGGGATGACCCTCATCTTTTTCGGATCGGAGCCGACGGGATCATCCGTCATTGTGTTATGGAGAGTGAGATGGAGGCCATTCTATCTCACTGTCATGAGGGACCTACTGGCGGTCACCACGGAGGAAACCGCACGGCGAGGAAGGTGCTCCAGTCGGGCTTTTACTGGCCCACGCTCTTCAAGGATGCAGACGCCTTCGCACGCAGGTGCGACCGATGCCAGAGGTCAGGTAACATCTCTGCCCGTGATGAGATGCCCCAGAATGTGTTTATAACTTGTGAAATTTTTGATGTCTGGGGTATCGACTTCATGGGGCCCTTCCCTCCATCTTTTGGCAATACCTATATTCTGGTTGCTGTTGACTACGTCTCTAGGTGGGCTGAGGCGCAAGCTTTGCCCACTAATGATGCTAGACGTGTTTGTGGTTTTTTGAAGCAGCTATTCTCCCGGTTCGGGACACCTAGAGCCATCATAAGCGATCGAGGCACCCATTTCCAGGGCCAATTTGATAAGCTACTGTCTCGCTATGGTGTGACTCACAAGGTGTCCGTGGCCTATCATCCTCAGACCAGTGGCCAGGCCGAGCTGACGAACCGGGAGCTCAAGCGGATCCTGGAGAAGACGGTGGATCAGTCCCGCAAGGATTGGTCCACCAAGCTCGATGATGCTCTCTGGGCGTATCGCACTGCCTACAAGACACCCATTGGTACTTCACCGTACCGGCTTGTCTATGGAAAGGCATGCCATCTGCCCGTGGAGCTAGAGCACAAGGCCTTCTGGGCCCTTAAGCTGCTAAACCTGGATGTTAGTGTTGCAGGTGTTGAGCGAAAAATGCAGATGTTGGAGCTGGAAGAGTGGTGTTACCATGCCTATGAGAACACCAAGCTGTACAAGGACCGCACTAAGCGCCTGCACGATGCACGGTTGCGGGGTCCGAAAGAGTTCCAGGTTGGTGATCGAGTTCTCCTCTATAACTCTCGCCTGAAGCTCTTTCCCGGAAAACTCCGTTCCCGGTGGTCTGGATTGTTCACGGTCACTCAGGTGTTCCCATATGGCACGATTGAGATTGCTAACCCGCAAACTGAGCCGTTTAAAGTGAATGGCCATCGTCTCAAGCTCTACCTGGGAGACAAGGTCGAACGTGCGGAGTTGGTGGTGGAACTCGCGGACCCTTAGTTCCGCCATGGGCATCCAGCTAAAAGACGGTAAAGAAGCGCTTGTGGGGAGGCAACCCCACCACGGTTTGCATTGCTTTTTTCCCTTTTTCTGAGTTTTTGTGTCGTGTCGAGTCAGTTGCATGTCTGTAGTAAAGTTCGTGTTGACAAAACGACACAGCAACGATCTCTGTCATCAAAACGACGCAGCATCTATCTCTACGGCGATGCATCATTCTCAACGAGCATAATCAACAACGACACCGTTTTGTCGGAAACATCATCCTTCGAAGTCAAAAGCTGGACTCCTCGATTGATGATCTCTCAGATCATCTCTCTCGTTCGTCTTCCTCCTCACCACAGTTCAGCTTTTCTGAATCCGCTCCTCCTAAGCACCGTCTCTACAAGCAGCATGATGAAGGCTAGGAAACGCTCTTCTTTAGGCAACGGTCATCCTCTGGAAGTAGTATAAATTGTAAGCCCTCTGTTCATTTGTTCGTGGACTTTTGATAGGAAATTGTGAGAGTTTCTGGGTTTGAATCTCTTTCAGTTTGGATCAAAGGGTGAGATCACTTTAGTAGATAGAATCACAGTGTATGGGATTGTACTGGGTGATTCAATCTTGGGAAGTGAGGGTATTGAGTGTTTCTGTTCGAAAGAGCCAAGTTACTTGGCTTGGCTTGGTTTCTTTGTACTGAATTTGCAATTTGAATAAAAGTGTATGTTTCTTTCAATTTCTAGAGAGTCATAAAAAACAATCTGTTCTTGACTCTTGGTCATCTCATCTCATACTCTGAGTTTACAGTTCGGTCGTGTGTGATGCCTCGATTCGGTGTTTTTGTGCAGGAGAGGTTGAAATTTTGGAGAATGAGGATTTTGGGCGGAAGGGTAAAATACCGGTCATGAGCCAAAATACCCGATTGGGTATTTTTGGCTCGTGCCCGGGCCCCCTTCTGCCTTCCGGGGCGCCCAAAGGTCAAAGCCCCGACCTCGGGCCAACAATACCCGACCGGGTATTTTTGGCTCGAGACTGGGGATTTCCGGACCTTGGTACGCGGCGTTTCGGGACCCCCGACCGGGTATTTTTGGCGCGAGACCGGGAAATCTTCGCCCTGATAAAACGCCGCGTTTGAAAGATCCCCGGTCGTGGACTCAAAATACCCGACCGGGTATTTTTGAGACCCGACCGAGTATTTTTGCTATTTATAGCAAACCCCCGGTCAGTTTCTCTCTCTACCCTCATTTTTTCCAAAATTTCCCCTCTCTCTTCCTCTCAAATCCTCTCCCCTCTCTCTTCTTGAGCGCCGCCGGCCGCCGCCCTCGCCGCCGCCGGCCACCGCTCCGCCGCTGCCGGCCGCCGCCCCCGCCGCCGGTAATTTTACGGCGACTCTCCGGCGAGGTTCCGGCCATTTCCCGGCCACTTTCCGGCGAGCCTCCGGGGTCATTTTTAGGCCCTTCTCACGTCCCTCACCCATTCCTAGAGCCCTAGCTACAGTTCTACTTGCGTTTCCAGGTGTGTTTCTCGTTAATTACTCTTTTCCTGGAAAATCGAACTGTAGATTGTAGGACCGAGAACTGTGTTTGCATGCCTGATTTAGAGTAGGGTGAGGGATGCCTTGAGTTTCCTGGCTCTATCTATGGTGTATGTGCTGCCCATGTAATGAATGTGATCGGTTCTGTAATTCTTGCTTTGATTCCGGTTGAGTTGCTTGCGTTTCAACCGGCTGTGCGTAACACTGTTAGCCTAGGTGGCCTTCAGTGTGGGGGAAGTGATGAACCCATGCTGTTGGTCGTGACAAGGTTTTCTTGGCTCCACCTTTGGTGTATTTATTTTGCAGGGACATGTCTCAAGACCATCCGTTTGTGCAGGGCCTGCACCTGCGCCTGCACCCGGAGTACGCGGATCAGTTCCACAAGGTGATCCGGGGGAAATTGGAGCGCCACCACCACCTTGAGTGGGCAGTGTTTGAGCAGCTCCACTGCATGCAGGAGCTCAGCGCCGCCATCAGTCACCGCGATTGGCGAACGTTACTTACCATAGACGAGCCCACCTACACGGAGCTGGTGTGGGAGTTCTACACCACGTTTAAGTACGACAGCAAGAAGGCTCAGGATGCCTATGCGGTGAAATTCAGGATGGGTGGCTATCCCAGGGAGCTAACCATTGACGGGTTGGCCTACGCCTTGGGGATCGAGTACCACCCATTCGATCGCCATGAGATCGAGATCGCCAACCCGACCGACTGGAACCAGGACGGGTTCTACCGCAGGATAGCCAGGCGCGCTCATAGATATGACTACTTCAATGCTGGCCAGACCTACGTCAGCACCCTCAAGCCGGAGTGGCACATCCTGAACCTACTGATCACCCGCTCCATCGTCCCCAACGTCACCGGCTCGCATAAGATTCCGAAGCGGGTGTTGTATGCCATATACTCGATGGGGTACCCGGAGCACATGCTCCACTTGGGTTCTTTCGTGGCCACCATCTTCTCCCGGTGCCACGGGAAACCCACCCATCTCTACTGTGGTCCCCTGATCACCCGGTTGGCGCGCCATTTCGACATCAGCTTCCAGGGGCTTCAGGATGCTTCTGCACGGGGCGGCTCCACCCCCCTCAGCCGGGAAGTGCTCCACAGTGCACGCCTCCTGGCCACTGATGACATCTGCACCTGGGTGGATGGACTTTCTATTCCCCTGAGGAGGTTGTGGATCTCGATGAGGATGAGGAGGACGCTGACTACTCAGGCGAGGAGGTGGATGAGGATGCTGATGATGATGATGACGGGGCCATGGATGCCGATGAGCCGGAGCCCCCGTTCTCTCCACCAGGGTACCTTCAGCCTCGACGGAGACCATCCTCTGGTCCTTCTAGTCCGTCGATGGCTTCTGGCCCGTCAATGGACTTCTTCACGGAGCAGTTCCAGCAGATGGGGCTCTAGTTCCTGCAGCTCGGTCTTCAGAACCAGCAGCTCATGGACCATCAGGTCCAGTTCTACCAGCAGTATTCGGCCCACCAGGCCGAGTACTAGTCCAGGCTGGCGGGTGTTGACGAGCGCCTAGGCCGCTTGGAGACCCATATGGGAGTCACTAGTGCTCTCATGGAGCGGGAGAGAGATCGTGGATGCCGACTGATGGAGTACTCGGAGCACCTGCTCCAGGCTTGTCACCCTCCAGAGGAGCACCACTGGACCACCCGGTGGAATCATTCGCCACCACACCCACCACCGGAGGATGGAGACGACGACCTTATGAACCAGATCAACTTCTCCGGTCTCGGAGGGCCCTAGTGGCATGTTTTGAGTGTTTTTGTCTTTGTCAGCATGCAAACTTTTGTGTCGGTTTAGTTTCTTTTTCTTTTCATTTTTGGATGTTGTACTATTGGGCTGACCATTGGACCTAACGTATTGTGTTTGAGCTCTTTGGTTTCCTTTAGCTGTGCATGTGTTCCCGACTGGTCCTCTCTCCAGTCCGTTTCATCCTGACTGGTCCATTTCCAGTCTCCTGCAGTCCGTACCCACCGGTAACATCGTTCCCCTTTCCTTCCCTCTTCTCCATTGAGGGCAATGTCGATCTTAAGTGTGGGGGGGGGGGATGTTTATCTTTTGACTGCATTAGATCTGTTTGTGTGCTTGGAGCCTAGTCCACTGTCCAAATCTCGAGATTTGAGGGCTCCAAGCACTGCTGTTTGCTTGATGTTTGATCGTATTGGCACAGTGGATGTGATTAGTGAATTGAATGGCTTTTGACTTGATGCATGACAACTTGAGTGTGACTAAGACAGCCTATTATGATGACTGAGATGTGTAGTAGAGTGGTGTAGGGGTTCAGTTTTCAACTGTTTGCTTACCAACTGTGACTTGGTTTTGATCACTTGCTTTTGACAGTCATTTATGCATATAGTTCAGGGAATCAGAATGTGAGATAGAGCATATAGGTAGCCATGTGAGATTTGAGCCTGCTCGTTTCTTTCTTGTGCGATAGTTCCCTCTTCTATGATGTGTAGCATTCACGTTGTCACTAGCTAAGATGATGGAGGCATAGGATTAGCCCACGACCAAATTGACTGTCCTGATGTGTCATATCCCCTAGTCATCCCTTTGAGCCGTGTGTTATCCTTTCTTTCGGTCTACAATGAAAAATCACCCTTTTGCATCTTTTAGAAGGTTCCACAGAGTGGTTTTCATATATTTTCTGCTGTTTCTGCTAAATGTAATGTGAGGGTTGGAGGTAGTGCTTAAAAGTTGGGCATGTGTTTGAAAAATGTGCAGAGGTGGCGGTTCTCTTAAGGAAAAATAAATAAATAAAGATGATCAAAGAAAAAAATGAAAGCAAAAGAGAGCCACCACTTTTTTTTCTTTGTTTTTCTTTCATTTTTTTTTTTCATTTCTTAAGAGAACCACCACCTCTGCACATTTTTCAAACACATGCCCAACTTTTAAGAACTACCTCCAACCCTCACATTACATTTAGCAGAAACAGCAGAAAACATGCAAAACCCACTCTGTGGAACCTGGTAAGAGATGCAAAAGGGTGATTTTTCATTGTAGACCGAAAGAAAGGATAGCACACGGCTCAAAGGGCTGACTAGGGGATATGACACATCAGGACAGTCAATTTGGTCATGGGCTAATCCTATGCCTCCATCATCTTAGCTAATGACAACGTGAATGCTACTTGGAGCCCTCAAATCTTAAGATTCGGACAGCAAACTAGGCTCCAAGCACACATATATAGATTCCAACCGATAAAAAGCACCCCCCCCCCCCACACACTTAAGCACGACATTGCCCTCAATGGAGCAGAGAGAGATAAGTGGAACGATGTTACCGGATGAAAATACTACCGGGGGACTGGAAGTGGACCAGTCAGTGGGAAACAAACGGGATGATGGACAGTTCTGCACTAATCGAACATCAAGAACACACTAGCACACTGTGCATTAGGGATCAGTACCAGACGACCACAAAATAGACAATCCAAAAAAGAAAACGAAAAACACAAACAAACGGCAAACTAAGTTCAAGCTCCGCACACATATGGAGCAAACACAAAAAGTCTGAAATGAAACACACTCAGAGGGGCGACGAGTACAGCCTACTTGTCGCCAAGGTTGTCCAGATCGATGTCATTCATGAAGGCGTCATCATCATCAGCTGGTGGAGGTGGAAGTGGAGAGTCCTCCCAGGGAGTCCTCCAGACTGGCTGCTCGCCCGGTAGCAGCTGGAGCAGGTGTTGCTGGACCTCCTGCATGCGAGCCAGTGTCACCCCCTGCTGGGTCTCCATCATGTTCAGGCGCTCATCATAAGCAGCCATCCACGTCTGATACTCGGCCTGGTGAGCCGCATACTGCTGCTGGAACTGGAGCTGATGGTCGAGGAGCTGCTGATTTTGGAGACGCAGCTGCTCGAACTGGTGAGTGAAGCAGTCCTGGCCGGGGAAAGTGGAGCTGCTACCCCCGTACTCGAAGGTGGTGGGGCGGGGGGCAGTAGCATCATCCACATCCTCGGGGTGGACATCCTCAGCAGCATCATCCTCAGGATCCTCTGGCTGGCCCTCCGTTGGGATCTAAGGTTGAGGAAACCCCAGGATCCACTTGACGCCGCGCTCCTCTCGCAGCAGGTGCATGCTCTTGATCGTCTCTTTGCCAAAGGCACTGGTGCTCCCCTGCTCGATGCAACCCTACAGGGATATCTGGAAGTAGGCGGCCAGGCGGGTGATGAGGGGAGCGCAGTGGAGGCTCTTCAATTCTACTGCACTCTTCTCAAAGGTTCTGGCCACCACAGAACCCAAGTGGAGAGGATGGTCCTCCTGGCGGATGGACTGGATGAAGTACAGGCTTCTCCTGGTGATGGCGCTGACACTTTCCCCAGCTGGAGTGTAGGACTTCGCCAGCAAGTGGTGGAGAATGCGGTTATCGAGCTGCAGGGTGCTGGCCTTCGTCCGCCCTGCCACGAATGGACGCTGACCTGGCTGAGCTAGGTGGGTGTACAGCGTCCTAAAGTTCACGCCCACCGGATCGTTGAGCTCAGTGACGTAGTCCTCACCATCGGCCAGGCTGAGGTTGAGAGCGGCTGCCAACTCGTGGTAGCTCATGGAGCGGGGTACACCGCCAAGCCTGAACTTGACGGCTTCACCGTCTGCCCAATCCTCTATGGATGCGTGCTTGAAGGTCGTGTAGAACTCAAGCACGAGCTCGTGGTAAACCTTCTCGCGGATGGAGAGCAAACGGCGCCAAGGCCGGTTGGTGACAATGGCGGAGAAGTGCTCGTAGCAGTGCAGCTTCTCAAACACCCGCCGGGACAAGCAATGATGCTGCCCAAACGAGCAGGCCATGACGTGCTTAAAACGATCTTGGTAGGGGCCCCTCTTCAAATCCCGGATGAACGGGTGCTTGAGGTCGGGTTTCGTCATGGTCCTGCAAAAGAATAACCCAAAGTGGAACCAAAAGAGCCAAAGAAAAGGTTAACCACACCCCCACACTCAAGAACAGAAAACAGCCGAACCATGGTTTCATCCATAGTTCGGGGGTCAAGAACTCGATCAATCAAGCATAATCTGAGTGGGGGTCTACATTCACGATAAAGTAGGCAACTTAAGGTTCACATCCATAGCAAATACACCCTCAAAGCACATCATTAAGGGCCCCAACCGGTACGCACAACATGGCATTAAAAACAGGCATTTCATCGAACACCTTGTGTGTACTATTAAGTTAAGCATGGAATTGACAAATTTCTTGCACACAAGGGCTCAAACAAGCAAAGGGGACATTGCCCAACACAATTCACACATAAATCAAGCTTTCCCCTCAATCAATTGTACATAATTCACATGATTCAAAGTTGTTCTCTAAACATGCACCCTAACACCCAATTCTCCATAAATCACAAGGTTAAGGTCAAAATCAAACCTCGAGACACAAGTAGAGGTGTAGGGGATGATGAGGGGAAGGCAATGGAAGCGACGAAAAGCCGAAAATCTGCCCGGAAGTGCTCGTCGGAGCCTCGCCGGAGTCTCGCCGGAAATCGCCTCCGGCAACTCAAAATCGGTCCAAATCACCTCAAAATCGAGGGATAGGCCGATAATGGGGAGGAAAGGGTGGGTGTGGAGGTGGTTTGGTGAAAAACCGACCAAAAATGGCCGAAAATCGCCAAAATAGGTGAAGATTCGCGGTTTTCCGGCGAGGGGGAGAGGATTCCGGCGAGGGGAGTCTGATTTTCTGACCACGCAGCTGTGTGGTGCAAATTTATAGCCGCTGGCTCGGCCACACGGGAACGCTCACATGGCCGTGTGAGGTGCACGAGTGCCCGTGTGGGCCGACACGGTCAGGCCGAGGATTTCCACACGGCCGTGTGAAGTTGCATTTAGCCCGTGTGGAAATCACCGAGGCTTCACACGACCAGCCCGAAAATTCCACACGGCCGTGTGAGGTTGCATTGTGCCCGTGTGGAATTCACCGAGGCTTAACACGGCCTGCCTGAAAATACCACACGGCCGTGTGAAGCTTAGGCCTGGCCTTGTGGATTGCCAGAACCCCGAATTTGACATGTTTTGACTCAAAATCGACATTTGACTCTGGGACAACACCTCAAGACTCAAAAACACAAAAAAAAATCAAAAGGGAAAAGGTAAGAAAATGCAAACCTAGGTGGGGTTGCCTCCCCACAAGCGCTTCTTTACCGTCTTTTAGTTGGACGCCAGTAGAGTGGATGCTCAGTGAGGTGAAGGAGCAGGTGCCTCCAAGAGCGGATCCACATCGCTCTTGAGGTACAGCTTCAAGTGGTGGCCGTGCACACGACGAATGTGGCCACCAGCACTCGTCAACTCGACCTGGCCATCCGGCAGGATGCAAGCGAGTGAATACTCAGATGGCCAAGGAGGTCGAGGCTCAGGAGGCAGGACCAGCTCATAGTGGTCTCCGGTTGTCTTGCGAGCAGGCTTAGCTACCTGAAGCTTCGGCCGCCACTCCTCCTTGATCTTATCTTTTGGTAACGGAGTGGATGGGAGTGACGGCGAGGATATGTGAGAGGGGTCCTGCAAAATGGGAGGCACAGAAGAATACACGACAGACTCGTGCTCCTGGTGAGAAACAGCATGCAAAAGCGATGAAGCATGGAGAGTCTTGGCGGTGGCCAGGAAAGGCCGTCCCAGTATAAGGGGCACTTCTGTGACCTCATTGATGTCCAAGACAACAAAATCCACAGGATAAAAGAATTTGCCAACCTTAACCAGAAGGTCTTCCACTATGCTCCTAGGATGAACTATAGATCGGTCAGCTAATTGAAGACTCATCCTAGTCGCACGGGGTTCACCTAGGTCTAGTTTCTTGAACAATTTATACGGCATGACATTGATACTAGCACCTAGATCCGCCAAGGACCTCTCTACATGCAATTTACCGATAGAGCACGGGATAGTAAAACTACCTGGGTCCTTCTGCTTCTACGGAAGCTTGTTCTGCAGAATGGCCGAGCACTCCACGCTGAGCTCCACAGTGGCCAGCTCACTCAGCTTCTGCTTCTTTGAGAGAAGATCTTTCAGGAACTTCGCATACTTCGGCATTTGATATAGTGCCTCCAGGAAGGGCACTTGGACATTTAGCTTCCTAAGCATGGACATGAAGTTCCTGAACTCTGCCTCTAGCCTATCTTTGTGCAACCGAGTAGGGAAAGAGAGTTGTGGGACATACTCCTTCACTACTAGTTGCGGCTTAGGCGCAGGCACATCAACCTCCTTCTCTACTTCTTCTTCAATCACTGGGGACGCTGAAATAGGGGCCTCTCTCTCTCTTGTCCCCGAACAGGTGGATCAGCAGTCATCTTGCCACTCCTGGTTGTGATGGCATTACAGTGGGCATTCGGGTCCTTCGGATTAGGAATGGTATGACCTGGCAAGGTGCCTGGAGCCCTCTACGCCACTGCTTGAGCCACGCTCCCCAGCTGGGTTTGGATATCCTGCAAGACAGCCTGTGTGTTCCTCTGGCCAGCTTTAAGAGCCAGGAATTTACCCGAGGCCTTTTCCATGAATTGCTCGATAGTGTTGAATTTCTGAGCACTAGAACTGGCAAGAGAACCCACCAGATCCCGCAATTCAGCCATCGGATCATTCTGCACTGGGGTTGCAGAGGCTGCACTTGGATGCTGGAAAGATCGCGGATGTGGTTGAGCAGCATGCCCCTGCATGGGCTGGTAGAGAGACTGCTACTGCTGCTGCTGGAATAGCCCCTGTCTGGGCTGATATGGCGGTCTCTGGAAGCCTGGCGACCCTTGGGAGGCTGGTGGTCTAGGATTTGCCCCAGCCTAGGAGAAGTTGGGATGCTGGCGCCACCCCTCGTTGTACGTGTTACTGTAGGGGTCATTGTGCCTAGCATTATTGATGAAGTTCACTTGCTCCTGGGGTATAGTCGACTCCCTCATCGCCTGGAAATCTTCCACAGTGTGATGGGTGCTCTCACACCACTAGCAGTGCATCGCATGCTGCTGTCCGGTCCCGGGAATCATCCTAGATCGATCTATGGCTGAAACCAGCTTCGATACCACCTGCACCAAATCAGATGACTGGGTGGCTATATCATGCACACCTCGCCCTAGTGCTCATCTCGATCTCCTTGCGGCGGCGTTTTGGTGAGCATATTCTCGCCACAGACCGAGTCAATCAGCTGCTTGTCTTCCGGGAAGAGGGCATGGTAGAAGGTGCCCACCTTGAAGGCGTCAGTAAAACCATGGTTGGGACACTTGAGGAAGAGACTGGTGTATCTCTCCCAAGCATCCCGGATGGTCTCATCTTCATCTTGAGTGAAGTGGGTGATTTGCTTCTGCAGGTCCGCCGTCTTGGACGGGGGATGGTAGCGAGTGAGGAACTTGTCCGCTAGGTTGGCGAACGTAGTGATCGAGCCTGAAGGTCGAGTGTCTAGCCACTCCTTGGCCTGTCCCTTCAGAGTAAATGGGAAGTACCTCAGCTGGATGGCATCGGCTGGGACCCCATTTATCTTGATTCCATCGATCAACTCGTGGAATTGCCTCAGATGTGATCGGGGGCACTCCCCCTCCTTTCCACGGAACACCACCGAACCGCGCAACATCGGGATGACCGAGGTGCTCAGCTCAAAGTTGTTCGCTGGCACATGAGAGTGCTGAATGGGTGACCTCATGTCCGCGGCCCTAGCGGTTCAGTAGTATCCCATGGCCTGCTCCTCAGGAATGACCACATCATGGTCTTGTGGGTCGGCCATATCTTCTTCGTCGGTGATTTGCAGCTGTGCTAGCGCCTCCTCCGCAATCAGTCGCGCCTTTAGAGCCCGCTTGAAGTTCCTACAGGTCCATTCAAGCTCCTGGTCTAATGGTAGTAGTTCTCTCGACTGGCTACGGTTCATGCACTACCTGCACACAACCAGCAAAAGCAACCCGTGAAGGCACACAGGTGGAAGAGAGAAAAATGCAGTAAAGAAAAAACTAGAGTAACAAACTTTCACGTTTCCCCAATAACCTAGAGGGTTCCCCGGCAACGGTGCCAAAAACTTGACACGCTAAAACACAACACCAAACTGCGACTAAGTATAATCGCAGTCCGGGAATGCAGTAAAGTAGCAAGTTCTAATGTCAACCCGGGGTCTAGATCTACTGCCTACTCCGTGATTCTATTATCTAGCAAACTAAGTCGAGTGATTGTTGTTTTAACTAAAAGCAGTAAGAAAGCAGGAAATGATTCGATTTTCTGAAGTCAAGGAAGAGTCACTTGGGAATGAGTGCCCCTAGCTCCTTAGTTAGGTCTCAATTGTAATTACCCTGGGTTGATTTACTGTTGATTAAACTGCGGAAGATCCGACAGTAGCTTGGAATCTCTCAAGCTGACCAAGCCCTCTCAGTCCAACTACCCGGCAGGCGACTAACCTTCACCGGGATAGAAAGCTGAGGCTATGAACACAGAACTCCACTACTGGAATTGGATTCCAGTACAAAGCAGTAGATTGACTAACTCTCGTATAACCAATCTACCACTACCGAATGATGAAGCTCTAACAACCTAATCAGATTCTATCTATCTCAGGTTGCAGCAGAAATCAAGAAAAGCTTATCAGACTTCAATTAATTCAATGAATCATGCATCATTCGATTATAATCAAATAGTATAACAATCCCAAGTCATTACAATCAAGATCCCTAACACATGGAACTAGGGTTCTTCATACCCAAGTGAGAGAAAGTCCTACTCCATAGAGAGAGAGGGGAAAACAGAATACAAAGCAGTCATACTCATAACCATGGGAAGAATCTGCTCTGGGATGATGATTTTCACTCCTATGATGATCTCCAAGCTTGATTTGATGAAACCCAGCTCCAAAACCACTCTTAGGATGTGTTCTTCGCACTTTCTCTCTCTAGGGCTCTGTTTTTGCTCCAAAAATTCGATCCTCTCACCTTTTGCTCGAAATTGGGTTAAAACCCAGCTTTTCCCGATCACACGGCCAGGCCACACGGCCGTGTGGCTTACCCAGCTGCCCATGTGATTGCCAAAACGCGGCGTTTCGAATAAATGGACTTCAGGCTACCTACACGGGCAAGGGCACACGACCGTGTGGAATCTCCAGCATGCCCGTGTGAAGCCTCGCTAAATCCCACACGGCCACATTGGTGACTTGCAAGGCCGAGTGGGTTTTAGGAGTGCCCGTGTGGCTTCCTCAGCGCCTCGCCACACGTCCGATCTTCGTCCAATCGACCCCAAACTCGCTCCCAAACCTTCATTCACGTACTAGGACCTGAAATATCACAAACAAGAACAACCTAGCGTGAAATCGGCCTAAAACACGAGAATCAACATCTTAAACGGCTCAAGAATTGGGGTAAAAACATGTGCAATTAACGGTCTATCACATCCTCAGTCTCAGATAGATGCACCAGACGAGCATCCCCAGTCTCGGATAGATGGTTTGTTCGGTACACAGGATCAGGATGACAGAGATCAGCCTCAGCACGATCAGGGCAGGCCAGTACGGGACAGACATGCACCGTTGTGTGGTACTGGCGGTCATCTTGTGGATCCTCTTGGTGGTGGTCGTCGTGGTGGAGGTCGTTAGTATTATTATGTATGATGGTGGACTATTTATTTCATGTCTTGTAGGATTATTATGTATGATGGTGGGCTATTTATTTCATGTCATGTAGGATTATTAAGTATCATGGTGGACTACTTTTTATTTCATGTCATGTATGATTATTATGTATTATGGTGGACTATTTACACACTCAATCGTTCAAACCATAACAACATCGATTAATCCATTACATATACGTCGAAAAACAATAAAAAACATCAAACAATTACACACTCGCACGTTCCAACCATAACAACATCAACCCATTACATATACCTCGAAAAACAATAACAAACATCAAACAATTACACACTCGCACGTTCAAACCATAACAACATCAAACAATTACATACCATGTCTATTACCACTACTTCCTCTTCTACCACCTCTCACACGTCTACCACTTCCTCTTCGTTGGTTCTCACTGCCACTTGCTCCTCCACCATAAGTTGATGCATCATGTCCATCTAGTTCCTCTCTTGGCCAATTCATCTCGTTGTGAATTCTTGTTGTTCGTAGCCTCCCCGGTTTCCTAATCATGTGCACATTAGGATGGAGAGTAGAATCATTGTGCTTCTTCCACCCCTTAGGTTCACCAAGAGGTGTGAAACTTGTCCCATAACAAGCCAATACTGTTTCCAGCTTATAGATGTCATTTACAAACCTATACGGGTTAGCCCCCATTCAGTTGCAAGCTGCAATGGCATGAGAGCAAGGAATTTTATTTACTTGGAATTTCCCACAAGTGCAAAATCCCGCTCGATTGTGGTCATCGAAATGCACTGTGAGTGTGTTCGAACCCGTCATGTTGAAATTGTTGGGAGGAGTCTGTACTACATAGATGCCCTGACGTCGATCAACCCCCGTCACGGAATGTCCCACTGCCTTTTGTGACCATGTCTTCATCTTCTCTTCGCACTTGATTGTGTACTGTGAAGATCCACTTCTGATTTGTGCTTCTGTCTCCAACCTCATCTTATCGAATTTCTCCAATAATCGCCAATAAGTATGTTGCACAAGAGAAGCTATAGGAAGTGAACGAATACCTTTGAAAACACTATTGATGCTCTCTGCCATGTTGGTCGTCATCATAGACCATCGAGTCCCACCATTATAGTTATCATGTGCTAAGCTCCAACGAATTTAATTTTGATCCACCCATTTATCACAAAAAATATTTCTTTCAGCGGCCATCTTCTTAAATTGCTCAACTTGACGATCGAACTTCTCCAAGCGTTTTTCTCAGGCTAACAAAATAAATAACCACAAGAGTTAGATAAATTCATGATAATATTAAATTAAATTAAATAATATGTTGGAGTGTCAATCAATAACGATGAAGAGACTTACCGACTCGAAACAGTTGGTTATACATAATTTTGCTTTTTGTCTTCTTTTTCAAGTTGCTTGCATAGTGTCGCATGCACCACCTCCACTCCCAACCTCTTCCGATGTCACCCATGGCTTCATAGAGTCCCGCATGTCTATCTGAGATGATGCATACGTCATTTCGATCGGTCAAACCTTGAACGTGATTTATAAACCATGGCCAACTTTCAGTATTCTCGCTCTCCATAATGGCAAATGCTGCTGGAAAAATCTTCTTCCGGCCATCAAATGAACTCGCCATGAGTAGCACTCCTTTACACTTTCCAGCAAGAAAGGTTCCATCAACAACCATGACTCCTGGACAATTCTTGAATCCATCTATACAAGGTCCATAAGCCCAGAATACTCGCTGAAAGATCGAATGACCTGGTTGAGCTGAAGGAACTCTTATCCAATCAATAACTGATGTTGGCATTTTTATCTTTACCACCCGCAAGAATGTTTGCAAATAATCATAGGATTCTTCCCAATTTCCATGCAACTTCTCCAATGCTCTTTGTTTCCCATACCAAGCCTTCTTATAAGTAACTTGCATATTAAATTTATCTTTCATCTCGGCTTGCACAGTTAGAACACTCAGATTAGGTTGGGCACGTACCAAATGTTTCACTGACTCAGATATAACGTCGACATCAAGATGGCGATGATCTGTCGGTTGAGTCGTATTGCTACAAGAATGCACCAACTCGACCTTCCTCACAGTCCATTCACTTCCAACGTCTCGACATCCAAACCGCACCATCCAAGGACAATTTTCATCCTTATGCTTCAAGCATCTAACCTTCCAGATTGAAGGTGACGACTCCACCACGCCATACTGAAAGTTGCGTTGTAGTGCGTTGTGTTTAACCGCCACCTGTGCAGCTTGTTTCGAGTGAAATATCTGGCCTTTGTAGAATTCCCCTTCAAAACCAGTAACGATAGGCATTGGAATTACCCCATATGAATCAACATATGATAATTCATCATCCTCTTCAGTAGCCTGCAAGTAAAAATATGGAGGAAAGTTAGGCTGCTCTTCTTCCCCATCTTCCTCCTCCTCCTCCTCCTCCTCCTCGTCGTTGTCCTCATAATCATGGTCAGATGGCACACTCCATGTATCATTTTCATCCTGATCAGCCTGACTAATCTCAGCATGTACCTCAGCACCCAAACAATAAGGATTTTGTGCCATAAAATTGAAAAGCACATTCAAACAATCATCATCCACAATAGGCATCGCATAATGAAATAGAACACCATTCTGCCATTCTGGAAGACGGTAAGTGAAACCTGTGATCATATCACTATCTTGTACTGCTTCGTCTCTACGTCGTATTCTCGGGATTAGATTCTAACAAAATTGATGATATGTCACCCGACATGGAACTGTCAACTGAAACCTTCTACCACCAACGAAATGAACGCCGAAATTGTCGTCTACTTTCTCCGATTTCCACCAAACAATTAGTTCAAATTTCCTAAAATCACTACATAACAAACAAATGCACTAATTACTATCTAAAAAAAATTATAATAGCATTTTAATAATATAATTACAAAAATAAATGTCTCTTACCTAGCCATCTTTGCAACAACCAGCAGAGCTCCTCCCTCTCGTTTTCGTAGAAGTTTTTGGTATGGTGATACTGAAAGAGGAGAATGGAGGAGAAAATATATATGCTAGAGTGGGGTAAAACACAGGTCGAATCCGCATGAGACTAATGCGGGTCCGCTGAATCCATGCGTTTCCGCACCAGTCCCACGCGAGCCGCACCAGTTCTACGCGGGTCCACACAAGTCCATTTTGGATCCGCATTTCAAACTAGTAAAATTAAGTCTCCTGCGAGCCCGCATCTCTTTCCCCACAAAAACACAATAGCTTAGTTTGGCCCTGCTGTAGCTTTTGCAGAAGCAGCTTCTGGCTGGAGCTTTTAGATAAGTACTTTTCAAAAAAAGCAGTTTAGTGTTTGGCTGTAAAACTATTAGAAGTGCTTTTTAATATGAGCGGTTGTGTAAAATGACTATAAAGGACTTATAATATAAAATATAAATAAAAATTCGAAACAATAAAAAGTAGTCAAAATGGATCTTGTTAGATTTCTTTTATATTAAATAATATGATTTTATAATTTATTTTATTTTTAAAATGATATAAATGAAGGAAAATTATATTTTCTGAAATAAAATTAAAATATGGTAAGGATAATCTTGTATTTTCAAAACAGCTTTTCGCAGAAGCTCCAAATCGGAGCTTCTGCTTTTATGTTATACAAAAGCGCTTTTCGGCTTTTCAAAAGCCGAGCTTTTAGAGGTGTTTGGCCCTGCTTAAGCTTTTGAAGCCGAAAAGCACTTCTAAAAGCCGGGCCAAACATAGGCAATATCTGTGTAAATATATTTAAAACCACAATATTGGTGGTAAATAAAAAAAAACAATATTTTGGGAATTCTCCCGCGAATCAGTCTGTGACTCTTTGTCCAACAAATTTCTCTGGGTTAATTGCATGGTTGGTCACTGAGATTACAAAAAACGTTCATGTTTGGTCACTGAAAATATTTAAATTCAATCTTGGTCACTCAAATTAGTTAAATGGTTCAAGTTTGGTCACTCTCCGTCCAACTCCGTTAAATATGTCTGATGTGGCAGTCAACCCTCAAAGTTGACCGTTAACTCGGTGACGTGGCAATTAAAAAATAATAAATAAAATAAATTTTAATCTTCTACCATTTCCAACTCATTTTCACAATAAAGTAAAATAAAATAAAAATGAGTTGGAAATGAGTGACCAAGATTCGGCGGCGGATATTGTGATTGCGATGATTATGGTCAACAGTGATGTGGCGGAAGTCTCATCTGTGAGTGGAGAGATTAGGGAAGTAGCCATTCGGGGAAAAGCTCACCGGCGACGGGTTAGAGTTGTAGACTAAGAAAAACTTTGACGATTGCTTGCTTCTACGGACATTCGCCCGCCCCAACAGCTCCGTCATCTCCCTCGTCGCCTCCCGATACTCCGCCGCGAAATTCGGCGGCGCCCCTCCTCCCTCCCCGCCGCCGCCCCAGAACATGGCCAGGGTCGAATCAACCACCACCTTCATCGCCGCATCGAACACCCCCGTCGCCTCACCGACGCGAATCTCCCGCACCCCCGCCTCAACCGCTCCCCTGCCCAGCGCGTGACACGTGTCCAGGGCCCCACTGCTGAGATCCTCCCGGAACATGACCTTCCGCAGCCCGGCCCAATCGGGGCCGTACGGCAGGTTGGCGAGGCCGATCCCGCCGTAGGTTAAGATCCGGCCCACAATCGGGATCGGGCGGGTCGAGAAGATGGACTCGTTGACCCGAAGGACCTCTTTCGCCAGATCCGGGGAGCTGACCACGACCAGGGATCTGTTGAGGCCCTGGATTGTGTAGATTGGGCAGTGGGTTTCAGCCAGGGAAGTGAGCTGCCGGTGGAGGTCGTTGCGGCGGAGGAACGGGAGGTACCTGACGACCGGCAGCCCACGTGGACCAGGCGGCGATTTGGTTCTTCGGAGATTTCCGAGGAAGTAGAGAACGGCGGCGGATATTGTGATTGCGATGGTTATGGTCAACACTCAACAATGATGTGGCGGAAGTCTCATATGTGAGTGGAGAGATTAGGGAAGGTAGCCATACGGGGAAAAGCTCACCGGCGACGGGTTGAGTTGGAAATGGTAGAAGATTAAAATTTATTTTATTTATTATTTTTTAATTGCCACGTCACCGAGTTAACGGTCAACTTTGAGGGTTGACTGCCACATCAGACATATTTAACGGAGTTGGACGGAGAGTGACCAAACTTGAACCATTTAACTAATTTGAGTGACCAAGATTGGATTTAAATATTTTCAGTGACCAAACATAAACGTTTTTTGTAATCTCAGTGACCAACCATGCAATTAACCCAATTTCCCTCAACAAAAACCAGGTGCTGCCCACAGCACGACAGCGCCGCAGCCTTGAATGTAAAACAAAGTAGTAAACTGGTATCAAATGTCTAAAACCGCTCTCCGCTTCCGTTTCGCTCACGCTCGGAAATGTTTTGGCTGGCGTACAAAAAAGTTTCAGTTCACTCCCTGAAATCTAGACACTATAAATGCTGAAATCCCTGCAACTCCTCGCTATACAACAGAAGAACAGAGACAGCCATTACAGTTCCAGATTTCTTCACGACAGCTCCTCCTCTCTCTGCCGCGATTCTTCAAAAATCAGCACAGCTCACAAAATTCTCCAGCGAAACTTTGCATATTCAAGAAAACGCTGTCGCTGCTACTGCGGCGGATGATCACCGGCGCTTCTTAGAGCTCCTCGAGCGAAGGGAAAATGGCGAAGTTGAGGCACTCGCGATTGCATTCGAAGAAATGGTCGACATTCACATTGGTTCTCTCCATGCTCTTCATGCTCTCGCTCGTTCTCCTCATGCTCTTAGGCTTAGGAATCTTCTCGCTCCCTGTGAGCACCGACGATTCGACTCCCAACGATCTGCCTGCTTCCTACCGCCGCATGGCCGCCGAACGGTAAGCGAGAGTGAGAGCGCGACGGCGGTCTGTGATTGCTTGAGTTTCAGTCAATTAGGTTTCGATTTGATGTGCTGAATTTTTTTTTTGAAACCGTTTTGCGTTGGTGCAGAGATGGCGACGGGCTAGGAAAGCGAGGAGAGCAGTGGACTGAGATCGTTTCTTGGGAGCCTAGAGCTTTCCTGTATCACAATTTCTTGGTGAGTTCATTTTCCGAGCCATAGCTTCTGCATTCGTGCTAGTATGAGATACATTTTGAGTTACAACTGATTCAAATCTAGTTTTCTTCGGAGATTCATAGAACGATTTGCTCACCAGTGTATGAATTCCGTTGCGATAGGATTCTCTTGAGTGCTCGTTAGTTTGAGCTGTTAGCTGATTCAAGCGTAATCTTCATGGTTTGAATTTCGCTGTTGCTTATAATGGACTTCTAGCTTAGATGCGCTTTGCTTTAGGGTGATATAGGTTGTGAAAGTTTAATAGGTTGGAAAATGCATTTGACTGTTTGAGCCGATGGATCCATCTTCTAGGTTCAGCATTCATCATCATAGATTGGAGTTTGCTAGTATGAGATTCCATAGAGAGGAATAGTTCTCTTGTGGTTTTATAATTTCAAGCTACTGATGATTTGCTGTTAGATCTCTTATAGTTTCTGCTATTCGTTTCATAGACTGAGCTTTGCTACTATGCAATTTCATAGAGGAAGAATCTATTGTGTTCTTGGAATGTTGATCAGTAGCTGATAGGGGTTTAATCTTCCTCGTCTTATTACTGGAATTTCGGTAGCTTGGAATGGAATCATAGCTTGGATGCTTGTATTGTGCCTCCTTTCTTTAGACTAATCTAGATTGAGGAGGTTCAATTGCTTAGATAAATGTATTTGGCTGGCTGAGCGATGTATCCATCTTCTTGGTTTAGCATTTATTTCATGTATTAGAGTTAAGCTAATACGAGCTCTTATAGAAGAAGAATTCTCTTGATTTTAGTAATCTAATTTCAAGCTGCTGATTCCAATATGCTTTTCTTCTGGCGTCAGCTTTCATGCATAGATCGAGTTTTACGGGTATAAGATTTAGATAGAGGAAGAATTGTGTTTGTAGTTTTGAGCTGCAGCAGATTCAGTGTAATCTTTGCTTATTTCTGAAATTCGTTTTGTAGTTTCTAGTGGAATTATAGGTTGGTGTTTCCCTTTCTTTAGAGTAATATAGGTGGAGGAAGTTCAATTGATTAGGCATTTAGTAATGCCCTTGTGTGGAGGTCTTCTATGCTGTTCAGTTGCATTGCCTTATTCCATGCTCATTACTTCCAATGATAGTGATTCTTAATACTGGATTCTAATTTCAACAGTCCAAAGAAGAATGTGAGTACCTAATCTCTCTTGCTAAGCCTCACATGACAAAATCAACCGTGGTGGACAGCAAAACAGGGAAGAGTAAAGATAGCAGGTGCTGTTACCTACATTTCCTGAATATTTGGCAGATCTCAGGAGTGTTTGGAATACTTCTTATATTGTTCTTTCTTTTTCATATAGATTCAGTTGATAAGTTAGTTAGGTTGACCTTGCAAAAACTCCTTTTACTTGCAGGGTTCGCACAAGCTCAGGGATGTTCCTGAGGCGAGGACAGGATAAAATAATTAGGGCCATAGAGAAGAGAATCGCAGATTTCTCGTTAATTCCTGCAGGTACGATGCATCTGAAGTATAGATTTCATAAAATTAGGGCTTCCAATGATGAAAGGTCATGGGGTCTAAACCATCACAACCACCATTTTTTCCAATGTTAGTATCAGCTACATCCGTAACAATTTCCAGTGTCCCCTAGACTGTGCACCTTTCTGCTTCATGGAAATAGTTCCATTATATGCAGACAATGGCGGAAGAATTTATTAAATGTTTTTGTATATTGCACTAGACTTCCATTGATAAATTATCGAAAGCATCCTCAGCATTCAGCTCTATGTTTCCCATATCAATGTTATCCACTTCATAAAGCCTATCCCATTTCTCTCCTACCCATTTCTCTCCTATTGTGAGGTGCTTCACTCATTGTATGAATTCCATGTCACTATATACTGCAGATAATGGTGAAGGACTCCAAATCCTCCACTATGAAATCGGTCAGAAGTACGAGCCACACTTCGATTATTTCCTTGATGAGTTCAACACCAAAAATGGAGGGCAGCGGACTGCTACTCTGCTAATGTATCTGTGAGTGTTATCTTTCCTATGGTCACCATGTTTTCATCGCTCTGTTGGCGTACTTATCTGCCTTCTGCCATATTGTGAAACATTACTGTGACTTCCTATTCACTGTGTCTCTGGTGTTTCGATCCAGGTCAGACGTTGAAGAAGGAGGCGAAACCGTCTTTCCTAGTGCTAAGGCAAATTCCAGTACGGTGCCATGGTGGGATGAACTGTCTGAATGTGGTAAAAAGGGTCTTTCCCTGAAACCGAAGATGGGGAATGCTTTGTTATTTTGGAGCACAAGGCCCGATGCCTCGTTAGATCCTTCCAGTTTACATGGTATATCTACTCTCTTTTATATGCCAACTGTTGAAAAAAAGAAATCAAGTATTTCTCTCTTTTCTGAAGTGCATTTCGTTGGTTTGTCTCAGGTAGTTGCCCAGTGATTATAGGGAACAAATGGTCAGCTACCAAGTGGATGCACCTCGGAGAGTACAAGGTCAGATAGAAGGTAACTGCTGTTTCTTAGTGGAATCTTCCTCTAGTTCAAAGCAATGTGAAATTTCAGCTGCTGCTCGCTGCCCAAAGTGAAAATGTGAATCGAATTTTCTAAAAAGAAATAGAATAATTTCTTTGTATCATTGGGGAGAAATCGTTATGTTATCAAAAGCCTTCATGAATTGTAATGCCCGAGTTTTTGCTACAACTTTAGGAACTGAAATCCCTAAAATTAGTTAGGTTTTAGGTTTTAGTACCTTGTTATGAAGGTAAAGTTTTATGTGATCGGGGTTCAGGAGAGCTAATTTGTTTCAATCAGCGGTTTGTATTTAACTATTTGTGATGTCTCTAACAAGCTTATGGTTGTTTTGATTTCATCCAGCTGCAGAAGTTGGTGTAGATTGTAGACTGCTTCATTCTCTACCTCGAAGCACAGAGAAGAGCCAGTACCATACAAAGAGATTTTGCTCCATTTTGAATAACTTTATTTCTTGTTTTTGCTTCCATCAGGCCAGGGCTTTGGGTGGTGTTAGATGTTGAGGAAATGTTGTATACTAGTTGTTGTTCAATAGTATCTATTAGGTGTCCGACATCGCAGGGTCGCTTACACCGTCTGATTGTATTGCAACAATCCGAAAACCTTGTGCCCGTAATCAAAATTCTTATACACACCTGGTTGATCAACAGCTCGACGTCTTGATGCCTAAAGCACTTGTTTCCTGAAAGCTGCTCCAGTTTGCCTAACCACACCGGACCAATTAGCCACAGAGTCCTCTCATGGCGCCTTCTTCCTTCGACCTGCCCCATTTTGTACTCGCAAAGGAACCTTTTTAAGGTAAGGCTCTACTTTAGTACCACATCGGTAGACAACTACATTTTTCACTTGATAAAATATAAAAATGGCAGCTTCCCACTCATCCGAGGCCGATGATGATATAGTATGCGCAATTTTATTGTTGCTTGACTGTTGAATGATACATCTTTCTACATTGGGTAATTCTGAGTCCTCTCCTAATTGTTTTCTCGTTTAACATGATCATCATTTGAAGTTTTTACTCCTTAACACACTCAAATTATGATAAACAGCTACCGAAGTACAACAGAGAGACTGAGTTATCCAAATCCGATAATACCATTACCTTGCTGTGAAATTATTTTTGGTACAGACACTACTAGATATTATTTTGCATATGCAAAATGTGAGATGTTTCAGAAGAGATGGGTGGCGACTAAGAACATGGAGATGAAGAGGGGCAGATAGTAGTAGCTAGAGCGGGAGACGATTAATCGAGCGGTGGCGCCGCTGGTGGCCACCGTGTAGTTGGCGGTGCTGAAACTGGTCATGGACTGACAGCCGCTGTGGATGGCGTTGGTGAGGGCGGAGACGGTGGCCTTGTTTGAGAACCAGAAGTCCCTCTTCACCAGCGAGATGCAGTAGAGAACGTCGGTGGTGTGTTTCCAGCACCCTCCTTCCTTGCAGTACTCTCCCACCTCTGTGTCGTTCACGTCCACCACTCCTGCCAGAGTCAGCACGTCTTTTCCCTCGCAGCTCTTCGAGAACTGAGAAGTACACATGTAAAACAAAAGGAGAGGACACGGCGCATGTCTAATTAGCACGTCCTAACGTCATTGGATTCGAGAACACACTCACGGGGACGGCTTACATTTTGCATGCAGTCGTATGCGCTTCTCCACTCACAGAAGGGGCTTAGGTTGACGTTGGTCAAGGGGTCTGCAATTAATGCATCATTTACATGGTGTTAGAGGGGATTAATAGTAAGGAGACAGAATTCTGCAATTTTGGATAGTTATTAATGTTGGATTTACTTTCTGCAGTGGCACAGAGGGGAAAGAGGAGGAAAGCTACGGCAATGGAGAGGCAAAGAAAGCTGGTGCGGTAGGCTGCGATGCCCATGGTGCGTATTTCCTGTGTAAAAGCTCGGCCTGCCTTCACCGTGGATTGTGGGAGAGTTGAACGAGGAATTTCCAGTACTGCTATTTTAGTTACTTTGTGTTGCGGAGGCATATATAGTTGTAGATGGAGGATTGGGCTTCAGTCGATTCTACCAACACAGGAAAGGAACAGACAGAGCCAACTAGCACAACACCATCATCAGACTTCCAAACAAACCAACATCGGATACATCATTTATCCAACGTAATATCCTCGGAGATTACCATGGTGGAAAATGACAGAATCTTTGGTGATCCACGTCACCAACATCATTTGGTAGCTTCATATGCTACATATAATAAGCACTCCACTTCTGCAGTAGAAGCTGCGAAAAATGACTGGCAATGCATCAATTCCCTACTTTGAGAGAAGAAGAACAAAGTAGCTCGATCGATAGGAAGAGTTCTAATGACTTATATAAGCACGAATTTAGAAATTTAGCAAGCATTTTAAGCTAGTATACTAAATCTGAACTGTTAACCTACCCTAAACTCTGAACTATAAACATTAAATCCTATATCTTGAACACTAAACCTTCTAAACATCAATTGTAAAGACTAAATCCCATCGTGAACCCTGAACCTCCTAAACCTTAAACCCTAACCCTATAATTATCAATTCAACCACATATAGAGTCTACAATATATTATTAGACTATCCTTGTGAAACTGACATAATAAAAAGGAAAATTTGATAGAGCTAAACCGTAGACAGAGAGATGGAGGAAGTTCCTTACTTGCAATTAATTTAACACTACCCATGTACACCAAAGAGACCCTTGTTTCTCTTGGGCAAGAAAGATTAGAGATGCTCCAACCCCACAAAGTCGCGGCTAATCAAGCTTTGCTATGCAAAACCAGAAATCAGACCAGTTCTGAAGGAGAAGAAGAAGAAGTGTCGAAGGTAATTAGCAAAACGCAGCTGGAATTAACCATAGAACATCAAACCCTCTCTATCTCTCTCTGTTTTTTTCTCAGCCATTGCTTGCAACCTCAGGCACAGCATGATCTTCCACCACCCTCACGCACTTTGGATGCAACTCATACCCACAATCCAAACACTGGTACGCCCACCCTACCCCTTGCTCCTCACAATTGCAGCATATGAACGCCCCGCCGCCATTCTCCTGCGACACCAAGTTCAGCTCGTGCCTGTGCCCACCGTGGAGCTTCTTCCTCGGCAAGTCCCTGGCCTCTTCATCCACTTGACTCTCCAACAATTCCACCTTCGATTCGGTGAAGGGAAATGCATTCTCCTGGTACAGGTTTATGAGGCTCCTCCCCTTCGCTGTGACGGTCCTGCCGTCGGGACCCAGGATCACGAGGCAGGGGATCCCCTGTACGTCGAAGTGCTTCGCGAGGCTCCTGATGTTGGCGTCCCCAAAAGGGAGCGCCAGCCACGGCATCAAGGAGAAGTAGGAGGCGTACGATTCGTGGTTGCGATCGCTCGACACGAACACGATCTCGAAGTCGTCTTCGTCGTCGTCGTTGGCCTTGATCTTGTGGTAGATTGGGACGAGCTTTGGGGTGAACTTCTCGCAGGGCAGACACCATTGAGCCGAGAAGTAGAGCCCGATCGTTTTGCCTACTAGTGATGCTACCGGCACCTGCAGGCAGTTGCATCCATAAGTTCAAATTACGTAACAACAAGGTATTGGTCTAGTGATAAATAAACGTAGCAATTACGTCTAGTCCGAATCGCCCACCAATTTATCTATCTCCATCTCCATCAATTTGAAAGCTATGCAAAACCTTTTAGTACCTGTCTCGCTCCATGGTGACTCAAAACGTAGTCTCGATCACGATTGGTCAACAAATTAACGAGCGTCTGGCTGTCATGCTTCTCCTTCTCATCTTTCTCTAGCTGCTCCAGCTTCTGCTTGGTGAATGGAAATGCATTCACCCCGAATCGATGCAACAATTCGACGCCGTTTTTTAGCGCATTTTCCTCGACATCTTTCCCTGACCCGGGCTGCAGGATCACAAGGCAGGGAATCCCTTCGATCTCGAATTTCCGAGACAACGACTTCTTGGTCTCGAGATCGGAGAATGGGACCGAGAGCCAAGGCATCCCTGCACGGTAATTGTTGAATGCGTTCAGGTCCTCGTCGCAGGAGACGAAAACGATCTCGAAATTGGGCTGGTTTGTAAATTTGAGCTGCTGGTAGGCGCCAATCAGGAACTGGTTGAAGTTGCGGGATGGCGGGTACCAGTTTGCTGAAAAGTATAATGCCACTACTTTGCCTTCTAAGTCGGAGATTTTCGCCTGCGAGAAAGAAATATGGAAATGTGATGATCAATACATAATCTCTGATGACAGAATTAGGAAGTATGGAGTTATACTCACTATGTGTGGCCTAATTACTTAGTCATGGAGACAATTGTGCTACAGATTCCTACTAAACAATCCTATGATTTCAAAACATTTGTAAAACAAAAACCTCGTAACAATGATTGTTTGGTTATTCATTTGCAGCTTTCTACTGTTACGTGCTCGATGGCGCTTTGTGAGAACGTACTGACAGGCACTTGGTATAGGTAACTGTGCACAGACGAACTCCGATCGTTGAATCGAAACAATGACAATTTTGCGCGTCCGATCCAATAACTTTAAGCACATGTGAGTACGTGCTCCCAAGTCGACCATGAGCACAGTAACTTTTTTGCGTAGAACAACAATTATATCATTTGTTCAACTATATCAGTACTAGATCAGTACCTTCACAAATCACTACCTTGTATTATTAATAACTAGATTGTACCCCGACCTGTTGGCCGGTTGCACTATGATGATACTAACTAATAAAGTTTCAAAGTTTAAATTTCAGTAACTGCAATTCTATTATATTTGTGCTAAGATTATATGTCAATGTCATGCGAATTAACAAATAACGATATCAATTTTACTAAAAGAATTTTCCTCATTATAGTTGCAAAAATAATCGTTAGCACCTCTTAATCAACAATCTTCATCATAAACTCTGCTACATTCGTCATCCATAGATGCTTCACAACAAAGGATATTGCCTCATTCCATCAATGATTATGGCATTTGCCATGTAATCACCAAACTCTATGTAATATTTGAACTTGATAAATATTTTTTTTAATCTGTAATTGTTTGTTGCCTGAATAACTTGTAATTTCTCAAAAGTGTAAAAATATTTGTTCACTTATTACAACCCAAAACCCCTAAGGCTCAAACTGACCACCAACATAATAAGACACCATAAGACACCATAGTTATTGTTAATTAACTCAATGTGGTCACATAAGTAAATAAATTTCTATTGCATACTGCTCATATATGTTCATCAACTGCCAGCAATGTACTCCACACTCCATCGTATTTTTATATACATTATTGGAGGAAGTAAGCCTTAGGATGAACCGGATAGGTGGAGAAGAATAAAGAATAGTTATTAAATACTTTGTTTAATACAATATATATGGTCGTACAAATTGTATCAGTTTAAACCTTTTGTATTCGTAATTTTGTTAACCTGTTTCATTTTTTTTTCTTGTTCATTTGATGGTTCTCGTACTAAACACATATAAAACCGTATAACACGTTTAGTATCTGTATTTAATGAATTATATTGCTAATTGAACTATTATTTATGGTGGTGTCTTCGGTGCACTCACTTTTTTGTGTGCATTCTAGGGCTGGGAATCCAGACTAAACCGTATGGGAAACCGCGGTCTAGACCGTATCGTATGGTTTGGTCTGGACCGTGAGACCAGAACTATGGTCTGGTCTGGTTTGCAGTCTCCTCCCTTAGTGCGTGGTCTGAAGTGGCCTGGACCGCGGTCTACCGCAGTAAACCGTAACAGACCGCGACACCCTACCTACTACCTTGGACAAAAATAACATTAAATTGAACCTCCATATGTGTATTTGAAGAACAAAGTTAGTTGATTCTTCATCTAGTTGAGAGCCAACAAATTGCAAAATGATCGCTTATATGTTATCTCCTTATCAAAGTACCACACAAAAATCAGAAAGACTCATAAATAATATTCACAGATAATGTCTAGACTATGGAGTCGATAAAAATTAAACACTACAAAAAAATTCGTTCACCTTGATGAGATAAGAAAAATTATTGAGAGATACGCGACCATCTTAGTGGTTCGAAATTACCTCGACCTCATCAAAAAGGTTATCAACTGGGAGAACCTTCGGATCACTCGAGAGAGGAGAGAAGCGGTAGCACAAAGAGGAATAGGGAAATAAGGCTATTTGAAAATTGAAAAAACTCACTTCTATCCTCATATTTCTTCTCATTTAATATGATAACAATTTTTTTGTTTCACTACAATATTGGTCACTAGATTTTTTTTATAGATACCGGCGTAAAGGATACGCTGTGTTTTAGTAGGGACCATTTTGACATTTTGCCACTATGGTTCCTACGGCTTAGCCCTAGGTTTTGTGGCATTAGGGTTAAGTATTTATAGGTTGCATATTCTCCTTGTAATTTGTACGCAGCAGTCATAATAATAAGAAAGAACCGAGAAGAGTTTCTTCTCCGTGGATTAGTCCCGTTCACATCGAACGGGGATACCACGTAAATCGTTTGTGTTCTGCGTTACTTTTCAGTTTTTACATGGTATCAGAGCAGGTCCTTTGACGATCCAAACCTATGACGGATACTAGTGGAACTGCCGACGTGAACAACAGCACCATGGTCCTCGGTGCGAATGGTGGCGGGTCTGGTGGAACAGCACCGTCGAGCATGCCGGCGGCCTTGAGAGTTCTAGCATCGGACAGTCCGGGTCAGCTCTTTGTTGGGGAGCTACTGAACGATTCGAATTACGATGAATGGGTGACAGATATGTCTGAGGCCCTCATCGCCAAAAACAAGATGGGCATTGTTGACGGGACTGTCACAAAGCCGACGAATGAAGAATGGATTGGAGCTTGGCTTCAAAGCGATGCCCTAGTCAAGGGTTGGCTGAAAACAGGGATGGAGAAGGATGTGCGTAACTCAATTCGCTATGCTAAGACAGCTAGGGAAATTTGGGTGGACTTGGAAGCGCGTTTTGGCCAGAGCTCGGCACCGCGCGCGTATGAGCTGCGACAGTCGATGGGTCTGTTGCGACAAGAAAAGCTTTCGGTTTCTACGTTCTACACCAAGCTCCGTGGTCTTTGGGATGAGATGCAGACGATTAAACCTACCCCTAAATGTATCTGCGGCTTGTGTACTTGTGATATTGAGAAACGGGTCCATGACAACCTAGAGAGCGACAGGTTGTTTGATTTCCTCATGGGGCTTGATGATTCATTCTCGACTGTGAAGACTCAAATATTGTCCATGAAACCTACGCCTAACATTGGGGAAGCCTACCTGTTGGTTTCCACGGAGGAGCAGCACAAAAACATTGCTGCTAGTCGTCGTCCCGTAGTGGATGCGGCAGCTTTCCAAGTTCGGCAAGACCGTGAGGGTCGGCGTGATGACAAGGGCGATAAAGGGGAGAAGATCCGCTGTCCGCATTGCTTGAGGTCTGGACACACCAAAGAGAACTGTTTTGAGCTTATAGGTTATCCAGATTGGTGGCAAGAAAAGAAGGGGCGGTCAACGGAGAAGAGTAGCAAGCGTCCACAACGGAAGGAGACACCTCGAGCTGCCCAGGCTTCCGCGCCTTCTGCGGCTGGGATTAAAATCCCAGGTCTCTCTGGCGAGCAAGTTCAACAACTCGTCCAGTTCCTAAGTCAGACAGGTAGTCAAGGCGCTCCTTCGAACCCAGAAGCCACGGCAAACATGGCTGGTAAGGAATTCTGTTCTACTGAGTGGGTTATCGACTCTGGTTGCAATGAGTATATCACCAATGATACTAGTATATTGGAGAATTCAGAAAATGTCACAGGTTATCTTCCGGTTAAATTACCTAACGGTGAGAGTATTCCGGTAACCAGAATTGGAGATGTTAGGCTGTCCCGAGGGATGAAACTCAGTCACGTGTTGAATATACCACTCTTTAAATGCAATCTCCTATCTGTCAGCAGGTTGACGAAAGATTTTGACGTAGCATTGATATTTTTGCACGATTTTTGCGTCGTTCAGGACTTACACTCCAAGAGGATGATTGGTAGTGGGAAGCTTCGCGACGGTCTTTATTATCTTCAGTTGTTTGGGGGCAACAGATCGAGGGCCTTGGCTGCGTCCATTGGTGGTCAACGGATGGATGAAATTTGGCATTCGCGTTTGGGGCATCCATCAGCAGAGAAAACCAAGTTTTTGTTTGATTCTATTCAGAATAAATGCGCGATTGACTCTTGTGATTCTTGTATTCGCGCGAAGCAGACTCGACTTCCTTTTCCTAAGAGTACTATCAAGACTACTCGTTGTTTTCAGATGATTCATGTGGATATTTGGGGTGGTTTTAAGACCCCTACTCATGATGGTGCTCAATATTTTTTGACTATAGTTGATAATTTCAGTCGAGCTACTTGGATTTATTTGATGCGGTATAAGTCTGAAACAGAACGGTATCTTGAATTGTTTCACAATATGGCTCACACTCAGTTTCAGCAGGAAGTTACTCGTATTCAGGCCGATAACGGGATGGAATTTCAGACTGATCGACTGCGATCTCTCTATGAGGCTCGCGACATTCTTCTTCAGACTTCATGCACCGATACCCCACAGCAAAATGGGGTGGTTGAACGTAAACATCGTCATTTGCTAGAGACTGCTCGTGCCTTGATGTTTCGTGCGAATTTGCCGTTAAAATTCTGGGGCGAGTCGGTTCTTACTGCTACTTACTTGATCAACAGGTTGCCTTCCAAGGTTCTTGGGAATCGTAGTCCGTATGAACTTCTTTTTGGTCGTCTTCCGACTTATGATCATCTTCGAGTGTTTGGGTGCTTAGCCTATGGTAAGGACACGCATAAAGGGCTCTCGAAGTTTGCTGAACGTGGTCGTCCTTCTGTTTTTGTTGGCTACCCCGCGCATCAGAAGGGCTACCGCTTATGGGACCCTGCGGCTCGGAGATTTTACGTTAGCCGCGACATGATATTCATTGAGCATGTTTTTCCATTTCATGTTTCGGCTGGGAGCTCTGTAGCGCCCTCGGCCGCTGTTCCACAGGCCCCTTCCCCTCCCGTCGTTGATATTCCTCCTGATGATGACGTGTTTTCTCGGGAAGTGGCAGCTGTGGCCGATGAACATGACTCAGCTGCTTCTGATTTGGAGCATGACTCCTTGGAGGTGGATCCTCCCGATGCAGCAGCGAGGACGTCGCCAGAAGTGCCACCCGTGCGCCGCAGCTTGCGCACACGCACGGTACCTCGTCACCTCGACGTATATACGACGGATTTACCACCTTCAAATGTGCCTCATCCACTTGAACGCCAGGTCAGCTATCATGCTTTCTCCCCAGGCCATCAAGCTTTTCTTGCTTCCGTGTCACAGGTTCCCGAGCCTAATCACTTTCATGAAGCCATTCGCCATATTGAATGGAGAGCAGCCATGCAACGTGAAATGAAGGCATTGGAGGCGAACCATACTTGGTCCCTTGTGGAATTACCTCCGGGAAAGAAAGCCATCATTCCTAAATGGGTCTATAAAATTAAATACTTGCCTGACGGGAGCGTGGAGCGCTACAAGGCCCGGCTTGTCGCCAAAGGGTTCACGCAAGTTGAGGGCATTGATTATCATGATACGTATGCCCCGGTAGCCAAGCTGGTCAGTGTTCGAGCTTTACTGGCTGTTGCCGCTGTTCGTGGGTGGGCTGTTCATCAACTTGACGTGAACAACGCTTTTCTTCACGGTGATCTTGAGGAGGAGGTCTACATGAAGATTCCTCCGGGATTTGCTGCTCCTGGTGACACACGAGTTTGTCGCTTGCATAAATCCTTGTACGGTTTGAAGCAAGCATCACGCAACTGGTATGCAAAATTCACCTCGACTTTGTTAGAGATGGGTTTTACTCGCTCTCGTGCTGATTATTCGATGTTTGTTCGACGAACTGCTACTAGCTTTGTCACTGCCCTTATCTATGTTGACGACGTTGTTCTTGCTGGTGATGACGATGTTTTTATTCAGACAGTTAAGGATACCCTGGATGCTCAGTTCGGCATCAAGAATTTGGGTCCTCTTAAATATTTTTTGGGGATTGAGGTTGCTCGTTCACAGAAAGGTATTTTCTTGAGCCAGCGTAAGTACACACTTGATCTACTGCAGGATGCAGGGCTTACGGGGGGGCGCCCGAGTTCCACGCCCATTGAACAGAATCATCAGTTAACCCGTGCTTCTCCAGTCACTGCCAGTGACACTGCCTCGTCTCCTGAGGTTGACCAGTCGGCCTATCGACGTTTGATTGGTCGTTTGCAGTACCTGACGGTCACTCGTCCTGACATCGTCTATGCCGTTAATGTTCTTAGCCGCTTTGTGCATGACCCGTCTCCTGCTCATGTTGTTGCTGCAGACAGGATTCTCCGTTATCTTAAGAATGCCCCAGGTCAGGGTATTTTGCTGCCTTCTTCTGGTAATCTTCAGTTGACAGCATATTGTGATGCTGATTGGGCTGGCTGCCAGCTTACTCGACGATCCACTTCTGGGTATTTTATTCTTTTGGGCGGTGCTCCGGTTTCCTGGCGCACCAAGAAGCAAACAGTTGTTGCCCGGTCTTCTGCTGAAGCCGAATATCGGGCTATGGCAAGTGCCGTTAGTGAGGTCCTTTGGCTTCGAGCCCTTCTTCTTGAGTTGGGTGTCTCCCAACCTGGCCCTACTCCGCTTCACTGTGATAATCAGGCAGCTCTGCACATCGCTGTCAACCCGGTTTTTCATGAACGGACTAAGCATGTTGAACTTGATTGCTACTTCGTTCGGGACCATGTCACTGCGCGCACCATTCTACCTGCCAAGGTGTCCTCTCGCGATCAGCTCGCTGATATCTTCACCAAAGGTTTAGGTAGTGATCAGTTTCATTATCTCCTCTCCAAGCTGGGCATTTGTGACCTGCATGCTCCGCTTGCGGGGGGGGGTAAAGGATACGCTGTGTTTTAGTAGGGACCATTTTGACATTTTGCCACTATGGTTCCTACGGCTTAGCCCTAGGTTTTGTGGCATTAGGGTTAAGTATTTATAGGTTGCATATTCTCCTTGTAATTTGTACGCAGCAGTCATAATAATAAGAAAGAACCGAGAAGAGTTTCTTCTCCGTGGATTAGTCCCGTTCACATCGAACGGGGATACCACGTAAATCGTTTGTGTTCTGCGTTACTTTTCAGTTTTTACACGGCGAAGGGTTGGAGGACGAACAAGAGTTAATTTTTTTTAATATGGTCTGTCTGGTCCAGACTGTACCGCACCGCACCGCACAGGTGTGGTCTGGTCTGGTCCGTATAGTATATGGTCTGGTCCATGGTCTGTGTTCCAACCTCTCGGTCTGGACCACAGACCGTATCTATGGTCTGGTCTGGACCGGACCGCACCGTTTCCCACCCCTAGTGCATTCAGTGCACCCGCCTCATAATCGCTATTTTGAATAAGCGATTCATTTCAAAACGATGTCAATCATTACTCGTGACATGATAGACATGAACCCCCATGAATTTACAAAAGAAATCATTAAATATATCTTTGATTTGAAGGATTTCAGATTTAGGGATTTAGGGTTAGGGTCACATTTTGGGATTTTGGGTTGGTGTTCAAAATTGAAGGTTTAGGGGTTAAGGTAATTGATTGATTAGTTGTAATCATTTAGTTAAAATCCGTGTTGACGGGTTTTGGACAGGATTTGAGTTTAAACCCGTTCACTATTCACCGGGTTGGGTTGGGTTTGGGTTTAGGTAAACCCGACCCATGGGTACCCGCCCACACCCATATAATTAATTTTCTCGGCATATTTAATATTCTAAACAACTAATCTTATTTATGTTTGTGGAGACATGTCTAATTTTTTTCTTTCTAGTTATGTAGTATGAAGTTGATGTTATCGAGTGGATATTGAAAAACTTAATTAAAAGGAAATGCTTTCAATTAATCATGTTATTTATGGATCATTTGTGATTTGCTTCAATTTTTTTGAGTTTTCTAGATTGATGTTGAACAATTTGTATAGTTAATTTGTGATTTGCTTGAATTTTCTAGAGTGGTGTTTTATATATGGATAATTTGTATTGGGAAATTGATATTTGACTTTAATTTTGATAGGAATTTGTTATTGTTACTTTTTTACGACCAAAACCATTGGGTACCCATGAACCCGTGGATACCCAGCGAGTTGGGTTGGGTTTGAGTTTTTCAAACCCAGTGGGTTTTACCCCGGATTTTTTTCATGGATAAACCCATGGGTTTGGGTTTGGCAAAACACGACCCAACCCGGCCCATTGCCATCCCTAATCCGTATCCTTTCTGGAATTGGGAACAAACCACATAGGAGGCTCACCTAATAGAATTATCTGTCCTTTATTGTCCCTGGTCCAAGTATGCGGTCGATAAATGCAGAGAGAAATTACCAAACTATCCCTCCATGGACTGCGCATAAAGCTGGGAAAGGGAGATTATGGGGTTCTCGCCAAGAACCTCCATATAGTAATGTTAGGATTAGCTAATTTGGAAAAAATTGCCACGAACCCCATTGCAAGTTGCATTGTACCAGAAGGAAACGGACCGACAGAAGTGGAAGGCCCGGCAAGGAACCTTTTAAAGCACTGACAGGGAACCCATCAAGAATCTGAAAAGCCCATAATTTTGGGCCCTGATTTGGGAAACGACAAAAGTAAAAAAAGGAAGTAGGAGCCAACAAAAAGATTTTGCCAAATGCAGGTGGGTTAGCGGTTGGAAGGAGGACACGTGGTTGTACTTGTGACGTGAGTGTCTTCCTAAAAGAAGAGATTTGGGGAGGGAGATGGACGCGTGTACTTTTTGGCCCAGAATTTGGGCTGGTGGCCTTTCTGGTCACGGGATCATAACTACACAGAAACGTGTCCGCCGTATAAAGCCCATCGTTCTAATCAACACATTTTAAAAATTTTAACAAAAGATTGACAAGATGACTCACTATTAATCATTTCATCTATTTATTTATTATTAAATCAAAGATATTAGTCCTAAGTACGGTACCCTTTATCGGATCATATAACAAATAAAAAGTCAAATATACAAGCACAAAGGGATTGTATTAATTAATTAAATTAGAACTAGCTGAAAAACCACATGATTTAAAGCTACTAATCCTCATAATTATATTTCCCATTATTGAGAAGACTTGATCCATGACTGACACCTCATCACTAATAGTTAAAGCTTCATAATTATTTTCAGGTGGAGAGTAAGGTATACAATAACTTATGTTTTTCCTCAAAGTGACAAAAGCAAAACCCTACACGTGTTTGGCCGTGGACGAGCTTTTGACCCACCCATTGGGTTGGTCACTCACTTCATCGCCTACATCATAATAATCAAAACAAAAATTTGCAACTCCAAGTCTCGGTAAACAAAAAATACTCATATCATCTTATGCACGAGAAGAAGAAAAAAAACTCAGTTTCTCACGAACATTTAAACTCGTACCTGCAAGCGATAATATTGAGCATTTGAGTTGGCTTATGCTGTTTTCCATAACTTCTAGCAATATATTGTATATTTGATAATCGTAGGAAAAAGAAAAGCTCAATAGATTAGACCGTCGTTAGCTGTTGTTCGGATCTTTCTCGGTTGTTGTACAACGGCATCTAGTGGAGCCTAATCCAACGCGAGCAAAGATGATTTCATTTTAAGCAGCAAGAAAAGAGTAAGAATCTATCTTGATCCCATTCTATCCAGCACCGTGTACGACCACCAGAATCCGAAAAGAAGATTCAAACCATTACCACTATCAAATAACTGTACTTGGCGCAGTTGATGAAGAAGCAAAAGTATGGTGCCGATAATTTGTGTGTAGTTAGTTACCTGAGTTCCATCTCGGGAGAGGAGATAATCGCGTTCTTTAGAACCCAAGAGAGAGGCTAATCTTGAGCTGGCTGGCCCCGGTGACCGGCCGGAGACGTTCTCTTGGCCTGCGACGGCGGCAAAGCTCGTATCTTGGACCTCCACTCCCATCCTCATGATTTCTCTCTCTCTCTCTCTCTCTTCTGTGTGTGGTTTATTAATGAAGCAGAGTGGGTCTCTGGTATGCTATCCTTGCATTCCAGTGCTTTTATATTCCACAGGAGCCCAAGGGAAAAAGAACCATATTCTGGCCACGTCATCATCATTTCCTTTAAAGGTGTTCATTAAAATGAGGAAAAGTGCTAGTTCTCTAGCCCACTTTCCTACTATATATGGAGCTATATTTTTAATTTACTGATGTTATTTAGGGAAATGGGTTCAGTGAAAGACAAAACAAATACAAAGTTTTTTGGGGGCTTTGTAACTGTTGAGATTTGAGATATATATTTTACTATTTAAGGAAAACGGGGGAGACGGCTAGCTAGCTAGCTCACTTATGTGCCGTGCGCCCGTGCCTAGCTAGGACACATGTAAAGCTAAAGGGTTTGATACTGTTGAGGAAGGTAAATGGTTGATATAACAAACAATTGTACTTGCGTTTGTAGTCGTTTGGTTTGTGATAGTTAAATAGATGTATTATTATTAATTCATGTATAATTTATCTATCTATTTATATTCATCTATCTATCTATCTATACTTAATATTATGGCTATTCAAAAGTAACTTCTTGCCACATAAGCACTTGGTGAATTCACAAGATACCAAGGTGGACAATTTTTTTACAAACAAAAATTTATTTATTAATCTATTTATGGAGCTATCTCTCTCTTCTTTTAATAATTCTACTCATTTTTACTAAAACTTAAAATAAGTTACATTTTTTGTGAAACATTTAAACAAACAAACATACATAAGTAATAATATTTTGTTCCATTTAAACAAACTATGAAGATGAAAATAGAGAGGGACATATATAGTGTTTGTTTAACCCAAAATTATCTTATTAAATCTCATTAATTAAAAATTTTATTCAGTTTTACTAAATTTTCTAATAAGTTACATTTTGATGGAAAAGAAAACAAGCACACATATGAATAATAATTTTTCAATTAAACAAAATTTAAATGATGGCCTAAGAGAAAATAAGTGTTTGACAATCAATCGACTTTGAAAAATGAACTATATGACTATATATTTTTTGGTATCAAACACTCACTTCTTCCTAATGCATATACTTATAAAATAAAACAAGTATAATTTATATAGAAAAAAGTCTGAAGTTAAACTTGACAGAGCAATAATTGTTATTTTTTTAAAACACTTCTTATTCATTCCGATTAAATGAAAACATATTAATTGCGAATGCAACCTTTTAATTTATCTCTACCTTTTTCCCATTTTGATTGTCTCTCTAGAAATAAAATCCAACATTGAAAATAAGAAATTAGATAGAGAAGGAAATGGTAATGCATATGAAGTTTCTTTTTCTTTGTAAGAGAATAGGAGGAGGGTGGTAAGCGAGGCAACGATTAGATGGCAAAAGTTTGAGTAGTTGTAACATATTTTTACCTTTTGATGAAAATAGTTCATCCTATCATTGCGAAGACGAGGTGAACCAAATCGAGGATTGTCGACTGCTTCCTCTTCCTCATTGATCTGAAGTTGGTAACTGCTCACTCTTCTTCCCATTCTTTTCTTAATTTCTTTCAAATTAAGACTGTTGGATGGTAAATTTCCCCACTCGATGATCGAATGTATTTCTTCTTCGTTTTCACGGAGTTGTTTTATGTTCTCTATTACGTTACATCATATACTTTCATGTAAATAGGTAATATATAATTAGAATGGATAATTGGTTGGACTTAGGGCATATCTCCTTTGAATAATTGATCGTTTTCCTTAAATGCCTATTGCAACCCGATTCCTTAGATGTTGAAGTGGAAAGTAGAGTTGTGAGGGTTGTTGATTATATTCTTTATGTTCATGATTGACATGCTACTAGCTAGCTATAAGATGATAATATGGTTAGTAATTAGTAGGTAGCAAATGGATTATAAATAGAAGGAAACATAATTGGGGTTTTATAAAGGTCGCGAAGAAGAAAGAAAATGATGGTGGGGTTCCTCGGTTGTGTATTTCGATATTTTTTCAATTCCTACATGTTTGCAATAACATTTGTTTGTTTCATTAGGGTAGATTTTTCCTTATTGAATCCCTAACTAAAGCTTGATTTTGACATGATTGTTTTCTTACCAACTACTATTTGGATTGGTGCATAAATTCAGTCCACAAATTAGGAATCTGCAAGATAGAATGAGTTGAGTTGTATTGAAGTATGCTCCTTTCATTATTTGTCTATGTTGTTATTAGGTTAAAAAACACAATTTTTCTGCAGGAGATACGTAGCTCTCGATAAAATATGAATTGTGTTGATATGCAGTTTAGTTTGTTGAAAATATTGTTTTAATAAATTAGTGACAACTGATAGTTCTATTTGTTGTTGGTTTTGCTAGAACATTGCCAAGATAAATTAAATGAGTATGCGGAAGATTGATAGATGTGGATACTTATGTGTTTCATCATTATTCCGGAATTGCAGGTGTAACTAATAATACACGATATTCGTGGGATCTAGATCAGAATATTCTCTATTATCAATATCATATACGGACATATGAGAAGGGAAAGAAAATGAAAAGTTCTTTGCTTATTTTTTATATTAATTGAATCATATTTTCTTATTCTAACTTTTTTGTTTGTGGCCTTAAATTTTATAACTTCTTTATCACTTATTTTTAGTTTGATACAAAATTCTAAATCGATAAAGAACGATCTACAGAGAGCTCAGTTAATACAATTAAATTTTTCATAAATAAAAAAAAGATAAAAGTATGAAACATTATCTAAAATAAATTAAGTGAGATTTACAATTCCATGTATATTAGCTCAACAAACATAAATAATAATAATTAGAATACTATAACAAATTATAAAATAACCAAATATAATGTACCTCCCAACGGGCGGGTAAAGAACTAGTAATATATATGTATATAACAAAATTGGTGTATTGTAGTTTACATCGTTTGGTTTATGTGATAGTTATTGTGTTATTGAAATGAGTTATCTTACTTTTCGGGTGAAATGTCACTTTTACCCTTTGCTTGTAACATAAAAAAGCAAGACACATAAAAAGGTAGGGACCAAATTGGAAGAAAAATACACACAATAATCTCAATCAAACAATCTCACACAAAATTTGAGATTTAACTATCAATCATTTTGAGTGATAGTTTATGTGACATCAAACAAACAATGCATGTATTGTTTGTGCAGCATAAAGATGCATTAATGTGGACAATACATGTATTGTAACTATCTCAACCAAACAATCACCAAAACCAAACGACCCCATACTTAGTTGTAGTTGTTGATGGATTGTCAACTAATGGAATTTCTAACAAAAAAATAACTGATTAATGAAGTTAATTCTATTTCTCAAATTACAAATGTTTACTTGCACTTGAAAGTTGTGGGGGTTTTTTTTTTAAGGTTGAAAGTTGAACATGCGAGGCAGTCGAAACTTTTTTTTTTGTCAAAAGATAATCTAGAATTGGATTAAAAACGATAGACAGTTACACCCTGGAAATCAGCCAGGCCTGAAAATCAAAATAACGACTCATAGTCGGGTACAAAGAGAGGGCCTTTCTAGCCACCATATGGGCTACCCTATTGCTACGCCGACCTATAAATCGAACACTAAACCCCGGATGTATATATTATTATTATTATGTTATTATTTATTATTATTATTATTATTTATTAAAAGAACAAGTAAGATTTTTACTATTCCTTAGAGTCACATCCAAGGACCGTTATGGATATTAACCAAAGTTTGGAGGAGTTTAGATGTCATTGAGGTTCTAATTAATTTACTTATGACAATTGAATCCAAATTGATTCTAATTAACTAACTTATGACAATTAAGTCCAAATTGAACCTGAATCAATGGGTATTCGATCTAATTCGTTTTACGCGCTTAGATCAATGGGTATTCCACCTAATTTGACCCGGTTAATACGAGTTGAACCTGTGACAAAAAGTTTGTCGACAATGTTTTTTACACGCTTAAATCAATGGGTATTCGACCAGATTAGAGTAAGTTGAACTCGGTGCTAACGAATTTTGGGTCGAGAACAAGTTGTACATGCTATTGTAATTGGCGGGTTGGGTCGGTGTGACATTATGAAAAACTCACCTATTTGCCTTTGCTATTGTTTTAAAATTACTTTTTATTATTGAGGGAGTTGAACCCGGTGTTGATGAATTTTGGATCGACAACGAGATTTACATGCTTAAATCAACGGGTATTTTGGTCGAGAACAAGTTGTACATGCTATTGTAATTGGCCTGACGAATTTTGGGTCGAGAACAAGTTGTACATGCTATTGTAATTGGCAGGTTGGGTCGATGTGACTTTATGAAAAACTCACCTATTTGCCTTTGCTATTGTTTTAAAATTTCTTTTTATTACTGAGGGAGTTGAACCCGGTGTTGATGAATTTTGGATCGATAACAAGATTTACATGCTTAATCAACGAGTATTTGAACTAATTCGACCCGGTTAAAGCGTTAATGAATTATGGGTCGAGAATTATTTTGCACGCTTTAATTGACTAGTTTGGTCAGTGTGAATTTTTTAAAAACTTGCCCGTGCCCTAGCTAAACAACGAGTTTTACACACTTAAATCAATGACCATTCAACCTGATTCGACCTGGTTAAAGCGAGTTGAACTCGGTGTTAACGAATTTTGTATTTTGTAACTAATTGCTCTAATGACAATTGAACACAATTTTAACCCAAATGGGGTCGATATAAATTCGACCCAGTGTTGGCGAATTTTGGGTCGAAGGCGAGTTTTACATGAGTGCCATTCTTATGATTTAGTGGAAGTTTGAAGGATTATTTGGAAAAGTTGTGCTTCTTTGTTTTTTTCATTTTTGTTAACCCAAATGGTGTTCGATCTGATTCGGCCCTGTGTTGGCGAATTTTGGGTCGAAGGCGAATTTTACACGAGTGCCATTCTTGTGATTTAGTGGAAGTTTGAAGGATTATTTGTAAGAGTCATGCTTCTTTGTTTTTTTCATTTTTTGTTATTATTTATTCCACACTAAAAAAACAAAACAATCGACTCGCTCAAAGCGGGTTGAACCTGGTGTTGATGAGTTTTGGGAAAAGACCGAATTTTACTTGTGTTGACGATTTAGTGAATTATTTGTGAAAGACTTGCTTCTTTTTCTCCATTGTGTCGACCTTTCACTGGTTTGGGTTTTATGTCGGGTTACGATCATGCTTGGGGTCGTTGGCCCTTTTTGTCCCGTTATGTTCGCTTTGCAAAATGTTCAGAATTTTATGCTTTTTTCATTATGTCGGCCTTGCAAATGGTATTGAGAGCACATTTTACCAACTTTTTCCGACCCGGTGTCGGTGTTGCTGAATTGTAGGCTAGGAACAAATTTTACCCGTTTTTGTAATAAATAAATTGGCCAGGTATGGATTTTGTTAAAAACTCGCCCGCTTTTTCGAATTGAATCCAATGTTGACGAACTTTGGGCTGAGGATGAGTTTTATCCTTGAAACTTTTAGGCATGTGGACGGATTTTATCCACTTTTGTAATCATTAAATTGGGTTGAGAGCTCACTTTACGCGCTTTTTGCAATCTAATTCAACCCGGTCAAAGCGAGTTGAACCTATGTTGACGAAATTTTGTATTGGAATGAATGTTACCCCTTTTGTAATTCGACCCAGTATCGGGGTTTAGCATGTAATCAAACAAATTTTAGGATTTTGTGCGTTCCACACCTGAAGGGTCAAGTATATTAGTAATTACGATATCATTGGCCAGCCTATAGTCTTCTTTAGAGACACTCATTAGTATTTGTTTCATGATCATTGACTTGATCACGATTGTTTTATACTTTTTTTGCATAAAAACCTTAACTCTATTTTATTAAGCTTTTTTCCACTTATGAATTCAAAGACTATTAACACTCTAATTTCCCCGCAGCGAAGCGCGAGCTTCCCTTCTAGTATGATTTCAGATTCATCACCTTTGAATTAAGTCAATAGATTTTAGATTCAACACGTTTAATTAGGACAAGACTCAAGAGCAAGTCGACACTGTACAGCTCAGTTCTTATGATTTTAAAAGAGGGTTACTATTTGCCGCCCGTGTAATTACTATTTGCCGCCCGTAAAAACCACTAAAAAGACAATTTTGCCCTCAAAATTTTTTTTTTATATTCTATTCGCTGAAATGGTTTTTTAAACAACATACACACTACCCGAGTCCCGACCAACCCCCCACAAACACTACAGCCAGATTTACGGCCACCGGACGGCAGCCAAAGTCGCCGGCCACCGGACCAATCTCGTCAGCATAATTCGCCGGGCACTGGACGGCAGCCGTACCCATCGTCGGACCAGCGAAGCAGGTAAATTTACCACTGACCTCCTGAATTTTTTTGCCCGTCCACTCGCCGGCCTCGGACCCCGTCTGCTAGTCGGAGGCGGACCCCGTCCGCTCGCCGGGAGCGGACGGGGACCGACGCCGGCGAGCGGAAGGGGCCCAACGCCAGCGAGCGGACGGGGTCCGGGAGCGGACGGGGCCCGATGCCGGCGAGCGGACGGGGTCCGACGCCGGCGAGCGGATGGGGTCCGCCTCCGGCTAGCGGACGGCGCCCGTCGCCGGGGACCGGATGCATCGTAGTCGGCAGTGTTATATTTTTTTTTTAATTTGAGACAGGTTATTATTTTTAGAGCTAATAATTTATATTTAATTTATTGCTTTTATTTCTATTTTACATAGCTAAATTCATATGTAGTTTGAATTAAGCGACTGTATTTTGTTGTAGCGCTAATTAGTTTCTTACTGTCAAATTATCGTTATTTTGTAGAATTAATTAAATTATTGCATGTAGTTTAATTTTGTAGAGTCAATTGAAGCATAATTAGTTTAATTAAGCGATTGTGTTTTGTTGTAGCGCAAATTAGTTTATTGTGTTTAGATATAATTCGTAGAGCTAATTTGGTTTAATAATTTATATTTAAATTATCATTATTTTTTAGACTTAATTAAATTATTGCATTTAGTTTAATTTTGTAGAATCATATAATTTGTACATTTCTAACGAGTCGTAAAATCATAATTGCAGGTGGACAAGGCTGACAATGTTGAACTAATTGGTGATTACACAGACCATTTTCTCAATGGCGTCCGATATGCCAATTTCGAAGATGCTGTAACAGTGACCAAAAACATCGCGATGTCTCTTGGTTTCTTTCTAACTAAGGGATCGATGAAGCCACGTGAGTTGATCAACAAAAGAGTATTGGGTATCTGTTATATGTATTGCGACAGATGCAGTAGGGAGAGGAAGTCATACAAGCCGGATCCTTCCAAGGAGAGTCGTGGCAATACGAGTTCAAAAGGAGCGGGATGCATGTTCAAGATTAAAATCAAAGAACTACTGGTTAATCCAGATGCTCTTGATGGACCTTCATTCTGGGAGATACAAGGAGTGACGGAGCAAGGAACCGGTTTAAGGCGAGGGTATCACAGTCATGAGAAGATGCTTTATCCCGAGGGCCACAGTCAAATGAATAAATTGAGTCAGGAGGATAAAGAATCTCTGAGGCAGATGAGAGATGCTGGGGTACCTCCGTCGCAACAGAAGCAGACAATAAACAAGCAGAAGGGTGACAAAGGGCATCACGCCCAAAGGCAGATGTATAACCTCGGGTCCAAAGAAAGGAAAGACGAGATGGGCGAGATGAATGCAGTGCAGTATGCGTTGCTAGCAGTTGAACGTGAGAATTATCATACAGAGGTTATGAAGGACGATGACGACGTGCTGACACATCTTTTTTTTTTTTTTTGCCCATCCAACTTCCATCCAGATGTTGAAGGCTTGGCCGTACGTGATTCTGATCGACTCAACGTATAAGACCAATGCATATAAATGGCCGTGGGTGGAGGTCGTAGGTGCTACTCCAGTTGGGAAGAATTTCAACATCTGTTGTGCTCTCATGAAGGATGAGACAAAAGAGTCGTATCTGTGGCTGTTGCAGTGCATACAACAATTGCTCCATCCACGCGTGCCCACTGTCATCGTCACCGACCACGAAGGTGGACTACTTGCTACGGTTCCTGTGGTCTTCTCCCGCACCCCGCATTTGCTATGTGTTTGGCACATCAACACCAATGTGCAGAAGAAGTGTTTGGAAATATTTGGGAAGGACATGATGGATTTGGTCAACGAGGCGTACGACCAATATTGGTGTCCTATGCTTTATTCTTGGTCAGAGCAAGGTATGTTGGCCGCGTTTGGCCGCTTTAGGACAAGATGGGGCAATCAAGAACCACGTCTGTTGCAATACATACAGGGAGTGTGGTGGCAACATCGAGAAAAGTGGGTTGTTTGTCATACCAAAAATGTGTTTCATCTAGGAAATACGAGCACAAACAGGGTTGAGTCGTCACATTCCGCTTTGAAGACTTTCCTCCACAACTCGCGGGGATCTATGGACACTGTATGGAAAGGAAACCACCGCTACATTACTAACCAACTCGGGGAGGTTAGGATGATGTTGGAAAACTCTAGACAGAAAACCCTTTCAGCATCCGGTGGTACACCGTTCACATACTTGAGAAGGAAGGTCAGCATGCAGGCAATTATATTAATGAAGGAGGCTGAAGAAGAATTGGCTGCACGCTTGGAAAAAAATGAGAACTCCCGATGTGCATGTCATTTCTCTGTGACACACGGCTTGAGGTGTGGATGTCAAGTTATGGATGGCAGAGCGCGAGACATAGAGATATATCCCGGTGATATTCATATATATTGGCGGACACTGTCATACGAGCATCCACTCAATGCTCAGGAGTACGTTCCCCAGGAGGAGGAGGCTAGATCTCACCTTTAGGAGTTGGTTGACGAGGCTGTACGCAGAGGACCAGAGGCAACGAAAAAAGCAGCAAAGAACGTGTTTCGCGGTCTCCACAACGTCGTCGGCCTCTTCACAAACAAGTTGACAACAGCAGAAACGCGGTCCTTACTCTTATCTACGAACAGTGTGGACCCAAGCAGCAAAAGAAGGTAACACTGAGCCTCTCTAGCTGGCGGACCAGACTGCTGCAAATGAGTCAAAGCTCCCACACCCAACAAACCAAATCCTCTGTACCACCTAGACAGACTAGCAATCTCGCCAACCTGCGCACCGTACTCATCCTCGTCACGATCTAATCCCAGTAGTGCTCGGATGTCAGCCTCCAGTGCACACTTCTCCAACTGCCTCGGATCCACTACCATCGCCTCTCCGTCAATCGCAAGCCCAAGAATGTGTGCCACGTCGTGAAGGAGGATCGTCATCTCTCCAAACGGCATGTGGAAGGTGTTAGTATCCGGCTGCCACCTCTCCACAATTGCCGAGATGAGAGCAGGGTCCAACTCGCTCTGGAAGGTGATATCAACGAGGTGAGCAAGGCCCGATGTCTCTACGGTAGTCCTAGCGTTATCATCTGCTATCCGATAATCGCCGAGAACGTGACAAAGGGTCGAAATCCTGTCGTAGCAAGTGATCACCCCCCTATCAGCCTCTCCCGTGTACAGACGGTGGGCAACATGCCCAAGAAAGCTACGGAGTAAACTCGGGTCGCTCGGCCCTCCAGGACACGGTCCTCTAGGCTCCCAGGCCTCTCCTACATCAGCAGTACCACTCTAGCCCTCACCAGGCTGTGGAGCTCTATAGAAACGCCCCGCATGGTCTCTATAGATCCCAGTAATAGCATGAACCCCAGTAACGACAGGTGACGCAACGCTGGGGGCACCTCTGTCTCTGATCGGACTGACTCGTGGAATACGATACTCAACAGCATCCGACTCATACTCCTCCGACTCGTCGTCAATCTCGTCTGAAGGCTCAAACGGTGAAGTATGATGATCAATACTGGGACCAGCTCCACTACCACCCATACTAGGCAACTGAAAATCAAACTGAGGGAAACCGTCTGCCCTATATCTCATCGGTGTCACCTGTGGTTGTGGCTGTGGCTCATCTCTATCATTTGGGTCCTTATTTCTCGCACTAGCGCTAATGTTACGCCCAAGGAATCTTTTCAATCTCTTTCCTGGTCCTCCAGAACTACGTGATCCTCCAAAATTACCAGATGACGCCATCTCTAAACATAGACAATAATTTTCTATTAATATCTTATTGGAAATTATTTGTTGAGCAATTACTTGTTGTTTCATAGAGTAATTATGATACATACAATTTGTTATCTACTTAATATTTCGTTTGATGTTATCTACTTAATTTAACTAGATAGTTATTTTACTTAATACGATAGGTAGTTATTTAAATATTTATTTCAACTTAATCATTACTTAACTAAAACATCATAGATAATTATTTAATTATTAACAATTTATTTAATCCAATAATTCTGTAGATATTTATTATAATAAATGATTTATTAGCATAGTCAATAATTATCTATTAATCTCTTATAATAAATTATTTGATTAGCATTTTGTTCATATTCATAATTTATCAATTACTAATTATGATATATACAACTTGATTATCTAATTAATTTAACTAGATAGTTACTTTATGATATATAGTTAATTAAATAATTATTTCAACTTACCCAATTAATAAACTAACACATTATATAATTACCAATTATATACTAATTATTCAAATATCAATATTAAACTAATTAAGATACTAACAATTGTATTTAAAATAAATGTAATAAATATTAATTTAAATCGAACCCGAAACCCAATCAGATCGGTCCGACCAGACCGGGCGGACGGGGACCGCTCCGACCGGCCGGACGGGGTCCGCTCCGACCGGGCGGGGTCCGCTCCGGCCGGGCGGACCGCGTCCGCTCCGGCGTGTCGGACGGCGAGCTTACTGTATTAAAAAAAAAATTACATCCTCGCCGACGACTGGAGCAGCGGCGGCCGCGGCTTCTCTCCTGGCGGTCGGTCGGACTGCTTCTCCTGGGCGGTGGCGTCGAGCAGATGAGGAGGAGATCCGGCGGCGTCGGTCGGTCGGAAGGAAGTGGGAGGGTGGTCGGCAGGCAGGGCTGGCGGTCGGTCGGCAGGAGCAGGAGGGGGTGGGGATGGGGGTGGGTGGGATGGGGGAGGAGGTGGATAGATAGGGTTAGGGGGCAGGGGTAAATTCGTCTTTTCTTTCCTAACTATGGGCGGCAAATAGTAAAACGACGGGCGGCAAATAGCGATTCAGTTTTAAAATGTAGTTCGCACTTTTGAGAGGATAGGAATGAAAAAGCTTCTTTCATGTGTTAACGAAAATATATATTACACTTATTGAATATGAAAAATATATGTCACAAAACAAAGTTTTTATGTGACTTTTATAAAGCATGTGAAGAATCTATTATTGAAAGAATATATAGCCACATTTAGCTTAGTGTTATTTTAATTTAAAAAAAATATCGCAAAAACAATACCATATTTGTTGTTGTATCTCTCCCTCGGTGGTTGCAGCCTGCACCCTAGGGGTGGGCATTGGTGCGGTCAAACCGTTCCAGATCGCACCAAACCGCTTTCGCGGTCGAGCCAAATTGTACCGCGAGACTGCGGTTTGACATGCGGTCTATCATTTTACCGGATCGCGGTTTGCAGTCGGATTAAATCAAAACCGCTCGAACCGCAAACCGCTAATAAACAATCGACCAACATACTACTCCATGCTGACTTCCGGATTCATATTCCATCAACTAATGCGCAACCACTGCTGCCTACTTATTCTTCATCTTCGTAGATCCCAACCCAAGGTAAATAAATAACAAATTAAATTCTCGGGAACATTTTCTATTCTGAATTCTCGGAACCAAACAGAATAAACTAAAACAGAGGTGCGAGAAATAGAGTATGCAATTGAATACCTTGAAGAACAACAGTGCATCTACTGAACTGATAGATAGAGAAGTTTGGGTAGCTCGGCGAGGAGATTGTTGCACTTTGGCCAGGGAACTGAACAAGCTTTTGACCCTTCTTCCATTAACTTAATCAAATATAATTTTCAAGAGATGATGAATTTGACTTTGAAAGGCAACAAAATTTCCAGAGAAAAGGAGATGTCGAAAGGAAGAGGCAATTTGTGCTTGTAGCCAATGAGTTGATGCTCTCGGTCGGCGGTAGTAATTGTATTTTATCAATGTATAATTCATAATGAATTGCGGTCAAACATGCGATGCAGTTCAAACCACTCCAAACCGCTAATATATGCGATTTGGTTGACCGCACCGATAATATTGCGGTCAAATATGCGGTGCGGTCCAATTGAGATGCGGTGCGGTGCGGTTTGTATCATTACGGTGTGGTGCGGTTACCTTTCCATCATCTCCTTCCTCTTTGTTTCATTTTTCACTCACCTTCCATGACCCTTTCTTTAGTTCTTTCTTTGCCTTCTTCGTCTAACCCTAATTAGTATACTATATTCTAATCACAAGTATGAACGGGTTCATACACTACGCACCAACAGTCTAGAGAATTAATTGACCCATGAACTACTAACTTTTTCAGCTCAATGTCGAGTCCTATTAAAATAAATTATTTTTGTGTAAGTTCTTAAAGTATTGATGGAACATTACATTTTAGTACCTAAAATTTTTGTGTATTACATTCTGGTGATAAAATGCACCATATTAATTTACTTGCCTTTTTTAATTTAAACTCACACTAAATACAATTCTGTCTCCCTGTCTCTCATTGTACTTTTTCCAACAGTCTCCGACCACTACACTTCTCTGGTGAAATCCCGTCGACAGACTCCCTCCAGCCACCCGCAAAAATGTACCACTACATTAAAAAAAATGTAACAGTGCAGTGATACGTGAAATCCATTAACCTGAGTTGCTTGGTCATTAGCAGATGTCTCTCGTTCAATTGATTGGATTGAATTCGTGACCTAGTTTCAAATTTACTGATGTAGAAAAAAAAAAAAAAGTGGAATGAAGTGTCACTATTCATAGCTAAATAATGATGATAAAAGATGGTACAAAATTTTCTTTCCACTTTCATAACATACTAGGTGGCGATGTCGCGCCTTGTCGCGTGCGGAAATGGCCTATAAGCATGTATTATGTGGCTTGTTCTGGTGTTTTGTTAGAATTATTAGCATAAAATTAATTTTTTATTAGCAGTTTTGTTAATAATATTGACTTGACAATATGATATTGATTAAGAAGAGATATATGGCTGTCAACAACCAACTGATTTTTTTTTTTTTTGAAAATTTTGACTAATAAATGATATTTATCTAAACCCAAGTAGACCCATTGATTATGGGTAGGGTATGAGTGACATATATATGAGTTTTGAAGTTTATAGATGGGTTTGGATAGGGTATGGATATTTACTTTCATAATCTAAATGTGTATGAGTTGGGTATGAATTCATATTTATTCGAGTGTGTTTTAATTATACATACAAAAATTAGACCTATTTATAGAGCTTCAAAAGTTTAGGTACCAAAATGTAATACACAAAAATTTTAGGTACTAAAATGTAATGTTTCGTCATTATTTTGAGGACTTATATGCGAAAAAAATAAATTTAGGTTATAAATATAAATATCTGTGAAATTTAGATACCGAATTGTAATTTGCATAGTTGAGGCTTAATTCCTTTTATGGTGATGTATTTAAGATGATAATTATTTACCTTTTTATAGAAAAATGGAAAATATTTATTTAATATGTGTAGATACCTAACCAAATATTCCATGTATAATTTTTAAAAATTCTATCCCTCGTGAAATAGAAAACTCTAGAGAGAAGCAAAAGGATTACAAACTGGAACTCGCTTATAGTTTCACGCCTTCAAATCTCATAGCGGAAAATGACAACTTTCTTATAAATAATAACCATATATATTTATTTTTTATTGGACTTGATATTGAGGTAAAAAAGTTACTAATTCATGGTTCAATTATTAATTCTCTTGGTGAGTCGTGTATGGACTTGTTCATACTTATGATTAGAATACATAAAATTAGTATTCTAATTAGGGTTATTTTTAAAATTTCACGTAATGAGCAAATATAAAATGGTCGAATATTCTCCAATAGTTGAGTGATACAACATCTTTTATGATACAAACTAAATTTATACATTTATGTTATGGTGGATTGGATTCATGAATTCAAGTGAAATCTAAGCATTGGACCAATATGTAAATTTAAAAAATTTTAGGTACGAGAATCTCATAAAATTTAGATACCAAAATATAATTATTCAATGATTTTATATTAAAATTAAATTAGTGTATGCAACAGTAATTGCACTTCAGCTTTATATAGTAAAATATAATTGTTCAGTGATTTTATATTAAAATTAATTTTTTGTATTAAAATATAAAATGTTACATAGTAACTAATTTGTAATTTTATATGTAACCGTAATTGTACTTCAGGTTTATATATAGTAACGTGAAATCCATCTAACTTGAAGTTAACCTAACATTCTATTGATGGGAGGCCAGGCCAGCTAAGTGATTTGCTATTGTACCGGAACATGGTGCAATCCTCCAATGTGATTGACAAAAACAAGTAACGAAAATGGGATTTTCATTCGGCCTGAAGCAATTAGTAGTAAGACCTCGAATTGTATTGTCCGGAAAGATTTTCATTAATTCGGAATTTGGAAATCAAGATTTGTCGTCGACGAAACAAGATTACTTTTGTAAATCTACAAACATACTCTTTTTTCCCCCCCATTGAATTAGCAGCCTTTTATTAAAGAAAAAACCCCGATACAACGAAGCAAGACCCTCTGGTCTTGCGCCAACATCACTACATCATTTCTACCTACCAACTCTGCTCACTCTATATCCTACTTACAGTATAAAAGTAAAACTCATAAGTATCCTAGCCTCTTCATTCCATCTCCTACTCCCCTGTTACCACATGTGAGAAACAACAGTTCATCCTTGATCTTCTCTGCTACTGCTTGTGGAGAACGAATTGCATTTCCATGTGTAACCCCACATCTCTCCTTCCATATCACTGCAACCAGCAAGCACCAGAGGAGTGCATGCCATTTACCCACCTGAAAGTTACTACTAACTTTACTACCAACAGCTCGCAACATAACATCCCAATCATTAAATCTCAAAAGCTGACAATGTAGCAGAGCAGCAATCTGCTGTGAGTATGCACACTGGAGAAAAAGGTGGGCTCTCGTCTCTGCATCCAATCCACAAAAAGGGTAGGAGGCATCAGCTAGCTTACCCCATCTCCTCAGTTTATCCTTTGTGATTATAGCATTTCTAATTACAAGCCAAGCAAGGAAACTGTATCGAGGTGGAGTCACCCCATTCCACACAAGTTTGCACCAAGGAACTTTAGGTGCCTTCTTCCTCAGCGTTTCCCAAACTCGCCTCACTGAATAAACCTGCATTTCCTGCATATCCCAGAAAACAACTCCATTCTGCATATGAATCCAAGGCATAATAACAGATCTCAGTTTCAGAATTCTCCGCCATGCCCAGGAACTACTATACTGAACTTTCATAGACCATAAATCCCCCTGTTTACACTTGTACTCATACATCCAAGCTACCCAAAGCGCTCCTGATTTCAAGAGAAACAGCCACAACATACGAATTGTACTAGCTTGATTCCAAGCTAGCATGTCCTTCACTCCCAGGCCACCCTCCTGTTTTGGTAAAGCTATCTCATCCCACGCCACCTTTGCTTTACCCTCCTCAGCTCCATGCCATAGAAAACTTGAGCAGATTTTCTGAATGCATTTTAGTACTTTCTTAGGGAAGACAAACAGCTGCATCCAGTATTGTATAACCCCAAGCAGAACCGAGTTAACCAATTGCAACCTTCCTGCATATGTGAGCTTGCGAGCTCTCCAAGATCGAATTCGCTTTGTGATTTTGTCAACCAAAATATCAACTTCTGTAGAGGACAACTTACCAGTCATCAACGGCAGTCCCAAGTAACGTACCGGCAAGCTACCCTCCTTAAATCCAGAAAGAAGCAACGCATTATGTTTATATAGCACAGATTCACCTCCAAAATACACTTCACACTTGGCTGAATTACTCCTTAGACCAGAGAGCTTATAAAATGACTCGAGTACTTGCTTGACTTGTAATATGGCCTGTGCAGATCCCGTTGTAAAAACCAATATGTCATCAGCAAAGCACATGTGGTTTAATGCAATCCGACGACATTGAGGGTGAAAGGGTATTACTCCTGCCTGCCCTGCAGAATGTAACATAACTGACAAGCCCTCCATTGCAATGGTGAAGAGATAGGGTGACAGGGGGTCACCCTGTCTTACCCCTTTCTGAGCCCGAAAAAACCCACACAAACTTCCATTAACATCTATACTATAATGAGCTGTTTGCACACAGTTCCTGATCCATCCCAAAAACTTTGGAGGAAAACCCATAGCACTCATCATATGAAATAGATATTGCCAGTTAACTGAATCGAATGCTTTCATAATATCTATCTTAATAGCACACCGTGAGGATAATCCAACCCTATTGTATCCACTAACCAATTCCTGGGCCAACAAAATATTGTCCATTATACTCCTACCCTTGATGAAAGCTGACTGAGTAGTACTGATAACTAGAGGCATCACTTCCCTAATACGCTTAGCCAGAATTTTTACAATGATTTTGTAGAGAAGGTTGACACAAGAGATAGGGCGAAAGTTCTTAAGAGTATCCGCACCAGGAACTTTAGGAATTAGAGAGACAGCAGTAGAGTTAACTCCACTGGGCAGTTTACCTGTTTGGAAGAAGAACAAGACCCCTCTGGTGACATCAGCGCCTATGATTGACCAAGCACGCTTGTAGAAACCAGCAGAGAACCCATCTGGCCCAGGAGCCTTTTGGGAATTCAAGCTGAAAACTGCTTGACGAACCTCCTCCACTGTGATGTCCTGTATCAATGTTTCAGTCTGCTGCTGGTATCTGCTTTTGGACTAATTTCTGCACCTCTTCCACTCTCGGCTGAATTGCTATATTTGCCTCACCCAACAATTTTTTATAAAACCCTACCACTTCTTCCACTATTTGCTCCGACTGAACTATCTCCACCCCTCCATCAGTAACCAACTTCCTAATTGCCCGCTTGGAATTTCTTATCTTGACAGCCTGATGGAAGAAATTCGAGCTCTTATCCCCCACTGATAACCACGAGACTCTCGACTTTTGCCAGCAGAAGCTTTCATAAGCAAGCACCAGTTGATCAAACTGATCCCTGGCCTGGGAAACAGCCGCAAAATGGCCTGTTGTAGGCTCCGAAAACGCCAAAATCTTCACTCTCTGCAACTCTTTTTCTGCTGCCAACACTTGATCCTGAAGATTACCAAAGACCTCTTTATTAAAAATTTTCAAAGCTCTTTTCACCTCTCAAAGTTTACGTTGAACAATCTGCAGTGGAAACATACTCTTCGTTACGGTATAAACTGAATCAAAAGCAAGAAATATAATATCAAATGGGAAATGCGTTAGGATGAATACTAGTTTTTTAATAACCATCATGGCTATCTACATCTAAACCGTTCATTAGCTTTATTTTTTCCTTTTTTTAAAATGACGGTCAATATTAAATTAAGGATAGTTTAGGAATCAAAATAATATTACACAAGATTATTACCTATATTTATAACTTACCTTCTTCAACCCTACGTCTGCCCTCACCTCCCGCTGGCCGCCTCCCCACCTCACCCTCCCCTTCCGCTGGCGCTGCCTCTCCCCTCACCCTCCCTCACTCCCCACCCCATCCCACCATCCCACGACCCTCCCTTCTCTCTCTCTAACAGCAGGAAGGAGTCGATGAGATCGCGGAGGTCGTTAAAGCAATCGCCAGCGCTGATCATCCTTTTATCTCCGACCCTATCGTCTCAATGGTATTGTTTTTGCCGCATTGGTATTGATTTTGTTGTATTGGTATTGTTTTTGTCGCATTGGTATTGATTATCATGTAATGGTATTAATTTGCATGTATTGGTATAGATTAAATCTGCAATGGTATTGATTTTTTGTGAAATGGTATAAATTTATATTGGTAGATTGTTTATATTGGTAGTTTTCGTGTCATGGTATAGATTTATGCAATGGTATTTGTTGAGGGTATTACTAAAGGGGCCCAAGAAGAACCCATTCAGGTGAAGGTAGCCCAAGGCAATGGACCAGGAGAAGAAGCCCGCAATTGTTGGGGGCATTACTAAAGGGGCCCAAGAAGAGCCCATTCAGGTGAAGGTAGCCCAAGGCAATGGGCCAGGGGAAGAAGCCCGCAAAGCCCATTGCACTCCAGGCAGTATAGGCATGGAGATAAAGCACTAAGGGCCAAAGAGGTCCAGGCTGGCAAGTCGTCCCCCGCCTGTGGGCGCCTGCCAGCCGTCAGAAGCCTGACAGGGTGGTTGGGGCTTTTGACAGAAGTAAAGGTAAAAAGCATTTAATGTGATAGTGACGTGGAGGAGATCCACCTTGAGCTCGGTGAGTATAAATAGGAGCAGTTGGTAGCATTTACACAGGTTGGACTCTCTCACTAAAACTTATAGTTTCATATTTTTCTCTCTATGATTGGAACTAACTTGAGCGTCGGAGGATTAATGGGCCCAGGCGCCCCCCTCAGTGTGTGTATGTAGGTCAGGCGCCTAAGGATTGGCTAGCAGGACAAAGGCGCACCAAGGAGCGGGCTTCAAGGTGAGGCGCCTGCAGAGCGTTAAGCAGGAATCGGACGCTCAGAAGATCAGGCTCCAAGGTGAGGAGCCTAAGGTGTGACCAGTAAGGCGAATGTATTTGGGCACAAATAATTGGTGCGCCAGGAAGGGGAATATAACCAAGAATCGTGAGTGTGGAGGCGCCCATGAGTGGAGAGGGAGAGGAGATTACGAAAGCCAAGTCTGAGCGGATGAGAGGGCTGACGCCCGAGATGGACGAAGGTGAGGACAGCGATGGTATGTTTCGAGGGTCGGAAGGCGCCTGAGTCACAAAGAATGAGCTGTTTAGGATCATCGAAGATCAGGACGAGGCGATCAAGGCGCTTCGACGGGAGGTTGAGGCCTTGAAGAGAGGAGAAGGGATGACACCCAGCACAACCTCGAAGAAAAGGGAAAGGGTGGTGGAAACAAAAAGCGAGTCTGGGCAGTTGAGGCGCCCAAGCCTATGGTGCCCAAGCGTCAAGATTTTGGAAGTGTGAATTTACGTTTGTCGTTAGGCGCCTAACCTCGAAGGAAAGGGAAAGGGTGGTGGAAACAAAAATCAAGTATGGGCAGTTGAGGCGCCCAAGCGTCAAGATTTTGGAAGTGTGAATTTACGTGTGTCGCCAGGCGCATTTGAGGCGCCCAAGCCTATGGCGCCCAAGCGTCAAGATTTTGGAAGTGTGAATTTATATGTGTCGTCAGGCGCCTGACCTTGAAGGAAAGGGAAAGGTGGTGGAAACAGAAAGCGAGTCAGGGCATTCGAGGCGCCCAAACCTACGGCGCCCAAGCGTCAAGATGTTGGAAGTGTGAATTATACATGGCGCCTCAATACCACAAGTCAAGCGCCTACATCACCTGGTTTCAATCTTGGACTTGAAAATTCCTAGCAGGCGCCTAGCCTTGACCCTGTAGGAAGCATCAACTTGGGCTTCACCACACTCAAAACAAAGCTAAATTTGAAAGGCGCTTTAAGGAAAATTGGAAAGAGGGAGGCATTACGCCACTAGTCGGCATCGCCAAGTTGGAGGCGTAGTAGGCAGGGGAAAGAAGAAGATGAACATATGAGGCACCCATTGGAGATGAGCAAATAAAAAAAAAAGGCGACGAGGCGTCCGATTGCCATCGAATAAATTTTATTGTATAGTTGGGCGAGAAGAACCGAGGAGGAATAGTGGTGGTGACGCTTGAGACAATTCAAATGGGAGAGGAAGAGGAAGTGCATGGCACAAAATAAAGAAGGAAAAAGAGGCGCTTTCAAAATTAAGAAAGAGAAGGCTTTGTGCCATGGCTGATTGGCGTCGCAAAGCTAGAAGCGCAATAGAGGGACATTTAGAAAGAAGGAAAAAGAGGCACCGAGTCCATCTGCTCGACACAAAAAGCACTATGTTCGTCGCATCATGACAGGCGACTCTAACCCAACATGGGCTTCAACATGGAATCAGGCGCCTATACTAGTGGACTACTATGAAATTCTCATTTCACCGGAGGCACCTATAATTAAAAGAGCATTTCAAGTTAGGCTAACGTCTGGGCACCCATCTCCTATTTGGGCTCGACGCCTCCCTGTCTGGTTTAAAAGAGGCCTTAAGCGCCTAATCTCATTGAGGTGCCCATTTCATCTATGAGTCAGATGTCTTCTCTTATTTTTATCTTGAAATTTTGGAGCAAGTTTAAAGCCCAAAACAAAGAGGCTCGTTAAGCCCAGGTGCTCGGTTCGACTTATTAAAGCCCAGATGCTCAGTTTAAAACAGTAGGATAATAAAATTCATGCGCGAAGCTTTGCACCTCATACCCTCTAAAGAAGAAGGGCGCCTACGCCACCAGGCTAAGTTACAAGTTGTCGTCATCTATTCGCATGCATCATTATTTCACTTAGGAGCCTCGCAAGCGTTAGTATGGGCTTCGCCATGATTGGCATGAGCTTCAAAACACTCAAACCAAGCTAAGTACTTTGCTTTTTCTTGAAATTTGGTGTTACCTCCACGATATGTCGCTTTGTTTTGAAATGTTTGGTGCGCCCAAATAAAATCTTTTGTTCGAGATACTTAAAGCGCCCGAAATATAGCACCCTTGATTGGAAATACTCTCCACGCCCAAATCTAGTGTCCTAATATTTGAAAGATCTCTAAGGGAGATGTAAAGCGCCCGTAATACACAAAGCGCCCAACAATACATAAAGCGCCCGAAATACTCAAAGCGCCCGGAATATCAAATGTTGTCGAGATAGAATGTTACGTGGCACTCCAAGCCTCAAGTTTACACAATTGAAGGGAGGCATTTTATAGACGTCTGTTTCGAGAGTAAGGATGTTGGGTCGTGTTTCTTGCAAAAGGAGGCGCCTGTCATGAACGAGCAACGTATGCAACGGTCAGGCGCCTGTCATGAATATGACGATGAACGAGAGGAGGCATTTTGCAGGCGCCTCATTTGAAAGTTAGGATGCGGGGCGTGTGCCTTGCAAAGGGAGGTGCCTGTCATGAACGAGCAAAGTATGCAATGGTCAGGCGCCTGTCATGAATGTGACGATAAACGAGAGGGGGCATTTTGAAGGCGCATGTTTCGAAAGTAAGGATGTGGGGTGTGTGCCTTGCAAAGGGAGTCGCCTGTCATGAGTTAGCAACATATGCAACGGTCAGGCGCCTGTCATGAATGTGACGATGAACGAGAGGAGGCATTTTGCAGGCGCCTCATTTGAAAGTAAGGATGTGGGGCGTGTGCCTTGCAAAAGGATTCGCCTGTCATGAACGAGCAACGTACGCAACGGTCAGGCGCCTGTCACGAATGGGACGATAAACGAGAGGGGGCATTTTGCAGGCGCCTCATTTGAAAGTAAGGATGTGGGGCATGTGCCTTGCAAAGGGAGGCACCTGTCATAAACTAGCAACGTATGCAACGGTCATGCGCCTATCATGAATGTGACGATAAACGAGAAGGGGCATTTTGCAGGCGTCTATTTCGAAAGTAAGGATGTGGGGCGTGTGCTTTGCAAATGCAGGCGCCTATTCCGAAAATAAGGATGTGGGGCATGTGCCTTGCAAAGAGAGGCACCTGTCATGAACGATCAACGTATGCAGCGCTCAATTGGATATATTGTGCACCTAACTGGGGGGCAATTGTTAGGGGTGTAGAGAAAGCACAATTTTGATAAAGTGAATATTTAATTTCAGGTGCCTATCGTAAAGTTGTTAATAAAAGTTGGGGCGCCTGGCATAAAGCGATCACTAAATATCGGGGCGCGTTGGGAGCCTGTCACCATGCAACGTATCTCGCAACAGTCGGACGCCTGCCATAAAGGGTCATTGAATGTAGGGGGTGTATTTGGCAGAGGTAGGGCGCCCGTTATGAATAAGTCATTAAACGTGTGGGGGGCATTAAACAGGCGCCTGTTCAAAAAAGAGACCTATCCAGAATGAGTCAATAATTTGAGAGGGGCATTGAGCGGGCCCCATATCGAGGAGACTTGTGTGAAAAGTTGATCAGAGAAAAAAGAGACAGGCGTACTACTGTGGAGGTAGTTAGGCACTCAAGATACCAAGTGTTGAACGCCTAACTGGGGGGAAATTGTTGATGGGTATTACAAAGGAACAAGTCCAAGTAAAAGCTCAATGTAGCTCATTAGAGCAGTGGAAAGCAAACGCCACATTTGGGCCCAGAAAGGTGGGTAGGTCGAATTTGGGTAGCAAGGGGAGCACGCAATCCAGGCGCCTAGGTCCAAGAAAATTTGGTAGCTCGAGCGGGCGCCCGCCGAGAATGAGTGGAGCATGCTAAGCGCCCAGGCCAAGAGATCAGTTAGGCCCTCAAGTGAGTGACTATGAGCGCCTAACTAGGGGGCAATTGGTGGGGGTACGTAGGGCGCCTATTGAGAGGGTTGGTCTTCTGACCGGCGGAAGTGAAATCTCCAAAGGGAAGCATGATCAGGCGTCTGTCCCACAGCGTAGGCGCCTTTTCGAGGAGAAGCATGAGCCTAAGAAAGTTTGCGGCCGACAGGGCGTAGGGCGCCTATTGAGAGGAGGGCATGAATCCAAGAGGATTTGCTCACACGAGTGGGCGCCCAAGCGCAGGATGAGCGTTGAATGATGACAAGGACTCGGGGGTCAGAAAGTTAAACTTAGGCGGATAATTGAGCGCCCGCCAAGAATGAGTGGTGCATACTAAGCGTCCAGGCCAAGAGATCAGTTAGGCACTCAAATAAGGGGCTATGAGCGCCTAATTGGGGGGCAATTGTTGGGGGTATTACTAAAGGGGCCCAAGAAGAGCCCATTCAGGTGAAGGTAGCCCAAGGCAATGGACCAGGAGAAGAAGCCCGCAATTGTTGGGGGCATTACTAAAGGGGCCCAAGAAGAGCCCATTCAGGTGAAGGTAGCCCAAGGCAATGGGCCAGGGGAAGAAGCCCGCAAAGCCCATTGCACTCCATGCAGTATAGGCATGGAGATAAAGCACTAAGGGCCAAAGAGGTCCAAGCTGGCAAGTGGTCCCCCGCCTGTGGGCGCCTGCCAGCCGTCAGAAGCCTGACAGGGTGGTTGGGGCTTCTGACAGAAGTAAAGGTACAAAGCATTTAATGTGATGGGTGACGTGGAGGAGATCCACCTTGAGCTCGGTGAGTATAAATAGGGGCAGTTGGTAGCATTTACACAGGTTGGACTCTCTCACTAAAACTTATAGTTTCATACTTCTCTCTCTATGATTGGAACTAACTTGAGCGTCGGAGGATTAATGGGCCCAGGCGCCCCCCTCAGTGTGTGTATGTAGGTCAGGCGCCTAAGGATTGGCTAGCAGGACCAAGGCGCACCAAGGAGCGGGCTTCAAGGTGAGGCGCCTACAGAGCGTTAAGCAGGAATCGGGCGCTCAGAAGATCAGGCTCCAAGGTGAGGAGTCTAAGGTGTGACCAGTAAGGCGAATGTATTTGGGCACAAACAGTATTGATGTTTTTCAAAGTGGTAGTGGTTGTCTAATGAATTGGTAGTGATTTCATATTTTTTTTATTTTGCAGAAAGATTGAGAAAAATAAGGAAAGAGGATCTGGCTGGAGATTACGGAAGTGAGAGAAATATAGAGAATTATAATTAACAGATTTTTGTAACTACCTAAAATGTAATTTATTAATAAAATTTATTTTTCATACCCAATTTACTTTTAGTAACCATGGTGATTACTCCCGTAACCTGTCCCTATCAAATGGTTATTCTATTACACAATAATATTATGTGATGTTAACACGTAGCACTATGAAAGGATAGATATGCATGGTTTCCTTATCTTGGAAACCCATAAACATGCAAGATGCAACATTGCTGCGAAGTAGGCTGTAAGGCACTACCCTTTTAGGAATCGATCATCCATCAACCCTTTTGAAAAGACACGCGGCAAAATTTTGTTATGCCTCTGTTCTGTTGTTTACATATGGAGCCCAGGGGCGGACCCACGAGTGTTTAGGGGTGTCCCCGGACACCACTAAATTTTAAGAAAACGATTATCCAACCCCCGATGATAATTTACGTATTGACAAAAAAATTATAACTGATAGTCGGGGACACCCCTAAATCTAAAAAAGTGGTTATCCTACTCTCATCTTTTAGTTTGAGTATTAGAATATAAGTGAATGTTTGGGTAATTCAAACCTATGACACTTTATTTTAATAAACATAATTTCCATTAGGCTACAACTCATATGTTATTCGATTTTAAACACTGTGCAGGCTACAATTTTTTTTAGATTTAGGCTACAATTTTAATAAACATAATTTCCATTAGGCTACAATTATTTTTTTTTGAATGGTGTAGACCCCAAGTGTGTTCTACAATCATTTTTTAATATGAAAACACATCGTGAATTTTTCAAGCTGTATGACTGTATGAGTAAGGTATTTCTTATTTAAATATTTTTTTTAATTATTTAGAATTATTTGTATTTAATTTATTTTTTAAAAGAGGACATCCCTATGTTAAAATTTCTGGGTCCGCCACTGATGGAGCCTGGTTTTCCCCTTTTACAGTAATAGAGGAGGAGAAATGAAGAAAAGTAGTCCTTCAATTCACATTAGGATGCCAAATCACCTCATATAGATGTATAATCACCATGACTGTAGCCGGGAAAAGATCTCATGGAGAAAGTGATGTTTCTTTATCAAGGATTTGAATTATTAAATCATGAACGGACACGTTTTGATGGTTGACTTGCGATTTGTAAGGTGAATATGTTATTATCATATGGGGGGACAAGTAGTCATATTAGTATATTTTATGGATTAAATATTGTTGCAGGAATATAAAAAAACTTCTTCAATTTGATGTATGTAGCTAATCATTCGTGTAGTAATGTACTTAAAATCGGAAAAAATCACACAATACACTAGAAATTAAAAAACATTTTCAAAATACATAAGTTATAAAAAAAATTCTCAATCTACACATGTTTCACATTCACCGCCTTTGTCTAAGGCTGTGAATTTAATCACCGCATTGGAGAAAGGCGATGAATAATTCATCGCATGGGTAAAAAACGGTGAACAAATTACCATCTTTATTTACTGCGGTGAAATGGTCACTGCGTTTGATCTAAACGGTGAAGACATCACCGTGTTTGTTGACAACGGTGATAAATCACCGTTTTTGGCAAAGCGGGGAACAACTTCACCGCTCTAGGTTACGGCGGTGATTATGTCCCACGTTTCCCACCCTGGTAGGTGAAAATTAGGTCACAACCACCTAATGTTCACCGCCCTAGGGCAACACGGTGATAGCGTCACCGTTTTGGACAAACGCGGTGAATGCTGGCCGATTTTCTTATAAATACCACTCCCACCAGCAGTTGTAAAAACGTAACTCCTCTCCCTCTTCAAATTTCAGCAACCAAAACCAAGCAACATACACAAAACAAGAATTTTCGGTATGATTTAATTTTTGTATTGTAGCCTAATGATGTTTTTAGTAGTTATATTGTTATGTAATGAATTACTTATCGTAGCAAATATGTTCTGTTAGTTGGGGAATTTATGCTGTTGTTAGTTAATTGAATATGTTATGTTAGTGATGAGATGGAGTAATATTAGTCGTACAATATGGTTTTGGTTAATTTTACATGGAATTAAATAGTTACTTATTGTAAATTGTAGATATGGGTCAATTCAAGAAGTTTCAGCTTATTATTCGGTGGAATGGAAGGGTGACAAACTCTGACATATGGATTGATTATGAGGACGGTGAATCCACTATGTTGAAAATTGAGTCGCGATTCAATTTTCAAAACTCTGTGATATTTGTGCAGACAGGGTTTGTACGAGCGGACAGACGAGACTTTGTAAAATTAGTTAGCGGTATCCAGACATGAGTGCTGGCGGGGTTGTGTACCAAGAAATTGTCATAAACGATGATGATGATGTTACGATGATGTTACAAATCCTAAGCAATAACGGGATGCGGCTTGCAGAGGTGTATGTTGAGACCAAGGCGGTCGGTGAAACTCATTCTCACCAGTATTCTTATGATGATGGTTTTGCAGGAGGGTACGGATGGGGTGGTAGTTCGAGAAACTACGAAGGAGGTGGTTATATAGGAGGTTACGGAGAGGGTGGTAGTTCAAGCAACTACGGAGGAGGTAGTAGTGCAGGATGGGTGCCATCGGAAGAATACCCGTAAAGGGATGACCCTGCCCCATTTGTTGAGGCCGATGGCGTTCAATGGCCTGCTTGGGGGACTGAGTGGGTTGAATCGAGAATACCATTCGATTAGCAGATCATTTTCGATTTCAATCCGCACGAAATGCCTCAACATACCCAACCCGATCCTCTCTATATACGGCGCCAACCGATCATGCCAAGCGGGCAAGTTTGTGGTCCCTTTATGAATGACGGGAATAAGTGATTCCAACAAAAAAATAGGAAAAACATCAATTTGTTAGTTAAAAGAAAACAAAATAAAACCTTATAAAATAATAAAATAAATCATCAATTTACCAGATTGTTGTCCCAAATTGCACGCGAGCGATGTGTTTCTTGATCGGTTATATACCTTGTATCTCTTAGCCTATAATGGATATACAATCGAGGATCGTATATCTCGGCACCCATCTAAAAAAAAGGTAATGAAATCAGATTGTTTTGATTAAAAAATCATAAAATCAGATTATTTTGATTAAAAAAATCATAAAATCAGATTGTTTTGATTAAAAAAATCACAATAGAAAAAACAAGAACCTACCCGAGGAGCCTCTTCGTCCATTTTTTGGCGAAAGCCGGACACAGGTTCGACGGGTTTATAACGGACGGGGGCTTTAGGGTATAACTCTAGTAATTCTTTCTGATGTGGAAGATCGGACTTAGCCGCAACCACAGAGCATACCTAGAACGAGACTAAGTGGATGGATGGAGGGAGAAAGAAGTGTAAATGTGGTGGTTTGATTTGGAAGAGGGGGGGGGGGGGGGAAGGGTTCTATTTATAGGGGAAGGTTGTGGCGGAAAACATCCACTAAGCCATCACCGCCTTTAACAAAGGCGGTGAAGGCGCGGATCGATAACGTGGGACGCTGCGAAGCGTCGGATCTGGAAGAAAACCAAAATCCGTACCTTTCCGCATCCAACGACAACGGTGAGTTATCCGCGACGCGGATCGTTGACGTGGAAAAATACGGTGTACTCATCGCACGTCAGCGATCCACGTCGATTTCATCGTGGCCTTACGATGCGGGGAATATTTCACAGCATTTTACTAAAACAGTGAACACCTCACCATTTTAATATAAGACGGTGAATGGTTCCCTCGTCATTTACCGTTTTGCTTGGCCGCGGTGAATACGTCATCGTTTTAAATAAAAGCGGTGAATTATTCACCGTTTTTTTCTAATGCGGTGATTATATTCACTGCCTTAGACAAAAACGACAAAATTACAACTTATATATTTAGGGAATTTTTTTTAATTACTAGTGTACTTTGGGATTTTTCCCCCTTAAAATCTCTCTTCATTTGTGCGAGATTTTGTGCTGAGTTCCTTACTAACTCTTTATAATGATGCGATGGTGGTTTGTTGCTTCTTATCAAGTAGTATTCTTAACGAGTCCCTAACTAGCTTTCTGAATGAATCGGAATTTGATCTAGTAGTCATATCACTAGTCTTGAATCTAGAGGTCTCAGATTTGTATCTCTTGAGTAGTAGCTAATCACAAAAAATGGACATATATCACCCTTATCTATTTTAATAAAAAAAAACTAGCTTTAGAAATGATAGAATTTTTCCTTTTTTGTGAAAATATGAGTATTTACCAAACTTTATATTTATTCGATAAAAAATGTGTAATAATAACTAGTATTTTTCCTTTTTTTGTGAAAATATGAGTATTTCACCTAGCCCAATTAGTACGAGGCCTTTTGGGGATGATACCCAAAACTAAATCCGTGCGGGCTTGGCCCAAAGCGGACAATATCGTACTAATTGAGCACCCCAGTTATGACAAGTGGTATCAGAGCCTGGTTCGGCGGATCCAGGGGAGGATTGTTATGTGACAATCCAAGTACCACATCGGATATACAAGGGAAGGAACCCTTGTATATAAGAGTCCACCTAGCCCAATTAGTATGAGGTCTTTTGGGGAGGACACCCAAGAGTAAAACCGTTAGTTAGAGTGGACACTCATCGGTGACCTCCGGATTTGAATGGAAAGTCCTTGTACCGAGAAGCCCATCGGTACAAGGTGTCTGGCGGATCAAGATAATCACTGAGGTGAGGACACGAAGTTTGTGGTCCTTGGCTTGAGGGGAGGATTGTTATGGGACAATCCAAGTACCACATCGAAAATACAAGAGAAGGAACCCTTGTATATAAGTGTCCACCTAGCCCAATTAGTACAAGGTCTTTTGGGGAGGACACCCAAGAGTAAAACCGTGCGGGCTTGGCCCAAAGCGGACAATATCGTACTAATTGAGCACCCGAGTTATGACAAGAAAGGCCTCGTACTAATTGGGCTAGGTGGACACTTATATACAAGGATTCCTTCTCTTATATTTCTGATGTGGTACTTGGATTGTCCCATAACATGAACAGTAATAATTTAACAAAAAACTATCAATGGCCAAAATATAATCATATATAAGTCATAAAGCTTAAAAAATGCACAGGAGGTTGGTATGATACTAACAAATGTGTTTTCATACAATGAAGATGAGTGATAGACTCAATAGTAGGGAGGAGGGGCACATAGGAGGATTATTATGTGTTTGTGAGTCTTGAAATTTTAATTTTCTATTCCAAAATCAAAAATTCGATGAAAGAATCACAACAACAACAACATTTTTGCTCCCTAGCCACTCCTACCCTTCACCGGACGTCGTGCCTTGTCCCATTGTCCTGCCCGTCGGACGGGTTGAAATCCGGTCTCCGGCGGTCTTGAACTCGTCCCAACCTCGCCGGAGATCGGATTTCAACCCGCTAGACAAGTAATAACCAGCAACAAAATTTCGGCGGCTATTCTCTTATATTTCCTTTTTTCGACAGAGCTGGGCAGCGACAAAGCAGGTGGTGTAGCAGAGGTGGGTGGGAGGTCTACGTCAGCCGTCATTCTTCCTCCTCACCTTGGCCTTCGTTCTTCTCGCCTCGGTTTGCTAGTTGGGTGCCGACAAATCGGAATTAGAGGTTGGTCGGTGGGCTTAGTCAAGAGCAGCACGGTCGGCAAATCAGGGCGGCGATGGATTTTGGCCAAAGGAGAAAGATGGGGAAAGGGGATCGACCACGTCAATTTTGGGCAGGTCAATTTTTGTTAGGTATTTTTGTTAAGGTGCAAAATAGTATGTTCATTACAGATTAGGGCGATCTATTTAAATTCTTAGGGCGTCAAATAGAAATCCAGCTTGTGATTGGTTGTTGGTGTATATATATTAAATTTAAATGTGAAATAATTGATGTAGTGACGAAACAATAGTAATATTGCAACGATCGTATTTGACGGTCATAAAAAATGGCCATATTTTAACGATAATATTTTTCTTATATATTCAAGCACTCTTCATAGATTTCTCTTCACTCATTCTCAGAGCTTAAATCGCATTCTCTCAAAATCATATTTTTATCATCTATGAAAACATAAAAATGGCATGCAAGAGAGGAGTTAATTGACGACCGAATAAAGATGAAATCTTGTGCACAACTTGACTGTCAATATCAGAAGATGGAGTGGTTGGCACCAACCAAAAGTCTGCAAGGTTATGGAAAGAGTGGTTGTAGAGCATCAAAGATTGGATCGAAGTAATCCCTCATATAAGATGTCGATTACATTCAAATGTTTCTACTATTTTGAAAGGACAAAACATAATCAATTGTACAAAAAGAAATAATAGACGGGTGCCTTTAAGCAAATCATCTAAAGAATGAAATTAGCAAATTATGTTTTTTTTTTGGATTTGTAATGATAAATTTAAAAGATGCAATCAATAATCGTCGTGGTATGGACATAACACGAACGAACATGTAGAAAAGAACAGGCGACCAAATTTAGTGTGTACGCTCCTGAAAAGATGCCTTTCCCTCTACCCATCAAATCCTTTTTCAGAGGATTCTTCCTGTCTTTTGGCAGGAGTTTCAAAAAAGTTCCGATCTAGGCTCGTACGACGAGTAGTTCCAAACTTCTGGCGAATGGCGAATCCTTCCTGCGAACGGAAAATCCTTTCGGCGGCGGTTCCATTTTTCTTGCAGTTACATCTCCCACGACTCCATTTGTGGTCAAGCACATTTTCCACTTCCCAACTGTGCTTATTTATCAATTTATTTATATTTGTTTTAGTTTTAACCACACACTTTTTACAATAATTAGTTATTCGGATTGATAGCAAACACTATTTTGTTGCTTCCGACTTAGCTGCATGTGTTATGTTCCATTGCATATTTATATTCTTATCCATTTTCCATCTCAGATGATGCATTGGTTCTTTAACTCAATTCTTTCTTTAGCTAGGGTATTTGATGAATTCTATGTGAAACTCAATTGAATGCAAATTGACCAGTTTATTCATAAGAGTGCAAAACGTATATATACAAAACTCAGACTCTATCACAACACCAAACTAGCCCTCGCACAACTACCAACTAACCCACGTTCTTAAATTTAAGCTCCTCTATCTAACAAACTAAAAACTAGTACAAATATACAGCTACAATGGCTTGACAGTCTCAGAATACGACATGACCATCCTAAAAATGACACAACCAACTAAACACAATTTAAAGACTCAAAATGGCAGGCTCTTATAGATCCACGTGGTGTCACATGATTATCGAGTCAACAAATCCTCCCCTAAACTGAAGGGTTCCACCCAACCTTCAGTTTAATTTGCAGCATTAACAACCATTCCAGTAACACCAACAACAGTTGTATTTTCAGAAACATGAGCATTCTTCAAATGCATCTAAACTGAATGCTATCTTGGTCATGATATTAACCTACTGATCTTGAGACCCGTAATACTTTGGCTGCACAGTTCTTTCCTTTGCTGAGTTCCTCAGAAAGTGAAGGTTTGCATCCAAAAACTTGCTTTCTTCATTCTAAACCTAATTGTGAACTACTATGCCTCCACTCTCACCAGCCTTCCAACTCATCTCTTCTGAAACTCTTTGAAGGCATATTCCTTCAGCCGTACAGGCAAACTCTCCCACAAGCTCATCTTTAGTTGTTGGCAATGAGGTTACTTGTTCTTTCTTGGTAAAACATGATACAGCTTTTGCTAATAAGACCACTCAACCCAAAAGATTTCCTTTTCTTTTTTGTTTTTGTTTGTCCACTCCCCTTTTCTACGTATAAAATTTATACGTATAAAATCGAAAGATAAAGATAAAGTTATGATAAACCTTGAAAAAAATAAGAATTAAAAAATATAAATTAAGATAAGAATAGGAATCTTTAACAAAAAAGATCAGGTATCATTAGTCTTTCGACCCAAGAAAATAAAATTTTCACAACCCCCTCTTGGGTCGAAGATTAGGAAGACCTGTGATACATATTTTTTCCATCTTGATATATTAAAGCATTTGTGCTTCTATTAACCTCCATAGGCTAAGAATAGCAACTGTTAGTATAACCCTCCAAGCATATTTTCTGAACACTTCTATTATGAAGTAACAGAAAGTATCTCGTTCCTTGAGAATCTTTCAATATTGCTTGCTTACAAGCTTTGAATTGATGAAACACGACCTAGACATTGATGTTATTCATCATATTAAAACCCGTTGCAACATTAGCTGCAAAACTGACAAGAGCAGCTACAAAACAGGAAAAGAATCATGCTTCAAAAACAGCTCTAAAATCATTCAATCCCGTTGCAGTTAACCACTTAGACCTCAAAGTCAGCAAGAACCCGATTGCAAAAACAACCGATTGACTCACCAGACCGACTGCAAACCCAGCATAATAATTTCCTTTATGACATTTATATGCAATACCACAACCCAGAATACTCTTGAACACTGTCTTGACATCCAAACGATTTAATCCATGATCTTTAATGACTAGATCATGATCATAAAAATCCACTAACAAGTAGCACCTTGCAACCTTGTTATACCATGCTCTAGCGTTGCACTCTAAGGCATTCAATGACTTCTTGTGCCTGTGTACATTGTTCTCCTCTAGTACAACCAAAAATCCTTGTGAATACTTGTCATACATGTCTTCTTGTGCCCATATCTTTATGAACAAAACTTGTTCATAACCACTTGCATTCTTCACAACCTGTTTCAATGAACTTTGAATGCGACAGTTAACAAGTATCCAAGCGCTGTAAAAATTCTGCTTTTCTTCCTCCCCCGCACCCACAAATCTATGCGGTTTCACCACATGCTCATTCTTCATAGCTAGTTGCTAAATATGCTTCTCTTTAAGTCACTAGGCTAAACTTATATTTATCCACCTCTATGCTTGATGACTCTATATTTGCACATGTTTTTCTCTCTGCTTCTTCATCGTTTAAGCTTACATTATTGCTTCTTTGGCCTATTTTACGCTAGGTTGTGTTCCTTTGTCACATTTTAGGTCCTAGTGAGTAAAGGGAGGTATAGGCGCCAGTTTCAAGTCAATCGGAGATCAATTGGCGATTTAGGAGAAGAAACTCGGGCATGACCTGAAGAAGAATGGATTTCTACCTCATTTATGGACAAAGAATCATGCAAGGTTGCCATGAAAATAAAGACGATGAGACTAAGAGCTTCTGGGATCAAACGACGACTGATTCGCAGTCCGGACGAGTGATAAACGAAGCATTGAATATAGGGAACAGGTTCGGCGGAAGAAACACGGGCAGACTACCCTAAAAACACGGTCGTGTTTTATCTGGCATCTGCCAGTGTTTTTTATGCCGAGCCTCTCTTGTGAAGACCTTTGAAGGGATTTAGAACACGGGCTGGACCAAAACACGCTCATGACTAAACACGACCGTGTTCCCGACCGTGTTTCTGCCCCCTGCTCGAGTATAAGTCTATTTTCAGCGATTTTTGAGAGGGGAGAGCTGGGTTTTGGATCCCAAACACTCAAGGGATGAACTAAAGAGAGAGAGGGCGATTTGAGGGCACTCTTGGAGTGGAACTGGAGGATTTTTTTGCCTTGGAAGCTCGAGGAACAAGCCCGGACTTGAAGACTGATCATCTGGAGATTCTTACTGCAGTCTCTCTCTTCTCTATAGAGTGACTTCCCTTCACTTAGGTTTTGAGGAACCCTAGCCATGTTTGTTTGATTGGATGATTGTATGAGTACTCTTACTTGATAATCTTGAGTTCATATTCAATCTATGCATGTTTTCATGATTCAATTCTGATTTAGTCGAGATTATTGATTCTGCTTTGATCCTATGATAGCGAATACCTGATTAGGTCAATAGAGCACCATAGATTGATAGTATTGGATCGATTACTTTAGTCGTGGGTTTATTCAATGTTGTGTATCTATTGAGAACCTCATTCGACAGAGGGAGTCTAGTTCAGAACGCCTTGATCGGTTGTTCTAGAGAAGGATACGTATCTCTAGGCAATTGACTCAAGAGGACATTGTTCCTTTAATCGAGACTCAAGGTCTAGTTAAGGATTCTCTACATTGTGAATGAAAGTGAAACATGTTAGATATCATCAATCATTAATCTGGCTAGTGGCTAGGGGTATCATACCTAAGTGAGTTCCCAACCCGTAATTAGATTAACTTTAACTGTAGTTTGCTAGAATAGTTTTCGTTGTTCTATCTTAATATGGTTTGCTAGACAATGAACTGAAGCTGAGTAATAGTAACTCTAGAGACCCCTGGATTCGATATTTATTACTTGAACCACTATATTGTAGTCCCTTTCATTGATTACACTTGGCCTTTGTTAGGAGTTGTGTCATAGCAAGTCAATGCTCTCATCCGCGAAGGCTTCCTCAAAGAACCTGGAGCCTTCAGAATCAATCCTCATAGCACATAGATTGACCAAATAAGTTGTAATGAAGTAATTGATCAAACAAGCTTGGCCAAACTTAAATACCTATTCGACCAAGCTATCTGCAATTGAGCACTTAGCTCTTGAAGCCTGCGTCAAGTCATTCAAAGCCTTACTACTATAGTTCTTGTTTCCTCCCCTGCAACCACAAGGATATGTGGTTGCTGTACATAAACAGTATTAATCAGTGCACCCTATAAACTGAAACTCTTTACAATGAATTTGAATTCCAGATTTATTGCTTTACTCCATCTCTTTTCTTTCACACTTTTTTCAAAGGATTGGGAATCTCCAACTTCAACCCTCGCACATGATTCCACATCTTTGCAATGATAGCTATCCATCCTGTCTAACTTTCCTTTGCCACTTAGCCTTAGGTCGGTAGCTTGTAGACCTAGAGAACCAATATCCAAGTTCTCCTTGTCTTCTTGGTGATAATTGGAAGCTAAGGATTTGACCATAGATCTAGTATTAGCTTGGGGAGTAACAAAACTACAAGTTCCAAAAATTGTATTGGCTGGTTTTGAAGCTTCAGGTTCAGCAGATTTATAGAGATTATCACCACATCCCTTTGGACTACTAAAATCATCATTCAAGTTGGACATGTACCTTTTACTTCTATGTTGCTTTCTGAATAAATGTGTAGAACATGTTCTTTGCAGTTCCCTTTCTGTGTATTTTCCATAGCTCATCATCTCTTGAATGTCCAGATCTTTCATGTCAAGGATTTTGATTTTCCACTTCAGGTTCGGTTGTAAGACATTGCACTTCCTTACTAGAAAAATCGTTTCCCATTACTTGAAGCTTTGTACCATTTCCCATATCAATTAGCATTTCAACTTTGTCTTCATCTTCATCTTCTGTTTGTTCAATTCTAGCCATCAACATCACAGCTTCCTTCATGTCTCTATGAATTTCTGGTATGTTGAAGTAATGTTGCCACTCATCATACCATTCGTGACACTCATTTCTAACATGCCCTACCTTGTGACAATTCCAACACTCAATTCCTTCTCTATACCAAGATCTTCTACCTATTCCTCTACCTTGAAATCCACCACGACCTTGATAGATTGCTTTCAAAGCCTGATCATCATTCACTGATGTCTTATGAAAATTTTGCTCATGCACTAGTAACGAGCTCTGTAGGGCATCGATAGAGAGAGTATCAATGTCGTTTGTTCCTCAATGGAACAAACAATGTAATTGAATTTCTCTATCAATATTCTCAGAATCTTTTCAACAATCTTTACATCTGTCATGATCTCACCATAGCTTCTCATGGCATTAGCCACCACCCTCACCCTGCCAAAATAATCATTAACACTCTCTCCATCCTTCATTTCCAATACTTCAAAATCCCTTCGTAGAGATTGCAGTCGAGCCCTTTGAATCCTAGCACTCCCCTTAAATTTCGTTTTCATGGAATCCCAGAGCTCCTTGGATGTTCTCTTGTGAGGAATGATCTTGAGAATGCTCTTCTCAATAGAGGTGAATAGATAGTTCTTAGCTTTGCAATCTTTCAGTTGTATATTTTCCAAAACTTTTATTGTTGATGCATCAAGTTCCACTCCTATTGCTAGTTCCTTGAACCCTTCACTAACTAATCCCCAATATTCTTCGGAGCATAGTATATTTTCCATCAACAAACTCCAATTATCGTAATCGTCATCGAACTTGGGAATAGGAACTTGAGGGAAGCTGCTGCCTTCTCCCATTACCACAACACACACAAATTTTGCTCTTAACAATTGGACCCTCTCAGTTTGCTTGTGTTTCACTCACCCCCACAAAGTCAGACCTCACCAACTGCTCGTGTTTCCCAATTTCTTGTCTGCAACTCAATTACAAACACCCTAATCACTCAATTCCTCAATCTGTTGTAGTTCGTTATAGTTTTCTTGAGCTATGATAACACAATGTAAAACTCAAGTGAATGCAAACTGGCTAGTTTATTCATAAGAGTGTAAAACAGTATATATACAAATCTCAGATTCTATCACAACACCAAACTCGCCCTCTCACAACTACCTACTAACCCATGTTCTTAGATTTAAGCTCCTCTATCTAAAAAACTAAAAACCAGTAAAAATACACAGCTACAATGGCTTGACATCCTCGGAACACGACATGACCCTCCTAAAAATGACACAACCAACTAAACACAATTTAAAGACTCAAAACGACAGGCTCCCATAGAACCGTGTGATGTCACGTGATTACTTATTCAACGTTCGTTCTATTGCTTGGAGTGCAAGTGGAGCCAATGCATAATATTTTTTTTAGGAATTTTTCAATTGGTGGATTGTTGTGTTATGGCAGGTGAGATGACCATACTCTAGATAGTGGTTTAGTTCGATCATAGAGGCGGTGCAATATTGGCTTTGTGGGTTATGAAGGTGACTCGTGTTTGGTCCGTGTCCATGTGATAACTCGTCGAGTATTGTAGAATGATGTGCAACATAATCGAGGTCGAGTGGCTCTTGAAGAAATTCAATCATTTAAGACGTCTGGTTCAACTTTTTATTTTTTTTAATACTCCACATAGTACTTACAGAGCTTGGCATAATCAACTCTTGCATTGCATCGTCACTTGATTCACTAACATTTTTTTACTTTTCTAAAAAGAAAACTCTAATCTACACATAATATAATAGCAGGAAGGAAAAAACTATTTCCCCATTTCAAATTCTCTGCTCCAGGAGCGTTTGTAGGAAAGGTAGAATAGGGAGTGTCAATTTTTTTCTAATTCCTTGTGGAACGGGCCAAATTACCGTACACATGCGGATTTAAACAGGCCCAGGAATTGTTGCGCCCCACAAAACCAGAACATGTTTCTTTAATCCCTTTTATATTTCATTGTTGGTAAGATATATATGAAAGGGCAAAAACAATACTCCTTTTTATTCCTAAAAAGAAAATTTTAACAATAAACTAATGCATGGATTCTACTGGGCTAACCGCCAACCATAAATAAAAGAGTTGAATGAGCCTGACCCATACGAATTTGGCCATCATGTAAAACAAATGAACATCATTGGTTTGCCATCCTAAAACAAGCTCTTTTCTCTAGCATAATATATATCATGCTATTATTTTATATCTTAGTGGCTAATATAATGTATTTTAAAGTTATTAAATGGTTCAACCTCGACCAACCCAATTAGTCCAATTTTTATCATTTCAAATATATATTATGTAATTATTTGATATCATAATGATTAAATTGTAGTGTATTTTATAGGAAATCGTTTGGTACTTGTTAGTAAAACTAAACAGAAATATCGATTTGGTTATTTTTAACAATAAAACGAACCTAAACATTTTCCGTTTCCTTCGAATTTCTATGGTTTTGTTCCAGAATCAGTGATGTGCAAATGACGAATTGCAATCATCTCTTTTCTTTCACTATTTTTAATTTTCAAATAGAAAGTTTAAAAGTAAAGAATAATTAGAGTTTGGCATGGGTCGGTCAAACATGCTGAATTTCAAGTTTTGGCCAGTTTTGATCAAGCCTAATTTATAATCACATGATTCCCTGATACCCGATAAAAATCTCAATCCAAACCATTTCGACAGCCGAGTCCGTGTTTACCACCATTTTCTAGGGATACAGGAACAGCAGTTCCTCCCAAATCGTGTTGTTCATTCTTGATTTCTTTATATTTTATCATGGCCTGACAAAAACCAGAAAGCACAACGACGATACGATGAAAGTTTTATAAAGCAAATTAAAGCTACCAACGATTGTGAGATGCTCATTTCCTGAAGACCGGCGGGATAAGCGATTTTTTATTCGATTTTCTGGAATTAGGTTTCTATAAAACTTACTCAACCTCATCATATTACCAGAAATAATATTGTTTCACAAGGTAACAAGTACTTGATTTTGGTTCATAAGGCTGATTTTTGATTCTTTGCATCATCCATGTCTCTTTCATGCTAAAATTCACTATCTTTATCACTTGTTTCTCAGAAAAGAAAACTATAGAACAATAAGCTATACACCCATTACATTTTCAAATTTCATAGTTCATCTTATTCCGGGTCCACGCTAGTCTACAGTATCATTTATAGTGGAAACATAAAACTGCCACCACCATTCAAAAATTCCTGCATTTAGAGCATTTTGCGGGAGCTGACGTGGCTGGGTCTAATATCGGCGGTTTTCCTCTCCAGTCTCCTCCTTCCATAAAAGCTATATTTTCTCCGCTGCTCTTTTTTTTTTTTTTGCGCCTCCCAGCAAACAGGATAACGCCTACGACTCCTTAGTCCTCCCTCCCTCGAGATCATTTCCTTTTCCTCTGAATTCCTTTCTGGGGTTTTATTGTGCGCCTCCCACCAAAGAGTACCACCTATTACCTCTTTTTCCCTTTCTCTCTCATCTATCTTCTCAATCTCAAATCAGATTGGTTCCTCTCTCAACCTGCTTTTCTTCTCTCGAACTCAAGGCAGATCGACTCTTTTTTCTTATTGCTTCACTGTCGGTGGGCCATTCTTCCCTCCTCGGCGGGATCAAGGGATTTTGATATGTGGATCCTGTATTTTTTCTCTGTAATTCTCTTTCTCTTAGTATCTTTTTTGTTTCTCAGTTTCTTTTTGTGAGTCGATTCCAGACGGCAGATTCTCAACTGGCACTGCTTCTCAAAGTTCTTTCCTGTTTGTTCTGGGGTTTTGTTGGGTGGAACATAAATATTTTGGTGGCGGTGATATTATCGGCCTCTAAGTCTTATACTGAATTTTTGTATGTATGTATTTATTTCTATTTTCTGTGGATTTAAGGTGCAGATCCACGTAGGAGAGGACCGCAGTGGATGGCGACTGGATTCTTGACTGAGGGGAACCAAATTTGCAAATCCCATCGTTATGAGGTGAGATGTTGGTCTTTTAGGTTTGGTCTTATTTCTGCTCTCTCCCGTTTTCACTTTGTACTCTCACTATTCTTCAGTTCTCAATTTATACATTTCCCTATCTGACATCGATGGTTTTCTTCGTTAGGGATCTATTTTCTTGGATGCTGTTTGGCGACTGTGGGCTACGATAATCAACAGGCAAGTCATGTATATTAGATTGACTTTCTCCGCCCATCTGGATTCGTGACGAAGACAAGCATTTCCGATGCTTTGGTTAGGTACGATTTTCCATTCATGTTTCGTTGTTTGAGTTCTTCAAGTTGGGGTGTACCCCGGTACGATTTTCTTCTGTTGGGTGCTTACATATCCCAATTCCAGATTTGGGATTGCAGGGGTTTCTGCGTTTAGGGTTTGTACTGGCTGAGTAGTTTTCAATCTGAGGGAGGAGCCTCCGTTTATTTTTCCGAACCGCCTCTGTCTCTCGCTGAGTCTCTCATGGTGACTTTCCCATTCTCTCTCCCTCTTGAGGTGATCTTTCCTTCTTTTGTGTTGTTCATATCTTTAATTTCTTAATTTCAGTCAATCCCAGCGTGTTAGGTTTACTAGCATCTGTTTTGATTAGGTTCGAATTGAATTGAAAGGGTTTGTGTTTTTATACTTAATTGCTAGGTGATTATAGTTCAAGGAACACTTGTGGATGCGTGAGGTTTCATAAGAGAGGAATCACACTTTATGGAGGTCACACTTTAAACTGTCGGACCTGACTTCCAATTGACGGCCCTAACTTCCAATCCGGTTGGGAAGACAGTGACCAAACAAAAATTGTGCTGGTTTTAGGCCGTCCGTGCAGGCTAGCGGTTCGAGGACTGTTCCACAGGAGGGGGAAATTCATTTATTTCCCAGCCGTTCGTCAAGCCTCTCAGTGTCTGCGGCTGTACGATTGGGTTTCGGCGCCTTTCCCTTCTCAATTGCGGTTCCAACTGCATACTTGCATTTTCAAGAGGGGTTCTTCAAGTTGAGGGGCCAGGGAATTGGCATATGTGGACTGATTAGCAGGGGAGTTGTTCATCAACCTCAAATAGTGACTTCTGAGGTCACTTCGAAAGCTGAGATTCCAAGTAAGTTATCCTTCCCTAGCTTTTCATCTTTGGTTTAGGGTCCGGGGTGCTTAATGATTAGTAACGGGGGATTGGATTTGAGAATCATGGTCGGCTGTCATTTCCCAGATTTTCAAATGTGGTTTAGGGGGTTCATTGGGTGCTTCTAATTAGACCAGGGGATTGGTATTGAGAATCATGTTGATGGTCAGATGTGTGATTTAAATACAGTTTGGGTGAATGGTTGACTTGGTCTCACTAAGGAAACCATTATCCTTGCTGCCACGTTCCTTTGCTCAAATAGCATTAGCTTAACACTTTCAGCCTTTTGGAATGGTTTACTTTGCTAAGATTCCAGCAACTACAGTGTAAAATGATTAGTGTTTCATAGTGAGATGACAAGCCTCAGACTGGTGCAATTGCACTTGGTATAGGTAATGTTATTTCTCCTGCCACAACATGTTTTTCTACGCGTAATTCAGTGAGAACTATATGTTTGGTCTGTCTTATAGACCCCGTGTGGTCTTATAGGCATAATTATGGTTCGAGGCTCCATCGGCGTTTACAATCTTCTTATTATCACCGCATAATTACAAGGTAGCCTCAACTTCTGTCGAGTATTGATGTGTTTATGTTATGGGAAAATCATGAGTTCGCATGGACCAATTGATTGCGTTTCATTTGATGAATTGTTACCAATTACAGGAGTGTAAGCTAATGTCAGAATTACTGAAAGCTCGCTTCAGTAGAAGAGTTTAGTTTATTCAATGGCTCTAGAAATCAAGACTTCATAGAGGATAAAGGACTGGTGTCTTTTCTTCCGGTTTTGATTTCGGTTTGCATGGGCTTTACTTTTTTTGTTTAAAATTATAGGCCGCCTTCAACTTGGTTGGAGCATTTTGGATTGCTTCGACTGTTCTGTTTGTGTGGTCTATTCTCTGTGAATTAAAAACTCGGGCTGATTTGTGCTTGATTTTGTGGGTACTTTTGATAGGAGATGCAAACATGTCTATTGTTCTTGAGATTAGCTTTGCTGAATCAAAATAGTTAGTTTCATTCAATGAAAAAAAATAGTTAGTTTCAAAATATAGCTAACTATTATCGTTTAGGAATTAGGAGTAGAATAGTTAGTATCAATTGTACGTGGTGGTTGAAGAGTATGATGACTTGGAATTTATATACTATTGTCGTTTTTCTTGCTCATTTACTATTGATAGATTAGTGACAAGGTCAGCTCTGCACCATCTGTTTCCATTCTTTTGTTTCTCTTATGTTGGAACTTGGAACCAAATGGGAGTTGTGGTATGAATTTAGAACGAATTTTCTGGCAGTAGGAATTTAGTTGGCTTCCAGGGTGATAAGTGATAAGTGTGGCAGTTTAGTCTTCTGAGGGTGTCAGCAATTAGAATAGCTAATTTGCTTTTCCAACCTCTTAGTCATTTATGATTCTTGGTTTCCTGATGCTATTGGAAATCTGAGCAGGTGAATTGAAATGTAGCCAAATTCATTTTGTTTTCTTATGTGATAGTTTAAATTTTGAAATAAAGAATGCTCAGCTATTTCCCCCCAGTAATTATGCTAAGCTATTTTACTTTTTTTCAATATTTTAGTTGTTTACTGATTCTTCATTTCCTGTTTTCCTCGTGCTATTGAAAATCTAAGCAAGTGAATTTGAATTTGATGACTGGTCATTGACAACAATTTGTTGTGAGATGGAGGTGCTTCTTGATCCAACTACTGTGCATATCGAAATAATCTCCTAAGTCTGCGAAGAAAAGGAACAATGGCGATCATTTGAGCTCACCTAATGTAGCTAAGTTATGTTTGCACCTCAAAATAATACTTCTACTCTCAATTTTTAAGCTTTACTTTTGGGTGAGTTTCCAATGTTTACTTGGCGTGGGCCGCTCTACATGACCAGCATCAAGTTAAACTGAAAGTTACAAGTCAATTGAATCGACAACCAGGAGTGGGAGTATATAACGATTTGATTTTACAAGCATGATCCATTCTGCAGTCTCCATTTTTCATTCTCGAAAATCTTATTATATCTCATAACATCCTTACCTAACTTTCCCTATATTGCTTCCTTTTTCTGTCTCATCTTCCAGTTGCACTTATACATTCATGCTTTAGAGCTTCAAGTAATTGGCAACATTTCATATAGTCAAGCTTATTTGGAACTCGAAAAGGCCTAGAGAAGATAAGGTGGATTAGTTCAACGTCTTGTGAGAAACTTGTGTGGCCTAAGACATAGATTCTTGAGCCGGTTGATTATATTTAATCGTATAACTACTTAGGATAAGTTGCTATAGTGGAATTGATTGATTCAAGTCTCTGGATATTTTGCACTGGAGAGAATGAATCAAGAGAGCATTTACTTTGCAAGTGCCTTCACTCTCTTGTGCTTGCTGGTATGTTTCCTGGCATATGCTCACCAAGGAGATTGGAATGAGGTGACCAATGCTACTGGTTTCTTGCTACTATATGGAAGGAGAGTTGTCAAAGAGTTTTTGGAGCTCTATAAAGAAGTTGTGGTAGTGTCTTGGCTCACGTGAGGCTTGATGTTGTAGGGTATTGCTCGGGTTGTGACGATTTTGCTATTGAGTTAGCAGAATCTAGCCTTTTTGTATTGGGTAGTGAACAAGTATGAAATTGTAGTAGATAGTCGTGTCTGTATTGGCTCGAAGATCTTGATCAAAGTTTGATAAAGAATGAGTTTAACAATTAGGAAAAAAAACCCTTCAGTCGAACGGTCAGGGGTTTGCATTTTCCTTCTAGGGGTCGTTTGCTTGAGGGTTTTGGTGATGGATTTGGTCATGGAAATATATTCATCATGGACTTGAACCGAAATCCATCGTTTGCCTTAGGGAATTAGGGAGATGGAATTTGTGGGGCCCACCACTTTTGGGGTTCCAAATCCGTGGACCCCACGGACTTGGAAGTTCCACCTCTTGAGGTGGGATTTGGGTGATGGATTAAAATCCATGATGGTAAATTACCTTTCTACCCTTAATTATTTCTTTAATTATAAATTTGTCCGACTTTAATTCAATGGTCATGCAACTGTAAACTTTTATAATTTCGTATTTTATAAATATGAGAATTTATCATTTCATTTTGTAATATTTTATTTTATTTAAATATGAATGTATATTTGATTTGTTAGATTCACCTAGAAACACTTTATGCTCATCTTGTACATTATTATTTGATTGATTGTCGGATTCCACATCGGTGAGTTAGCAAGAAGAAGATGAGTTGTAGCAATAAAGTGAACAATTGGCTGCAATTGATACATAATATTGCTACATTATTAGATGAATTGTTTTTTTTTATGAAGGATTATTAGTTGAATTTTTAATTAGTGCCAAGATAGATTGTTAATTAGTGCCAAATTGTAATACATTTCTATATTTGTAGTTGAATTATTAATCCACATAGTGGTAAAGAGTTTAAAATTTCTTTCTATGTTTTGGATTAGTTTTAAATGAAAGATTTGGATTATAATATAGAAATATAATTAAATAAGGGTAACTAGGTAATTTGTATTTAATATCCACAAATCTAATCAAACAATGTCCATAATAAAATCCATCAAGCAAACAATAGACTTGTTCAAATCCATAATGCCACCAAATCCATCATATATCCATGGTTTTCCAAAACCCAGGTTTTACCAAAACCCTCATTTTTCAAATCCATGAAGCAAACGACCTAACTATTTTAGTTGTTCTTTTGTTGGGTGTTTTAATTTTGATGAAGTAGAGTGTTATTCCATATATTCTTTTTCTTTTGCCTTTAGTTTGCTGGAACAAGTAGTAATAGCCTAATAGGTTCATCTTATTGAAAATGTCCATGTTTTGATTCCCCTATTCAGCGATGACAAATATTCATGCGATTATTTATACATCTAAGAATAGGTTCATCGATTTTCTATAACTACCAAATGTATAAAAAAAATCAATTCAATATCAACAATCAGGACTCTCAAAATGTTAACAAATGTTATGCTATCCGGCCAACGGGCCGGGCACGAACGCTAGTAATTATTAAGAAGCGAATGGTCCCCACCAGTCTCTCGACTCTACACGACGAGGTAACCCCAGCCCCCACGTGTCTTTGTCATAGTGCCTTCGTGTTCTGTAAGCTGTAACCCAACAGAAGAAAAGGCCGCAGCCAGCTCGCTCTCGCGCTCGCCCCTTTTTATCCAGACTCCACCACGCACCCACTGGTGGGCCGAGATAGTGAGCCCACGGTTTGAGGCAAAGTCAGCTTCAGTTAGGCCCTTTCAGACGCTAGCTCTTATCGTTTTTTGTGGTAATCGATGTGCCCAATAGGCTACTGATTGTGGGCCTGCACCGGTTGTTTTCGAAGGCAATGCCTTGTCCATGGTGTAGGGCTCGGTTCGTCAAGGTAATATCATAATAGGTTTAATTATACAGTATGCCAAAGAAGCTTGATCAACAAGTTACCAAAACCATTCACTCAACTGAACTAATTATTTATCAATTTTTTGGGATCTTTGGTTTGCGAGTTACCGTCGAGCGAGAAGAATTGGGTCGGACATATTGTGTAATGCAAAAAATTGTAAATGTTTCTGAACTAAACCAATAATTTGTTTAAACTAAATTAGAGAGCCGAATATCGATTGACATGTTTGTTTAGAGATTGTAGCTCGGTTGGTTTTCTAGTTTGTTGAAAGTTTACTAATGAAGTAACCCCCCAAAAATTCAATGATGATTTAGACAATTAATATAATGATCGAAAAGAAAGATAACAAAGGAATCTGGAAAAAAGAAACTAGAGATGGGAAACCTAGCCAGATGGCAACAACTTACAAAATGACAGTAACCATGAATTGACACACCCATGCCTGTGAGATATTGAAAGAAAGCCGGATGGCGCTAGCTTATTTGCTAGTTGGCCGAAGATCTTATTTCAACGTCAGCTGGCCTTAATTTCCATATTTGATACTACGTGGCCAGTATTGTTTATTTATTATTACTAATTAAGAAACTAGCTGGCTGATGAATGCTGACTAGGACAATATAAAGATGCACAGCTGGAGCCTGGAATGTAATTCCTTATATTAATTAATTACCGCTCGAACGTTTCGCTAGAAATCTCGTGGAAAACAAGCAAATCGAAGCAAAAACACCTGCCGAAAATGCGTTTATACGTAGGAAGACTTGTGACCTGGGTTGGCTGTACCTGTACGTAGCTGGGTTAATGAATGAGTGAATGATATCAAATTGGGTAACTAAATATGGATGCCTTAATGCAATGTTAAAGTAGGTAATTAATGGCCAATACATATTTACTGCAGTAATTCGAAATTAATGTTCAAAATGACAGCCAGCAAACTCAATTGCAAAGTAAATTTAAACCGTATATAGGTATAAAAATGCGTGCGCGTAATGATGTGAGAATGGAATATTGTACTCAAAGAAAATAAATGCAACTTAACGGGTCACATTAATTAACTGAATGGCTCAGTTGGCCTTTTATTCTTTCTCGGTCAGAATTGGTGCTTTTCTGTCGCTTAATTTGTTTTTGGTTGTGTGGGTATGGTTAATTAATTTTAGAGGATTATATTCTGTTAAATTGTATGGATCGATCTCTATTCTCTAACTCGTGTCATTGCTAAAGAAAATTGGTGATTAAGTAAGTGACAATTTTTTTGATTTCGAGTGAAAAAATCCATAGTTATCACCTTAATAAACAAAGTTAATGGCTTAAATTGTCGCTCCTAGGAATTATTTTAGCACATGCATCAAGATGCTCTATAGTATAGGGAAAACATGGAAGAACATCAACCACAGTCGCATTGAATTTTCAATAACTTGGTTAAACTAAACAAGAGACCTGAATATCGATTCACCTTTTCTAGTTTGGTGAAAGTTTAAATATACTAATGAACTTTGCTACAAATAAACCCCGCAAAATTAATTGATGATATTTACAATTATTTCCAGAAAAAATCAGCAACCGACTCTTAATAAGCTGTCCAGTTAACACTTAAACAAAATATTAAATCATATGGCTAGACAGGCTAGTAAGGTAGATCTAATGATCGAAAAGAAATGCCTCAAAGGAATCTGGAAAAAGAAACTTTAGATGGGAAACCTAGCCAGATGGCTACAACTTACAAAATGACATTACCATGAATTGATACACCCATGCCCGTGATATTGAAAGAAAGCCAGATGGCTCTAGCATATTTGCTAGTTGGTCGCAGATCTTATTTTATTTCAACGTACTTAGCTAGCCTTAATTTCCATTTTCCATATTTGATAGTACGTGGCGTGGCCAGTATTTATTTATTATTACTAATTAAGAAACTAGCTGGCTTAGTGCTGACTAAGACAATATAATGGTCGTACAACTGGAGCCTGGAATGGAATGTTGTCGACCTGCGGTCGATTCACTTTGAACCTGGCCCATTGAGAAAAATGGATCTCACGCACCTGCTGAGCCGATTGAGAAAAACGGATCTCACGCACCTGCTGAGCCGATCGCTACAATGTAGTGGGTTGAAAGTAAAATTGTGTGTTTTTTTTTTTTTTTGCGAAATCAGCCTATTTACTGATTTTTCTTTTTGCCTAACTCAATCTTTGGAATTCTTAGTTGAACATTTGAATATTGATGTTAGATAAGTGTGTGTGAGTTTTCACTATATGTTGGATCTAAGTATGACATGTTACTTTGATGTAATGTTATATGTTATTACTCATATGTTAGATGAGATTTGATATTATTTATCAGAATAAGTATAATATAATGACTCTTTACATATTTTCGGACTAAAACGGATGACCCATTAACTCTTGACCCCTAGCTCGACCGATTTTGGGTCAACTGACGGATTGTCGGATTGACAACCTTGCTGGAATTTAATTCCTCGTATTAATTAATTAATTACCGCTGGAACTTTGCCTCAGAAATCGCGTGGGAAAACTCATAAATCGAAGCAAAAACATCTGCAGAAAATGACAGCCAGTAGTAAGTGGCTGGGTTAATGAATGATATCAAATGGGTAACCAATTATTGATGCTTTTAATGCATGTTAAAGTAGGTAATTAATGGCCAATACATATTTACTACAGCAATTCGAAAATGTTCAAAATGACAGCCAGCAAACTCGATCGCAAAGTAAATTAAAAATTTGAACCGTATGTAGGTAAAAAAAAATGCAGGCGTGTAATTATGTGAAAATGGAATATCGTACTCAAAGAAAATAAATAAAACTCAAGGGGTTAATATTAACAAGAAAATCCTAAAATACACATTTAAAAAAAAATTCCAAAATTCGCACATTTAACGAAACATTGACAAAATACACATATTTGGATTTCACTGCTGTCGTCAACAACAGTGAATACATTGACTATGGCAGACACAAGCTGCGTGTATTTTGGAATTTTTTTTCCTAATATTAATTGGTTAGTTTACCTTTTGCTCTTTCTCAGCCGGAGTTGGTGCTTTTGTGTCGCTTTCATTTTGGTTGGGTGGGTTTGGTTAATTAATTTTAGAGGATTGCAATTTGTTAAATTGTATGGATCGATCTCTAACTCGTTTCATTGCTCACAAAATTGGTGCTTAAATTAAATTCATGATATTTTTCTGATTTGGAATAAATAAAAAATTCATAGTTATCACCATAATAAACAGAGTTAATTGCGTGAATTGTTGCTCCTAGGAATTCTTTCAGCACATGCATCAAGATGCCCGTCTATAGTATAGGAAAAACATGCAAGAACATCCATCACATCACAGTCGCATCGAAATATCCGGCTGTATAATTGTATTTGTAATCACAAACCTGGCTACTCATAACCCATTCAAAGTGGATTCGGTCCAATGTGTGTTTGTAGATTGCATGGAGAGGTGTGGACCATCCAAATGGCGCACCTGAAATTAAAGTCAACAGAACTGAGCTGAGGTAAAGCTATGGTGGGTGGCCGTGGCTCTCTGCAGGAAGCGGCATGGCGATGGCATGCAGTGGGCAGCTTCGGAAAGGGTTGATTTTTGCACCGCTGCTCAGTGGCGGAGTCAGTGCATACTAAGGTGGGTTCCGGCTGGGACCCACCTTGGATCGGAGGATAAAAAATATGTACGCCTAAATAATACGAATCAAAAATAATACCAAAAATTATATCGGACAAGTCAATTGTATGATATTTTATGTTGAAAGCGTGGTTTAATCGTGGTTTAACCTTTTCAGGTTTATTCATTATATAATGCCAAGACTTTCTTTTTTGAAACTCGCTAGATTGTTTTTATCCTAATAATAAATTCAATATATCAGGTTTTAAACCTCAACTAGATTATTATATGCATACTTTGACGCGAATATAGGCTAGCTATTATCTAAAACTATATAGAATTAGGAGTTATTTTTCGAATCATGGTAATTGAAAGAAGTAACTTATTGTTGTTGCTAACTAAGACTCCACTGCAAGTATTGAAATGACATTTTCAATGAGCCACGTGAAAACACTCTTTGGTATCTAATGGGTGACAAAATCATGAATGATTATCGTGACCGCACGGTTACCACATCTGATCACTATTACCTAGTACTGTGTGCATCTTAAGGCACATATATTTTCTCTCCCCCCCCCCTGATAATTAATTTGGGACAGCTACCTCCTCCGGTATATTCCCTTCCAAACACTCCCGCGGCCTATCGAGGGCGACTCCTCCTACAGTCCTACTGTGGCTAGCTAATATGGTCCGTCTTCCGCATATCGAATTGGTATAGGATTAGACCGGAAAATAGGTTTGATTTCGTTTTTTTATGGTTGATTTTTTTTTTGTGTTTGAATTGTGAATGATTATAAGAAACTGAAAAATGAACTAAAATTAGACTACAAGATGTATCGATGAGTTATTATGATTTAATTAATCATATATAGTACTACGCATCGATCGATTGATTAGATTGGTGCAACTGAATTGTTGTTCACCGTGTAAAATTTCTTGCATTTTCCCCCACAATTAATGGTTCTTAATTCAATGCTTTTTTTTAGTATTCTATTCAAGAGAAGTGTTTGAAGTTAAGAACAAATTCCAACGTGCATTCTTTGTAAAGGGTTTGAACTCAAAGTGCACTTAACCATGTAGTGTGTTTGTGCTCCATTAAGCACAAAGTAGAAAGCAAAAGGAGAAGTCGACACTTGATATTGATTCCACGTATCATCAAGAACCTTTTTCATACAATGTTTTCGACCCCGACAAATCCTAGAAAACAATGGAAAGCTGTGGAAGGGTGGGGAAGCCAGGCTCAAGATAGGGTGCATAACCCATGGTTATGCACCCATCAATAACCAAATCTGGACCCTTCATTTAGAAAATCCAGATCTAAGGATGGAGAATTAAAGACCATTTTTATTTTCACTAGCTTTCTTAATTGACTCATATCTTTTTTGTTTTAACTCGGATTTTAATTTTTTTTGCACAGATGGAACGAGTTCATCGTGCTCTACAAAATGAGATCAATTTTCAATATTTTTTTAGGGAAAAAAAATTTTGGCCTCTCGGTACCAACTGCATACCATATGGTATCTTCTTCGTTTTTCATTCGTTTTTGAAAACGTTTGCACAGCAGGGACGAGTTCATCATGATCTATTGGATCTACAAATTTCTGGGTGAACAAATTACAAGACCAAAAAATACCACCAAATACCATACAATACCACCCTGGTACGGGGTGGTATTTTATGGTATCTTATGGTATACAATGTTAAAAGTCGTAAATGACAATTAATATACTTCTACTATCATGTATTCAATCATCCTACAGTCTTGGTTTGTTCATACCACCATGGTACGCTTTTCAAACTATAGGTATGCTCTTATTTCAATACCAGTCAATACCATATGGTATAGACTGGTAAAAAATGGCTCAATTTTTTTTTGTTCAAAAAATATATCAAAGTGGATATCATTTTGAAGAGCACAATTAATCTGATCTAACTGTGCAAAAAAAATTAAATTTCGACTTAAAACGAATGAGAAATCGTCCGTCAAAGATTAAAGAGGGGAAAATTAAATGCTTTTCAGGAGAGAGAGGATGCTGATGTCATGCTGATGTGGGCGGGTTACTCATAGTTACTCACCATAAAGTTACTCACCTGATTTATTCCCGGGAAGCCAAGCCAAGCAACCAACAAAAAAGTCAGAATAAGGACCGAAAAAGAAACTAAAAATTTACTGATTATTCTAATTTTAAATTTTTACATATATATCACGTCACAGACTGACAACTACTTGGCCGAGGGAAATTAGGCCAGTGACAGTCTCACCTGCTAAGCAGAGAATTTCCCTGATCACCATTCACCAATTCCCTCACACAACAACTCTTTCAAAGTGGATTCGGTCCAATGTGTGTTTGTAGATTGCATGGAGAGGTGTGGACCATCCAAATGGCGCACCTGAAATTAAAGTCAACAGAACTGAGCTGAGGTAAAGCTATGGTGGGTGGCCGTGGCTCTCTGCAGGAAGCGGCATGGCGATGGCATGCAGTGGGCAGCTTCGGAAAGGGTTGATTTTTGCACCGCTGCTCAGTGGCGGAGTCAGTGCATACTAAGGTGGGTTCCGGCTGGGACCCACCTTGGATCGGAGGATAAAAAATATGTACGCCTAAATAATACGAATCAAAAATAATACCAAAAATTATATCGGACAAGTCAATTGTATGATATTTTATGTTGAAAGCGTGGTTTAATCGTGGTTTAACCATTTCAGGTTTATTCATTATATAATGCCAAGACTTTCTTTTTTGAAACTCGCTAGATTGTTTTTATCCTAATAATAAATTCAATATATCAGGTTTTAAACCTCAACTAGATTATTATATGCATACTTTGACGCGAATATAGGCTAGCTATTATCTAAAACTATATAGAATTAGGAGTTATTTTTCGAATCATGGTAATTGAAAGAAGTAACTTATTGTTGTTGCTAACTAAGACTCCACTGCAAGTATTGAAATGACATTTTCAATGAGCCACGTGAAAACACTCTTTGGTATCTAATGGGTGACAAAATCATGAATGATTATCGTGACCGCACGGTTACCACATCTGATCACTATTACCTAGTACTGTGTGCATCTTAAGGCACATATATTTTCTCTCCCCCCCCCCCCTGATAATTAATTTGGGACAGCTACCTCCTCCGGTATATTCCCTTCCAAACACTCCCGCGGCCTATCGAGGGCGACTCCTCCTACAGTCCTACTGTGGCTAGCTAATATGGTCCGTCTTCCGCATATCGAATTGGTATAGGATTAGACCGGAAAATAGGTTTGATTTCGTTTTTTTATGGTTGATTTTTTTTTTGTGTTTGAATTGTGAATGATTATAAGAAACTGAAAAATGAACTAAAATTAGACTACAAGATGTATCGATGAGTTATTATGATTTAATTAATCATAGTACTACGCATCGATCGATTGATTGATTAGATTGGTGCAACTGAATTGTTGTTCACTGTGTAAAATTTCTTTCATTTCCCCCCACAATTAATGGTTCTTAATTCAATGCTTTTTTTTAGTATTCTATTCAAGAGAAGTGTTTGAAGTTAAGAACAAATTCCAACGTGCATTCTTTGTAAAGGGTTTGAACTCAAAGTGCACTTAACCATGTAGTGTGTTTGTGCTCCATTAAGCACAAAGTAGAAAGCAAAAGGAGAAGTCGACACTTGATATTGATTCGACGTATCATCAAGAACCTTTTTCATACAATGTTTTCGACCCCGACAAATCCTAGAAAACAATGGAAAGCTGTGGAAGGGTGGGGAAGCCAAGCCAAGCAACCAACAAAAACTAAGCATTCAAGCAAACCGCCCCCCCGCCCTTTGCTTTCCAAACAGAGAGTGCTTGCCAATTAACAGTATTACTAGGCGTGATAGCACCATTGAATTATTGTTATTGACAGTAAAAAGTCAGAATAAGGACCGAAAAAAGAAACTAAAAATTTACTGATTATTCTAATTTTAAAATTTTACATATATTATATCACGTCACAGACTGACAACTACTTGGCCGAGGGAAATTAGGCCTGTGACAGTCTCGCCTGCTAAGCAGAGAATTTCCCTGATCACCAATTCCCTCACACAACAACTCTGCCTAGCTACTTTGTCAAAAAAAAAAAAAAACTCTGCCTAGCTAGCTAGCTCTCACATCACATGAACTGCAAAAAACTAATAAATTACTCAATTAAGAAATATACACACACAATCTGGAGTTTCTACTACCTAAAATAAATTGAATTTGATTCACACGGACAAAAATACAACATATAAAAAAAGAAGGGAGAGAGGGAAGAAGTAACAGAATCGAACCGGAAAATCTATCAATATATATCTACAACAACAAATTAAAAGAGGAGAAAAAGAAACCTACAGAATTAAACTACCCCCAGAATCACCGATAAACGATTTCAATTCACACAGGACTGTCTTCTCCGTCGCCGCCGTCGGGATCGACGACGAGCCGTTCGCGGTCGATTTTGCCGCGGCATACGGGGCAGAACGGGTGCTTGGCGAGCCACCTGTCCGCGCACTCGATGTGGAATCCGTGATTGCATACGGGGATCCGCCGCGCGATCTGCTCCGGCTCGATGTCGTCGAGGCAGACGGCGCATTCGTTCCCCATCGGGAGCTCTTTCGCCGCGACCTCGGGGAGCTTCGAGAGCTCCGCCGCGGAGAGGCCCTTCTTGGCCGGCGGCTTCAAATCTTCGGGATTTGCGGCCGAATTGGGCGGGGGATTGGAGGCGAACCAGAGGAGGCAAATGTAGACGACGAACAGGGCGCTCATCCCGGCGCAGGGGAGGAACAGGGCGAGGAATACGGAGAGCAGCATCCCGCCGGTGTGGTTAGCGGCGGCGGAGGAGGAAGGTGAGGGAGAAGAGGGGTTTAGTACTGAGGGAGAGGGTGCGTACAGCGCACCCTGGCGCATTATAGAGAGGGTTTTCTTTTTCAGGGGAGGAAAGGAAGGGAAAAGGGAGGTGGTGAATAGAAGGAAGGAGGAGGTGGTTGTGATGTTGGTGGTGGAAAGCTGACGTGGCTTCCGAGTCTGGGGCCGCTCTTTGATTTTTTATTTTTATTTTGGTTGCTGGTTCTGGTGAAAATGATTTTTCTGTGGGTATTTATAGTCGGATTTGAGTGTCTGAATCTCTTGGTGCGGAGTAAATGGAGAAACTGTTGGACGGCTGTGAAACGACCAAGGGGGAAGCGGGGTATTTATAGTCGATAGGAAGTAGGGGTTTTGCTTTTGCAATGACTCGGCTGATACCGGACTCGGTGGATGTTCGAACTGAGTTGGACCCCTTGTTAATCAGAATACGAGCGGATGAATGATTGGACGAGTAGAATCACTGAGTTGGACCCCTTGGGTAAAATTTATGTTCGGTCTATTTGGTCGTATGGTCAAAGATTTTTATTAGGTTGGTCATGAAATCTAATGAACCATCAAAGATGAACTAAACGATATTTTTATGGTTGGACATGAAATCAGATGAATCATCACGATCCGACTTGTCCACGCTTTTCACTACAACTTTTTTTTAATCGAGGTACTAATTTTACTTCTATTCCTCTTCGTCGTTTCCTATCTTCCTTATTGGATTTACACGATCCACTGCTAACAGCCATCTACATAATAATTAGGATTTGATACAAGTTTTGTATGATTTCTTTTATAAGACCGTTTGAATAATCTATTAGAAATCTTGGTGCAATGGTGCTGGATAAAGATTTGGAATTATTTTTGTTTAGTGACAAATCGCATTCTAAATTAGTGTGATATTTATTTCTTTTATTTCATAGTGTTTAAACAGTTTCGTAGATGATTAACCAACAGTTCTATAATAATTTTCGGTCAGATTATACAAACACAGGTTAGACCATATATAATTTTATTTTATTTTGATTTTATGAATTTTTCTTAAAAGCCAAGTAAGAATTTTTGGAAATAAGATCAGTATCAAACCGAATTCATTTTTCCGCTTTAAGCTTCAATTTTCTTTCAATTTTTTTTGGTTCCCATTCGGACCTAGATCGGAAGGTGACTAAATTCTCTATTTCCTTTCAGTGGCCGGGTTTGGTTCTCATACTTGGGCATGAGGGGAGGCAAAGTGTCATAATTGCTAATTTTGGTACAAATGGCGTTTCTTTTGGTTTGATATTTTTTAATTTATGTCTCTTCGTGTACTTGCGGGATGCAAATCAAACAATATAGTGCAATGTATTACATTAATGGGGAAAGATTCGTTGGTGTTGGATTGGCATTGAAAGAGATGGAGATTCTTTGAATAGGGTTTCACTTTTTTGTGTGTGTGAAATGTGAATAGAGAAGAATACACATACTTTGTGTTCACTATTTACTCTATCTCTCTCTCTCTTCTTCATTAAGAACTCTAACTGCACGGCCGTTTGACTTCGGGATCATAAATAGAAGCGCAAATTGGATGGTCGCGACTGAAAAGTGAAACAAAAGGTATGCAAATTGTTTTGGACGTACGTAATTTTGTTGTAGAGTTTGTTTTTATGTTTCAGAATATGAGTATCGGTTACACTTCAACAACAACAGCAGCAGGTGGCGTGTAGTCGCTTCCCTTCTTGGTTTTAGTACATCCACGGCGACACGTATCAGGAGTTGAACCCCGCTTTTCATTTATGTCTACTTGGAGTCAGATCATCGTTAATATCAATGTACACTGAAAACAAGTAGGTCTATTTAATCATTTCAAAATTTTAGATATGAGTAAACAACTCGTACGCTACCTTTCATATAATCAATTTTTTTTAAAAAAAAACACTCATTTCGGGTGCGTAATTAACTACAAGATTAAGATGGTCCTTTCCTAAGTTAATCTCTTTGACAATACCATTCAATGAAAAGTCAAAAAGGGTAATCAAAATGTATACTCCACTCACATCACCCGTTTCATTTTCTTTCTCTCTGTATTCCTGTGTGTTACTTAGAAGTCAAGCCAAGCATAGGTTTTGGTTTTGGACGCGTTTCGTGGGTGTCAAGGAAACGAGGGGAGGAGAAGCGTTGTTGCCAGCAAACAGTGTAGTAATAATATTCGCTGTCTTCTTACTTGGCATATTAATTTTCTTCCTTAAAGAGACTTCTTCCTTCCTTCCTTTCTTTCTTTCTCACTCGTTGAATATGAGTGTAGTGATAGTGGGTACTATGTTGATTCCACCTGGGAATATAAAAGGTTATCACTGTGGCGTTGTTATGTTCATTCTACTCTTTCCCTTTTGATTCTTTCATACCTAACATTCAAAAATCAAAAGAACGAATTATTGTATTCGATTAAGATTAAAAGTTAGTTGTAATTCAGAACCATATATAATCCGAAGGTGGTTTGACACTAAGAGCGGTTAAAATCAATGTATTATTTTACTAGACAATACACAAGATTTATGATAATTATATCGTATAAATTAAAAAAAAATTAAGATTTTACTTGAACGCAGAGATTTTTGAGAAAATATTGTCGTTGCCTACTTTCCAGTGATATGAGACATGTACGAATACAATTAGCCTTGTTTGCTTGATGGATTTGGTGATGGATTTTGTGCACAAAATCATTCCATCATGGACTTTCATCAAAGTCTGCTTCATGGAATTGGAGGGTTGAAATCCGTGGGGCCCATGGACTTTGATGGTCCTAATCCGTGGACCCCACGGACTTGCAAATTCCACCTCTTGAGGTGAGATCTGGGTTAGGGACTTAGGGTAGCAAATCCATGATAGTATTTTACTCATGTACCCCCACATATATTTTTAGTTACCAAGCTACTCTTCTATTTTCTTTATACAAAAACAAAATCGATACACAATGAAAACGAATAAAAAGAAGACAACTAGTTTTGTGATTGTATAATTGTTTTAACGGTATGTATTTTTTATGTTTATAAGGACGAAACTAATGGTAATCAGTTTGTTGTCCTCATTTCACCAGTAAACAAGTATCGGTTACGAGGGAAAGAAGGCAACTCAAATGACACCATAATTTTGTTTGCCTTCCATATCAATAATGATTTTTGTTAGTAATGTGAGTCTAGTAATGTGAGTCTAATATATATATACATATATATACGTAGTTTGAATGTTCATGACTTTCGTGTAAGTGATTCACGTATAGACAAATAATTAAAAATAAGGGCAATAAGGTAAATTATGTTTTATATCCACACATACAATTCAAAAAAATCCATCATGAAATCCAACAAGCAAACAATGGTTTGGTTCAAATCCATAATGAACCAATTCCATCATCAATCCATGATTTTATAAAACCCATGTTTTAACCAAAACCTTCATTTTTCAAATCCATCAAGCAAACGAGGCCTAGGTTCTTCGGACACGAAACCCAATGCTTATGTATCTTTTAATGGTATTGTGGGTAAGTTTGGAGGGACAAATATTTTGTATTCTTATCACATGAAACAGAATGATTTGGATACGTATGATTACGAATTCAATCTAACTTTTATGTACCTCTATATTTTACAGTTATACTTAGTATAAACATGCTCTCTCGCATATCCTTTTGTGCATTTCTTAAATATATACATTCTACAAAGGGCATATAAAAGAACTTTTCATCATTTCAAGATAGAATCAAACAAACCAAAAGGTGTACAAAACCATATCATAATCCTTAATGCTGCAAAACGTATCCTCAAATAAATTTTGTTATGATTCATTAGGGGTGCCAAAGGGGCCAACCTAGGGCACTCCTTTCGAGTAAATATTTCACTAAAAGGTTAGGTTGGACCTTTAATGGGACAATAACCCACTTTCTAATGATAATTAATAGTCACTTAGACATTCTTTGCACATTGTCTCTTTGATTAAACAGTTTTATTTGCTCCCCCTAATGATAGCTTATCGTCCACAAACTATGCAAGGAGGAATCATGCGATTGTTCTCCCTCTTTGTACTGGGACAAGTGGATGAATCAAGGATCCGACCATTTTATACCTTAATAAACAAATGGAGATCATTCTACCTTAATAATCAATAAAATGGAAGACTACAGAGAAGAGGGTGGAGGAATATTGTGACGCCTCCAATTAGGCAATAAATGGCTGGTGGAAAAGTGAAATTAGTGGACATGACCAATTAGCAATATTTGGTAATCACAATTAATTTAAGTATATATCGCCCACCATCAATCTCTATACTGGTTGACATGTATGAGTCCTTGTTAAATCTCTCCACTTACGATAACTGTTTTGCATTCGAATAGTTATACAATAACTTTTTGGGTATTTTATTGGGGCTTGCTATTTCCCGCGAAACAAATTGATATTTGCCGCCAACTAAAAAAAAAAGTATATATGTACATCCTTGGTTAAGAAGTTTCACAATCTACAACATATTCAACTTTCAGAAAACGTATTGAATCAGAAAAAATCGACGCTCGCCGGAAAAGTCGTCGGAAAACCATCGGGAAAGCCCATCCTCGACGTAAACTGCGAACACGCATCCATGAATCTTTCGGCGTGCTTCACAAAAGCTTTCATGCCGTTACTTCGGGCCCTACATGGTTACCGAGTGCATTGGCCCGGTTGCATATCGCTTAGCATTGCCCGTTGGCAGCCGTGTGCATCCCGTCTTCCATGTTTCCTTGTTGCGGCGCTGCCCCGATCCGCCGTCCACTGCACCTACCGACGTTCCTCCAATTGACGACGATGGCGCGCTCCTCCTGCTGCCCGACGCTATTCTCGGGACTCGTCACGTTCAACGCGGGTCGCGTTGGGACGAAGAGCTGCTCGTTAAGTGGAAGGATCTGCCAGCGGAGGATGCAACGTGGGAGTTAGCGTCTGTGTTCCATGACCGTTTCATTCAGCTGGGCATTGAGGGCAATGCCGGTTCTTCAGAGGGTGGCAATGATAGGCCCACAAGGCCCACACGCCATTCATCTCGAGTGCCACAGCCCAACTCCCGCTATCGCGATTTCGTGTAGCTGCCAGGATGGAGTCAAGCTTGCCGTTGATTATTATTGTTAGTTGTTGATTGAGTCCGCCCCTGTTGTTAGGGAGCAGTAGTTGCAGTAGTGGGAATAAGGATCATCTCCACCTTAAGTGGAGGTAGAATAGGATCAGTCGGGTAGGATTGAGTGGTAGTTCCACTTAGCATGCTGTTTTGAGTTTCATCATCTTCGTGTATTTAAGGTTTCGTCTGGGAGAATAAAAGGCAGGCAATTATTGAGTCATAAGAACCCACTGGTTATCTAGCCAAGAAATTAGAGCACTGGCCTACTCCTGCCAAGAAAAGGGAGCCATCCACTCTTACAATTTCAGCCCTTACCAGGTGGCTGTCGAACTTTGCAGAAACCAGCGGGTCGATGATCTTTCTCCAGCCAATGTAAAGTGTTGTTTAAAATATTTAAACATGAGACTTTCAAATTGAAAACTAACGAGTAACGACTAATACCAGTGTACCACTAAACCAAACCCTTAATTCTCTTAAATAATTTTTTTTTAAAAGGGAAAGCCTACATAATCACGTACGTTCTGAAGTATGGAACTTTTGGAGTTGAAGTTCATCATTCAGCAGCCTAGTCATCTCTATAGAATCAAGTAGGTTTCGAATTATGGAACCTTTGTAATTCATCAATTGCGATTGTAGAACCTTAGTTTGACTCATTTGGAAAGTATCTGATGTATTGTTTTGCTTGTCTCGTTTTCTTACATGAATGGCCAATTGAAGAGTACATGCTCTTTTCTTTATAATTTCTCATTGAACATTGGGTTGAATCAAGTGAGGCAGTGACAAAAGTAATTAAAGTCTGATCTTTGTTTTCAGGCTCAAATTCCAAATCTTAACCAAAATTAACCAAAATCACACATTGAAGTAGAGTAGTACCGGAAGAAAGGACCGGAAGAAAGTAGGACTTCTGGAATCTAGATGATGGCTGCTGCATATATTGGTGATTGCTCCTTCGGTCCTTCCAAAGCTCTAAACCAGTTAGGAAGTGCACAAAGGAAGTCAAGCTGCAAAAATACTCGCCGGTAGTAAGCGTGCACCTTTGTTTGTTAGATGGAAGGTCATAAGCATACCTGAGCTGAGCGTGTGTGTTGTTTCCTTGTTGGTATTTAGTTTGGTACACCACATAAGAAAATTCATGTAAAAACATGTAACACATGTCGATAATGTAGTGCTTTCTATTCGAATCAAATCAAATTGATATATAAACTGTGCAGGTCAACAGTTTGTTTCAGCCGTTTTCAATAATTAATTATCTACCAACTGACTTTCAAGTGTAGATACGGAGCTTATATTGAAGCAATTATCAACATATCTAAATATCGTAACATAATAAAATCTCTTTGTACCTTACCTTCTATAGATGACAATCGTTAAACCATGAATAAGCTGAGCCAGCTGGAACAAATACGAAATACAGAACACGTGTTGGGTCGTACAAAACCTCCCACCTACTCAGATCAAATCATTTTTTCGCTGCTCAATGTAATAATATACTTGCTCATTTTAACATATGATTATTAGCTTTCCCAGTGGCAGCAAAAGAAAATGATTTCTGATCATTTTTTAGTTTCCAATATAAATAAGAAGAATTCAATCACTTTTCAATATCATAGACTAAAACATTTTTTACATAAATTTGACTTTGTATAAGACAGTTGCAGAAGAATTAGTCGAAATCATCCATATCTTACAAAGACTTCCCAGTAACATAATTTGCAGGGTACCAATATAGACTCAACTTGAATGGTAGTTTCATTCAATTTCCTGTCATATCAACGACACGATCCCTTCGATTTGATTAAACACTCGTAACAAGTTCATTTGAATCCAAATTTGCCCTACATCCTCTTCATGGCGACCAATGGGTCTATGATCTTCCGCCAGCCATTGTAGTCAATGGGAGAGCCAACGCCGGGCAACACAAACCCATTCACTATGAAACCAGGAGATCCATAGATGCCTCTTGATGTACCAAACTGCAACAGGAAAAAATGAAGCAGCATCAATTGCTACGAGTTCACAGTGAACACAAATGAATTTGTGGTTCAGAGACAATTCGTTAATAAACAAGATTTCCACATCATCCTGAGCCTTTGATTACCTTAAAGGACACCCTCGTCTTCCGATCGGTTCTTATGTCGCTGAAGGCAGCTTGGAATTGAGGTTGGAAGGAATTGCCAACAGCAATAGTCGCAAAATCAATCACCTCTTTCACAATGAAAGCTTTCGACAAGTTCTTCGTTTGGTCACTATAGAACTTGTCCTGAAAAAAATTTGCCCCCCATCCCCCAAGCATATAAATGGTAAATAAGTTTCTATTTCCTTACTATCCTCCAACAACAACTCGGGTTATTTGGATACGATACTCCGTAAACAGGATTCTGACCTGATACTTGAAGAACTGCTCGAGCAACGGGAAGGTGGAGGAAGAATTGAGCAAGTTTGCGATATGCAGAGATCGAGAAGCAACGTATCCGTTGTCATGGTACCTGTTTGTTTCAAAAGAATGAAGAAGCAAAATCAACGGAAGATATGGAATTTACTTTCTTGAACTACTTTTTTTTTCTCATATCACAGATTCATTCTACTGACGGTAAAGGGAGGAGGTGAACAAGCAGGGAGACGCGGGAGCCGTAGTGGCTCATAGCTAGCTTGAGAGGCGCCCAGGAGTCTCTGCTGTCGGGGCAAACTGGGTCGAGGAAGGCCTCGATCGCAACCGGGTTCGGGTCAACCGGCCCGACGTTCGTGTAGACGAACCCATCGGGCCTGGCCGGCGGCATGGGCTGGGCGTTGGAGATGATGACGAAGAAGGCTACAACTGTTGTGACGATGACTACTCGTAGCGGCTTCATCATCTTGGTTCTGTTGTTGCTCTGTTTCCCCTGTTATTATGAGCTAGCTGCAGCTTTATACCACTGGTTGTGTAGACAGAAATGATGGAAATGCCAAAGGGAATATAAGAAAGATGTATTTGTGGAAATATGACTAGGAAGGCAAAGCAAAAATTCAGAATTAGTGGAAATTTGGTGTTGGAAATGCCAAAGGGAATATAAGAAAGATGTATTTGTGGAAATATGACTAGGAAGGCAAAGCAAAAAGTCAGAATTAGTGGAAATTTGGTGTTGCTTTGGCGGGTCAGGCAAATTAGTTAAATCGGACGACGATGTGTGTATTATCGGAAATTCTATGGTGCCGTCACTGCACCTATGTCGCCATTTAATCTGACCGGTTTGGTTTGAGAGAATTGGGTCTAATTTGATCAGATAAAAAATAAAATAAAATAAAATAAACAATTCTCCTATTTTCCGCGTCGTTCAAACTGATCCGTTAAAACCACCATCGGCGTCGTAATCGCCGGCCAGCCATCACCACTATCGCCTTTGCCGCTGCAATTCTTCTATATATGAAGGAAAAAAATTCAGATCCCGACTCCTGTTGTCAGTCCAAATCACCATCGCCGCCACCGCTAGGCCATCCCCCATTCACCATCTTGTTACTGCTGCCTGCCGGAGAATTTTGCCAGAGTTCAGTTCTTCTCAGCGGCTGCTGAGCGTCTGGCGATCGAATACACGGAGTGATGTGAAGAAACCAGGTACGAAGAAAACAGTAAATTAATCTATTGTCCCCTAGTGTTAAAGCTTCAGTTGATGGCGATTGATCAATTGAAGATGATGGTGAAATTATTGTGGGGATTGCTAATTGTCGCCCTAAATTTTCTTAATCGCCCTAACTTAAAATTCAATATTACCTTTTTAACCTTTTATCTTCATTAATCTCTATTGCTATTTTTTTTAACAAATACAACCACCCAACGACAAAATAAAATGTTCATCTGCTACCGGCCTCTCGCCATTTGCTGCTGTCATTATCCGCCAGTCCGCCACCGCTACCCCCTCCGTCGGCCGTGAAAAGAAGAAAAGGTAACCAGTGCTAAGAGAACAAAATAATTCATTATCATTTTTTTTAATTTTACATAAGAAAGGCAAATCAGTTTAAAGATAAATGATTTCTCAAGCTAATCCAAAGAATTAGATTAGTGTTGTTTGTCCCATAATCCCATTGGAGGTTCCGATCTGGGAAGCTGTTTGAAGCTTGGGGAACCGCTTCTCCTTTCCAATTTTGAGAAGGAAACCTTGTGTTCTTGGGAATTACTGGATCCCCAATCCAACTCCCACACGTTATTAGTAACTGTCTCAAGCTCCGCTACGTTTCCCCTCTCCCTTAAATGGGATCGACTAGAGTTCCGTTGAGGAAAATAGGTAAGATAGAGATCATAGCTAATGAGCAATTCCAGATTCTCGAACTCGTTTAGAGAGCAGGTGATCGGCGACGGAGGTTGTTTGGGTTGCAGGGTCATTTGTTTAGTGAGGGATTTGTTTAGTGAAGGGTAATTTAGTAATTATTTATTTTATATTAGGGCGATAACAGTAAAACTAGGGCGACGTTTAGCCATTCAGATTATTGTTCCGATACTACCTTGCTTTTCCCCGAATATCTCGTCCACAAAATCATAGAGCTATTTTCAAATTTTCGCTTGCTCGGTAAAGAATGGAAATTTTGTGATGAAAATAAACAGATAATTCAAAAGAAAAATTAGAATAAAAAATTCAACCGAAATAATAGGTTTAACCGGTTTTAGTTATGTGCTGGTCAGAGATCAATGGTGATTATCTAATACCTTGTATCTGACGGCTGTAAATTAGGCGGCACGGGTGCCGGCACGGCACCGCAGAACTCGCCGTGTATTATTACTATATATAAACAAACGTGGTGTGGAAGTTGGTTTGATGTGTGTATTTTTCCGCCCTGGAAGAAACAATAAAAACAAGAAATGCGCTTCTTCTATGCTATTTGTTTTCTCCCCTTGGCATTGTTGTTGTTGTTAATAGTGTCAGGTAATGGTATTTGATGCCTTCTTTTCCTTGGTTTGTAAGGTAGAAATTAACATTATTTTAATAATAAGTTCATGATTATGACCTTTACTGTATGTCTATGGGGTTGGTAAATGAGATGAGGTTATCGATGTTAATTTAAGGGTTAATATATTTGTATGGCCTGAAATTTGACCAAAATAAACATTCTGGTTAATCTTTTTGATTTATAACATCTTGACCCAAACTATACATCAAAATAACTAAATTTGCCAAACCCGACGTTTGACCGTTAACTTGTACGGTCAAACGCGTTGACTTACGGTCAACGCGCCACGTCAGTGCCAAGTCAGCATAAAAATACTTAAAAATTACTATATTCCACATATTATGTAATTTTGAATTATTATAATAAAATTAAATAGAAAATTAAACCAGAAAATTAGAAGTTAAAAAAAAAATTAAACCCCTCAATCTCCTCTCTCCTTCCACTCCCCGCTGTCGAACAACCCCGCACCACTGGCTACCGCCGGCGAGAACACCAGTACATCCACCATCACCTTGAACGTCCGCTCACCACCTTTTCGAAGAAGACTCGATCAGGGTCAGCAGGAGCCCGTACCCGACGGATGTCCCGACCGTGCAGAGAAATCTCCAATTGTTTCCACTTCGCCGTTGCCACCACTGGAAGCCTTCTTCCCCACTTTGTCGTCGCCACCGCTGGAACTCTTCATCTACGGCGCTCTTCCATTAAGCCTCAATAAAAATACCCGCTTGGAATTGTTGATTAGCGGCTAGAAAACTCATTCCAAGAGGAAAATTGAGCTCCAATGGTCCATTTGTTCTGGGATATGAAATTGGCGGCGAAATCGATCTTCTCAAATCTCATCAATAATCAAAATCGATCTTCTCAAATCCATGATATCTTCTATAGCTCATCCGCCGCATCTACGGGCTATTGTAGCCTTCTTCTTCATCTTCCTTCTGTTCTTCAGCCACCAACTCATATCCGAACGTCAAAGCCTCGTCAATCGTTAGAGGAAGATGCACCCACCTCTAGTTCCGATGCTGCGAAAACTCATGCTGCTGGAACACGGACTCGGCGACACCATTCCCGTCGTTGATCCCATGCTCCTGTCTCTTGAAACTCCCCTCGTCGCCAGGCGCAGCCAACGACCTCCTTGTTGGGGACAGAGATCGTCGCGGAGAAGGAAGAGAAAGAAAAGGTAGAAGAAAGAGAAAGGGCAGCGTGAGTCCTTTATTATTATTTTTGTTTTAATTTAAATATAACAATTCAGAAATATAGATTATGTGGAATTCATTATTTTTTTAAATTTATATTTGCTGAGTTGGTAGTGACAACTCGCTTGACCGTCCAAGTTAACTGTCAAAAGTCGGGTTTGGCCAATTTAGTTATTTTAATGTATAGTTTGGGCAAGGATGTTATAGATCGAAAAGAGAGGAAATCAAAAGAGCGACATGTAGTCTGATACAATGACAGGGCATTTCTAGCCACTATGTGGGCTACCCGATTGCTATTTCGACCTACAAATTGTACACTTAGACCATGAAAATTTCTCAGTAGACCACGGACTTCAGGTATAATGGTTCCAAAATGATTATCTCGAGCACCAGTCAAATTTACCTTATCAATGACCACCTTCGCGTCTCTTTTAGACCGAACTTGCGAGAGACCACAATCCAGACACCATTGGATGGACTCGTGGAGCACTAAAAGTTAAACTGCAAGTAGGTTATCAATATCCACAATATGAATACCCCGAACCAAGATAATCGAACCACTATGATCATTGATAACTATTCCCCCTGCCGAATGTGAACCTCTCCTTCTGGCACCATCCCACATGCAGGTGACCATGGTCGGGGTAGAACCCGCCATATTTGCCACGGGGTTCGGGGAATAAAGTCACTCTGGCCATCGGTAACCCCATCCATTCTTAGACCTGTTGATGATAGTGCCGCATCAAGGATAATACATAAAACCGTTTCTTTTCAAAGACAACCCAAGTTATGGATTTCCAGATCCGGCATAGGGCCGCAACCACCACCATGCTCTAATGGGGTTGAGTAAGCAGTAAAATTAACTTCTTAAAAAAGAAGGGGAAGTTTTGACAAGGTAGCCCTTGGCCTAAGGCCTCTAGCCCAGCATGATCCCTCATTGCCCTTCCCACCGGGCGCTCCATAAAGAGGCGTTCCACAGTCTCCTCAGCTCCCCAACACACCGGGCAACGTGGCAAAACTTGAACATCCTTCTTAATCAGAGTTTCCATGGTTGACAAGATGCGATTGAAAATTTGCCAGAGAAAGACCTTCAGCTTTGGAGGGATATGGAGCCCCTATACTCGAATCCAGCTCGATCGGTCCATCCAACTCACAGACTGCCGCCATCTATCTTGCCCACGACTCAGCTGGACAGCTAAGTGATAGGCCAGTTTAATGGTGAAGATCCCATCATTGGTATCATGCCAAATTAAAGAATCCGCGACATCATGATGAGGTTATGAGATTGCTCTGATTGCAATTGCTACCTCTGGCGGAAACAAGTGATTATAAGCTTCCACATTCCACCTGCCTTCCCCTGGCCAAAGTCACTTTATGATCATTTCCCTCCGGAATCACTTGAGGGTAACATGGTTCGCCAAGCTGGACTTCGTCGTCACAAGCGATCCGATGAACGCCAACCACATCTTCAGCAAGAACTTCGCCAACTATGGGAAGGGTGAAGATTTCATGGCCGTGTTTGAGGAGTTTTTTGGGGAAGGTATCGTCAACACTGATGGCGAGTCGTGGAAGATTCAACGACAGAGGATCCATTCCTTTTTCAACAAGGATGGGTTCGAAAGCTTCGTCATGGGAACCCTCCAACGGAAAATGGAGGGCACCTTGTTCCGAGTCCTTGATGATATTTGTTCGTCACCAGGACTCGGAGATGGTCAGGTGGCCATGCAGGACGTGGTGAGCAGGTTCATGTTTGACAATAACTGCATGTTGGTCTTGGGATTCGATCCAGGTAAAGTATTAGGAATTTGATTTGGGTGATTGTATGGTGGAGATAGTTATGATGCATGTATTGTTCACAATGTATTGTTTTTTCTAAATTTTTTGCACAAACAATACATACATTGTTTGTTTGATTTGACACAAACTATCACTCGAAATGAGTGATAGTTAAATCTCAAGTTTTTTATGTGATTGTTGGGTTATTTTGTTGGGTTATTTTGTTGTTGAGATTGTTTGATGGAGATTGTTGCGTTATTTTTTCTTCCAACTATGTTCCTACCTTTTATATGTGTTACTTTTTTATATTAAAAGCAAAGGGTAAAAGGTACATTTCATTTAAAAAGTAATTTAACTTGTCTAAATACTACAATAACTATCACAAAAACCAAACGATGTAAACTACAATACACTAGTTTCTTATATACATGCATATTAGTATACATGTATTGACGACAATCCATCAATTTAACTATCACCAAAACCAAACCACCCCATGTTAATCTGCTTTAATAGAAATTGCTTTGTGGATCAATTTGGTTTATACTTTATAATTATAGTTGTAGTTTTTGCTCAAATAAAGACAACACAACTTTAGCAACCATTTGGCAAGTTTAGGCGACGGCTGTGTTGCTCAAATGATGTGGTGGTTTTAAACCTTCAATACTTTTGCAGATTTTTTTTTAAAGTATTAGAGATAATAGCTCTTTTTGTGCAATATAGTAATATACCAATCAATTTTATTTGGGTTATAGGTATAAAATGCCCCTCTACTATGTCGTTTTATCAAATGTGCCCCTCTACTATTTTTTACATTAAACATGCCCTTATACTTTGGAAAAATTATCAAACATGCCCTTATGTTCAAATTTTCATCCAAAAACCGTTAACCACGATCAAACTTTGGTTTGGGAGACACAAATGTCTAAAATATCCCTAATAATTTCAGTTTAGAATTTTGTTTGGTTCTTTTGTATAGCCAAATGATTCTTATAATTTCACTTTAACTAGACCCGGGAAATAAAATAGGGGACAAACTGAAAAATTTCCCTCCCATTTGCCGATGTCGGGTCGTCTAAATCTCGGTTCAACCATGATTGATGATTTTTTCAATGAGAATTTTAACAGAAGGGCGTGTTTGATCATTTTCTCAAAGTATAAGGGCATGTTTGATGTAAGAAATAGTAGAGGGGCATATTTGATAAAGTGATATAGTAGAGGGGCATATTATACATATAACCCATTTTATTTCTGTACCAGGTTACCTTTGTGTTGACAGACGTTTAGATACCTTCTCATGTGGTAAAGCTTATGACGACTTTGAGGAGGCGGCCATATACCGACTTATCGTTCCCAGAGGTGTATGGGAATTTCAGAGAAGACTTAGGGTTGGATCGGAGAAGACGATTAGTCAAAGTATTAAAATCTTGGATGAGTTTTTATACGGTGTCTTGAAAGCTAAGAAACAAGAGTTGCACAAAGAAGAACAACGTCAACAACTTGATTTCCTAACACAATGGATGGTAGCGGATGAAAAAGGAGAAAGTTCAGATAAGTTTCTACGTGATTTTGGAGTGACTTTAGTCGCAGCAGGGAAAGACACTATGTCTTCCGTTTTAACTTGGTTGCTCTGGCTGGTTGCGATCCACCCTGAGGTTGAAAGAAAGATTCTCGAGGAGATTGAGCGAGTAGTGGTAATGGCTACACCGGGTCCAACTCAAAGAGGAGGAAGATTAGGGTTTCCCATAATAACTAAGGATGAGATTAATAGACTTGTGTATCTCCATGCAACCATCTGCGAGACGTTGAGGTTGTACCCTCCTGCACCATTCGAGGTTAGATGTGCAGTTAAAGATGATATGCTCCCTAGTGGCCATCTCATTCATAAGGGCACTAGGATTTTGTTCTCCATATACTCCATGGGAAAGATGAAAGAGATATGGGGGAAAGATTGCATGGAGTTCAAGCCTCAAAGATGGATTTCGGAACAAGGGAACATAATCCATGTCCCATCATACAAGTTTTTAAATTTTTTGGCAGGCCCAAGGTCTTGTTTGGGGAAGTCATTGTCTTTCATGCAACTCAAGTTCGTGGTTAGTACTCTTTTATGGAACTACAAGTTTGACATGGTAGAGGGTCAACTTGTCAAGCCATTTGCTTCTATTATGCTGACATTGGAAAACGGCTTGAAGATGAGAGTTTCCAAGAGGGATTTTTAAGAAATTTCATCGTAATAATTGTGGTTTATAATAAATATCGGTAAACCCGTTATTGAACTCGCATTATGTTAAATTAGGGTTTATACCTTATTTTGGCCCGAATTATGACCATATAATCAACTTTGATCCGTGGTTTCAGAAATTAACATCATGGCCTCAACTATGCAGCATATAGACTCAATTGGCCCGACACATGGTTTGACCGTTAATTTGGACGGTCAACACCGTTGATCGTTAGTCAACACGCCATGTCATTGCCTCGTCAGCCTAAAAATTATTAAAAAATTTAAATTCAAATTATTTTTCTAATTTCTATTATTTATCATTTTACAATTAACCAAAAACTAAAATTTAAAATAATTTTATAATTTTTATTTTTCGGTTTATTTGATAATGATAAATAATATAAATTAGGAAAATAATTTGAATTTGAATATTTTTAATGATTTTTATGCTGACGAGGCAATGACATGGCGTATTGACTAACGGTCAACGGTTTTGACCGTCCAAATTGACGGTCAAACCATGTGTGAGGCCAATTGAGTCTATATGTTGTATAGTTGAGGCCAGGATGTTAATTTCTAAAACCACATGCCAAAGTTGATTATATGGTCATAGTTTAGGCCAAAATAAGGTATTAAACCGTTAAATTATAACAAAAGCCGTCAAAAAACTTGATTACAATGTACAAGAAATTACAAGTAAACTTTCGTCGCGACATCATCGACAGAGATGTGTGATTGGGATGTGGATATAGTACTGATAATTTAGATTTAAATATTATCTTGACTTGATCATCAAGTTTCAAGTCTTGCGAAGAAGACGACAACGAAGAAGAAATATAAACACTTCTCTCTCCGTTGGATCTTCGGAAGCAGTAAACCAAACCGTAATTCTAAGTTGATCACTTCATCATGTTCATAAGCATATGTTTTCCCTCCTTCAAAATCAGTCTGGATGTTAGTAATTTCTTCCTTCAAAATCAATCGGGGTTCAGAATCTTCAACTAAGTGGGGTTGCTGCCAGCGTTTTTCCGGCGACGGCTCTTCCCCTTTCTTTTTCTATGCTTGCTCTGTGCTTTTCCGTCTTTCTATCTTGTGTTTGCTCTGTGTTCCCTTTGTGGTTTTTCTGTTTTCCCTAATGGATGTCATTTCCTCCTCCTCTGTGAGTTGAGTCTTTTGCATGGTTCAAAAATGCACGCTTAATCTTACGCCTAAGCACGCCTAGGCTCAAGGTAATGGCAAAACGCCTCGCCTAGGGGTTTCACGCCAAGTTAGATACTAGAACACGTCAATGGAGTAAGGCGACATCTAAATCTCTCCTAAAATAATTAGATGGAGATAGGAAGTCAATATTACATGAGGAAATTAATGTCAACTACAAAATGAATTTTCTATATCAATATTTTCAATAGCTCAAGAACTTTGTGAGCTATGATTCTATGAATTCGTGAGCTATGTTCTTGTAATTAAGTGTTGTTATTAATCATTTTAACTTAAGTGAGAGAGTGTTGTAGATTATTATTTCATTCATCATGTAGTGTGAATTGTTATTTTTCTTCCAACGCCTAGACGAGCTAGGCGCTAGGCAAAGCCTCAACGCCCGCCTTACGCCTAGTGCCTTCTTGAACCTTGGTCTTTTGGCCTTTGATATGGTCTTCCCAGATCTAGAGAGGTTCTCGCTGTCTAAGAATCGAAGGAGGCCAGATCTTTCATGGATCCGACTTGTTATTAATCTCTCAGTTATTGCTAACCCGTGTTTAATTTTTGACTGTATGTAGCAGCAGTATAATAGAAAAACTACTAACCAAATTTAGATCGGTAGATGATTTTAGCTGTATATAATGATTTAATCACGATTGAACTATGTTTGTACCGTACTGGCGGTCCAATAGAAAAACTCATAATGGAATCTAAATCTGTGGGTGATTTTAGCTGCATAAAATTATTTAACCACCGCTGAACTATGATTTTAGCACAAAACAACCTAATGCTAACTTTTTCGGTACGACCTTCGGTGTGGTTTTACAATTTTTGATTTTTTTCTAAACACACATCGAGGTTCGGGTTTGAGAAATGTGTCAAGTCTGATTTAACCACGATTTTAGCACAAAATACACTAATAATAATTTTACCGGTTCGACCTTCAACATGGTTTTACAGATTTTTGTCTTTTTCTCTTAACATGCATCGAGGCTCGAGTTTGAGCAACTTGTCAAACCTGATTTAACCATGATTGAACTACGATTTTAACAGAAAATATCTTAATGATAACTTTACTGGTACGATCTTATCACTCTTCACATTGCAGTTAAACACACTCATAAACTGCAAATCTTGGATGATGATGATTGGTAGGATTAAACTTCCGATTTGGCTAGGGTGTGCGAAGGCGTTCCGAGAAATACAATAAAAAATTTCATGTTTGATTGTTGTTTTAATTTTGTTCCACCAATTGGACGGTTATTTATGGGTAGTGTAGGTACCCGTTATCCGTCCCGTACGGGTGCATTATCATTCCGGTTTCATTGACATGGGCGTGTAATATGATATGTGCGAGCACAATTGGCTGGAGTAGATATGAAGAAAATCAAAGCACCCATCAACCATTACAACCGGTGTAGAAAAAGCATTGAGGTAAAACAATTAAAAAAGAACCTTAATCAAAAAGCTTCCAAAACGAAAAAAATACAGATCAACATGATACCTCTAATTAGCTCTGTCTCTATTTTCATATTTGCTTTGCCGATGCATAATGGGACCTTCTTTGCGGGGACTGACTTCCATTCCTCCTAGCATCTCTATTGTTTTCGCTAATTCTTCAGATAATATGACTAAGATCAGCCTCTCTCAGCCCGCATCCAAGATCCGGTTTGTATCCATTTGTTTTGCCTTCGCCTTATTCCTGCCGCCAATCGAAGACAGACTCTTCAAAAACCCTTCGCTCTCTCCCTCTCTCGGAAAACCCTAAATTATCAAAGTCCTTTTCCTTTTTAACTATAGAACCGAATGTCCTTCCAAATTCAATCTTAACTACTAAAAGCGGGAATTTGAAGATATAGATAATTCTGACTTAAAAACAATATCAATCACTTATCAAACAAGGGCTCAACGTTCTAAAAAACTAGAACGGCAATGGAGAAGAGTTCAACGAAACCAAATTAATTATTTATAAGGAATCAGGTTCCATGCATGTGTATTGTGGAGGAGCATTTAGAGTTTAGAACTTGTTTGAGCCACAACCCACCAGTCTCGCCTATTCGGAACTTATGAGAACTAACCATCATTGGGGCGCAGAACCCTGCACAAACAAGCGCCTAGGGGGCCGCTGGGTGCCCGTTAGCACTCCAATGCTCAAGTCAGTGCAAGTTCTAGAGAGATAAGTGTCAAGAGAGATTTTAGTGAGAGAAGCCAACCTGCGTAAATGCCACCTACCGAGCACTATTTATAGTCGTCGAAGCCCCAACCGTCCTCCTGGCATTCAGCTCCACGTCACCACCTCATTTAATGCTCGGTACGGTACAATGGTCAGGCGTCTGTATGGCAGCTCCAGGACGTTCCAAAGGCGGCGCCTAGCAGAGACCACGCCCGCCAGGTGGCTCCTTCTCGGTTTTCCTACTCCGTACCGTTTGTCCTCTCCTCTTTTTTTCGTCATGCGCCTACTCCTCATAATGTAACCCTAATTCACTTACTTGGGCCTGCCTCCTCATTCCACCTCATGGGCTTGGGCCTGACCAATTTCATGTCCCCCTGGGGCCTGTTCATGCTAGCCCAACAATTATCCCCCAGTTAGGCGCTCATGGCTTGTAACGAGCGCCTAACTATGCAAAGTACTAGGATGGTCTCTTCGATGAAGATTCCTGGGTCTAGCCTTTAATAACGTTCTCTAAGTCACACGCCACCAATTCTTGCTCATACATAGGCGCCTAAGCCGACGGCCCCCACGTTCAAACCCACCTGAATCCTTACCCTAGGCGTCTGTTTCGCTCTTCAGTGGAAATCGAGGCGCCCAACCTTCTGCGAATCACCTACTTCCGCCCCCCTCTCACCGTGCGCCTTAAATTTTGAATTTCTATTAATTTTGAATTTTGAATTTTGAAATTCAAATTTTAAACGGACGGTGAGGATGAAATTTAAGGGCCGGGCGCGCGTCCCCATTTTTGCCCGTTGGGATTCTCTCCTATAAATACCAACATCCGCCCCCCTTCTTCCTCATTTGCACCGAAATTTTCTTTCTCTATCCTTCTCTCTCTAGCACGCGTCTCTTGTGCGCCTTCGCCTCCTCGACTCCTCACTTTCTTTTTTCACTTTTTTTTTTGTAGGCACCCCTAGTTGTTTAGGATTTAGCATTGACGTTGCCCCGTTTGCATCGAAAATTATAGGCGATGCGCCTGGATCCACGCAATCGTCTGGGTTGGTGATGTCCCCGATGTCATCAGATTCAGGCTCCCCGGAGGATGGATCCGTGAAGCTAAGGAGATGGGTGGATACTTGGCCATCGGGGCAAGCGCCCCTTGAAACTTGTCATTTAATCGTAGTTGAGGCGGGGCCATTGCATGTTTCTACCGTGAAAGCAATTGAAGTATAAAATCTGGTCGTGTCTTTGCAGCTCCCCCGCTCATGGTCCTTTGCGCTTGCGCCGTGCATAGCCAGAATTGGAGTGGTTGGTCCCCTTTGGTTGGAGATTTACCGAGAATACTTTCGTATTGGGCTTCGCTTCCCCCTAGATTCGATCCTCGAAGGCATACTGACGACGTGCAAATGCTCCATTGGGCGCCTGTCACCCTCCGTCTTTCTTATCCATATTCTATTCAAATTGAAGTGTCGGCAGCACAATGTTGAACCCACGTTTAAACTCTTCCACTACTTCTTCACCATGGCCTATAGCGACAACTAAGATGATGGATATTACAACATTAGTGGTAAATCCTAGACAACTTGATCATATAAAATGGCCTATGGACATGTATTAGACATGTATTATGTGGCCTGTTATAGTGTTTTGTTAGTATTATTAGTCTAAAATTAATTTTTTTATAGAAATTTTGTTAAATAATATTGACTCGACAATATGTATATTGACTGAGAAGAGAGCATCTAATTTAAACAAATTTAAAAATTTTGTCTAATAAGTGACATTTACCTAAACCCAAGTAGACCCTTTGATTATGGTAGGGTATGGGCAACGTATATATGGGTTTGGAAGTTTGTAAATGGGTTTTGGTAGGGTACAGATATTTACTTTCATAATCTAAATGTGTATGAGTTGGATATGGATACCCATTTATTCGATGGTGTTTTAATTACACATACAAATATTAGACCTATTTGTAAAACTTCAAAAATTTAGGTACCAAAATATAATACACAAAAAATTAGGTACTAAAATGTAATGTTCCATCAATATTTTGAGGGCTTATATGCCAAAAAAGTAAATTTGGGTTATAAATCTAAAATGTTATTAAGTTTAGGTACCAAATTGTAATTTGCATAGTTGTGGCTTCATTCCTTTTGCCAAAAAAGTAAATTTGGGTTATAAATCTAAAATGTTATTAAGTTTAGGTACCAAATTGTAATTTGCATAGTTGTGGCTTCATTCCTTTTCTGGTGATGTATTTACGATAATCATTATTTACCTTTTTATGGAAAATAAGAAACTATTTATTTTATATGTGTATATACCTAGCCAAACATTTCATGTATAACTGATGAAAATTCTATCCCGGGTGAAAAAAAACTCTAGAGAGAGGCGAAAGGAATTCAAATTGGAACTCGCTTAAAATTTCACGTTTTTAAATCCCATAATGGAAAATGACAATTTTTGAATAAGTAATAACCATATATATTATTTTTAATCGGACTCGATATTGAGCTAAAAAAATTTGTGGTGCATGGTTCTATTATTAATTCTCTGGACTGTTGGTGAGTCGTGTATGGATTCGTTTCATACTTGTAATTAGAATAAATAAAAATAGTATACTAATTAGGGTTATGAAAGGCGAGTGAAAAATGAAACGAAAAGGAAGTAGATGATGGAAAAGTTTTGACAAATTCTTTTAGTTGGCCGTCAATACAACAGTCGACCTTTTCAACGTAGCAATTTATTGACACTCGCTTATGTAGATGTCGCATATTTTGTTACATGTAGTTAATAGAAGCTTGTTTAGTACCCTGTAAATGTACTATATAAGTTTATAAATTCGATCTTGCAATATTTTAGAGTCGTCACTCTTTTATCATTTATTTAATATATCACTTAATGAGAAAATTGTCAAATCTTCTCCTACAGTTGAGTAATACAACTTCTTGTATGGTACAAACTAAATTTATACTTTTATATTATGGTGGATTGGATTCATGGATTGGTTCCAAAGGATTGGTGGATTGGGCTCTTGGATTCAAATGCTATCTAAACATTGGACCAATATGTAACTTTAAAATTTTGTAGGTATGAAAATCTCATAAAATTTAGATACCAAAACATAATTGTTCAATGATTTCACATTAAAATTAAATTTGGGGCATCAAAATGTAAAATGTTCATTATAGTGACTAAGTTGTAACTTAATTAAATTTGGGGTATCAAAATGTAGTTGTTTATGCAAAAGTAACCAAAATTGTATGGTACAAACTAAATTTATACTTTTATGTTATGATGGATTGGACTCATAAATCGGTTCAAAAGGATTCGTAGATTGGATTAATTGATTCAAGTGAAATCTAAACATTGGACCAATATGTAAATTTTAAAAATTGGAGGTACAAAAATCTCATAAATTTTAGATACCAAAACATAAATGTTTAGTGATTTCACATTTAAATTAAATTTGCGGTATCAAAATGTAAAATGTACATTATAGTGACTAAATTATAACCTAATTAAAACAGTAACCAAACTTCTATAGTAGAAACTAAATTTCTATTTTTACGTTATGGTGGATTGGATTCATCGATTGGTTCAAAAGGATCGGTGAATTGGATTCATAGATTCAAGTGAAAGCTAAAAATTGGACCATATGTAAATTAAAAAATTTGTAGGTACGAAAATCTCATAAATTTCAGATACCGAAACATAATTGTCAACAATTTCACATTTAAATTAAATCTGGGGTATCTAAATATAAAATATAAATATAGTGACTAAGTTGTAACTTAATTAAATTTGGGGTATCAAAATATGAAGTGTAGATTATAGTGACTAAGTTATAACCTAATTAAAACACTAACCAAACTTGTGTATGACTGTATGGTACAAACTAAATTTATACTTTTATGTTATGGTGGATTGGATTCATGGATTGGTTCAAAAGGATTGGTGAATTGAATTCATGGATTCAATTAAAATCTAAACATTGGACCATATCTACATTAAAAAAACTGTAGGTATGAAAATTTCATAAATTTTAGATAACAAAACATAATTGTCAGCGATTTCACATTTAAATTAAATTTGAGGTATCAAAATGTAAATTATAGTGACTAAGTTGTAACTTAATTAAATTTGGGGTATCAAAGTGTAGTTGATTATGCAACAGTAACGATACTTGAGCTTTATATATAGTATTTGGGGTATCTAAATATAAAATATAAATATAGTGACCATGTTGTAACTTAATTATGTTGTCTCTTGCCCTCTTTCTGTTGGTGTTCGACATAGGTCTTGCTAATTGGCTTCCTGGTAACCTCACTCACCTACGGATGGACATCAATTGTTGGATACCTCATGTATGGAGACCACACAAAGTCCCCAATAACCCTAAACCTTCCCGTTGGGAGAATCAGTTCCAAGATCGCAATTTACACCACTCTGGTGAACCCTGTGACCAAATATGCAATAGTCATCACTCCAATTGCAAATGCCATCGAAGAGAGATACATCTTTTCCACCAACTACAGTCAACTTCTTAGCATCCTGATGAGAACCCTAATCTTGGTCAGCACCGTCGTCGTTGCACTAACTGTTCCGTTCTTTGGCTACATCATGGCATTCATGGGCTCGACGTTAAGCGTGATGGGGACGATGTTGCTGCCTTGCTTGTGCTACATTAGGATTAAGGAGTTGGGCAGGAGATTAGGGTTGGAGTTTATGGTGATTGTGGGGATCTTGATCTTTGGTGTTGTTGTTGGCGTTGTGGGGACTTATACTTCGGTGAGACAAATTGCTGAACATTTGTGATATGCTAAGGGAAAATTGTTGCTAGATAAACGTTTGCAAACACTTATAAGATTAATTGTTTACATTTGTAAAGAAAACGGTGTACAAAAAATTCCTCATAACTATATCACATGGTGTATATATGGGATAGACTGGTGTACTCCTGGAGTATACTATATATACTCCAGGTACTTCTTGTGAGATATCTATATTTATACCAGGAATTATATCGAGTTTGGAGTATGATACTATACCTTAATCTCTAATGGAGAAACCCCCAGGCCTCGGTTTTCTAAACCCGAACCCAAAGTCCAATTTAATGGAAAACAATAATCGACTGTTGAGATTGGTCGGAGCTCATCAAAGCACATCTAACGGTAAGATCACATGGAGTTAGGAGTATACTATACTCTTAAAGTATACTAGTCATTACCGTATAAATATAGTTTCGGTCACCTTTTTTTATTGCTACACTATCATGGAAATAATTAGTTCATGTAACATCCCGAACATCGGATAATTTTTTTCCCCAAGTAGCGGACATATATTGCACGTTTTGAGACTGAAAAAAAAATCGAGAAGTTATCCTATACGAGGTAGGATCAACGAAATCACTTAAAAACTCCCCAAACAGCAAAAAGTGCAACAAAAATATATCGTTGGCTGTAGGAATCGAACCCCTGACCTGTTGGTCAGTAAGGAAGGGTTTAGCAACATAACCAGTTAGACTATGCTGGTTTCGATGATACAAAAGGAGCCGAGTCATTAATGAGCTAATGAAGTCGGCATTGCACCAGCAGCTAGCTTGTTTATGGAGCCGGCTTTGGAACTTGAGTTTCTTCCTTTCAAAGCTACTGCTCCTTAGAAGGCCGCCCCAGGCCTTTACTCCATCTGCTGGAAAGTGAATGAAGAGGTAAGAGCATGAATCAAAGAGCTCTATTATACCGGTAAGCTAGCTCTCCATTTTTGCCTTCATACAAACACCAAGAGGAGAAAAGAAAAGAAATAATATGAAACCAAAGCCTAGCATAGTCTCTGTATTCCCAGCAAAGGTTTAGAACCTATACAAACCTGTTTACAAGCCAAAATCACCAAACCAACTCACCAAATATCCTTTACCGAAACATTTGCCGTAACCTTTTCGTTAACCAAACCAGTGCCACTATAGGCAGCATCAGCTTCGAAGCTTGATACCGCTACGAAGAGCAAGTCACCACGAGCATCACAGAGTTTACGGAATTGAATTCCGAGCTCAGACGAGGGAGAAACAAGGCCGGGAAGTTGGTACTTGAGGTAAGGGAATTTCCAGTTTTCTGCAGATTTTGGACAGCAGAAAATTAAGAACTAATCCCTAATTTCGTACTAACGATGATTAGCTCGCAGTTTCTTCGTTTGACGTCCAAACGACGAACCGTTTTCGCCTATAGGACCGTAGAAACAAGGAGAATTTTTAGGAGCCAATCTCTGGAATTTTAGAACTTAATTCCCGACTTGGAATCAGCTAAATTAAGGTGTGTGGGGATTAAGAGGACCTTAATTATTGCATCGATTATTTATGTTTGATTTGCATATTTGGATGGATGGATTACTGTGGGTGATGACTTATTTGTTGATATGATGATTTGGTGATTATTCTTGATTGTTATGGATTTTACGGTGTAAATATCGATATTTGGCAAGTTTCCCCGTAAAAATGAATAGTTGGGTTTATTGAGTCTAAAACTGATTTAAGAGATTTTTGTTTCTCTAAAATGAGGTTGGGGCAGGTTGAGCAAAATATTTCACTTGAAAATGGTTTTCGGATTAAAAACTGCATAACGGTGAATTTTACGAAAAGCTCGGTAGAAACGTGTTTTTATTTATCTTTAAGATTTGGATCACTTCAAAATGGTCAGTGTGGATTATTAAATGGTTTTTGGTCTGAAAAGGGTAAATTAGACAGTTGGTGGAGTTTTTATCTTTAAAACGGTAAAAATGAGCTTAATACGAGATTTGCGATAAATACCGAGTGTAATATTATATTCATGGTTTTGAGCAGTTGAAAAATATAAAAACTGGACAGACCTGTTTTATGATGATAAATGGAGGTTCTTGTATTTTTGGAAGATTTTTGGATTTACCGTTTTGTTGGAATTTAATTTATCGTAAAATAATGGTTAATACGAGATTTTTGATATTTTATTGTCTAAATTGATTTTTATGAACAAAACTAGATTAAATGGATTTTTGTGTCAATAAATTCATTTACATGAATTTTGTGAGGATTTTAATGAAGGAAAGTGAATTTTGAGTTAAGGATATTTTTAACCGCAATCGGGTTATTTATAATTATTTGTGTTGGCGCTATTTCGTGAAATTGTTGATAAATTTTGGATGAGGAATGGTGACATGGTACTGCTGAGTAGCTTTATTGGAGAATGAAATGATTTATGTGATTCGGTATTGGATGATGAAACAGTTGATTTTTTTTGAAACGTCGAGTTGATAATCGACGGGAAATATATATATGGATTTGGTCAATCCGTGAGACTACATTGATTCCGGATTGATTGTGATGGATGAGAAAAATGGAAATAGTTTGATTCGTGATCATATTAATTCACGTAGACATAGAAAGGGCCTGCACTTACCCTCACCCCTTGAGAGTGGGTAGATTTAGCTCGCTTATGCGATTGAGTGTTGTGGTTGCATGAGCACCACGGATGAGTGTTGTGGTTAAAAACCACGGATTGAGTGTTGTGGTTGCATGAGCACCACGGATTGAGTGTTGTGGTTGCATGAGCACCACGGATGATGATTTGCTCGAGCGGGGGTAAGTGTATGGTGACCTTGGCGCCATTAATAATTAACCGGAATTTTCATATCATGCATTGATTATGTGTTCGTGAAATTACGTGATTATCTTATTGGATAAATTGATTTGGTGATGATGAGTTGGTGGATTCGATAATTTGATCGGTAATTTATATATGATGATTTAAGATGGCATCTAGAGTAATAAATTATGATTGTTTGATTAGCTGATTGCGGTCCCAAAATTTGGTCGTGGGAAAGATCCACACACACAGCTTAGTTGCTGACCCACGTCTGTTTTCAGGCTCGCAGGTGCAACTAGGATCGGACTACTGAGGCTGCCCTATCCTTCTGTACTACCATCATGAGGTAGTTTGGAACACTGTTCTGTCATGGTCACCTAGGATTTTTGCTTTGAGTGTTTGAATAATAAACCCACATTTTGTAAAAATTCAATAAGTGGGTTGGGATTCGAATAATGAGTTTGTATGATAACGGTTTATGTTTGTGTTTAATTATCGGATATGATGTTTGAGATGATCGAGTTCAACCAGTAACACCGATGATTTGGCTGCGCGGTTGAACCACGGGTTCAACCATAGAGATTATGGGTGGGGTGTTACAAGTGGTATCAGAGCTCGGTTAGTTCGCTGCACTATAAGTATGTTACCTTAACTCGTGAGGATTAGCTACCCTCAGTCGGGTGAAGGTACTCCATACTCGTATTTGCACCGAGACTTTCAGGGTAATGGGATCAATTGTGACAAAAATATTTTGAAAATGATTTTTAAAATTTTTGAGGGATTGAGAAACGATCTTTGGAAGGAGTTTTTGTGGAAGAAAACTAAAGTTTGATTTCTTTTTCTTTCTTTGTAGTGACCGGAACAGTGTGGGCCCTCGTAATGTTCAGTTAGCACCGCTACCACCACCCATCAGGGTGGAGTTTCCCCAACTTAAGAAATATGGGCTGAAGGAGTTTCGAGGGGATAGTGACGATCCCCAAGAAACGGCAATGTGGTTGAAGGAATCGCGCATTCAGTTCGATTACATGGGATATGATGAGGAGCAGAGGCTCCAAGCAATGGTTATGCTTCTTAAAGGCCATGCCTTGACCTGGTGGGGCTCTCAGGAGGAGGGGCAGGTCTATCCTCCGCTTCTGACGTACCATGATTTTATGGCTATGTTTCGGGCGACTTTCTTTCCACCGGAGTTGATATATAAGAAACAGCGGGAGTTCGATGAACTTAAGCAGGGGGAGATGTCTGTATTGTCTTACTACATCAAATTCTTCGAGCTATCGGAGTGGTGTGAGATTGAGACAGATCGAGACGAGAAGTTGGCCATGAGGTTCCTTCGCGGTCTCCGATACACCATCCAGGAGGGAGTCTCCTCAGCTGATATGGTAAGCTTGAATGCCATTAAGCAGGCTGCCCTGAGGAAAGAGAACCTGGAGAAGGCAAAGAAGGAGTCTTGGAAGGAGAGGCCAGGTGATAGGAAGAGGAAGGCTTTTTTCCAACCGAGTCACTCGGCCGGTTTCACCCAGCATACCCGAAGGGGAGGGCAATACGATCCCAGGCCGAGGGTGACATATTCAGCTCCACCGACCAGGACGGGACCCGCTGGGTATCCACCATGCCCGACCTGCGGGAAGATGCACTTTGGGCGATGTAATAACTTGCCTCAAGGTAGGATCATCTGCTTTGAGTGTGGCCAGGCTGGTCATACCCGACCACAGTGCCCACAACTCACCCGAGCACCAGCACCGTCAGTGGGATCTGTTCAGGGCCCGAGAACCCCATCGGCGGGAGTTTCCAAGGGAGCATCAAGGCAGGGAGGACGTCCTAGATCTCGAGGACCTGGAGCTAACTCCTATCAAGGGGGTGGACCGAGTCAGCAACCCATGGGACGGGGAGCAGGAAGCCAGAATCAGGCGGGACTACGCGCTTTGACTAGAGATGCAGCGGAGGCCGCTACTGATGTTGTCACTGGTATGATAACTTGCTTTGGACATGATCTATATGCCTTGTTTGACACTGGCTCTTCGCATTCCTTTATGTCCGAGAAATGTGCTAGTAACATGCATATCATATCAACCAAGCTGACTACCCGATGGGGTGTGAAAACACCATTGGGCACTTCGGTGGTAGTTAATCGCGTGATACGCGATTGTGATGTTGTGATGGGAGGAGTAGCATTGAAGGCAGAGCTGATGATTTTGCCTTTCAATGAGTTCGATGTGATTCTTGGCATGGATTGGTTATCCAGTCACGGCGCAGTGATGGATTGCCAAAAGAAGGAAATACGCTTGTCTGGGGATGATGGTAAACATATGATATTCCAAGGGTTGAGAAGACAGAAGTCAACTCCGATGGGTATCATCTCGGCGATGGAGATGTATGCGTTGCTAAGGGAAGGGTGTCAAGCCTTTCTTGTGCAAATTGAGGTGACTAGAGAAGAGAAGTTGGAGGAAGTACGAGTTGTAAATGAATACCAGGATGTGTTTCCAGAAGACCTTCCTGGGGGGCCAATCGAACGGGAGGTGGATTTTAACATCGAGTTAGTACCTGGAACTGCTCCCATATCTATCCCACCGTATCGGATGGCACCAATCGAATTGAAGGAGCTAAAGGAACAGTTGCAGGAACTCTTGGACAAAGGGTTCATCCGACCAAGTATATCACCTTGGGGAGCACCTGTTCTCTTTGTGAAAAAGAAAGATGGGTCCATGCGAATGTGCATTGACTATCGGAGGCTAAACAAGGCGACGGTTAAGAATCGTTATCCACTTCCTCGAATTGATGACTTGTTTGACCAACTACAAGGAGCAACGGTCTTTTCAAAAATTGATTTGAGGTCGGGATATCACCAGTTGAAGGTGGGAGAGAAAACAGTACCGTTGACTGCTTTCCGAACACGGTATGGACATTATGAATTTTTGGTGATGCCTTTTGGACTTACTAATGCACCGGCAGTGTTCATGGCTCTTATGAACAAAGTTTTCCATGAATATCTTGACAAATTTGTCATAGTATTCATTGATGACATTCTAGTGTATTCGAAGAGTGAGGAAGAGCATGCTGAACACTTGAGATTGGTATTGCAAACTTTGAGAGAAAAAGAGTTGTATGCCAAATTCTCGAAGTGTGCATTCTGGCTGGAAGAGGTACTATTTTTGGGGCACGTGGTGTCCCGGAGGGGAGTAGAGGTGGATCCTAAGAAGATTGAAGCTATTGTGAATTGGACTCCACCTAAGGATGTGTCGGGAGTACGAAGTTTTCTGGGGTTAGCTGGGTACTACCGTCGATTTGTGGAAGGGTTTTCTAAAATAGCCTCACCTTTGACTAAATTATTGAGGAAGGAAACCCCATACATATGGACGGAAGAGTGCCAAGAGAGTTTTGAAGAATTGAAGCGGAAGTTGACATCAGCCCCAGTTCTGGCATTACCGGTGGACGGAGGTGAATATGTGGTATACAGTGACGCCTCATATCTTGGTTTGGGTTGTGTCTTGATGCATAACGGAAAGGTGATTGCATATGCTTCCCGACAATTGAGGCCACATGAGTGCAACTACCCAACTCATGATCTAGAGTTGGCAGCTATTGTGTTTGCCTTAAAATTATGGAGGCATTACCTTTATGGTGAAACGTTCAAAATTATGACCGACCACAAGAGTTTGAAGTATTTAATGGATCAGAAGGAGTTGAATAACCGACAAAGAAGATGGTTGGAGTTATTGAAGGACTACGACTGCACAATTGATTACCATCCTGGTAAGGCAAATGTGGTCGCCGATGCACTCAGTCGAAAGGGAAGGTTGTCAGAATTAGTGGAAATGAGAGCTTTGGGTGTGGAGTTTCAGGTGGAGGACATCACCACCTTAATTGCACAATTAAGCATCCGACCACTACTCCATGATCAAATTAGAGAAAGTCAACAAGTAGATCCTGAGTGTATCGAGAAGTTGAAGCAAGTTGAAGTGGGGGAAGAAAGTGAATTCATGGTGGAAGAAGGCATACTAAAAAGGCATGGTCGTATGTGGGTTCCAGAGTCGGGTGATTTAAGACGAAGAATTCTGGAGGAAGCCCATTCATCCATGTATGCCATGCACCCGGGGGTCACAAAGATGTATAACACGATTAAAACACATTTTTGGTGGCCAGGAATGAAGCGAGAGGTGGCTGAGCATGTTCAAGCTTGTCTAGTTTGTCAAAAGACTAAGGCGGAGCATCGTGCACCGGCCGGACTCTTGCAGCCGCTGCCAATTCCAGAGTGGAAATTTGAGAGGATCACGATGGATTTTGTGACCGGATTTCCTTCTACCCGGGAAGGAAAAGATGCCATTTGGGTAATTGTTGATCGAATGACTAAAGTGGCACATTTTATCCCCATTCGATTCAAGCCAAGTATGGAAGAGTTAGCGAGGTTGTACATAACTCACATTGTACGACTTCATGGTGTTCCTCTATCCATTGTCTCAGATCGAGATCCCAGTTTCACATCACACTTCTGGGAGAGCTTGCAGGAGGCGATGGGTACGAGACTTAATTTCTCCACGGCTTATCACCCTCAGACGGACGGGCAGTCTGAGCGGACAATACTTACTTTGGAGGAATTATTACGAACCTGTGCAGTGGAAACAGGTGGACCTTGGACGGATTTACTACCCTTGGTGGAGTTTGCCTATAACAACTCCTACCATAGCAGTTTGCAGGCTGCACCATTTGAAGCTTTGTATGGAAGGAAGTGTCGTACCCCGCTATGTTGGGATGTTGAGGGTACTCGGGTTCTTACTGGACCACAAATGGTCCAGGATACGGAGGAGAAGGTGAAGGTGATCAAAGAGAGATTGCGAGTAGCTCAAGATCGCCAGAAGTTATATGCCGATAGGAAGGCTCGAGAAGTTAGCTATGATGTGGGAGATAAGGTGTTCTTAAAGGTATCCCCATGGAAGGGATTGATGAGGTTTGGAAGGAAGGGTAAGCTAGCGCCTCGTTACATTGGTCCTTACGATGTTATCTCCAAAGTAGGACCTGTGGCATATGAGCTCGCATTACCCCGTGAGTTGGAGAAAATTCACAACGTATTCCACGTGAGTATGTTGAAAAATTATCATATCGATCCATCTCATGTGATACAACCCGAAAGGGTGGAGTTGGAGCCAGATTTGACCTATGAAGAAAAACCGGTGAGCATTGTGGATCATCAGGTACGTGTGTTAAGAAGCAAACAAATCCCAATGCTCAAAGTGATATGGTGTAATCAGGAGGAGGAGGCTGCAACCTGGGAAACTGAGGAGAGTATGAAGAAGAAGTACCCCGAGCTAGTTGAAGCTTATGCTCAACGTATGTCGACCTAGTACCTCGTGTGTTAGCTCGATATGAGTAGGGTACATTGTAATATATAACCTCTACTATAGAGTGAGTGAATAAGTATGAAATAAAAATTTCCTAAACCATTAGGAACTTAATGGCCTAGGGAAATTATCATGTCGTCGTGCTGAGTTAATCGAGGTTTTGGGACGAGCCGATTTCGGGGACGCAATCTAATTAAGAGGGGGAGAGCTGTAACATCCCGAACATCGAATAATTTTTTTCCCCAAGTAGCGGACATATATTGCACGTTTTGAGACTGAAAAAAAAATCGAGAAGTTATCCTATACGAGGTAGGATCAACGAAACCACTTAAAAACTCCCCAAACAGCAAAAAGTGCAACAAAAATATATCGTTGGCTGCAGGAATCGAACCCCTGACCTGTTGGTCAGTAAGGAAGAGTTTAGCAACATAACCAGTTAGACTATGCTGGTTTCGATGATACAAAAGGAGCCGAGTCATTAATGAGCTAATGACGTCGGCATTGCACCAGCAGCTAGCTTGTTTATGGAGCCGGCTTTGGAACTTGAGTTTCTTCCTTTCAAAGCTACTGCTCCTTAGAAGGCCGCCCCAGGCCTTTACTCCATCTGCTGGAAAGTGAATGAAGAGGTAAGAGCATGAATCAAAGAGCTATATTATACCGGTAAGCTAGCTCTCCATTTTTGCCTTCATACAAACACCAAGAGGAGAAAAGAAAAGAAATAATATGAAACCAAAGCCTAGCATAGTCTCTGTATTCCCAGCAAAGGTTTAGAACCTATACAAACCTGTTTACAAGCCAAAATCACCAAACCAACTCACCAAATATCCTTTACCGAAACATTTGCCGTAACCTTTTCGTCAACCAAACCAGTGCCACTATAGGCAGCATCAGCTTCGAAGCTTGATACCGCTACGAAGAGCAAGTCACCACGAGCATCACAGAGTTTACGGAATTGAATTCCGAGCTCAGACGAGGGAGAAACAAGGCCGGGAAGTTGGTACTTGAGGTAAGGGAATTTCCAGTTTTCTGCAGATTTTGGACAGCAGAAAATTAAGAACTAATCCCTAATTTCGTACTAACGATGATTAGCTCGCAGTTTCTTCGTTTGACGTCCAAACGACGAACCGTTTTCGCCTATAGGACCGTAGAAACAAGGAGAATTTTTAGGAGCCAATCTCTGGAATTTTAGAACTTAATTCCCGACTTGGAATCAGCTAAATTAAGGTGTGTGGGGATTAAGAGGACCTTAATTATTGCATCGATTATTTATGTTTGATTTGCATATTTGGATGGATGGATTACTGTGGGTGATGACTTATTTGTTGATATGATGATTTGGTGATTATTCTTGATTGTTATGGATTTTACGGTGTAAATATCGATATTTGGCAAGTTTCCCCGTAAAAATGAATAGTTGGGTTTATTGAGTCTAAAACTGATTTAAGAGATTTTTGTTTCTCTAAAATGAGGTTGGGGCAGGTTGAGCAAAATATTTCACTTGAAAATGGTTTTCGGATTAAAAACTGCATAACGGTGAATTTTACGAAAAGCTCGGTAGAAACGTGTTTTTATTTATCTTTAAGATTTGGATCACTTCAAAATGGTCAGTGTGGATTATTAAATGGTTTTTGGTCTGAAAAGGGTAAATTAGACAGTTGGTGGAGTTTTTATCTTTAAAACGGTAAAAATGAGCTTAATACGAGATTTGCGATAAATACCGAGTGTAATATTATATTCATGGTTTTGAGCAGTTGAAAAATATAAAAACTGGACAGACCTGTTTTATGATGATAAATGGAGGTTCTTGTATTTTTGGGAGATTTTTGGATTTACCGTTTTGTTGGAATTTAATTTATCGTAAAATAATGGTTAATACGAGATTTTTGATATTTTATTGTCTAAATTGATTTTTATGAACAAAACTAGATTAAATGGATTTTTGTGTCAATAAATTCATTTACATGAATTTTGTGAGGATTTTAATGAAGGAAAGTGAATTTTGAGTTAAGGATATTTTTAACCGCAATCGGGTTATTTATAATTATTTGTGTTGGCGCTATTTCGTGAAATTGTTGATAAATTTTGGATGAGGAATGGTGACATGGTACTGCTGAGTAGCTTTATTGGAGAATGAAATGATTTATGTGATTCGGTATTGGATGATGAAACAGTTGATTTTTTTTGAAACGTCGAGTTGATAATCGACGGGAAATATATATATGGATTTGGTCAATCCGTGAGACTACATTGATTCCGGATTGATTGTGATGGATGAGAAAAATGGAAATAGTTTGATTCGTGATCATATTAATTCACGTAGACATAGAAAGGGCCTGCACTTACCCTCACCCCTTGAGAGTGGGTAGATTTAGCTCGCTTATGCGATTGAGTGTTGTGGTTGCATGAGCACCACGGATGAGTGTTGTGGTTAAAAACCACGGATTGAGTGTTGTGGTTGCATGAGCACCACGGATTGAGTGTTGTGGTTGCATGAGCACCACGGATGATGATTTGCTCGAGCGGGGGTAAGTGTATGGTGACCTTGGCGCCATTAATAATTAACCGGAATTTTCATATCATGCATTGATTATGTGTTCGTGAAATTACGTGATTATCTTATTGAATAAATTGATTTGGTGATGATGAGTTGGTGGATTCGATAATTTGATCGGTAATTTATATATGATGATTTAAGATGGCATCTAGAGTAATAAATTATGATTGTTTGATTAGCTGATTGCGGTCCCAAAATTTGGTCGTGGGAAAGATCCACACACACAGCTTAGTTGCTGACCCACGTCTGTTTTCAGGCTCGCAGGTGCAACTAGGATCGGACTACTGAGGCTGCCCTATCCTTCTGTACTACCATCATGAGGTAGTTTGGAACACTGTTCTGTCATGGTCACCTAGGATTTTTGCTTTGAGTGTTTGAATAATAAACCCACATTTTGTAAAAATTCAATAAGTGGGTTGGGATTCGAATAATGAGTTTGTATGATAACGGTTTATGTTTGTGTTTAATTATCGGATATGATGTTTGAGATGATCGAGTTCAACCAGTAACACCGATGATTTGGCTGCGCGGTTGAACCACGGGTTCAACCATAGAGATTATGGGTGGGGTGTTACAGTTCAATTGTAAATTATGATTTCAAATCTAAGACTTATGAATACAACTATATTTCACTAAGAAACATAAAATAAATAAATACTCAAACTATCAACAAGATATACGAAACATGAAAGATCTGGTATTGGGTATTTGGGTTTGTGGTTTGTTAAAAGAATGCTGGTGCATCCAATTTTAGAATACAACTATATTTCACTAAGAAACATAAAATAAATAAATACTCAAACTATCAACAAGATATACGAAACATGAAAGATCTGGTATTGGGTATTTGGGTTTGTGGTTTGTTAAAAGAATGCTGGTGCATCCAATTTTAGAGTACAATATTATGCCTCAAAATTTAGTTCATTCAAGGTCTAGATATCATTTTATCACTAAGAATATGCGGTGTACAAAGTCCTATAATCAAATGAAAATAATGCAGATAGATGCTCATCACATCACTCACGTCCATATAATTTCAATAATGATTTAATTAATTGTTTAGAAAAGGCTCTTCTTTAGATTACTGACATTAATTAATTATTTTTATTTTTCACCCTTAGGAATCTGATAATTGTGCAACCACATCACTTTTTATATATAAATAATTAGATAAATGCCACATTTGGTCACTTGGATTACTAAAACGAGTCATGTTTAGTCACTAGAAAAATTTAATATACATCCATCATCTTAGATTCAATGAAGACCAGACGCAATAATATCAAAACTTTTTCTTCTTTTAAGAGTCGTAATATACGAAAGCATTTGTTAAAATGATACAGTATAGATCGCAAATCTTTTCCGGCCCGGCGGCGCACCGGTCGCAAAAAAAATTCGGCCCGGCGGCGCGCCGGCCGCAATTTTTTTTCCGCCCGGCCAGTTTTTGTATTTAATTTAATTTAATATGTTAATTAATTAGTCAATAAAAAATTACTTAATTAGTTATTAGAAATTAGTGTTAATATTTTTTTTAAGTTGGTGTATAAATGTTTTTTTTTTGTAATAGGCGTATGAATCTTTAATTACTTAGATTAGTTAATAGAAAATTAAATAATTAAGAATTGGTTTAACAATTAATGTTAATAGTACATTAGTTAATAGAAAATTAGTTAATTAGTGATTAATTAACAATTAATGTTAATAGTACATTAGTTAATATAAATTTAATTAATTAGTGCGTATCTAAGTATGATATTGATTAATTAGTGATTAATTAACAATTAATGTTAATAGTATATTAGTTAATAGAAATTTAATTAATTAGTGATTAATTAAGTGATTAATTAACAATTAATGTTAATAGTATATTAGTTAATAGAAATTTAATTAATTAGTGCGCATCTAAGTATGATATTAATTAATTTGTGATTAATTAACAATTAATGTTAATAGTACATTAGCTAATAGAAATTTAATTAATTAGTGCGCATCTAAGTATGATATTGTGTAAATTTGTAGATAATTAGATATGGATGATGCGGGTGGGAGTGAGTTGGGTAGATTCAATGGTAGGGTTGTTGATGCATCAACACGAAGGAAGGTGCCTAAGAAGAATAAGGAGAAGAAGCGCTCTCGAGATATTGGACATCAGTCAGAGGCTCCGACTGTAGTTGCTCATTCGTCATGACGGGCGTCTGGTTCCCATGGGGGGAACCAGGGTGCTGCATCGAGAGTGGTCTCGGCTGAGTTTGATGAGGACGATAATGATGAGGATATCGAGGTCCCTCCACCTATGCGTGGACATGGACGAGCGCAGGATCGTACGGCAACATCACGTCCTGCTATGTATAGGGACCGAGCTGGGCGATTCGTACCACCTGCTCGTGAGGAGACAGAGAGCTCGGGGACTGGACGGAGTAGGGGAGGACGTTCGAGTGGTCCTCCACCGTGGGAGCTTGTTGGTGAGTGTCCTGGTGGACCTACGGATCCTAGCCTCATTAGGAGCTTCCGTGGCCACGCTTCCTATGCACTTTGGACGGGGCTTGGAGATCGAGGGGTCATCAGTTGCTACACCCGTACAGGGGTGGTTGACTATCTTGGGAGCTACGTGTTTAGTCATGTTGAGGCGGAGGATCTGGTTCAGCAGTCAGGTCTCCAGCACCTGATCTACTCTATGTTCCGCAGGATAGCGATTGACGAGGCTTTGATCTCAGCTTTTGTGGAGAGGTGGCAGCCAGACACGAACACCTTCCACTTGCCTTTTGGAGAGATGACGATCCTCCTCCACTATGTTCAGTACTTACTGCAGATTCCTGTTGAGGGACGACTGATGAGTAGGACTTCTGCGCAGCTTGACCATCCGGAGGTGGGTTTGTGTGCGCTTCTTGGGATGAACTCGGAGCAGTTGAGTGGTCGTTCGGAGGCCCCTGGATTTGGTAGTAAGGGTAAGTGGTACGAGAAGGGTGGTTTTCTTGCGGAGATGGCGTCCAGATACTTGCAGGTGAACGGGACACATGTGACAGAGGCGCAATCGTACTTGTTGTTGATGTTGAGGTCCACTTTGTTTGTGGACAAGAGTAGAGACAGGGTTCGGCCGGTGGTGAACCTATTTTTGGACGAGTTGGAGGAGATAGATCAGTACAGTTGGGCGTCCGGTACACTTGCTTGGTTGTACAGATGCCTTGGTCAGGCGTCTCGTGCTGGTGCCAGGGGGTGGCTGGTTGTCTCACACTTCTGCAGTGTTGGATCTACGAGTACTTTCCGGGTTTCAGGCCATCTCACTTTGAGCCACCTGTCGTTGGACCTGATGAGGCTTGGGCTTCACGATGGATTGGGCAGCCGGCGACTGGTTCTGTGGCTGATCCCAGTGTGAGGTTGACGTTCTACCGTCGAGCTCTTGACATCTTGACCCCTTCTGATGTGTTTTGGACACCTTTCCATCAGAGGCCTCATCAGGCAGTGCGTCGCTCTTTGTACACTGGAGTGATTCGGTTCGCGGATATAGGCGAGTTCTATGATCCAGCCCATTGCCTCCGACAGTTTGGATACCGACAGATGGTACCGCCTCCCCCTTCGCGTCCTCAGCGAGCAGACCGACCAGAGGCACCTGATGGATATGTCATTCGGATTCCTGAGAGTTTTGATGCTGCATGGGATGCTCTGCTATCCCACATGGTTCATATAGACATGTACTCTCAGCCCTGGAGGACGTATCCATACCTATTCGTCTTGTAGGTCGAGTCAATGATGATGACGTACGGCCATGCATGCAACATCTGAATGGACGTCGGGTGCACAAAAAACAGATTAGTGAGCACATTATTAGAGTCCTTTTGCAAACAGATATGGTACCCACGTTGTTCAGCTCCATGAAGCGCAAACTGTATCGCATCCATTTCACCCATCTCATCCAATCTGTTCTTGTAATTTATGTTGTACATCTGTTTGATATCATGACTCACACCCCCTTCAGTATTGAGTGTCGTCTTCTGCTGATTTGGTCTCACCCCCACCTTCCTCATTAATCTTAACCTCTCTTTTTCAGCCTCACTAAACTGTTTATTGTGTCGTTGATGTTCTGGATACAACACCTTTTCATGGTTGTGAAACCCTCTATTAGCTTCGATTTCACGACTTGTCACTCCCACTAGGACCCATGTGTTTGGACCATCCTTTTGCCATACTTCCTTAATACATATCTAAAACTGGAAACCAGTACCCTTCGAACTAATATTCCCACGCGTCTCCTTCGTAGGGTCTGCATTAGCCAAATTCTGGCAGTTTTCAGCTTTCCAGACACACTTTTGAACAGCCTGGAAATGACCTTTTGAACTTCCTCTCGAGCTCCAGAGCATACCAATGGATAGATAAACATCTCATCTTCAAAACAAATCATCAAACGCGAATTTACACCGAGCCAGTTGAGATCTATGGTCTCCCAATGTAGGCACCCTGAAACTGCCAAAACACTTATTTTCACCCTTCTTTGGCCAATTGAGATAGCAGCAGCATGCACCTGCTTTCACTGCAAGTTTAGTACTTTTCTCTTTCTCTGTAGGCATGCAGACATAGGCGGAGGCAACCATGTTTGGCATTTTTCCAGGACAGGGGTAAATTTTGGAAGGCACAAAAATACTTCGTATGTGTTTATACTAAGGATGGAACACAACACCAATACAACGTATTTTGTCACTATATCATAACTCATTACTTGATTATAAATGACATTAGATTAATTTATTATACTACAAACGAAATCTCAATTTGAATATGTCTCTTTTCTTCATATGCCTATTCGATTATTTGCCCAACAATCTTGAAGCAGTCTAGTGGTAGCGCAAATTCCACTAGTTTTGACGACAAGTGTAGGTAATATATTTTCAACTTTGAGCTATATCAAGAACGAACTTCGAGATCGAATTCACGACCAGTTTGCTAATGGTTGTTTAGTGAGATTCATTGAAAAGGACTTACTTAATAGTGTAGACAATGAATGCATTTTGTGTTTCTTTCAGAGTATGAAAAACAGTCATGGTTGTTTATGAAAATACTGATTGTATTAGTCGTTATCTTTTATATATGAAAATAAATTATTTAGATATTATTAGTTTAATTATATTTATTATATATTTATATATTTATAATCTGAAAAGAGGACAGGGGCAGTTTCAAATCCTGCCTCCGTCACTACATGCAAATCAGTTTATTAACCTAATTGGTCTCAGATCCTACAACCATTTTATGAAGACACTGTTGAGCCGAGAAAGGTCCGTAACAAACTATTTTACGTCTTTCTTCGATCAAGAACAACTTACCTTCCATGTTCCATCTAACTCTAAGGAACAAACGGGTACGCTTACGAGTCCTTCGGATGATGGTGAGGCATCAGCGAGTCTTATTGCGGCTTGATTTTCTTTGCGCATTTCATAACTGGTTTTAGAGCACTAGAAGGAGCAATCACCAATATGGAGCAGCAGGGCTCCAGATAGGGTCCGTAACCACTCAGCCATCAGATTTAAGTAGGCACAGAAAATACAAATATAAGGATGGAGAATTAAATGCATTTTTATTTTTTCTTGTTTTCTTAATCGGATCATATCTTTTTCATTTTAACTTGGATTTCAATTTTTTTGGCATAGATGGAACGAGTTTGTTGTGCTCTACAAAATGAGATCCATTTTCAATATTTTTTTAGAAAAAAAATTCTTGCCTCTCGTTACCAACTATATATCATATGGTATGTTTTTAAGTCGTTTTTTAAAATTTTTCATAGAATGAACGAGTTCATCATGATCTATTGGATCTACAAATTTCTGAGTGAACAAAATACATGACCAAAAATACCATACTATACCACCTTGGTATGGGGTGGTATCTTGTGGTACACAATGTTGAAAGCCGTAAATGACAATTAGTATACTCCTGCTATCATGTATTCAATCATTCTACAGTCTTGATATGTTCATATCACCATGGTAAGTTTTTTCATACTATATGATATGCTCTTATTTAATACCAGTCAATACCATATGGTATATAATGGTGAAAAATGGCTCAATTGTTATTGTTCTAAAAATATATCAAAGTGGATATCATTTTTAAGAGCACAATTAATATGATCTAACTGTGCAAAAAATTTAAATTCTAACTTAAAACGAGTGAGAAATCGTCCGTTAAACATTAAGGAGAAAAAATTAAAGACTTTTCGAAAGAGAAGTGGTGTTGATGTGGTGGATGGTGATTAAGCTATGTATAGTTACTCACCACAAGATTATACATGAGATCCGTTCCCGGAATAACAGCCATTATCACCACAAGATTATGCATGAGATCTGTTCCGGGTCAGCAGCCATCATCTAGATTCTACAGGTTCTAGTCACCTACTTGCTCTGGTAGCATGGACTCTGGAGCTTGAGATCCTAGTCACTCATGGGCTGAAGCCCAAACATCTGCTAACCAAGGCCCAGGCAGCCTTCATTGGGTTTGGGTCCTTTCTTCCGGTACTAATATATTTCAATGTGTGATTTTGGTTGAATTTTTAGTTTAAGATTTGGAATTTGAAATCAGACTTTACTTTTGTCACCGCCCCACTTGATTCAACCCAATGTTCAATGAGAAATTAATCAAATTATAAAGAAAAGAGTATGTACCTTTCAATTGGCCATTCATTTAACAAGACGATACCATTAAAGCAATACACCAGATACTTCCAAAATGAGTTAAAATAAGGTTCCACAATCGCAATGGTTGAATTACCAAGGTTCCATAATTCAAAACCTACTTGATTCTGTAGATATGGCTAGGCTGGTGAATGATGAACTTCAAAATGGATGAACTACGAAAGTTCCATACTTCAAAACCTACTTGATTCTATAGGTTTTCCCTCTTCAAAAATAAACTATTTAAACTATTTAAGCGAAAAGAGGTTGGTCTAGTAGTACTACCTAATCTACAACGTGAAAGTCTCAGGTTTGAATATCTTAATCAACACCTATCATACATGACATACAAGTATTAGGGCATTCAATTTATAAATTATTTTAGAATTTAGTTTATGGGTTCAACTATTTTAGAACAAAAAATGAGCTTACCTCGAGCCGAACTTGTGAGCTAATTGATGAGTCAAACACGAGTAGAGCTCGTAAACTTATTATCAACAAATCAAGTTCGAATCAAACGACTCATTTATTAACAAACTGAAACCTATTTAAATTAAGGGTTAATATATTTGTATGGCCTGAACTTTGACCAAAATAAACATCCTGGCCAATTTTTTCGATCTATAACATCCTGACTCAAACTATACATCAAAATAACTAAATTGGCCAAACCCGACGTTTGACCGTTAACTTGGACGGTCAAACGCGTTGACTAACGGTCAACGCGCTATGTCACTACCAAGTACCAACTCAGCAAATATAAATTTAAAAAAATCATGAATTCCACATAATCTATATTTCTGAATTGTTATATTTAAATTAAAAATTAAAATTAAAATAATAATAAAGGACTCACGCTGCCCTTTCTCTTTCTTGCACCTTTTCTTTCTCTTCCTTCTCCGCGACGATCTCTGTCCCCAACAAGGAGGTCGTCGCCTGCGCCTGGCGACGAGGGGAGTTTCAAGAGATTGGAGCGTGGGATCAACGACGGGAATGATGTCGCTGAGTCCGTGTTCCAGCAACAGGAGTTTTCGCAGCATCGGAACCAGAGGTGAGTGAGTCTTCCTCTAACGATTTGCGAGGCTCTGACGTTCAGATATGAGTTGGTGGTTGAAGAACAGAAGGAAGATGAAGAAGAAGGCTACAATAGCCCGGAGATGCGGCGGAGGAGCTATAGAAGGTATCATGGATTTGAGAAGATCGATTTCAATTATTGATGAGATTTGAGAAGATCGATTTCGCCGCCAATTTCAGATCCCAGAACAAATGGACCATTGGAGCTCAATTTTCCTCTTGGAATGAGTTTTCTAGCCGCTAATCGTCATCAATTCCAAGCGGGTTTTTTTATTGAGGCTTAATGGAAGAGCGCCGTAGATGAAGAGTTCCAGCGGTGGCGACGACAAAGTGGGGAAGAAGGCTTCCAGTGGTGGCGACGACGAAGTGGAAACAATTGGGGATTTCTCTGCACGGTCGGGGCATCCATCGTGTACGGGCTCCTGCTGACCCTGACCGAGTCTTCTTCGAAAAGGTGGTGAGTGGACGTTCAAGGTGATGGTGGACGTACTGGTGTTCCCGCTGGCGGTAGCCAGTGGTGCGGGGCTGTTCGACAACACGGAGTGGAAGGGGAGAGAAGATTGAGGGGTTTAATTTCTTTTTTTTTTTACTTTTAATTTTCTGTTTAAATTTTATTATAATAATTCAAAATTACATAATATGTGGAATTTAGTAAATTTTTAAGTATTTTTATGCTGATTTGGCACTGACAGTCAACGCGTTTGACCGTCCAAGTTAACTGTCAAACGTCGGGTTTGACCAATTTAGTTATTTTGATGTATAGTTTGGGCCAGGATGTTATAGATCGAATAGATTGGTCAAAATGTTTATTTTTATCAAAGTTCAGATTATACAAATATATTAACCCTTAAATTGACATCAATAACCTCATCTCATTTACCAACCCCATAGACATACAGTAAAGTTCATAATCATGAACTTATTATTAAAATAATGATAATTTCTACCTTACAAAACCAAGGGAAAGAATTCATCAAATACCATTACCTGACTATTAACAACAACAACAATGCCAAGGGAGAAAACAAATAGCATAGAAGAAGGGCATTTCTTGTTTTTATTCTTTCTTCCAGGGCGGAAGAATACACACATCAAACCAACTTCCACACCACGTTTGTTTATATATAGTAATACACACATCGTCGTCCGATTTAACTAATTTGCCTGACCCGCCAAAGCAACACCAAATTTCAGGTCACTAATTCTAACCTTTTGCGTTGCTCTCCGAGTCATATTTCCACAAATATATGCCCCCCATCTTTCTTATATTCCCTTTGGCATTTCCATCATTTCTGTCTACACGACCAGTGGAATAAAGCTGCAGCTAGCTCATAATAACAGAGGAAACAGAGCAACAACAGAACCAAGATGATGAAGCCGCTACGAGTAGTCATCATCACAACAGTTGTAGCCTTCTTCGTCATCATCTCCAACGCCCAGCCCTTGCCGCCGGCCAGGCCCGATGGGTTCGTCTACACGAACGTCGGGCCGGTTGACCCGAACCCGGTTGCGATCGAGGCGTTCCTCGACCCGGTTTGCCCCGACAGCAGAGACTCCTGGGCGCCTCTCAAGCTAGCTTTGAGCCACTATGGCTCCCGCGTCTCCCTGCTAGTTCACCTCCTCCCTTTACCGTCAGTAGAATGAATCTGTGATATGAAAAAAGTAGTTCAACAAAGTAAATTCCATATCTTCCGTTCATTTTTCTTCTTCATTCTTTTGAAACAGGTACCATGACAACGCCTACGTTGCTTCTAGATCTCTGCATATCGCAAACTTGCTCAATTCTTCTTCCACGTTCCCGTTGCTCGAGCAGTTCTTCAAGTATCAGGTCAGAATCCTGTTTACAGAGTATCGTATCAAAATAGCCCGAGTTGTTGTTGGAGGATAGTAAGGAAATAGAAACTGATTTACCATTTATATGCTTGGGGGGCAAAAATTTTTCAGGACAAGTTCTATAATGACCAAACGAAGAACTTGTCGAAAGCTTTCATTGTGAAAGAGGTGATTGATTTTGCGACTATTGCTGTCGGCAATTCCCTCCAACCTCAATTCCAAGCTGCCTTCAGCGACATAAGAACCGATCTGAAGACGAGGGTGTCCTTTAAGGTAATCAAAAGATGTGGAAATCTTGTTTGTTAACGAATTGTCTCTGAACCACAAATTCATTTGTGTTAACTGTGAACTCGTAGCAATTGATGCTGCTTCATCTTTCCTGTTGCAGTTTAGTACATCAAGAGGCATCTATGGAACTCCTGGTTTCATAGTGAATGGGTTTGTGTTGCCCGGCGTTGGCTCTCCCATTGACTACAATGGCTGGCGGAAGATCATAGACCCATTGGTCGCCATGAAGAGGATGTAGGGCAAATTTGGATTCAAATGAACTTGTTACGAGTGTTTAATCAAATCGAAGGGATCGTGTTGTTGATATGACAGGAAATTGAATGAAACTACCATTCAACTTGAGTCTATATTGGTACCCTGCAAATTATGTTACTGGAAGTCTTTGTAAGAGATGGATGATTTCGACTAGTTCTTCTGCAACTGTCTTATACAAAGTCAAATTTATGTATAAAAAAAAATGTTTTAGTCGATGATATTGAAAATTGATTGAATTCTTCTTATTTGTACTGGAAACTAAAAAATGATCACAATCATTTTCTTTTGCTGCCACTGGGAAAGCTACAACAGTAATTTAATAATCATATGTTAAAATGAGCAAGTATAATATTACATTGAGCCGCGAAAAAATGATTTGATCTGAGTAGGTGGGAGGTTTTGTACGCCCCAACATGTGTTCTGTATTTCGTATTTGTTCCAGCTGGCTCAGCTTATTCATGGTTTAACGATTGTCATCTATAGAAGGTAAGGTACAAAGAGATTTTATTATGTTACGATATTTAGATATGTTGATAATTGCTTCAATAAAAGCTTCGTATCTGCACTCGTAAGACAGTTGGTAGATAATTAATTATTGAAAACGGTTGAAACAAACTGTTGACCTGCACAGTTTATATATCAATTTGATTTGATTCGAATAGGAAGCATTACATTGCCTATGTTTGGCCCGGCTTTTAGAAGTGCTTTTCGGCTTCAAAAGCTTAAGCAGGGCCAAACACCTCTAAAAGCTCGGCTTTTGAAAAGCCGAAAAGCGCTTTTGTATAACATAAAAGCAGAAGCTCCGATTTGGAGCTTCTGCGAAAAGCTGTTTTGAAAATACAAGATTATCCTTACCATATTTTAATTTTATTTCAGAAAATATATTTTTCCTTCATTTATATCATTTTAAAAATAAAATAAATTATAAAATCATATTATTTAATATAAAAGAAATCTAACAAGATCCATTTTGACTACTTTTTATTGTTTCGAATTTTTATTTATATTTTATATTATAAGTCCTTTATAGTCATTTTACACAACCGCTCATATTAAAAAGCACTTCTAATAGTTTTACAGCCAAACACTAAACTGCTTTTTTTGAAAAGTACTTATCTAAAAGCTCCAGCCAGAAGCTGCTTCTGCAAAAGCTACAGCAGGGCCAAACTAAGCTATTATCGACAGGTGTTATATATATATATTTTTTTTTTTATGTTTTTACATGAATTTTCTTATGTGATGTACGAAACTAAATACCAACAAGACAACAACACACACGCTCAGCTCAGGTAATGCTTATGACCTTCCATCTAACAAACAAAAGTGTACGCTTAATTACTACCGGCGAGTCTTTTTGCAGCTTGACTTCCTTTGTGCACTTCCTAACTGGTTTAGAGCTTTGGAAGGACCGAAGGAGCAATCACCAATATATGCAGCAGCCATCATCTAGATTCCAGAAATCCTAGTCGACTACTTATGTAGGTAGCTCGGATTTTGAGATTGGATTGGTGGATTCATGGATCAAATGGATTGGTGGATTCATGGATTGGTGGATTGATCCATGAATCCAAATGACATCCAAGGCTTGGACCAAAATGTAAAATTTGAAAAGTTTTGGTACTAAAATGTCATAATGAAAAATGTTAGGTACCAAAATGTAATTTTTCAATGATTATTTTTCGTATAAAAATATAAATTTTAGGTACCAAAATGTAAAATATAAAAAATATAGGTACCAAATCGTAATTTTCTATTTGGATCCATTATCCATGGATTGATCCATGAATCCACCAATCCAATTAGATTTGGATCAAATGGATTGGATTTAAATGGATTGGATTAGGTGGATAATTTGGTGGATGGATTGGATTGGATTCATGGATTTGAATCCTAATTGCCACCTCTACTTAGTACATAACAAAGATACAAAGTAAAAGCATCCCAACATGCACCATAACGTCATAAATATTAATATAATGTCATTAAGAGACACGATTATCTCTACTCTCTGGTTAATTGTGATTGTGAATGAAGGAGGGACGAGATTCACAAAACTAAGGTTGAGACTTTAGTGTCTTGTGGGAGTTGGGAGAGTGGTCGAATGGGCACTTAACACATATTGACAAGTCGGTTGGGTTCGCGGTTTGGTCCGGTAAACCTCGATCTAGACCAAACCAGACCAAGAGATCAAAACATAAAATAATGCAGACCATGGACCAGACTAGACCATACTTAACGATCTACGATCCGGACCAAACTATTCGATACAGTTTAGACCACGGTTTTTCCTACGGTCTGTTATATTTTCCCGCCCCAACGATCAGGTAGCATTAGTTGGGTAGTTATCATAAATGGTCACAAAACTATTCACTTTGTACAAAACGGTAACAAAACTTTAATTTTGTACATTTCAATAAAACAAGTTTGAGCGAATAACAAAAAGGTCAATCCGTCCACTCTCATCCAAAAATCCGTTACTTTTGCCCAATCAACATGACACGTCATTAAAAATATTAATAAAAGAAATTATTTAATCATTCGAATTAACCCGCACAAACCAACCGGTTCAGTAGCTCTATTCTCACCCGGTCGGCTGACTTTCTTCATTGCGACCTTGTGATTCTTCTTCCGCGCGTCGATTAAGTTCTTGCACTGGATGTCGGTCTTCTTCCGCTTCGACCCGCCGCTACGCCGCGTGTTGACTTCGTCGGCGACTTCCTTCCAGTTCTTCTAAGTGGAAGCTGGTTTGGAATTGAAGAAGATGCAGATGTCTGCAATACTGGGAAGTGTCATCCACCAAATCATATTGGATCCATCCAATATGCAGATGTCTGCAATACGTAACTGATAGAAAAATTAAAATGGATGATTGGATAAGTATCTGTCACCAAACACTTGCAATTAGGGAAGGTTTGGAGATTTAACTTCTAAATTAATAAATTTCCAGCCGTCAGAAACCTACCATTCCCTTCCCACTTTCATTCTTTCTCGTTTCCCCTCAACCTCCCGATCTCACTCCCGCGGCGGCGGGGTAGAGAAGACTATTGGAGCGAGCGGAGCTGTTAATCGAAGCATGGTGGCGATCAGGCGGAAACCTCCGCGAGAAGGACTGGAAGGAAGTCGCTGATGAAGTCAACTCGCGGCGCAGCGGCAGGTCGAAGCGGAAGAAGACCGACATCCAGGCAAGAACTGAATCGACGCGCTGAAGAAGAAGCACAAGGTCGAAATGAAGAAACTCACCCGACCGGGTGGGTATAGAGCTACTGAACCGGTTGGTTTGTGTGGGCTATTCAGATGATTAAATAATTTTTTATTAATATTTTTAATGACATGTGATGCTGATTGCGCAAAAGTAACAGAATTTTGGACGGATTGACCTTTTTGTTATTCGTTCAAACTTATTTTACTGAAATGTACAAAATTAAGGATTTGTTACCGTTTTGTACAAAGTAAATAGTTTTGTGACCATTTATGATAACTACCCAGCATTAGTTAGATGCTTGTTAACAGTTAACACTTAACACAATCACCAATCCTTGCAGTGGATGGATCTAGTTTATTGTCTGCTTACCTTCGTTCCGCAACGATCAATTGTCCAACAGGATAACCAGCCACAACAGGACTAAGACGTATATGATGCTCGAATTTACACACAATCATCGGACTGATTTATATGCTTCATTATTTTCTACAAAGAGAGATCGCTTTGTTAGCTTTTACTAAGCACATCGTTCGAAAGGCCATTAGGGTACCACACTAATCGAGTACAGGCAAAAAGGTTTCAGGTAAACCAAAGGGAGATGATGAAAAATAAAAGAATGCTCAACGTAACAACTTAAAAAGGGAGACTGTTACAGTTATTTGTTCAACCACAATCTAAAACGACCTAAAACACAACAAATTTCAGACTACAAAGGATTAGTCTAAACTGTGGTTACACAATATATGGGAACAGAATGTCCTAAAAGTTAAACATAGAAATCTCTAACTTGCCACCAAACTGGGCAACAAGCACAATAGAATCCCAAAAATTCAGAAACAACGAACAAAAAACAGATAATAACGAGCTGATAAAAACATTGCCACGAGAAGAAAACTGGATTCAAGAGGGACAAGAATCCCAGTTGAAAACCGTACATCTCATCATCATGCAGCAGCCTGGATTGCCGGTCCGTTCGATCTACCTCCACCACGGCCCCTTCCACGGTACCCTCCTCTACCACGGCCACGCCCTGCAGAAACAACGACGAGTAAAAGTTAAGTGTAAGATCGATCAGACTGGACATTACAGGGTGTATAGTAGAAAAAGTTACCACGGCCTTGAGGAGGAGCATCATAGAAGCCACCATCTTGCTGCTGAGCTTCGGGAGGAGGACCATTATAATAACCTCCTCTACCACGACCACGCCCTGCATAAAGAACGATGAGGAAAAATTAGTGCAAGATCAATCAGACATTCAGACGGGACATTGTAAGGTTGTAGTAGAGAGTTACCACGGCCCCGAGGAGGAGCATCATAGAAGCCACCATCTTGCTGCTGGGCTTCGGGAGGAGGACCATTATAGCCTCCTCTACCACGGCCACGGAATCCGCCACGTCCTCTACCCCGACCTCTGCCCCTGGCATAGCCGCCCTGGTCCCAACCACCATCTTCGTATTCCACGGACACATATCCATTCCCTGGAAAAACATTGGGATGTAAATAAACAAGAAGTAACACAATGTAACAGATAAAACGAATAGTGTAAAATAAGCATTAGGGTGTTCGTTTACACAATACCTCTGCCCCTTGACCTTCCTCTGCCACCACGACCTCTGCCTCGGCCATTTGGAGATCCCTCTGTCAGAGATATTCAGGTCAAAACATAAAGGCAGATATAGAAGAAGACTAGAGGAAAATATGAGTCATGAGTACCTCCTCCTTCATATTCATAATCTGTGGAGGCTTTCACCTGGTCTTCAGGTAGTGGGGGCTGATACCTGAATGGAACAGCAGTACGTAAGAATAGATAGATAAGAGTTGTAGCAACATACGCTGGCGGACCGACCAACTAGGAGAAGAATCATAATACTGAGGGCAGCAAATCAGGTGAAGAACCATTTTTGAGCAACACAATAGGAGAATGTTATAGCTTGGAGATAATCCAACTACAAACTGCAACATGTCAACTGAATGATGCATCAAATTCCTAATCCCAGATCCTATAACCTCTTCTTTTAGATTTCAAGGAAGATGGTGGTGTATAATATGCAAGGGTAAAAAAAGGATTCGGGCCAAAAAGGGATTAAGAAAATTGCAAGTGTACACCAATAAACATTGTGATTCACAGGTAAACTTACAGTATATCAAAGCACTCATTGTGAAAGGCATAGAAGAACTGGCAACAGTTTTAAAAGATACGTCACAGACTTGAAAATTTTTTGTGATCAAAATCAATTAAAACTTACCCAACAGAAGTTGTGTCCAATTCCTTCTTGGAGAGCGTAATTGTGATCATTGACACATGCCTTGTAGTCTCCAAACTGGACAAGGATACACGGTCAGAGGTAAAATACCATTAAGGTCAGAGGGAAAAAAGCTCATTCATGATTCAAAGTATGTCCTTACGGAAGGAGGCCTTCCTCAAGGGGCTCCCATGTATCTGTTATATCAGTGGACCCAATCGATGTGATTTGATGAAGACCAACAATCCTCCTCTGCGTTACAGGTTTAAAAAAGCCATGTCATCATTCCTTACTCCAACTTAGACAAGACCATGCAGCCTAGCTTAGCATTCAGAAAACTCCGGAACTGAACAACTAACCTTGATAAGCTCCACTATGGTCACGGTCTTATTGATGGCCCTTCCCATTGCCTTGAATACGATTTCATCTGCACCTTTCTCCTGCAGAGAATATTGAGCATGGTTAAGTAAGTCCCTCCTCCCATGCTTAGTTACCAAAGTGGTGGTTCTTATCATCCCCGTTCATTAAAACCTCCATCCCATATGTCAGATGCAAATCGCACAGCTAAGTTGGTGACAGACTCTCACTCAGCCATCAAATTATAATTCGTCCACTGAACACCATTATTAAGCCTAACAATCGAGGCTTCCAAAACAGCTAAACCCTAAGAAATCTTGATTTTGGTGCAACCTGTGTTCACGCATTCTCAGTAATCGCTTTAGACTACAAACTACTACGCATCCAAATCCGAACAAAGGAACACCAATTCAAACACGCAGAAGCCAAAACGCAAACAGGCCATACTTATACCGTAACAACAGCGAAAAACAGAGCGGGAAAGCCAAACTAGAAAAGAGCGATATGTCACACTGGAAGAACAGACTTGATGCTGAAAACATGAGAAGAGAAAAAGGTGAATCCATACTTGAAGCAGGCTCATGGCGTAGGAGATATAGCTGCGCATCCTTCCCTGGCTAGTAATTCGAATCTCGTTCTCATCGATAGGAGTCTCAGCTCTCGGCTTCTCAACTCTCTGGTACCGATCCATCTACACATCACAGTGAAAACAAACAACATAACAAATCGTCAGCGAGACCAACCAGGAGACGAATTCATAACAACCGGAACAGGAACAGTGAATCGGGGGAACTGAAGCCGCTTCCGGCGAGGGACGAACCGGCAGTGATGAAGAAGGAGAAGAACTAGGGTTTGGTTGAGGGGATCTGAGAGTGAGAGGGGTTGGAGTCTGTGAATCCGTACCTTTGGAAAGATTTTCTCAGGAAGATAAAGTTTGTTCGCCCGAAAAAGAGCCCTCTTCTACGGCTACGTTTCTTCTTTTACGCCCTAAAACCCTCTTCCAGGCGCTTCTGCTGCAATATATACCCTAGCAAAGCTGCAGCAGCTTCTCCTGGAAACGAACTGCCCTAGCCGAAAGGGAGGAATAAAAAAAATACCCGGGAGCGGCTTGGTCGTCGGGCTTATCCTGGGCCAAAACCCGCTAAATTTGGACTCCGTAGCGCGGTCATCAATGGACTCTTGAAGTGGGCTTCAGCCTGCAGATTATCGGGCTTGCTACATTGTAAGCAACATTCCTTCTTACCAAGAAAAAGGAAGCCGTCGAAAGGAGGAGCCCGTAGTTATTATTAGCCCATGAAGTGTTATGGAGGAAAAGAAAGAAGAGTGGACCTCGATGGGCGATGGCTAGTAGGGCTGGGAAAACGGTTGCGGTTTCGCGGTTAAACTGATAACCACACCGAAACCGCGCGGTTATTGGTTAACCGCAAACCGCATATTTTGCCTATTTTGCGGTCGCGGTTAGAGATATGGGCTGTTTTGCGGTTTAACCGCAACCGAAACCGCAAATCCATATAACCGCAAGGCTAACCGCAACCCAGACCCAACCCATAATTGACCCCCAGCTCAGCCCAAAGTTGACCCAAGCCCAGCAGGTAGCAACCCAAACCCGACCCTTCCCCCACTTCTCCCTGCCGTCGTTTTGATTTGACGAAACAAAAATTGAAAATCCCCTTTGACCCTTCATTTCGTCCCTTCCCACCAGCAACTGAAAACCCATCGAGTCGAGCTTCGACCCTTCCCATCTTCCCGCTGCGGCGCTGCCATCCGCCCGCCACCGTCTCTGGCCGTCCGGCGTGTGCATTTGTGGATTGTGTTATTTGGATATGCAGACAGATGCAGGGGCTTGGTGGAAGTGAAAATAGACAAAACAGTAGCTGATGTGTTTTTTTTTTCATGAATTTTTTGCGGTTAGTTCGAGGTTAATTGTCGGTTAGGTTGCTTAACTGCAATTTCGTATACTGTTTCGGTTGTTGCGGTTTTTACAATCATTAACCGCGGTTCACCGCTAACCGCGTTCTGCGATTTTTGGTTAACCGCTAACAGTGAGGGACGCGGTCGCGGTTGGCTAATATGGGTGTTTTGCGATTGCAGTTAACCGCAAAATTGCGGTGCAGTTAACCGCAATCGCACCGTTTCCCACCCCTAATGGCTAGTCCTATGTTTTGCAATTATGTGGACTATGATATCTAGGATAGAGATTTCTAGAGCTATAGTGATCGCCTTTTGATGGATCAATCAAAGGAAGTGCAATTGGTTTCCTTGGCTTATAAGGTGAGTTTGATGTTATTTACTTTCAAGACTTTTATATTTGTTGAACTACTTGTCATTCACATACTATGAGATTGTGTCTAATGCGTACTTTTTTGTATTATGTGTTATTGTGGCCATGTTCAACTGGTCATCCGACACGACGTCGAAGTACTTTACTCAATCTCGAGCAGGGCCATTTTGGAAGAAGTTCGCTCACTGTGCTCTTTTTTTAGTCAGATTCGTGTCATTTTGCTCATCGGAGCTATAACAGAGATGTTCATGTAGTTGCAAAATAACATCTTTCGTAAGGAGTCTGGTTGCTTATGGACTATAGATTTTGGTTGGAATTAGCCTTATAATCAAGTCGTTGTATCGCCTTTGATTGGAGTTTGTTTTGTAGTTGAGTCGTTGTACCCATGCCCTTAAGACTTGGCTTGGGGGGATGACCATGGTTGTAGGAATAAATTAACTCGGATTTTACTATGGTGCTCATAGTGCTTCGTGGTCGCCGAATTGTGTGCAGGCAATCGATAATCGTCGGATGGTCTTAAAAATTAGTGTGTATCGTGACTTCATCCGAAGACAATCACACAATTGTCGTGTTACTATCTCAATACATATATGAGTAAAATTAGAGTACTCATGGAGTATAAGATACTTCAGATATTCCTTGTGAGATATTTATCTATATCATTAATTAAACTAACTTTTGAGTATTACACTATATTCTAACCTCGAATGGATAAGTAACGGTTTTTTATTCTCTAAACCTTAACCCAAAAAGCATTCAATAAAATATAACAATTGATAATTCTAATTTAGTTATCATAAATGGTCACAAACCTTTTACATTTGTACAAATGGTCTAAAACTTTAATTTGTAACGAAACAATAACAAAAGTCTGAATTTGTACAAAATGGTCACTTCTGTTAATCTCCATCCAAAATTCCGTGAGCCTGGTCTAGTCAGCTGCCTTGTCAGCAAAAGAATTAATGAAAAATAAATCAAAACTCCTAATCAAACCAACCCAACCCAATCCTCTCTCTTCTACGTCTCCGCCATCGAACTTATCCATTGTGGTCCGTATCTCGTCGACTGTGGATACCTCTGCTGCCGTCAAAGCACCAGTGAGTGCGCCGCAAACAAGAATCAGATGGGCGGGCGATTAATCGAGTTGGGTTTCTGAGATCGAAAATGAATTTGGGAGAGATCGATTTGTTTCTTTGGTCTGATGTTTTGTAATAGCTAGCAGTTTCTTTCTCCCAAAAAAGGGTCGTTGGTGTCCCGCGTCCCTCCAGCCCTCGGCGTCGGCTTCTCCCCTGCTTTCCTTCCTTCTCAAGACCAGAAACTTGAGCACCGTTGATAGACCGTTAATTACAAATGTTTTTACCCCTGTTCTTACACCGTTTGAGATGTGGTTTCTCGTGTTTTAGGCCGATTTCACGCTAGGTTGTGCTTGTTTGTGATATTTCAGGTCCTAGTACGTGAATGGAGGCCTGGGAGCGAGTTTGGGGTCGATTGGACGAAGATCGGGCGCGAGGCAAGCCGATGAGGAAGCCACACGGGCACACACAAGCACCACACGGCCGTGCAAGTGACCAATGTGGCCGTGTGGGATTGTGCGAGCCTTCACACGGGCACAAATACATTCCACACGGCCGTGTGAAGGAGCAATGTGGCCGTGTGGAATTCTGCGAGAGAAAACACGGGCAAGACTGAATTCCCACACGGCTGTGTGACTTTGGTCGTGTGGGAAGCCTGAAATCCAATTAATCGATACGCCGCGTTTTGAGTCACACGGGCAACTGGGTGAGCCACACGGCCGTGTGGCCTGCCCGTGTGAGTCGGGAAATCTTGGTTTTTCACCCAATTCCGAACCACAATTGAGAAAATCGGATTTTCAGAGCAAAAACAGTGCCCTAGAGAGAGAAAGTGCGAAGAACACATCCTAGAAGCTATCTTGGAGCTGGGTTTCATCAAATCGAGCTTGGAGATCGTCATAGGTGTGGAAATCATCATCCTAGAGCAGATTCTTCCCATTGTTATCAGTATGACTGCTTTGTATCCTGTTTTCCTCTCTCTCTATGGAGTAGAACCCTTCTCTCACTTGGGTATGAAGAACCCTAGTTCCTTGTGTTAGGGATTTGATTGTAATGACTTGGGATGATTATACTGTTTGGTTTTAATCGAATGATGCATGTTTTATTGAATTGATTGAAGTCTGATCAGCTTTTCTTGATTTCTGCTGCAACCTGAGATAGATAGAATCTGATTAGGTTGTTAGAGCCTCTTCATTCAATAGTAGGAGATTGGTTATACGAGAGTTAGCTAGTTTACTGCTTTGTACTGGAATCCAATTCCAGTAGTGGAGTTTTGTGCTCATTGCTTCAGCTTTCTATCCCGGTGAAGACTAGTCGTCTGCCGGGTAGTTAGACTGAGAGGGCTTGGTCAGCTTAAGAGATTCCAAGCTACTTTCGGATCTTCCGCAGTCTAATCAACAGTGAATCAACCCAGGGTAAGTACAATTGAACCTAACTAAGGAGCTAGGGGGACTCATTCCCGAGTGACTCTTTCCTGCTTTAGAAAACCGAACCATTTCCTGCTTTAGAAAACCGAACCATTTCCTGCTTTCTTACTGCTTTTAGTTTTAACAACAATCAATCGACTTAGTTGGCTAGATAATAGATAATCACGGAGTAGGCAGTAGATCTAGACCCCGGGTTGATAATATAACTTGCATGTTACTGCATTCCCGGACTGCGATTACACTTGGTCGCAGTTTGGTGTTGTGTTTTGGCGTGTCAATCGTCCTTCCATCATCTCGCTGCCGGAGATCTCTTTCGCTCGTCTAATCGTCTTCTGGGTCGGTGGGTGACGGAAGATTGGAAGATTCATTTCTTTTGAGAGAGGCAGATCGGGAAGGCGAGAGAAAGGAAGGTTGGATTGAGTTGGGGTTTCCTTGTGTTTCGTTTAAGCCCCTAGGAGAAAGAAGGAACATAAAAATCGGGAATTGGGTCTGGGTCTTCTTTTCCTTATGGCAATTTTGGATTTGGGATTTTAGGGGTCGTTTGGTTTTGGTGATAGTTCAGGTGAGATTGTTACAATGTGTGTATTGTTAACAATGCATCGTTTTTTTTTTTTGTTTATTTACTTAAACAATGCACCCATTGTTTTGTTGATGTGATGGAAACTATCACTCAAGACGAGTGATAGTAATATCTCTACTAAAACTTGAGATTGTTGAGATAGTTTTGAGGAGATTGTTGGGTTCTCTTTTTGTTCCAATTATACCTCTATTTGTGTGTGTGTATATATATATATATATATATATATATATGGTTCAGGCTAGTGTACGCCCGGGCGTACGCTAGGTTAGCGTACGCCCCATTGAGTTTTGCTATATAGATCATGAATTAACTGGAGTTTGGGGCATGATACTAACCCTAACCTCTAATGGGTAAACCCCAGTCCCTAATTTTCTAACCCAAATCATGAGATTCGTTTAATCTTAAAATGAAAATCAATGAAAATTTCGACGAATCAGGATCGTTGATTTTCATTTTTAAGATTAAACGAATCACATGCTTTGGGTTAGTGAATTGGGGACTGGGATTCACCCATTAGGGGTTATGGTATAGTATCATGTCCCAAACTCCAATTAATTCTTTGTCTAAATAGCAAAACTCAATGGGGCGTACGGTAGGCTAGCATACGCCCGGACGTACGCTAGCCTTTGCCATATATATATATATATATATATGGTGATGACTGGTGTACATCAGGCGTATACTATATGTCAGGTGATCTAGCCGTTAGATGTACTTAGATGAGCTCCGGCCGATCTCAACGGTCAATTTTTGTTTTTCATTAAATCAAACTTCGGGTTGGGGTTTAGAAAATCGGTGCCTGGGGTTTATCCATTAGAGGTTAGGGTATAGTATCACACCCCAAACTCGATTTAATTCCTGGTCTAGATAGAGATATCTCACTAGTAGTCTAGTATACGTCTGACGTACGCCAGTCTGACCCATATATATATATATGGGCAGTTCTAGGGTGCCCATATCAAAATCCGGGGTACGGGTAACCGGGGGCAAGGAAAACTACAAAAAGCATCACGAAGCGTTAAAGCTTTTTTCATTGGACTTCAACCTAACTATACCCGGTCTAATTATATCGATTAAGAGGTTAAACCCTATGGATACGACCAGCCGCCCTAACCAATTTCCAGTCTCCCTTCTACGATCCCTCATTCGTCTTGGAGGGTCCCCTCTTAGTTCGAAGTTCGATCATAAGCTGCCTATCAAATCTGAAATCTCCAACAAAATCATCATTTCGAAACCCAAATTCTTTTATTATTGGATCCACATTCGATTTAGCTCCCTATCCAATCTCAAATCCCCAACATCATCATGTTTCATACCCCAAATCTATGTATCCACATTCGAAGAGAAGATCCCAAATCCTTGTATCCACAAATCGACGTTTTGTTCCTCGCCATTTTATTTCCGGGCGGAATTTACTCACCTATCTCTTTCTAACACGATTACGACGACCATGGCTATTATTGTGTTCATCAAACTTTTCATTTGCAAAAGAACCCTTGAAAGAGGTTTGCTAACCATAGGGTTCATGTCGCTAGTGCTTTGTCATCTTGTCTTAGTGTTATTATCATTTGCAAAATTTCTATCTCTCGGTGAAATTAAGGTTTCCTGATATGTAGTGTTCGTCTCGCCCAGAGGATTGAGGAAGAAGATGAAGAAGACAAAATTTGATTCGAATCGGATGGAGAGGTCTCCTTAATTTGTGTTTATGTATTAACGGTGCGTTTAGGACTAATTCTAGTTGGACTGGGTCTGATCATTGATTTTTGCCGGCTTTTAAATAACATTCAAAAGTGGGCTTGTACATGACCCAAGGCACCTAGTTTGTTGATAATAGATACTGAGTTCCGGATTGTCATTAGGTTGGGCCTTTGATAATTGTCTATCTCAGTGACGGTTCTTTGTTTTACTTATTTTCATCTGCTTCTAAAATCCTGATCATGCCTTGAGTTCACGCAATTTAAACATAATTATGTGTTCCATCTTTTTTTGGGATTTGGTAAATGCTAGCGTGTCTCTTTACACATTTAGCGATACGAGGTAAACTACAATCCGACTAATTTAACTCTTCATTAATTGAGATCCTATTCCACTCTCTCACTGATTGCCCCTCTTTATGCAATTGACTCGTACATAACAAACCTCTTGTAGACTAATAGAGGCTTGTGGTTGGATACTGAGTGAAGATATTTTTTTTAAATATGTTTTGAAACGAAAGTTAGAATTTCACTTTTTAAGTACCTATGTACTTTAGTTGGGCAAGTATTTTCAGAATGTAAAACTTTTTCAGCGTATAGGTATACGATTATTGTATAAGGTGTTGATGTTAAAGAAAATGGGTACTGACTGCTTAGGATATTAGGTTGTTGATGGTATAGAGTATATGGTATATGGGTAGGTTATAAGGTGTTGATGGTTTAGAGCATATGGTATTGATTGGTTAAAGGTTGAGGGTAGGTGTTGTTTTATTTTTTCTCAATTTTATATTTTCTTTATATATGCTTATAAATGCTGATCATGCCTTATTACTAAAATAACTTAGACATAATTATTGTAGCGTGACACATTTATCGGTACGAGATAAAATAATTTGGTGTGTGCAAGGTAGGTTCCTATTATCTATTTTGCCATGTTGGTTATCCTTGTTGGTGATCCCGGACATTAGCGATTCGCCACATATGGAATGAAAATTAGTTAGAGTTATTAAGTTCATCTTTCTTCATTTATTGTTTGATTTGAACCTGCATGTTTTTGCTCCGTAGGATTTTGTAGTGGCGTGGTAAAGACAATCCATCCAATTTAACTCTTCATTAATTCCCCATTTTCCACTCTCTCACTCCCCCACGAAGCAGAAACAATCCACTATGATATATCTACCATTCATTTTAACCCTTCACTTAATAAGAAAGCGAAATTTCACATGATGATTATAAATGTCATGTAGCTTAATTGGTTAAATCAAGGCCGAGGCAGCGGTAGAGAGTGTGATTTTCAGTCAATGAGAAGGGCTGGAAAGGCAAAGTAATTTTAGGAGTCCATTTATAAATTCTTTAATCAAAGAAGGAGAGACCATGCTCCGAAACCCGAGAGGCGCTCATCTCCTGCTGTTGTTCATTCCTCCTCCTCTCAATCCCTGAAAAGACCCCTTTCTCCCATCTTCTCGATATGAAACTCTGAAAATCAACCCCATCCGCCTCTTCGTCCTCCTGTCCCATGCTTTATTTTCGGGTGCAGTGGTAATGATGAGAGTGCGTATTATTTTAGATTTCAGTTCCTTTCATTATGTCATTGTTAGATCATGACTGTTAAACTAACTCCTTCGTTTTATTGTTTCTTCTTTTCTCTCCATACAGGGTCTTTGTTAAAGGCAGGGAGGGGAGCAATGACAATAAGTCGCCGTCTGAATATTGCCGAAAGAATCATCATATGTTGTTACGATTCCATAATAGGTGTTGTGGAACCCTACGTCATATGGTGGTTCTTTTGTGCTATATTGACGCGTACATGTTGATCATGCTCCGAAAATGTATACAAGAGGGGAAAGTTGCCATATGTATAGTATAAAAGTGGGAGGAGGGAAAGTACATTGTTTTGTTTTTCAAGATTTGTACTTTTAGTGTTTGAGATCTTATTAGATCTGCGAGGGATCTTTCACTCAATAAAAATACTGTAGTTTATTTCTTGATTACTGACTCCATTTTCAGAAGTCTTTTACAATTGGGCCAACAATATTTTTTCCGGATTTTGAACTCTGCTCCTCTGTCTCAGCATGCTCTTGTCATTTCACGCCTAAAATAATAAAGTGAAATGGAGAAAGGAAAATTTTCATTTCATAATTTTAGTAGCCAAAATTAAATAAATTTATAAACAAGTAAAAAATACAATCTAATAATTCAATAAAAAAAACGAGTGAGAAAAACTATTCAACTGAAATGTTGCGCATGATTTATTTAGGGACCAGCCTCCATATCGAATTAAATCAAATCCATCCGAACTAAATAAAACGACACCGTAGAAGGGAGTAGTCTTCTTATAAACCAAAGAGACGCATAAATAAAACAGCACCGCATAAACAAACAGTCTTCTTATAAACCAAAGAGACACATAAGCAAAACGACACCGCAGAAGGCATCAGTCTTCTTATAAACCAAACGACGACGCTTTAAGCTGACAGTGGCAGTCTTCACATAGTCCTAATCCGAATAGGATAAGGACTTCCATCTTCACTTCAAGTTTTCAACACTGATCAAAATAGTTGCATCCCTTTTACACACGTGTTCTGAAGAACTCAAGTGTCCAAAACTCTGGTCCTTAGGTTGCTACTTCTGGTAACAGGCCTCTTCTGCAAAATCGATAACGACGATTTTAGTCGTACAAAAATATTGGATGCAACTGCATTGTGTAGACACGAACGATTATATTTTATTCTTACCCTAGATTGCTCGTAATCGTCGTCATTGTCATTTTCATCATCGGATGGCCCAGACCCAGTATACGTTCTTGCATTATGATTGGTAGAACCACACTTACTGCAATGCTTTTGCCTTCTCTTCGGTACTGTTTTCGACTGATCTTGAGTGGTGGGAGGATCAACATCGGTGTCATCGCCGCCGTCACCTTCTTCCGAAACACCAGCATTCGGGGCATCACCGTTTGAGGTTGGCTTCACATAGCCAACAGGATGTGGGCATCGGGTCCTATAGTGGCGCCATTCACCGCAATTGCTACACTGTCGTGGTTCTCCTTTCTTCCTTTTAGATTTTTTACCCCCCGAACCTTTAGCTTTGACCTGTAATGGATCCAACAAAATTTCATTCGCCTTCGGTCTATTAATGCCGGGTATGTCCACGTTGTCAGTGTCCACCATGTCCAGCTTTTCACATAATGATTGAATTCCCTCACGAGCAATCTTAAAGCACTCACTAGATTTTGCCCCTTTTAACATTAGTTGTAAGCTGTTTTGTTGAATAGTACCATACCTGATTGACACAATATTTTATACAAAGTGAGTAAAATTAACATTCACATAGCTTCAAACCAATATTAAAAAAAATAAATTAAAAGTGATAGTCATGGCAAACCTCAATGCGAAAAGTTGCGATTCATCTATTATGTCCGGTTCCTCCAAGCTCTCTAGTGTCTTCGGCTTCTTTGACCATCTTCGACGTACTAGGCCTTTAGGAAGTTCCAGTATGCTCTCTTCTTTCAGTACAAAAATCATATGACGGCATGGTATTCCCATATAATCGTAGTGATTACAACTACACTCAATCGCAAAGGGTTCAACTGTGTACATGACTTGAAAAACCTTATCCATGCCAGACACCTTGATCTTGTACACACGCTCAATTTCCGATCGCTCTGACTCCACCCTTATGCAACATGCCGACTTTTCAACCTCGTCTCTGAATAAGAAGAATGCATTTTTTGTGAAAACCGCCGCTCTACTCTTCTGAAGTGAGACTAAGATATTGCTTGTGATGGTTCGTTCTCGATGAATGGATTCAAAATCAGCATGCCGCTCATTCTCCCTCATATCCCTAGTCCAACGATCAAAGTGAATAAAGAACTCAAGGAGATTTTTATCCTTCTCGATATAATTGGCAAGTTGAGAGTTCAGTCCTTCACATCTTGATGTTGTACTCAAGTCTGCGAAGAACTTCGAACGCAACTATGCATACCCCCATTCATGTCTTTGCTCAAATAAATTGGAGACCCAATTGTTGCACTGAAGGGAGCATTCCTCAACCACTGATTTCCACTTTTCTTCGAATTCTGAAGGTTCCCAGTCAGCTGACACAAAATGCTTCCATCGGGGCAAAAAAGTAGGATGATTCTTCACATTTTCGGTTATAGTCTTGTCTATATGCCAGGAACATAGACGATGTGCTGCATCGGGAAATACTTTCTGAATAGCATTACGCATTGCTCTATCCCCATCTGTAATAACAGTCTTGGGATCTACACCGCCTAGCCTTCTCTTCAAAGCTCCCAACACCCAAATATAATTTTCCTCTCTCTCGTTAGCCAAGAAAGCACATGCAAATACGCAAGTTTGCAAATGGTGGTTGACACCTAAAAAAGTACAAAATAAGTTAGATTATGCAAACTGCTAGGGTTATTTTAGCATGCTCGGGATAATTCTATGTGTGAAGGAAAAGTACCTGAAAAAATCACGAGAGGCATCTGGTAAATGTTCCTTTTGTAAGTAGCATCGAATGACAGTAATTCTCCAAAGCATGCATAATCAGCAACAGAAACACTATTGGCCCACAAGATGTTAATAAGCCGGTCGTCGTCATCCTTCTTTAGTTTAATAACGAAATGATTGTCCGCGCTGCATTTAGCTTGCAGGTAGGCTAGGGCTGTTGCGGCATCACCTTCACTGATTTGTTCTTTACTCTCTTCACTACAGGAAACAGTCTCTTTAATCATGGTGAATCCCGTATTTAAAAGTGTGTTTCCCGTGTTTAAAAACTTTAGTCACGGGAAATTTACCGTAATATAAAGCTCCGTGTCTAATTGTAAAGAACACGGGAAATATATACCGTGCCTAATTGTAACTAGACACGGTACATTTTCCCGTGCTAATTTGCACATATTAGTCACGGTGAGCACCGTGATTGATACCTAATATTGAAACACAAATTCAACAAAATAACTCAATCAGAGACGGGGAAGTACACCTTTTACTACGGTAATCACCGTGTTAAAATCGTTTCCCGTGACTAGATGTCGATCATCGGTCACGGTTTTTAGTACTTGTAGTGCCTAGTTATCCCGTGACTGAATATTTGTCACTAGTCACGGCAATTGCCCGTGCCTAATTACAAAGCATTTGTCATGGTATTTTCCCGTGACTAGATACAAACCACTATTCACGGCATTTCCCGTGACAAATTACAAACCATTGGTCACTGTAATTCCCATGACTACATGGAGATCACTAAACACGGGATTTCCCATGACTACCCAGAAACCACTAGTCACAGTATTTTCTATGATTACATGCATACCCCTGGCCAGAGTGTTTCTCTAAAGCAATAACAACAAATTTTCTTGCTATTAATTATAAACCGATTGTATTAAAGATTCTTGTCAACAATAGTGTAATAATATAGCAAACAAAAGAGTTTCAAACGTTGTAGCTAATAATTCAATAATGGTACAATCTACTTCGCTTTCTTGCACTCTGCCCATTCAACGATCTTTGCCAATCCTTGCACCATAACAACTCAGAATATCTCCAATTCATTTCTTGTATTTACAACTTCCTATAGCTCACCAACCCTAAAAGCACAGCAACAACAAAAGTGCATGAGAATTAGCACAACAACAACAGTGTCAAACATATTGAGAGAGTTCCTAGCATTTGCTAAAACCAATCACATTGCACTTGCTTTCCTGACTTGACTTACATCATTAGTTCCTTTGATGCTGCCAAACAATCTGCTGCCAAATAGTCTGTTGCAGAACAGTCTGTAATAAGGAAACATTGTAATATGAGCAAACTAGACATGGTTGACAAAACAAAACACTTGGCAATAGTAGATATAACGAAAAACCAGAACTAAACATTACCAATCAGTAGGTTGAACCATTTCACTTGCTTCACCAGCAGCGTTATATTCATTTTCCAACACATCCATAGCTCGGGGTAACACCTTTACAGCCAAGTGCCAATTCTTATTCATATTGTCTTCTGCATAAAACACCTGGGATACCTGACTTGCTAGCACAAATGGCTCATTTGTCTTAAGCATTCTGTTAAGGTTGACACTCACAAACCCATGCTCATCCACTTTCAACCCTTTTGTCTTATCATATACATCACACCAATCACACCTAAACAAAGCAAGTGATCTTCCTCCAAGAAATTGTAACTCAATCACCTCTCTCAAAACCCCATAATAGTCTACTGCATTCACATCAACTCCATCATCACCAACTACAACGACACCATAATTTTGTGTCCTCAAATTCTTGTCATGATCCTTTGTGTGAAAGCGAAAACCATTTAGCACATAACCTGAATAATATTTGACGCTTTGAGCAGGGCCTCGTGATAGTGCCAAAAGCTCATCCGACCTCTTACTCTTATTAGGTTCGTAGGAGTTTGCTACCTGCAATCGATAATTTTACAGCACATTTATGGAAAGAAGATGGAGAGAGAAAACTGTACAGCTACACAAAAACAATGATTACAAGACTTTATCTGAAAAGGAAAGCACAGACTGAAAAGGGAAAAGGACTTACCATCAACTTAAACATGATTATGTTTTGTATTCACCAAGAAGTATAAAACTAACCCACCAACAAACATTTTGATTTTGACTTACAATTATAAAAAAAGTAAGAACATACCTTTTGCCTGAACCAAGAAATGAACCCTGCATCGTCCTTCTTATAGTTTCCTCCCAACAAGTCATGCTCACAAAGATGAGAAAATTCTCTACAACAAGTAATAACATAATTAGAAACATCGCATCAACAAATAAAGAGATCGTTAAAACAATAATGAAAATCTTACTCGAGAAATGGTTGTACTTCCTCCGTGTTCTTCATCACATAAATGTGTGCTTGCTCTAATTCTTGTGGACTAAGGCTGCGAACATTGGCATTACTACCCAAGAATCGGCCGACTTGTGAGAATTCAAGAAAGTCTTGAAAATCATTTCCATCATAATTCCTATCCACCCTGTTGAACTTTGTTTGTATTCCACTCAAGTATCTAGAGCAAAGAGTCATGCATTCCGAGGCGATATATCCTTCTGCAATGGAAGCCTCAGGATGCGTTCTGTTTCGAACATATGACTTCAAATCATGCAAATACCGCTCAATAGGGTACATCCATCTAAACTGTACTGGTCCCCCAACCATAGCCTCGTCAGCCAAATGCACAGGTAGATGTACCATAACATCAAAAAATGCGGGAGGAAAGATCTTCTCAAGTTTACAAAGGGTCACTGGAATTCTAGCTTTGATTCTATCCAACTCTTCCACATTGAGTGATTTTGAACACAAGCTCTTGAAATAGAGTGACAATTCTATTAGAGGGTCACAAACATCCTTTGGTAAAAGACCACGTATTGCAAGTGGAATAAGATGTTGTAGAAGAACATGACAATCATGGCTTTTTAAACCAGATATATTATGTTCATCTACATTTACGCAATGAGATATGTTAGACGAAAAGCCATCAGGAACCTTCATTCTCTTTAAGAAGTGACAAAACTTACGTTTTCCATCTCGCATCAATGTGTACCTTGCTTGCGGCATATCCAACTTTCCTCCTGAACGATTGGGATGCAATTCTGCTCTTAGTTTCATCTCCTCCAGGTCAAGGCGGGCTTTCATAGTATCTTTGGTCTTTCCCTTCAAATTCATGATTGTCCCGAGAACATTATCACAAACATTCTTCTCAATGTGCATCACATCTAAATTATGACGCAACAAAAGTGTTTTCCAGTATGGAAGATCAAAAAAGATGCTCTTTTTCTTCCAATTGTCTCCTCTTTCATCATGTGATATCTTCACTTTCACTTTTTGACACTTTGTCAAGGGAATCCCTTCAAGATCTTGTACTTGATCAAGTACTTCATCTCCCGAGAATATTCTTGGCTGCCCTCGTTTCTCAATTGTCCCATCAAATGCATCTTTGTCTTTTCTCCACCTATGACCATTAGAGAGCCAACATCGATGACCCATATAACAAAACTTCCTTCCGTTATACAACCACTCAGACTTTGTATCCTTACTGCAAACAGGACAAGCCAACCTTCCCTTTGTACTCCACCCCGATAAGTTGGCATACGCGGGAAAATCATTGATTGTCCACAACAAGGCTGCCCGTAAGTGAAAATTTTGCCTTTTGGATGAGTCAAAAGTAGTCACACCTTCTTCCCATAAATCTTTGAGATCTTCAATCAACGGCTGCAAATATACATCTATAGCATCTCCAGGACTTTCTGGACCAGGAATTAGCATTGATAGAATAAAATTGGAGGGCTTCATAATCATCGAAGGAGGAAGGTTGTATGGAATTAAAACCACTGGCCAGATACTATAGGGAGTCTTAGAATGTGCAAACGGTTGGAAGCCGTCACTAGCTAAAGCAAGCCTCACATTCCGAGGGTCTGCTGAAAAAGATTGATGGAGGCCATCAAAGGATTTCCATGCTAAGGAATCACTTGGATGTCTCATGACTTCACCACCAGCCTTGTTTTCATGATGCCAAGTCATTAGAGAAGCTATCTTTGTTGACAAATATAACCGTTGAAGTCTTGGTTTTAGTGGAAAATAACGTAAAGTCTTCTTCGGCAGCTTCTTTCCATTGGCTTTAGTCATGACTTCCCCACTATGTTTGTCAACCTTCCATCTAGATGCATGGCATACCTTGCAATCGTCAAGTTGTGCATCATCCTTCCAAAACAACATGCAACTATGCTCACAAACATCAATTTTTGTGTATGAGAGGCCAAGATCCTGTATGGTCTTTTTTGATTCATAATATGAGTCTGGCAAAGATGAACCCTCTGGTAATAGGTCCACTATGATGATTCATGGATTTCTTCATTCTATTCAGTGCATTATTCTTGCTCAATTTCTGCAATCGAAGATAAACACCTTAGAAACACCATTTTGATAAGCACCACTAAATTACAATTACAAGAACACGACCGAATTTCTGTAACAACCTGAAACTCAGCAGTGTAGAAAACATGGTTCACACACCATTCCCAATCTTCTTTGTTAGCTACAGCATCTGGCTTATTTTTCAAAGCCTCTTCTTGACTGCCACATGTCTTTGCATATTGACGATACAAGACAGATCTCCATTTGTTCCAACGCTCCCGCATATGAATCAAAGTGTGATGCTTATAGTCTATCATATTTGGATTGTAGAAATATTCCTGCAGTCATTTAAAATTGATTACATGAATTACTTGGCAGTGTCATTAAACAAAATCATAAGACAGAATCACATAATTACATGAATTACTTGGCAGTATCATAGACAGAATCACAAGACAGAATCACAAGACAGAATCACATAATTACATGAATTACTTGGCAGTATCATAGACAGAATCACAAGACAGATCACATTGTTACATGAATTACATGAATCACAAGATAGAATCATCACAATACAGTAACATATATATCCTACAACCATAAGATAGAATCACAGTGTGTTCCTTACTGTAAGTGCAGCCCACATATGCTCAAGTTCTGAGCGACTCTTGGATTTCCATCTTCGTGATCGGAAAGAGCAGATTTGAGGATTGCGAACAACTAATCCTATAAAGCTTGACCAAGTAGCCCTATTTACCCCAACAGCACGATTGTTGTAGAAGGCAATTGGAAGCTTCTCACCACGCCTAAGTCTAGCAACTGCCTTGCACATGCTTTTCCCTCGAACATTTTTCTTTCTAACTGCAATGCCAATAGTTTGAAAAACCAGCACCATTAATAGCAATAAAATCATCAGTACCTTCATACTTAACAAAGATACAAGCACTTCGAGTTACAAACTTGCCTCTATTAGTTGATTCTGCATTAGTAGCCACAGCTGGTTCCACTTCTCCATCTTCAACAGCTGGTTCCACTTCTGCATCTTCCATTGTTGGTTCCACTGGAGGCGAAGGTGTGTTTCTCCCAACACTCACATTATTAGTTACATCAGGAGCTTCAAAAATGATTCAACTAGTTAGTAGCATTCCTGAATTGGAATGTTTTATTAAGAATTACATAAGGTGCCTACCATTCCTATGTGTTGCTTGTGGTCGTGGCATAGGAAGAGATTTGGAAGCCACATCTGATGAACATGTTATGGTGGAGAATGAAGTTGGCCGATTTGGAACTCTCCTCCCAAGCGAGCCAGGTGCAACATATTTTGCTGGAGTTCTTGTTTTTTTTGTCCCTTTGCCATTATCACGAGATTGAGCACCCTTGACCTTCTGGTTTTGATTACCATTCACCTTGAGATTTTGTCCAGCCTTCATTATGTTCTCTGCAGGGAAAGAAAAAGATGTAATGAGAATCAGACCCACTTTCCCCAAAATCAGATAAAGACTGCAGATTTTGAGAAAGCAATTAGATTATCAGACTCACTTTTCCCCAAAATCACCCACCCTTCATCCCCTACCCTAAAGATCACCCACCCCTCATCACCTACCCAAAATCGACCTTCCATGCTTGTTGATCCCCAAATAAAGGAAGGAAGTAAGGAAGGGAAGTTATTCTAGAAGACATACCTTAGTTGCAGGGAACAGTGTTTAGATTGAGATTGATAGAAGAAGAAATTTGCAGGCAACAATGTTTTTAAGACATGAAAAACGGAGAGAGCTTTTTTGGGATGGAGGGCTCGACAAAGATTTGGGCGTAATTTAAGAATTTGGGTGAGCCAAGTTTTTGTCTTACGGAGCCAAAAGTTGGGCCGCGAAAATTTAGGATTGGAGAGGCGGGGAATCAGTGGGCGGGAGAGTTTTATGGAACGAAAACCATGGAAAAAACTGGCGGGGAGAGCTGGCGGGGAGAATTATTTGGCGGCAGCTTGGCGGGGATTTTGGAACGAAAATTTTGGCTGAGCGGGATAAGGAAAGCGCTGGCGCTGGCGGGGATAAGGAAAGCGGCAGGGAAGTAAATTTTTGGCTGGAGTTGGATACAGAGCTGGGGCCAATATATTTGTTTATTAGAGATTAGTCTCCAATTATTTGTAGCTGGCGGGAGACTAAATCCCCATTAACATTAGAAATTAAATCCCTGCTAGGTCAATCAGAGCTTAAATGACAATTGGTGAGCTAGAACATTAGAGATTAAATCCCAATTGAAAGAGTCCCCAATTCCAATTAAATTTTTTAAGTTAAATTTTTTTTATCTATACATATTAACGTTCTCGTAGGGGCCAAATCAATTTGTTTTATGATTCTTTTTAAGTTCATCTTGATTTTCACCTAAATTTTGGAAAGATGAATTGTCACATTATTCATGGTAATTAACCGTGTTTAGAACTCTAACTTCAAGTAGTCACGGGAAATGAAGACTAAAAATAACTAAATAGAATCCCGTGTTTAGAACTATGCAATCAAATACAGTAATTTTTCCCGTACCTATTAGTATACTTCTTAATACGGGAAACATCCCCGTGATTAAGATCCCGTGTTTAAATACCAGATTTCCTGTAGTGCTTTGTCCATATAATTATATGCATCCTTTCTCGTGTACCCCAAATTGTCGTAGTCTCCTGCTTCTGATACGGCCAGATTCACAATTTGAGAAGTTTTCATACCTGCAGCTCTTCTAAAATTTATCGCTGCTTTGACTGCATCACTCATACGACGTTTCCCTTTCATGTAGTGTCTATATTCTCTGGGGATCGTTTCATGTGTGTGTACATCATCAAACTGGTGCACATACCACTTCCCATCGACCTTGTCTTGTTTAACACGCATCTTGGCTCTGCACTTAAATATAGTCTCCCCTCTTGCTTCTCTCTTTCATTCTGTGCCCTTCATGCGCCTCTTTCCCTCGCCAGAGCATACATAGTCACGCCATATCATAACTTTGTTCTTATCACGAACAATGTCTGATTTTCTGATGTCGAAGCCTTTGACTAACCCGTAGTCCATGTAGAAATCATAGGCTTCTTCTGTATCATCGAACTTCATTTTTTTAATATCTCCAGGCTGTAGAAATATGAGATCGGCAACATTATCTTCCTGGCTGGTGTGACTGGCTCCGGCACTATCGTTTTTTTGGACTGACTCCGACGTCAATAGTAGGACTTCCTCCGACGTCAATGCTGGGTCTGCCTCCGACGTCATTGTCACTGTTGGAAATTTTGGGGAACCAAAGATGTAGATTACAAAACCCTACTGGGAATGATGGCCGAATTAATGCTTGAATGGGCCACTTAATAATTATCCCCATTAATAACATGATTTGTGATATCTTATCTTTTGAGTAGGAACGAGTTGAACTTTCTCTTCTTTATCTTAGTGATTTCTTTACCATTTTCAGAAATAACGAAAATATTTAATATGAAAAGGAATGTTTAGTATAGGGATGGCAATGGGTCGGGTCGGGTCGGGCGCGGATAATGCATATCCGTTACACTACCCAAAGTAGCTCGGGGTTTACCCATACCCATACCCACATAAAAAATGGGCAGAAAATCAAAACCATGCCCATACCCGTTCGGGTTTCAGGTATCCACGGTTATCCATTGGGTAATAATTTCTCTTTATAACTCCATGTGAACATTCACACGTAGTCTCACATTACATAAGAGGAAAAGTACGACAATAATTCACTAGAATGAAGAAAATTAATTAAAACAACACAATTTCATGAAAATATTATACTTATATGCTAAATATAAAATATGTTAGAGAAAATAATGATTATTTATATACAAAACACATATGCATGTGTATAATCGGGCGGGTTCGGGTTGGATAGTGAGAAAATCATGCCCACCCATTACCCGCAATATTCGGGTTCGGGTTTTACCTGTACCCACAAAAAGTCCTTCGGGTTTGGATTTTACCCTACCCGATTAGGTCGGATTCAGATGGATATCCATGGTTACGAATATTTTTGCCATCCCTAGTTTAGTAAAGCCAAACGCCAGCTGACTCTAGCTGTGTACTACGTGTATGGGGAAGGATCAAATATTAATATGAGCGAATATTTACTAATAGCACTCAATTTTTTATTTAATTGAAAAAAAATTAATTTTAGGTTTAATAACTACCCATGTTTATCCCAAGTTCATGTACCTTAGACTAAACCCTAACTATTTTTCCGCGGAAAAAATATGCCGCCACATTTTATCCTAACCTTGTATATATAATTAATCTTCAGCGGTAGAGCAGTGGTTCCATATCCTTCTTTGCCGCAATTTTGAGTACAGACTAAAGCTTAGAGGCACAACATGGAAAATAGGAGGATTACTCGCTCTTCGTCCAAGCTTGTGGTATGTCTAATAGCTCTTTAACCATTGAAATTCTAACTAGTTAATTTATTAATCATAGGTTCACTGTCATTGAAGGAGACCGCCGAATTGTGACTCGAACAAAGAAACCAAGGCTACCCAAAGGTGTAAGCACTCCATCCACTCCTGCTTCAGTCATCGTTTTTATTTCGGACGATGAATCTGACTCTGAGGTAACACCAAAGAAGCCAAATGGAAAAAGTATTTATCTAAGTTCTGTTGACAAGGTAATAAAGGTGTCATGTTTGCCATTGAAGTGTTCCTTGTCGTTATTCCATCAGACATAACGAATGCATTTCGAGTCGTGTTTATTTGTGGTCCCTATTCCAAGTTGTTTTGAAGTTTAAGCTACCTACTGGTATGGAATACGATGATGAGCAAATCCAAAAAAATACAACACATGTTTTTTTAATGTGAATGATATTATGTTGACAAAATTTCAATTGTGCAACTACCACATGGGCAGGAACTAGTGATTTCATGTGGAATAACACCCAAGAGGGCATTAGACCTATACAAATCAAAATTCCTTAGTCGAACCAATATGGTGAACAAGGTAAACTGTTCATCTTAATAAGTATTACATGGGTTGCAGTTTGTTTTTTTAATACGTGTTGACAATTTCCGCATATGTATGTGTGTGTTCCGATGAGAGATAATGCTCATTGGTACTTGGCTCTCATTAAGTTGGACAAGGAAGAAGTCCATATCTTGGATCCACAACCAAATGAAGACCGCAATTCCTTTCGACTACAATCTGTTCAAACAATGGTAAATTTGTGACATTGTGCCGTTATAACGCAAAAAATGTAAATACCTCTTTCTAAATACAAACGTTTCTTAATTTGTACAGATGTGATTTATGCAAGCCTTGTGGAAGATTCTCTATCGTGAACAAGGTCTGGGATTGTCGCCACCAAGGATTGCGGAGTTTTCGTACGCAAATCCTTCAAAGGATCAAGAACAATTTCATCGGTAAGTATGCCCATTTTGTGTGATATTAAACGACGGCTTATCAACTTGTTTATCATGCAATGCTTTCATTTTATGTAGGTCTGGCAGTGGATTCTGGGTCAGCATGTGGATGTATGGCGCAAGCTGGGACTTCTCTTATATTTGGGTAAAGACAATTCTAGTTCGCATATTAGAAAACCACACTTGATTGTTATTTTTGAATCATGCGTTAAGCACCATGTTTGTTGATGTTGATAGCCATGCACTCAAGTGAGGAGGATGCAGATCGCTTTGTACCTTGTTCGAGAGCCCATGAACTACATAAGACATATGGTGCTCACAGAAGCAAGAACAGTTGCACCTCAAGTTGAAGCTGCAGTCGAAGAGTACAAGAAAGCCTATGAAAGGAGGAAAAAGGAAAGAGAAGAGCATAAGGAAACCCAGTCAAAGAGTCCAAGGACAACCTGATTTTGCGTTTTTTTACAAGATGATGGATAACCATGTTATGTTTTTTTTTTCAAGATGATGGACAACGGTTTTTGGTTTGGTTTGGTGAATGCTTTCTATATTTGGTTTTTGGTTTGGTTTGGTTTGTTTTTTTCGTGGAAACTATATTGACTTTTCGGACAGCCATCCCTTCCGAATCGAGTCTCAAAGTATCTAGCTTTAACCTGGCTACTACCTTAGCCAAGAAGTGGCAATTTCCAGCTTTCCAGTTACACTTTTGCACAACCTGAAAAGAGACTTTCTGGACTTGATCTCCAGCTCCCAAGTAATCCCTGGTGTTGAAAAATATCACAGGTTCAATACAAATCAATAAAATCTCATTTTCATCGAGCCATGCGTGACGAACAGGCTTCCAAAGTGAGCTACACGAAATGACAAAGGGACTTGACCAAAATTCCAGCTTCCAACTTGCGGGTAAGGTTGCTTCTGTTCAAGCCATTGTATATTGTAGAGAGGTTTAATTGAGATCATATCATTCCACTTTGTTCCCAATTGCCCTCGTCTAATTAAATTTGCATTCATGTATAGTTAACCCAAAAAGTAAAACTGATTGGCTCCCAATCAGCATAATAAATGACCAAAACCCGTACAAGGCAGATAGAAAATTCTTAGGTAATTAATTTAATGTTCCTAGGATATGAAAAGGCTTCCATTCCCTTAATTTCCACCAACGATGTATGCACTCCCCTTTTATTGAGAGAATTCATTGTATTAATAAATACAATAAAAAGGCTTACATAATTAATGGATTCTTTATTGTGTATAATTAAAAGTGTATTTTACTATAAACGAAGCATGATAGATTCACCGGGGGAATAAAAGAAGCACGAGTCTTGATGAAAAAGGGGGAAAAAATCACCATAGATAAAAAATCATTATAATCAAGCCATATCCATACTATTCACGCCTATCATCGTCACTATACTTGTGACCAAATATAAATAAAACCATAATTTTAGAAAACCATTAAAAAATGAAGATGAAATAAGTAACACATTCTTCGACCTAATTGGAACTGCTTAGAACAAAAGAGGATTAAAATCTCCCCCAATGAAATTCATTTGCAATTTCATAGGTTGTCCCTACCTCCACTTCTATAATTTTGAGAAAACACCACTTCTCAACAACAATGAAAGTCAATTGCAATTTCATCAATAGTCCCCACTCGTGGGCCCATTTCAATTGCAAGCAAATTTGCATACCAAGCAAATTTGCACACTTGCTATGGCACCCACATCAATGCAATTCAAAGTTGCAATTGCAACTTATTGCCATATCAGCTTGCAAGTCACTATAATTGCACCATTGGAGATGCTCTTATGCAAATTTGCACCCTTGCAATAGCTTCTCACGTCATAGCAATTTAAAGATGAAATTGCACCTCATTGCCACATCATCTTGCAAGTCACAAAAATTGCACCATTAGAGATGACCATTATTGCATCTTGTCACATGTCTTAGGGAACTTAACCATGGCAAATTAAAAAAATACTGCATGCATAGAAAAATATTGGTCTGGACAATTCAAAAAATAGGAGACTTTCCTAGTCAGATGATGTATGGCTCCCCTCAGTACCTGATAGTTTTGAGTGCTGGAGAATTAAGAAAAAGACAAAAGACTGGAAAAAAAACCCAACAAAGACTTAGGAAACTTGTTAACAGAAGACATCCATTGCTGGCCCCTTTGCTGCTCCAACGCTCCACCCCGCCCTGCATCAATCGACTCTCATGTAAGCCGAGGACGTTTGCTTGAGGAGGCCTCAGGGGTCTCTTGATTCTCCGTATGCCGATTCTCAATAAAAGTATTGGTCAATTCGGCTATACGGTACATCGGCTAATAAGTGCACTGGTCCTCCTTAACATAAACCCCCATATCCATCCCAACCCTTTCAAGAAAGGTGGTCACAAAGGTGGCATAGGGAAAGGTAGTGTACCAGTTTTCCCCTTTAGGAGCAGCCTCAACCATGTTCAGGCACATGAGAGATGCGAGGTTAACAGGAACACCTCTTTGAGCTTGCACAAGGATAAACAAGTCAAGTTTACGAATAATCGAATGACCATGGTACCTTGGCAGGAAGCAGTTGACGATCATCCAGTGGAGGAATCGAAGAGGATCTTGGGAGGAAAGAAGCCTGGATGCGCCCCTTCGTGAGTTTCGCCAGTCAACTTCAAACTCAAAATCGTACAGCCGCCCAAGATCGCTTCTGCTCTCAATGGGGTGTCCTCCGGCGGGAAGATCGAGGATCTCAGCAAACTGATGAGGCTGGAAGCAAACTCTATGTTCCAGGAAGATCGACACAAGATGAGAATCACAGGGACCAGAAAGCTGTAAATTGTGGTAGAACTTCCTCACCACATGGGGGCAGTAACTGGTGCTTCCTCGACTCCGGAGATCAAAGAATTTTTCCCAGCCAAGATTTTTTATTAACGTCTTCACTTCTGGAGGGAAAGGAGTTAGGTGTATGAACTCCTACTCAGCCACAATTGTTGTTTTGCTTGTAAAGGAAAGATAGTCACCGAGACTGGCGGTGGATCGACAGTCTTCATTTGATAGAGATAGTATCCCCATTTCCGCAAATGATTTATCTTTGTTTTCCATGGAGTCTGGAGGAAGAAGGAACAAGGGGAAGGTGAAGATGGAGGAAAGAGACAATGTAGGTGTAAGAAAAAGTGATCGTGGGGGTTGAGTCTGGAGACGTGAGTGTGATGGAGACGGTTGAGTCTGGAATGTGAAGAGTTAGAAGATTTCGGAAAATATGTAATGATGATGGTAACTCGTGTAGGTTAAACTAGGGTAAGTAAAGCTAGTTAAACTAGGGTTGGCACACTAATTGATACGACAGGAGAAATGAAATGGGCTCGCACGTTCCAGGCCCACTTTTGAATATTGCATGGATCATGTACAAGCCCACTTTTGAATGTTATTTAAAAGCCTGCAAAAATCAATGATCAGACCCAGTCCAACTAAAATTAGTCCTAAACGCACTGTTAATAGATAAACACAAATTAAGGAGACCTCTCCATCCGATTCGAATCAAATTATGTCTTCTTCATCTCCTTCCTCAATCCTCTGGGCGAGACGAACACTGCATATCAGGAAACCTTAATTTCACCGAGTGATAGAAGTTTCGAGAAAATGAAATGACAATAACGCTAAGACAAGATGACAAAGCACTAGCGACATGAACCCTAGGGTTAGCAAACCTCTTTCAAAGGTTCTTTTGCAAATGAAAAGTTTGATGAACACAATAATAGTCATGGTCGCCATAATCGTGTTAGAAAGAGATAGGCGAGGGGAAATAAAATGGCGAAGAACAAACAAGACAAGATAAATTGGGAAATTCAATCTACGTCGAATGTGGATGCAAGTAATTGGGATTCAAAAAGATGATTAAGTTGGGGAGTTCAAATTGGATGGGAAGCTTCTCTTGGAACTGTGAAGGGGCGTCCCTCCAAGACGAGAGAGGGATCGTGTAATTGGTTAGGGAGACTGGAAATTGGTTAGGGCGGCAGTGGGTCTACCCAATTGGGTTTGCAGTCTTAATCCATTTAATTTAATCGGGGCAGTTAGTTGGAGTAGGATGAAAACAAACTTAACGCGGCAGGAGGCTTTTTGTAATTTGTTTAGTTATTTAGTGGCGCAGTTAGGTTTAACAAACGTGAGCCGTGGAGATTGAAAATGAATGGTTAAGATCGGCCAAGGTACCCGTACCCCGATTTTGCCATGGGTACCATAGAAGTCACCATATATGTATATATTCTCATAAAAGCAAGGGCAAAAGTGAACTTTCCAACAAAAAGTAATATAACTAGTTGAATACTAAAAGAACCATCACCAAAACCAAACAATGTAGTACATTACATCATTTTCCTTAATTGCATGTCTATTACAATGCATACATTGATCACAATGCATTGATTTAAGTATCACCAAAACCAAACGATAGGGGGAAACAGAGGCAAGATTATAGGGGTGGGTAATTTGGGAAGGGGGTGGGTAAAGAGATTTTTACAACCGGTTGGGTTGTGAGGGCTAAGTGGAGTGATTAATTAATTAATTAATATTTTTAATGACGTGTCATGCCGAGTGGACAACAGGTAACGAAGTTTTGGATAGAATTGAACGGATTGGCCATTTCGTTATTCACTCAAACTTGTTTTACTCAAACGTGCAACATTAAAAAAATTATGAACGTTTTATACAAAGTGAATAGGTTTGTTAATGATAATTCCCCAGTAGATTCAACGAATTTATCATCCCAGCAGTAATTCAATCATTACCTCAAAATATGATTAACTATCGATAAAAGTTCCCCGAATATGAACAAACAATCACATGTTGGTGCGTTGAGGAAAATTACAAAATACAAAGTTCGCCATTAAACCTGAGCGCCATGCACGTGGCTGTGTTTGTTTGCAGATCGATCATAATTTCCTTGGCGGGGGGAAAACAAAACAAATAATTTTGTGTTAAGTAATGATGAGAAGTGTGTTTTGTAGCATTTAATTGCTCTGCAAAGGAGAAAGGTTAGGGCTGGCAGATTTGGCCTGGACATGTGCATGATACAGATAGGTCCACCATTGATTACACTCTTTGGGGATATTACTATAATATTATTTATAATCAACCCAACAAGACCCAGCTTTATCCCAAAAAGCTAGCTACCACATCCCATGATTGCTTGATAATAATAATCGTAAATGCGTAATCATCCAGCCAATACAAACGTTTTAAGTTTATCGGCTTATATCAGTAATTCATCAAGTGCTTCGAGAGTTCCTCTCTAATAATGAAAATGTATTTTCACACCAAATAATAAATTTATATAATTTAATGATATAATGTTCAAAAATCAGTTATTTCCAATAACTGAAGTTATTGAGAGATTTTCATTTATAAATTTTATGTCATTTATGAAAACTTTGTAACACGTCGAAGACCATTTCATTCTAGTAACTCTATCAAAACCAAACCATGCTAAAACAAAATCCAAGTCTCAAAATCTGATTTTCGTACTTTCTTTTTGTATTTGGTACTAAACTAATTCACTCTTGTCTCGCACCAAATTAGTTAAAATGCTAACCATTCATGAAACTAACTTTCGTCAGGTCGTAAATTTTATTTGCGATGTGTTTTAGTCTTATATATTCGGTTGTTCACTATCATAAAATATTTGTCTAGCCTTATACCTACGGAGGAATCATTAATTGACGTTGTCACGACTGTTTCTCTGCGGATCGAGAAATAGGAGAAATGATAAAGTAAGAATACAAACAAAAGAACAAACAGAAAGACACACGAATTTACGTGGCTCATTAACACAATATTTGTTAGCTAGTCCACGGCCAGAAAATAGCCAGTTTCACTATACTTCGAGGAGATACAGATTAGGAATATAAGAAGTATTTATAGTATTTCTCCATATGGTCTAACCCTAATCCAATCTGATAAAGAAAAGAAAAAACAATTACAATCAGACCCAACGAGACCCCATGACATCCAATCATAACCAAATAATCCAATTCAAATCACATCAACCAATTCATAGAAAAACAGAAATGTTACACAGCACGGGAATGCATTTATCATCAACGATATCCCATCAAACTTAATGGAGTAATTATCCATCATAATGTTCCCCAAACGCGTTCGACAAAGAGTTTTCTATCTTCTAGTTTTTCACTTGTTTAGAATCAGATCCCATGAACTTAATTCATTTCCAGAAGGAAACAACCTGGTTGTTTCTTCCCCCCAACGTCGGTGCATTCTTTTCACGTTTTGTTATATTCAGAAATCGGCAGTCCATATGCATATATTGTCAGACTTTAATTAGATGCGTTCTATTTTAACCCCAGGCTTAATCTAAATAAGATCAAAGAAATTCATATTGGGACTTGCTTCAGACATTTGAAACTACAGAAATTATTTGATTAATGACATGCAGTTCATCCTTAATTACACGATTCCCTTAAAAGAGAAATCAACTCATAGAGTTAATATTTACACATATCTGTCATATTTTGTGGGTGAATTAATACAGTTTTACTTAATATTTGAGGTTGGAAAATTTCGAATGTACAACCCTTTAACGACCATAAGATTCATATATGATATAGTGTCGTGATTCACTTGAATGTGGAGGTATTTTAGTGTGCTTTATATAGTATTGGTGCTATAAAACGTTTACAGCCATTAGATCATGTTCAAAATATATCAGCCATTAGATCTTATTTAAATTATTAATATATTGTTTTATTTGTGTATGGACAACCGGTTATACCAATTGTAAAGTTTCAAAACTCATTCTCTTATCCTTCTCCTCCCCGTCGACAGAGCTCGGGCGAGGAATTCTAATCTCCGGCGATGCCAAATCCAATACCATCCTCTACACCAACGGTCGCTCCGTCATCATTAGGTACCTCGACCAACCCTTCAAAGTCGATGTCTACGGCGAGCACGGCTACCCTGTCACCGTCGCTCGCTACTCCCCCCACAAAGATTTGGGGTGTCCGTAACAGCTTCGTCCTCCACAACGAGTTTTGCATCCTCTCCGGCCGAATCGACGATCTGCAATGGTCCCCTAATCAACTGAGGATCGTCATCTCCGGCGACGACAAGGGAAAATACTTCGTACGTGCTTTCGTGTGAGTTTCCCCCTCCCTCCCTCTTATCGTAATTTTACCCCCTTTTGCCTTCAAAACCTAATTTCGAATTTAACAAGTTATTGAGCGAGCAATTTGTATCCCGGATTTCTGAAGGTGGGATTCGAGTAGCACCGTGGGGGAATTCGACGGAAATTCGAAGCGAGTGTTGAGCTGTGCGTTCAAGCCGATCGGCCGTTCCGGATTGTTACTGCGGAGAGGATTTCATTGTGAATTTCTACGAAGGATGAACAGAAGACGATTTTGACAAGCAGCTACGATGGCCACATTATCAAATGGATCCAGTGTATTGGTTATGCTGGTAAATTGGAAAGGGGGTAAATTCTTAGATCAAGTGCTTGGCAACTGCTAAAGATCAGATCATGACATCCGGATTCGATAACAAGGTAAACTTCCATCATTAACTACAACTGTAGAATGTACCCCGATGTTTCAGCTTAACCAGTTAGTTGCATTTTAGATGCATTTTAGAGAAAAACTCCTAAACCACACTGCAAAACCGTAACTCCAAATCCATCATATTCTGCTGCTTCTAGGCTAGAATGGACTGGAGACAGTCGAATGCCTTATTTCTTTCTTCTGCTCTCGACCTCCTCTTCAGTCAACAACCGATTCATCTTCAATAGTATCTCGTTGCCACAAAGTAAGTCTTTCCCTGTTTCAGTTTTTGACTATTTGCCACTATGAGCTGCTGTTTTCAATTACATCTTATGAAATCTCTGTCCATATCAATTAACCTGCAGCAAATTGAACCCCTTATTTATCAATTCCACCTTATCCTTTTCGTCTGTATTACCTTGTATAGGGTATGCATCCATGCCTTGGAACTATCCTATTTTAGTATAAATGCATAAGCTTGGGCTTGGTCTTGGCTGCTGTATTACATATAGACGAAATTTGATGGAAAAAAGTTAATCAAGTTGAAATTAAATGAAATCGTACTCCGGGTACAAGTTTGTTACCCAAGTGCATGTTATCTCTGAGCATAGAGCATAAATAAGTATAGTGTAGACTAAGATATACCTTTGGCATTGGCTACTATCTCCTGGCCTCTGCATAAGCTCTATTCAATCGCACCTGTACAGAACGCCATACCTGGTGGACATCGTGAACGACAGGAAAGCAGGACGAGTCTTCAAACTGGACTCCATCGCCAACGGCAACGCCTGGCGCGGAATGGACGTCCTCATCTTCAACTCCTGGCACTGGTGGACTCACACCGGCAGAACTCAGCCGTATGCCCCCTCACCCAGCTCCATTAATACATCATTTTCTGCTACTCATAAATCGAGCACGATTCAAAATCCGAAATGCAGATGGGATTACATACAAGACGGCAACAAGCTGTACAAGGACATGAACAGGCTAGTGGCGTACTACAAAGGGCTCACGACGTGGGCCAGATGGGTGGATCGCAACGTCGATCCCCGGAGGACCAAAGTCTTCTTCCAGGACATCTCTCCAACGCATTACGACGGCAGGGAGTGGAACCAGCCGTCGCAGACGTGTTCAGGGCAGACCCAGCCCTTCTTTGGGGTAAGGTACCCTGCAGGGATGCCTCCCGCGTGGGCTGTCGTGAACAAGGTGTTCAGCAGGATCAAGATCAGGCCAGTGTACCTTATGGACGTCACCGGTATGTCGTTGTACAGGAAGGATGCTCACCCTGGTTCCTATAGCGGCCTCCACTCGGGCACCGATTGTAGCCATTGGTGCCTTCCTGGCCTCCCTGATACCTGGAACCTACTCCTCTACTCAGCTTACATCAGCTAGCTACGAACTCCGATTCGGAATTAGAGTCTTACACGACCAAATGTGTTCTCTTCTGTTGGTCTAGTTCTATTCAATCGCACGACAGTTGCCTTCAACGGTACTAGCTGTCTTTAAATTAATGCTTAAAAGTTTGTCGGTCTAGTTCTGATGATCATACTTGATAATTCCATATATTATCTGCTCATTATGTATTTTACCAATTTGGCTATCCTTAATGCTTCTTGAAATCTAACTTCGGTTGGTTGTCAGTAGATACCAGTTAGCAGAATAATCCCACTTTGTTGAGATGGGATAGATTCTTTCTTGGCTGCAACTTACTATGTAGTATATTGTAGCTAGCTTGGAAGGGTTCATGAAGAAATGAGAAGGCATAAGAGATTCAAAGTTGGAACAATGATCTCAAAAGTGTCAAAAATTTTGCATGGTTGCAAGTGTTAATGTGTGGTTTGTTGCAAAGTCCAAAATTAGCAGACTGAAATTATTCATCACTGCAAAATATAGAAGGAAGCTTGGAGTTTATGAAGGTCTTGGTGCCATCTCTTGACTTATGATGGTGGCAGTTTCATAGAAGTTGCTGTTGTCATTTGTTAAATGCTTGGGGTGAAGAGATGTTGCTGAAAATGAAGGCGTTGGGGAAGTTGAAGCAAACGATCCAAGCACAACATGTAATGCTGGTGTTTAGCTTGAAAGAACATTATGTCTCAACTTGTCATATTAGTTTTTTCGAAGTTAGTATCTAGTCACATTGAATGGATCTATGTAATGCTGATGTCTAGCTTTAGAGAACATAATGAATCATCCTTTTCATAAGTTTCTGGAAAATAGTCCATTATGTTTGAAACACCATTATAATAAGTAGAGAGGATAGTTCTATAGGTGAAAGTCTCCTACTGGAAATCTGACACCTCATACTGGTAATCTCACGACAGTAAAATGCTCCAGTGAGATGTAAAAAGCAGTGCTTCATTCCTCAGGCAAATCTCACGGCCGTGAGATGTCCTGTGAGATGCAAAGAGCAGTTCTCACTATCCAAGGAAATTTCACGGCTTCTACTTGACATTCTCACGCCCGTCAAAATCTCACGTGAAATTATTATAAAAAAAATCTCAAGTGAAATTGAAACACACAGCTGCCACTCAAACGTTCTCACGGCTCATTCTGGCAAAATAAACGTGAAATTATTATAAAAAAAATCTCAAGTGAAATTGAAACACACAGCTGCCACTCAAACGTTCTCACGGCTCATTCTGGCAAAATAAAGGTCGTGGAATTAAGATGTACCTACACTTTGTAGAGTTGTACCTTTACACTATGGTACAACTTAAAGTTGTACCTACACTTTCCCAAAAATCCCTCTATGGTACAATTCAAAATTGTACCTATACATTATGTACAACTTTAAGTTGTACCTACACTTTCTAACAAATCCCAATATGGTACAACTCAAAATTATACCTATACTTGTGGTACAACCTTATGTTGTACCTACACTTTCTAAAAATCTTTCTATGGTACAACCCAAACTTGTACATATACTTGTGGTACAACTTAAAGTTGTACCTACACTTCCTAACAAATCCCTCTATGGTACAACTCAAAATTGTACCTATACTTATGGTACAACCTTAAGTTGTACCTACACTTTCTAATAAATCTCTTTATGGTACAACTCAAAATTGTACCTATACTAATGGTACAACTTTTAGTTGTACCTACACTTTCTCAAAATTCTTTTATGGTACAACCCAAACTTGTACCTATACCATGGTACAACTTTAAGTTGTACCTACACTTTCTAACAAATCCCTCTATGGTACAACTCAAAATTACCTATACTAATGGTACAACTTTAAGTTGTACCTACACTTTCTAATAAATCTCTTTATGGTACAACTAAAAATTGTACATATACTAATGGTACAACTTTTAGTTGTACCTACACTTTTTCAAAATCCTTCTATGGTACAACCCAAACTTGTACCTATACCATGGTACAACTTTATGTTGTACCTACACTTTCTAACAAATCCCTTTATGGTACAACTAAAAATTGTACCTATACTAATGGTACAACCTTAAGTTGTACCTACACTTTCTAACAAATCCCTTTATGGTACAACTAAAAATTGTACCTATACTAATGGTACAACCTTAAGTTGTACCTACACTTTTTCAAAATCCTTCTATGGTACAACCCAAACTTGTACCTATAACATGGTACAATTTTAAGTTGTACCTACACTTTCTAATAAATCCCTTTATGGTACAATTCAAAATTGTACCTATACTAATGATACAACTTTAAGTTGTACCTACACTTTCTAATAAATCTCTTTATGGTACAACTAAAAATTGTACCTATACTAATGGTACAACTTTTAGTTGTACCTACACTTTTTCAAAATCCTTCTATGGTACAACCCAAACTTGTACCTATACCATGGTACAACTTTATGTTGTACCTACACTTTCTAAAAATCCTTCTATGGTACAACCCAAAATTGTACCTATACTAATGGTACAACTTTAAGTTGTACCTACACTTTCTAACAAATCCCTTATGGTACAACTAAAAATTGTACTTATACTAATGGTACAACCTTAAGTTGTACCTACACTTTCTCAAAATTCTTTTATGGTACAACCCAAACTTGTACCTATAACATGGTACAATTTTAAGTTGTACCTACACTTTCTAATAAATCCCTTCATGGTACAACTCAAAATTGTACCTATACTAATGGTACAACTTTAAGTTGTACCTACACTTTGTGAAACAAATATTTCAATGGTACAGCTGAAACTTGTACCTATACGATATGGTACAACTCTAATTTGTACCTACACTTGTATACATTGATTCATTATTTACAAGATTGCCATTAATGATGTGGGACCAGTCATTTAGTGGGTTTACCTCCTCAACAGGTCACCTTTTTTATAGCATGTGTGCTATAGAGCACACTAGAAGGGCTCCTTGAATGTGTAGTACATATATGCAAATATAAAACCGTTACTTTGTCAAAAATTATGTTCAAGGTTTAACAATATCAATTGGTAAGTAAAGTAACTAACTCTGTTATATATAGTTAGCTTTCAATATCGATATTTCATTGGAAAGGATGAGACAAAAGATTGGATTGCATCTGCAACCGTCCTCGATACAAATTTGTCCATTTCTCTGCATTCTCAGCACCAAAAAACAACTAGAGGATTGTCGGATGATTGATACATGGGCTAACTAGCAGTCTAGCATGTGCTTTTGGTCCCATCACAATCAACCTATTAGTTAATTAACACGAAAATACGTACAACACTAACCGCGCCTTTGTAACTCCAGAGATCTCGTGCTAACTATGACTAGGGATGGGATGAAGATGAGCATTGAGCAATCCCTCGTCCTCGGTATTCAGCAGTGGAGCTATGTGTAGTCGGGTCGAGAAGGAATTACAATTTCCTTTAACCTGTTATCTAACATTATTATAATGCGTGTATTTACATCGTCGGAAAGTATTAGAACGTGTGGGAATGAATCACTTGTATGCATGATTAAAAGTAGAAGAAAGAGAACGTCATTCTTATTAGTGGGAATCAATCGGATGAGTGAGACTCCGTAATCTGTATGCATGACTAAGAAATGAATCACGGGATAGTATTGATTTTCAACCTAGAATTCTCATATTCGAATTGGTTAGCGCTGTAGTCACTCACTATATATATCCAATTAACGGTGAGTAAGGGCCCAATGAAAGGCCCTGAAAATCTTAGCCCATGTTTGAGATCAGATCATACAACTAATCTGAAAGATGTGACCAACCCAATTAATGAACCCATCACTCCACCGGCTGGCTGGCTGGCTGGTTGTTGTTCTTTCTTCTACGCCAACTATAATTAATAACTCACAGCTGCCTCAGAGTACGTATCATGTGAGTTCGTGTAGCCCACAGAATATTTATAATAACGTGCAACGGAGAGAAAATGTCAAATAGAGGCATATGGCCATGTGGTTCAAGGTCAGGCCAATCCCTGGATTGGGCGGGAAGCTAGGATCCCATTTATATATAATGCAGTGTTTTAGCTGCTTCGTAGTATCTTTACCGTCTAACCCTAGTTAACTTAATTCAATTCAACAAGAATTAATTAGTAAAAAACCTAATGTAATATAGTTAGTTTTATGTGATAATAACTAGATTGAGTTGAATTAACATATATATGTCGAGTTATTCACATAGTATCCATCAAGGGTTCCTTGATATAGTTAGTGATCATGAAACATGCAGTTTGAACTCGTGTGAATTAACATAGTAAATAATTCAATCTAATGTAACTAGATTGAGTTATTCACTATGTTGATTTTAATACGATAAAATGAACATATCGTCAAGAAACGATTATATGGTGTTATGATCGGGTTAATAAGGAATCCAAATTTGATGGAAAATAAGAAGAGGGAAATGAAATTCGTCGGTGGTGTGGATTTGAAGTATTCGCGGCTTTCATGTTTGGGCATGTGATAATGTGAGCTTCATGTTTGTGTGTGAAAAGAGAGAGAGAGAGAACGTGCAAATAATTGTTTTAGGAATTGATTCCATAGAAATCTCATTGCCAGAGATAAAAATTCAGAAAAATAATATTTATTACAAACCCATTATTAGAAAATAAAAATTAAAAGAAATTTCCCACAAGCTCAACTTGCCAGTTTGGCTACTTCCAATCAGCCACACTACCACTGCCCATTTTTTCAGACCTTGCCATGTGAGTTTGTTCTTATTGTTATTGTTATCAAATACATTAATTAACAAAATTAAAAGTCCTCTCCCCCAGAAATTTCCCTTATTTATATGCTTCTTCTCCTTCTTTGGATCAGCCAAACAGTTGGTAAAGTACCAATCCTCAAAGAAACCTCCGATTCCTTCTCTTACTTTCTCTTCCTCTGCTGCTGAACATCAATACCCAACAACAATGGCAAAGGCCATGGCTATGGCGTTTCCTCTTCTATGTGCACTACTCTGCATCTCTCTGCAGGCTCCCAATGTCGCCAATGCCTTCACTGCTTCCGCTTGGACCAAAGGCCACGCCACTTTCTATGGCGGCAGCGACGCCTCGGGCACCATGGGTACGTAGTCTTACTCTTATCCGTAAAAAGTAATCGCGAGAAAATGTTAAGTCGTCTTTCTTTTAATGTCGGTTTTTATTTTTTGCAAAATGAGACACTGAATGTGTAAATGTTGGATTCGGAACACTTTTCCTCGTCACTCTACCGTTACATGTAAAGCAAAAGAAATAACATGATTAAGACCGTTATTACTTTTAATTTCTCCATAAACTAACGTCACGTATCGACTAATTCTTTCATCTTTTTATCAAACTTACTCCAATGTGGCAGGCGGGGCATGTGGGTATGGCAACTTATACTCGACTAAGTATGGCACAAGGACTGCTGCCCTAAGCACAGCTCTGTTCAACGACGGTGCCTCATGTGGGGAGTGCTACAAGATCATATGTGACTACAAAACAGACCCTAGATGGTGCATTAAGGGCAGATCGATAACGATCACTGCAACGAATTTCTGTCCTCCAAATTTCGCGCAAGCCAACGACAATGGTGGCTGGTGCAACCCGCCATTGAAGCACTTCGACATGGCTCAACCGGCATGGGAGAAGATTGGGATCTACAGAGGTGGAATCATCCCTGTCATCTACCAAAGGTAAGGGGGAAGTTGAATGAGGAAATTTTTGATTTAGCACCCAAGCTTTTACTATCTTCACAGTTTGGTCACTTTGGTACTCATCTTGTGTTTTTTTTTTTTTCTTTCGGTTTTAGGGTGCCATGTAAGAAGCACGGGGGAGTGAGGTTCCAGGTTAACGGGAGGGACTATTTCGAGTTGGTGACCATCACCAACGTGGCGGGAGCGGGATCTATCAGGTCGGTTTCCATCAAGGGTTCCAAGACAGGGTGGTTGCCCATGTCGAGGAATTGGGGGGCGAACTGGCAATCGAATTCTTACCTCAACGGGCAGACCATGTCGTTCCAAATCACAACCACCGACGGAGAGATGAGAACGTTCAATAATATCGTACCGGCCAACTGGGGATTCGGCCAGACTTTCTCGAGTCGAGTACAGTTCTAGAGCGTGAAGGTTCAAGGCATTTACTGATTTCGATATAAGAGCTCGCACGATTTTCCATTAAAGTTTCTTTATGCTTTGATTTTGGCCGAGGCATTGCTTATAAATTTTACAAGGAGCTGCCCGCCGCATGACTTATAGTTAGGACGCCTTTTGTGAGTCCTGACCGCAACGTCATAATATTTGAACCCAATGAAATTTCCTTGAGAAAAAGAGGAAGTGTGGGTGAGGGATTTGGTTGGAGCAAATTGATCAATAAGTATAATGAGGGCATTGGTATTGCAGAGTTCGGAAGTTATAGGTTGTAATTTGTATTAATTTTCCCTTTTCATGATATGAAACGGTTCCTATCATCTGTTTCGCTCTTCATTAATTTTGTTGTCTTTTTGGTTCTATTTGAGGTCATTGTATTGATGAAATTGAAATGTTCATGTAATAATCGATTATCTTAATTAGTGCAACACTTGGGGCTGATTAATTAAAGATTGGTGGGCTTAAGTAATGTTACCTGTTTAAATTAATTTGGATCTTTGTTAGAATTTCGGTTCCCAAATATTATCATCAACTTATCCGTATTGATATTAATTTTCACAATGTTGTACAAAAGTAACCATATGATTAGCTAGGAACTCGTCATCAACTATGACTTTTTTTTAGTGACCAAATATAAAATATGTCACTTATAAAAACTGCACTTCAATGCTGAACCTTAAAATCGAGTACACCAAAGAGACAATAATGGGACAAGGAAGTTCATGGAAAAGGTTGCAAGAAGCAAGAAAATACAAAAGGAAGTGCCCCAGAATTTGTTGGGCCATCACTGTACGTACTGATACAAAATTTGGCCTAGAAACTTGATCGGCGGCCGATTGGACTTGACTAAACCAGACTTATATATAGTGCTGGAAGTTTTTCTTTAATGGAAATCTGCTAGAGCTTATATTAATCCGCGGACTCAGTTACATTGCCGAGAATCAAACGATCCACCAAATAGACAGGGGGTCTATCTACCCAGATAACACTCTCATTCCAATTCGTCTGTGCATGCGCCATAGTGTGTGCAGCTTCATTAGCCCCCTACATACATAGGCGGAGCTAGGAGGCATGAGATGTGTCCCGGGACACAGGTAAGTTTTGGTAAAAAAAAATACCCCATATATATATATATATATATATATATATATCAATTAAGGATTGCACTAATTAATTTTAGGTAATATAGAAGTGTTCAAATCCAACAAGCACACAAGCCCTTAATTTGCAAGTGTAGAAGGAACATTTTTCAGCTTTGAGCTATATTAAAAACAAGTTTCAAAGTCACATTGACCAATTTGCTAATGATTGCTTAGTCGGATATATTGAGAATTTGAAAATGCGTCGGGATTGCTTATAAAAATAATGATTTTATTAGTCTAGTATTTTTTAATATATATAAATAAATGATTTAGATATTATCAGTTTTAATTATATTTATTAAATAATTAAATAATTATTTATTTTATATTATTGAAAGAGGACACAACTACTTTCAGATTCTGCCTCCGCCACTGCCTATATATGAACCTTCACCTGCTCCCTTCCATACGTTCTAAAAGTCTCCTCGCGTTCCGACATATAGTCCCTAATTCTGTGAAGATATCCTCTGCCGCTTGGAGGCTGTGCACCACCATCTGGCTATCCAATTCAATGATCGACCTTGAGTAATGCATCTGCCAGGCTAGTTGTGCGCCAAATTCCACAGCAAGAGCCTCCGCCATTACCACACTCCAATTCCCCTGTACCAGTTTAGCTGCTGCGAGAAGGAAACATCCTTCATCATCCTGGATAACCACTCCAAGACCCACCCCACCATTGGGTAGGATTGTACGCGTGCAGCGGGCCATGCCGCCCAAGGGCTAACACGACACGACACGGTTAGAGCACGACACGAACACGAGCACGAAATAAATGGGCCAGCACGGCACGAGCACGAATAATTTATGGGTCGTGCCGGGTCTAAACTTCATGGGCACGGGCACGAGCATGGGCACGACACGGTATATAAGTAGGTCATGTCGGGCCTAATATTTTCGAGATTTTATTGAGTATAAGAACGTACATGGCACGAAAATAATATTTATTTGATAGAAAATAAATATAAAAAGAATTATAGGTTCAAATATTACAAAACACAAGTAGAAAAATAATTATTTATTGTTGTTAGAAGTGTCATAAAGATCTATATGTAATTACTAACATAAGTAAAAATGGACAAAGAATTAAACAAAGCCAAATCACACTCGCTATACTTCTAATTTTCTTTTTCCCCTTATTTGTTACTTTTCACAAACATTATCGATTAATACTATATTCTCCGTCCAATTTTCACCTTTTTTTTTCATTCTCTCTTTTGTTTTCGTCCTTTTCATTAAACACGAATACGAGCATGGCACGAGCACGAATAAGCACGGCACGATTCGAACCGTGCCCGGGCCGGGCCTAGCAAAGTTTACAAATGGGCTTGCATGGCACGACATGAAAACTGACGGACCGTGCCAAGCACGACACAAAATAAATAGGCCCGAAGCGTGCCCGTGCCGTGCCGTCCCAAGCACGGCCCATCGCCCATGTACAGGCAGGATACCTGCGTCCGTCACCACCGCTATATAGCTCCTATCTGGGCGCCTCCATCTCTTCCATTGCGCGGCACTCGGTCCACCAACTGGGGCCTCGAATCTTGCCTGGTGTTGTTTATACTCCTCAAACAAAAGGTGTGCCCATATCGCTATTTCGTTAAATGGGCATTGCGTTCTCTCCACAGAGCCCACAGTAGGGTGCACCATTCTTCCAACACATCATCCTCAACCAAAGAAATCACTACATTGACCCAACCAAAACTATCATTGGTTCCTCGAGCTGTAAAGCACCCAATGAGTGGCGAAGCCCTCCAAACTCGAGCCATCCAGCTGCACTCGTGGAAGAAGTGGATTTGTGTCTCCAGCAAGTCGCAAAGGGGACATTTATCACTCCACTTGTTAATCCGAGTACTCATATGGTCACATGTAGGTAGAGCGTCTCTCATAAATCTCCACATGAATTGTTTAATCTTTCGCGGGGTTTGCATGGACCACATCCTCTTCCATGCATTCATGTTGCCATGCAGAGAGAGCCCATTTTCCTGCGCAAACTCCTTGTGCCACCTCCTGTACTCATCCTTGACGCTGTACTCCCCATTTCTACTATCATGCCAAATCAGCCGATCAGGCTCTTGTTCACCCCGCAGCAGGATCTGGCGGATAGCGTCTGCTACCTCCGCATGGAAGCAGCTCGCGAGTAAACCTGACTCTCACTGGTTGCTCTCTGGCTCAATTAAGTCACGGACAAGTGAATCAACTGGGAGGCCCATCGAAGCCGACAGGACATACATACCAGCAGTAGTGTGGGAATCCACCTATCGCTCCAAATCCTCACCATCGATCCATTACCGATCCTCCACCATAGCCCATCACACAAAAAATCCTGCGAACTCATTAGTGAGCGCCATATATAACTTGGGTTACGTCCACAGTGTGCTTCCAGGATCGTTGAATTCTTATGGTACTTGGCTTTATAAATATGAGCCGCCAAAGAATCCGGCCTCTGCGAGAGTCGCCAAAGCTGTTTTGCCAGGAGCGTGGTGTTAAATCCTATCAGGTCTCGAAATCCCATCCCTCATTCTTCCTTAGGCATCGTTAGTTCCTCCCGGCTAATCCGATGGGCCCGCCTTTCCCTCCCTTTTTCACCCCACCAAAAATTTGTAATCAAACTGTTAATTTCATCAACAACACCGTCAGGAACCCGAAACACACCCATCGCATACGTAAGCTGAGCCTGTGCAACCGACTTAATCAAGACTTCCCGTGATGCAGATGACATTGTTCTTTCCTTCTAGTCCTTCAGCTTTTTCCTGATCCGTTCTCTGATTTCCAGGAAAAGCTCCTTCTTTGACCTTCCAGCCTCAGTAGCTAATCCCAAATATTTATCATGCTTCAAGACACATTTCATACCCAAATACACCTCCCACCTCCTGTGCGTATTGACATTAGGACTGAAGGAGACGTTTGATTTCTGGAAATTAACAAGTTGTCCTGATTCGCGCTCATAATCCTTCAGAATAATTTTTAACTCTTTACTCTCCTGCACCGTGGCACTGAAAAAGAAATCACCATCGTCAGCGAAAAAGAGGTGCGACACCACTAGTGACCTACGCGCCGGTTGGAAATCGTGGATTCTCCCATCCTCGACCGCCTTCTTCGTATACGATAGGGCTGTTAATGAGCCGAGTCGAGCCGAGCTTTGCCATAGTTCGGGCTCGGATCGTTAAAATAATCTCAAGCTCGAGCTCGGTTCGTTTAGGACACGAGCTTTGATGGGCAAGCTCGAGCTCGGCTCGTTTAGGACAAATGAAAGCTCGAGCTCGACTCGAGCTCGGCTCGGCAAATGAGCTTAACGAGCCACTCGAGCTCGGCTCGACAAATGTTCTTAACGAGCCAATATAGAGTTCAGCTCATAAAATGTTCCATGTAGCTAAAGATTGAGCTAGAACTCTGCTCAAAATTACATTCTAACATGTAGCATAGTCTAGCAAAATAAAACACATTCTGAATAGCAATTTCCATATGTACATCCTACTTAGACCATCGAATTTGACAAAAGCTGTTTGATGGTCCATCACATCTTTAAAAATACTAACTGAATTTAAACCTATTTGTGAACAAGTTGCGAAACTCTAAACTACCATAAAATTGGGAGTTTGAAACTCAACCGACAAGTCTCAAAATTCAAAAGAAAAGATGCATCAATCATCTTCAACACGACTCATCAGTTGTCAAGTCACATTCCCCTGCATAAAAGAAATATAAAGATATGAGAAATCCATTGTATCATCCAATTTTCTTAACTAATAAATCTGTATTTATGTTGATAACAGAACCAAAGACTCAAACTACATGCACTATAATATAAGGAAGCAATGTCTCTCCAATGAATAACAAAGATCAGCTGGAATTATTAAGAAATCATAAAAGTATTAGAATAGGAAAACAAGCTCACAGAATGGACAATGCTCTCCAATAAGAAAACAAACAGCAGCTGGAAATTATTATGAAAGCATAGAAGTAAGTAGTAACATAATATAAAAACATGTTGAGAGAATGGACAATGCTCTCCAAATAGAAAACAAACATCAGCTGGAATTGATTCAGAAACATAAGCAAACAAGACTAACCAAGGTTTTCTAGGCCAAGTCAATTTCGATAATATCTTCTTTCTTCGTCATAGCCTACAAAGACAAGAAATAGAGTCTTTATCAGATTTAATAACATAAAAACAATACATATCCAAACTTAAACATAAATTGTATACTTAAAATTCACCTCAAAATTTCCTTTTAAGACATGATGGGCTCTTAACCAATCATGAGAGCAAAGTAGAGCCTCAACAGACTTTTCTCCCAAGGATGCACGTTGAGGATCAATCACCCTTCCTCCAGCACTAAAGGTAGCTTCAGAAGCTACCGATGTAACAGGAATTGCCATAATATCGCAAGCCATCCTCGATAAAATCTTGAACCTTATCCTCTGCTCTTTCCACCAGCCAATGATATCAAACATCAACTCCTCAGTATGCACATAAAGACCTTCCTCAAGATAGATATCAAGCTCATATTTCATGGTAGAAGCAAAGTTAACATTTTGAATCATGGAATCAAACCTTGCTCTTCCACTTCTTTTCTTAGAATTTCCAATTGATGTACTAGCAGATGCAGCATTTTGATCTTCACAGGAGGCATTCGTCAGCGTAGGAAGGCTCCTTTAGATAAAGGTGGGGAAGCTTACACTTGATGCAACATTTCTAGCTTTGAAGTCCTCAATATACTCATGAAAAAACTTATAGAACTTATCTCGGACCAACCGAACATGCATCTCAGAATCTGCCGAAGTGTATAGATCTGGAAAATAAGCTTCAAGCATCTTGAATTTGTTCCTCGGATCCAAGACAACAGCAAGGGAAACCACCAAATTAGCCTCACCCCAATATTTATCAAACTTCTTAAGCATTCGGGAAGCCATAGACCTCATACTTGCATTGCTTGAGTTCAAAGTAGTTTTCAATAACAGTTTAATATCACAAAGCTCCGGAAGAAACATATTGGCAGTTGGATAATCACTTCCAGAGATCATAGTTGTGACATCATCAAACAATTCAAGAAAGTCGCACACATTTTTAACATCTTCCCAAGCATCCTCTGTTGGGAGAGAATGATACGAAGAGTCTCTTTCTTTGTACATCGGAAACACATCTTTCAACTCTAAGGTTGTAGATATCATGTGATAAGTCGAATTCCATTGAGTAGAACAATCTAGAACAAGCTTTATGGTAGGCAACTCGAGTTGCTTAGCAATATCCCGAAATATTGCAACTCGAACTTCAGAAGCAGCAATGTGCTTAACACTTTCTCTAACATCATTAACTATCTCTTGAATCTCTTTCAAACCATCTTGCACTAATATATTAAGTATGTGAGCACAACATCGGATATGAAACATTTCTCCGGCAAGAGGAAGTGCACCTTGATGACTAAGAATTCCTTTCAAATGCTTCAAAGCACTATCATTGTAAGAAGCATTATCTACTGTGATTGTCCACACTTTTTTGACTATATCCCAATCAACCAAACATTTGTGCAATGCATCAGACACAACAAGTCCAGTATGAGGTGGCTTAACATGGCAGAAATTAAGAACTCGTTTTTGCAGCACCCAATCATTGTCCACAAAATGACAAGTAAGAACCATATACTGCACAGTCTTATTAGACTTCCACAAATTTGTTGTTAAGCTCATCCTATTCACCCCTTCAAGAAGAGATTTTATCTTCCCTTTAAAGATCTTATATGTCTCGAAGACATCATTTGTAGCAGTGGTACGACAGATTTTTTTATAGTGAGGAGTGCATGCTCTAAGCAACTTATTCAACACTTCATACTCAGCAGCAACAAAGGGCTGTTCATGAACTATGATGAAATGAGCCATCAGTTCTCGTACCTTAGCCTGATCGTATTTGAAGTTCTGGACAACAAGGACACTATCATTATTTTCCAAGGTTAGATGTTGTTGTCCCCTCCCATCTGCTTTAGGCTTCCTTGTACATCTTTCTATATGCCGCAAGAATTGACTTGTACAACCTGATGCGCTTTTTAATAATCTCGTTTTACAATAGCGACACTCTAGCTTTTCCACCCCTTCCACAACAACTACCTTGAAGTCATTCCATGCTATTGAAGTCTTCTTCCGCTTTTTTCTTTCATAAGGTCGTGCTTCTTCTTCATTTTGATTTTCGGCCACTGGTTGAACTTGGCCCTGTGGTTGAACTTGAGCCTCCAAATGATTAGCAACCGCATCAACAACATTGTTATCAGCTGGCATCTCTTCTCCTGCCATTTCTTTAATATCCTGGACCACAAGAATAATGATTTTAATACTCATGTTACCACCACAAAATACTTTAGTTTCTTCCTTTTTTCATTGATGTCCCTGTGTTTATAGTACTTTAGTCTAAAATAAGAAGAACAACAAACCTAAATCTAATAAACAAACAAGAAAGGGGAACATCCTAAACTATTCAATTAAAAACGATTTAGGGATTGTCAAACAGAGTAAACAATTGACATAAGCAATTAATAAAATAGTGTAATACATTAAAGCAAACAGGGGCATAAGAATGCCCAACACATTGAATTGAAATCGTGTTACTCACCGATAGAGTAACAAGCATCGAAGATCTAGAATCTGCAACAGGGGAGATGAATGGAGGCGACTTTCGGATCTGCGATTATGGAAGCTGGATCTACAATTTCATATCTGCGATTTTCGGATCTGCGATCAGGGCTCTACGAAGCTTGAGGCTCTCGGATCTACAATGGTGGAAGTAAAGCGATGCAAGTAGCAGTGGAGATAAGTGACGTGAAAATCAAGGAGAAGAGTGAAGGAGGGATGTAGGATATGCGATCATTTGAGATGGAGGAAAGGAGGCGATTCTGGGTGCTAGGTCTCTGCTGTGACCTCAGAGAAGTGAAGCACATGAAATGAGGATGTGGGATGACATCAAAAGATTACTAGGGTTCTCAATTTTGAGTTTTGCCTACTTTTAGATTTTTGTTTAATGAGTGAGGAGGTTGGAGTAGGTTAGCTTTATTTTATTAATTAAGGGACGACGGTAGAGGAGTACTAGCTTAATAAAAATAAATTAGTTATATTTATTATGGGAAAGCACTCAAATTTTTGCCATATCAATTTTTGCCGCCGCCACACCGACACGTCCCTTTTTTCCTCTTTTTCATCGAGTGAAAGCACTCAAATGCAGCGATAATATTATCTGAGATGACCCGTCTGGAACAAACGCACTTTGGGAAGGATCAATAATTTTATCCAGGATCACTTTAAGACGATTTGCGAGAACCTTTGCCATCAATTTTAGAGGACATTGCACAAACTTATGGGCCTGAATTCTCCTGGTCTCGTAGGGGTTTTAACCTTTGGGATCAACACAATCAGTATCTCATTGAGAGATGTCGGAATTGAACCTCCCTCGATGATATTGAGAACAGTAGTTGTGACCTCGTCTCCAACAATCTCCCAATACCTTTTGAAGAAGAGGGCCGAAAACCATCTACTCCTTGGGCTTTACGGGACCCCATATGTTTCAACGCACCAAACAGTTCTTCCTTGGTGACAGGACACATCAACAACTCATTGTCCGCCGCACTGACCCTCGTCTCCACCGAATCCAGGACTGGGGAATTGGCTGGTGCCTCAGATGCTTTAAATAATTTCCTAAAGTAATTAATCAAGCATTCCGATGCAGCTTCAGTTGCTATGTACCACTGACCGTCATCATTTCTGAGTTTTTTTTTATAGTATTATGCTTGCGGCGAGCAGAAGCTTTCCTGTGGAAAAACTGCGTATTCTTGTCCCCACCTATTAGATAATCAACCCGAATTCTCTGTTCACAGTATTCCTCTTCATTCGCCTCCAACTCTTCTAGTTCCAATTCTAGCACCCTCCTTTGCTCGAGAACCGCATACGTCTTGTGGGCCATTTCAAGCATGCGAAGGGCTCTGGTGATCTTCCTTCTCTAGTGCCTAAAGTTTGGAAAGGACCTTTTGCTCCACTATCCAAGGAGGTCTCGGCATCGCTCCATTCTTTCAAAAGTACCAATCGCTCCCCCCAGCTGCCACACCTCCCTAATCACACTCGAAAATTCATCGTGTTTAGTCAAGATAGGGTCAAAACGAAAGGACCAGCCCCATGATGGCTCAACATATTCCTCTCCCAAGCTGTCACAAATGATCGGCCTGTTATCTGATCTTAGTTTATCGAGGTGGAGGAACTCGTACATTCTGAAACTTGTCCCTCCATTCATCCGACCCCACAAGCCTATCCAACACTTCCTCGATATAACCACCTTGTTGTCGCGAATTCTCCCAGGTGAACTTATAACCTTGGAATCCTAAGTCTTGCAGTCCCCCCTCCGTTAGAAAATCATTAAAGGCGCCCATATCAGCTACACTTGGACTGTTTCCTCCAACCTTTTCCTCATTCGTCCGCATCTGGTTGAAATCACCTCCGCATAGCTACATACCTTCCCATTGCCCTGCTAAATGTCGAACAAGCTCCCAAGTCCTCCACTTCTCACTTCCCTCCAGCCACCCGTAGATACCTGAGAATATCCAAGTGACATATGTATCATTGACAATTTTACTATCAATGTGGTGAAGTGAACCAGACATAACCGTAACTTGCAGCTCTTCCCTCCACCACAAACACACACCCCCTGCCCTGCTTCGTGGGGTAATAATTGACGACCAGCTTTCGCCATTCTCGAAGCCAAGCTCCTTTCGAGTTTCTTCATTCTCTTTCTCTGTCTGTTTCGTCTCCATTAAGAAGACGATATGAGGGGAAGTTTGTCGCAATAGTGACTTCAAAGATCTAACTGCGCGTGTACTCCCCAAACCACGACAGTTATAGCTTAGTAGTCGCATTAATGACCCAAAGGGGATCATTTCCTCGGACCATTCAGATTCTTATTTCCTTTTTTGTCCTTTCCAAGCTTTATCTCATTAGCATGAGCAGGTCTAGCATCCGCTGGATTAGCCTTGAGATTTAACTGTGTTTGTTTATCCTTCTCCACCTCTCTGCCCGACCTTAAGTCATGTGCATTCTTTTCATTATTTCCCGAAGTAACCACTCTTTTTTCTTGTTGGTTCTCCTGGCTCTTCTTTCCACCCACCTTCTTCTGTCCCTGTATTTCCATGTGCCTGTTACCACTCGGAACTTCCGTTCTCACTACTGTCCCCTTACTCCCTACCGCTTTCTTTTCCTCGTTGTCACCAGTTTCTTCAGATAGAACTTCGTACTGAATCCCAGAAGCTTTGCGTGGGACATAGGTATTATTCGCATTGGAAGGATTCATGGAAGGTTTTCTATTTTTCCGCTTCGCGATCATCCATTCTCCATACAACGGGGGCTTTTGGTTAATCTCCTGGTCACCCACAGTCGCCATAGTCTCCACCGCCTCTTGGACAGTTTCCATTGCGGTCGGAAGTTTGCATGAGCAAGCGCTTGTCTTTGCCCCATACCTTCCACAGTCGAAACAAACATTGAAAAGTCCCTCATAAGTGATCATATACTCCACACCCTCCACTTTATATTTCGATAGGAGTGGTCTTGTTAAATCAACCTCCACGCAAACTCGAGCGTAATTCATGCTTGCTCCCTCTAACGTAGCTCTATCCACTCTAACAGGTTTGCCAATGTGTTCAGCAATACGCATGACCGCCAATTGATTGAAGAACTCTGGTGTGAGATCAGGCAGTTGAACCCAGACCATGGTCGACTTTGCTTCTGCTTTCCAGGGATTAAAACCCCTGTACCACCTGTGGACAGTCAAGTACGTTTCACCCAGTAACCACGGTCCCCCTTCAACCGCCCATTCGTAATCCTCCTTCTTTCAAAACCTGACCAAGAAGCAACCATTCTTCATGTCTGATATTTGGGGGTCTCCGTTTCGAGCCAACAAATAGTTCAATCGTTTAGCAAGAGGAAGGTATGAGACTTTCCTACCCAGCCCTTTCACCACTAACGCTGAGCGCCATTCCCTCCTCATCGAGCATTTCTCAGCCGTCGTAAAAGCCACTGTCGGGCTAGCTGGGTCCTCTTCCTCCCCGATAATCAGATCATTCTCTTCCTTTTCAGATGCCGCTATATCTTCCGAATCAGAATCGGCTACATACCAGCCTTCATCTTCCTCAATACCAGCAAAGAGCCGTCTCCCGCTCCTCCAAGCTCCACGAGCTGTCCCAGCCTCAAACATGGGTTCGTTCGTTGAGCAGCTTTGAGGTTTCCCTCCCGGAGCCGAAGTTCCGAAGCGTTAGTTGCTGCGCATGTCCATGCCTCTAACCCTCTTCTTTTGTTGTTGCGCCTCAGCATCTCCCTTACCATTCGGTGATGAGATCCAGTAGGTGGGCGACGGGTTCTTGCCACATTATCAGGAGGTTTTGACGCTGGCATGGGCATCTTGTGCGGCGGCACCGCCGCCGCCATGGCAAAACCCTAGTCGCAGTCGCAGGAAAATTTTCCTTCCGAAAAACTCTAAGCTCTTAAAGTATTTTGTTTATAGCGCTGGAAGTTGAGTAGGAGTATTTGGGATATTGATGTATCAAATTCATTACTATTTGAATTTATTGAATGTCGAGTTATTGTTTAGGGATTGAGATTATTTTTCACTGTTATCACCATTTAGGATTACGACATTGAGAAATATTGATAATTTACAATTAATAGATTAAAATACATAGCTTCTGCCTTCTGGTTATTTCTCACTCTTTGACAACTCACAAGCCCCTATCTAACCAAGTTTGGTTTTCCAGATTTTAATATCTCACTTTATTCTCTCGGTATCTGTAACATCCCGTTCCGGCAAAACCCATATTTCGATCGCTAGAAAATTTTACGATTTAAAATTGATCATTTTGACAGTATTTCGACAAAAAATGGATTATCGATCGATCGGATAAGTATACATATTAATTATATATATATATATATGGGTCAGACTGGTGTACGTCGGTCGTATACTATACGTTAGGTACTACTAGTGAGATATATGTATCTAGACCATGAATTAAATCGAGTTTGGAGTATGATACTATACCCTAACCTCTAATGGATAAACCCCAGCCACCGATTTTCTAAACCCCAACCCGAATTTTGATTTAATGAAAAATAAAAATTGACCGTCGAGATCGGCCGGAGCTCATCTAAGTACATCTAACGGTTAGATCACCTGACCTATAGTATACGCCTGACGTGTATATATATATATATATATATATATATATATATATATATATATATATATATATATATATATATATATATATATATATATATATATATATATCGAGACATTTAATTCCCTCCCCGTCTCAACTTTCCAGAAACCATTCCACTTCTTCTTTCCATTTTTCTGGACCAAGAAGCAGAGGCGCACAGGGCATCGCGGGGGGAAATTCCAAAGCTCAATTCTTAGCTACACTGATCCAAAAATCTCGGAAGCAATGCCTAATTCATCTATATATCGTGATTTATCGATTTAGGGCTTTAAAACAAGTTTTTGGTTCAGGAATTTCTTGAATTCCCGATAAGCCAAATTAGGGTTTCGGAGTATCCGAAAGCCGGATGGAGCCCAAATTTCATATACGAGCTTCCTGCAGCGAGGTAATCAATCCTCTAGTTCTAATCCCTGAATTTCGGCAATTATTTAGGCCGGGGTCCAAACCGCTGAATTTAGCTCCGGCCAGGGTTTGACGTGTTTTTATTGAGAATTTGACCCGGAGCCTAGAACTAATATTGACGGGGATACTGCAGGGGATATTAGGACGGTCTCGGATTTTAATTCGGGGTTCGTTCGTGAAATTGACATTTTAGTACGGGAGGCTAGAACCGGTGTTTGAACGACCAGATCTGGTGAGGGATTAGCACGGCATACCGGGTTTGTCGTATCACGATAATTATATTGATGCTTAGAATTGACCTAGGTGAACTAGAATGGCATGATTAAGGGTGTATGAACTTTTGTGCTATATGATGAACCCTGGACTGTTGTATGATATTATTGACTTGCCCTAGCCGATATGGACCTTGTTTATGTTGATGATTGCATACATGTTGCCATTTGTGGCTTAACCGTTGATATGACTTCATGGTTGTTCGATCAGGTGTTTTGACATGATGTGATATAGTGGTTGTATTTGGATTCACAAGTGGGGGAAATAAACTTCCAGGGTGATATTATGATGTTTAAGGAGGATGACTTGCACGAGGGTTTATCCCGAGGAAGTGCAATTATACGACTCCTGGTTTACCTATGTTGAGCCAATTATGGCCAGGTCAAGAACATGTCCAAGTAATGAATTATGATTAAGCAAGGTGAGATATGGATCATGTATAAGGATATCAAGTAAGAGTACTTTGGTCTCATGGTCAACTACATAGTAATTAGCGCTCCCTATGCTATTACTCTATTATGATATGTATGATAGTCACACCTCTCATGTGGTGGTGACTGAAGATTTCTTACGAGATATGACCACACCCAGAGCGGTGTCGGGGTATGACTACACCCATAGTTGTGTGAGGTATGTATGACCACATCCGACGGGATGTTGGGGTATGTATGACTACATCCGACGGGATGTGGAGTATGTTTCCCGGGAGAGTTATTAGCATGGGAGTAGCCAGGCGCCTATAAGTAAAACATGATAAGATGCATATGCATAAGTCAAGGTGGTTGAGTCTTTTTCCTATTGGGATGTCGGAGGGTTGAGATCTGATCCCAGTGTTTTGGCTTGTTTGCTAGATGTATGGTAGGGGTATGCTGATTATGAACTCACTATGCGATGATTATCTCACTCAGCCATGAGCTGACCCTCTTTTATTCTTCTTCTCTGCTTATGATATGTGTAAGCAGATCATCAGCAACATCAGTAGATAGGTGTATAGGTGGGAGCTGAGCAAGAGTTGAAGGCAAGATGAGGTATGATCTTCAACTATTGTGTGCTTGGACTACTACTCGAGATTTTGGTCAGTGATCCACACCTTTTCGTAAAAATGTTTTGAGAACGTTTTTCATGTGCATACTAACTTCTGATGTAGTGTGAGATATCCACAGTTGTGGAAAGTTGATGATATGTGTATATTGTGTAACTGGGTAAGTAGTGATAGTTATAGCATGTATCAATATAGTATGCAGTTGTGTAACATGAAACTGTGACTATGGCTAGGAAAAGCTAACGCATATGGTTGTGAGTAATTTTATTTGTCTATGAATGTATGGATTCAGATGAATTATTTTGCAGGATAAGTTGCAAGAACGGTTAGCCCATTACGTGAGTAATTCATGTCGAAATTTTATTTGGGTAAATTTTGATAATTAATGTAACACCCAAGATTAATTTCGCTGCAATTGTATGAACAATATGATTAGGCAAAACGTATAGGGTAGGGTGTTACAATATCCCTTTCTTTTCCAAATATTTTTTCGAATACGCTTTTTTGATATAGAAGTACGCTTTTTTGGAACTACCATTTAAAAATAAAGAGGTTTTTTTTAGTGTTCTCGTTGGATGTGAAAGACATCTATTGTTTAAAAATCGTTCAGTACTATTCATTATCTATGTATTTACTCTCTAACCCATCTTGCGTCATAAGAAAGAAAAAAAACGTATACTTAAGGTTTCTCTTTCTGTCTTTTTTGCTGATACTAGATTAATATCTCGATGGCGAGAGTCCGGTGTCGACCAGAAGAATCGAAAATTTGCCCCAATTTTTTTGGTACCTAAACTTTTAGCGGATGGCTGTGTAACACCAGACTTTGATTAAATTTTGAATACGGACCAGATTTTTTTTTAAAAATCTTTTGCTATTTTCATAACACCAAAAGCGCAACCTCATTAATGGTCTATCAACCTCCAATCCATCGAATCAAAGATATCAAGGATAATAATATTATAATATACAACCTTCCCCTTTTCCTTGCTTGAGATTTCGGAAAACTCAATATCATTTGTTTAGTCTCTTAACCCAAAAGGAGAACCTGTGATGAATCAATCCATTCAATTGAAACTTCGCTTGAATCCATTCAATAGGGAGTTTGATTAGCTTTTATAGACTTTTCTCGTCTCAACTTCCCATCACCAATATTTTTAATCATGAAATTAAACCTACAAGCATGTACCATATAAAAATGATCGAGATTAGAGGTGTCCAAACTATTATATTTTTTCCATATATTTAATTATTAATTAGAAGATAATTAATTTGAAATACTGAATTTAATTTGTGATTGTGATTGATTTTAGTGTATTATTCGATATTTGGTGCCGGAGTATCGATACGGTGTTACCGACCGATTTTCACCTCTGCTTGCACTTTGGCGAGGGTATAGGGATAGAGTTTAAGCCATGAGACCTAAGAACACAATTATGTACATAACCAATGTTTATTATGGGGAACTATCAACTCAAAATTATGGTTCTTGTACATTAAGACTCATTTGCTGAGGAAGCTGCCCATGGAAACAAGTTGCATCTCCCAGCCATGAACTCTTGCGGTCTTGCCTCGTGTTTGAAAAGCCAAAGAACACTAATAGAGTTTACAAATAACTTGTTCCTTTTGTTTCATCCCATTTGGTAGTCTCACATCGAGAATTTCCCTTCTGTTTCTACACTTTGTTTCCAAGTTTTAAAATTATTAATTGATTTCATCCTTATATTAAAAAGATTTCGAAGGTTTTGGTTCGTGTTCTCTTGGATGCTTCATCATAATGGTTACTAGCAAAAACCCACTCGCTATTGCTTTGCGTATCACAAAAAAAAAATATTTTAAAAAGTTATAGTTTTCATGTTGACCCAAAAGTGAAAGTAAACTTATTTCATTCTTAATCATTCTTTTCATAGGTTTGTTATTTACAATAGCATATGGTCGATGAACTTGCACAACGTAAAAGGGTCGTCGAATAGATTATTTATGTTATAACTTCTTTCCTGACGCTAATATTTCAATTCGCATGACTTTCTTTTTTTTGGGTTTGAGGTAATCGTGGTTCTCATTTATGAAATTTTTGGACTGATTGCAGGTTTGAGGAGGTTCAACTCGCATTGATCGGGTCAAATTAGGTTGGATACCTATGGATTTGGGTTCAATTGTCTTTCTCAAACAAAAGGAAAAAACTAAAACTCGATACCGACTCAAAACTCATCAACACCAGTTTCAACTCGCTTTGACCTGGTTGGACCGAGTTTTAGACAAATTCACACCTGACGCAACACACCAATTATATAAAAAAAAACTCGCTCCAGCCGAAAACCTGTAAAATCGGGTTCAAGTCGCTTTGGTCGGGTCGAATTAGATTGTATACACATTCATTTGGACTCAATTGTCATTCTCAACCAAAAGGGAAAAGATAAAAAAAAATACTAAAGTGGCTAAAACTCGCTCATGACCCCAAACTCTCAACACTGTGTTCAACTCGCTTTGACCAGATCGATCCACTTTTAACAAATTCACAATTTACCAAACTTGTCAATTACAAAAGCGGATACGACTCGCTCTCGATACGAAACGCGTCAACGATGGGTCAGAGTTTAATTGTCATTCTCAACGAAAAGGAAAATGAGAAATAAAATAATTAAAGTACGTACAAAGCTCGCTTCGATCTAAAGCTTGTCAACAACGTGTTCAACTCGCTTTGAACGGTTTTTTAACAAATTAACATTTGGTCCAACCTTCCAACTTCAAAAGCGGATAAAACTCGCTCACAATACAACACTCATCAAAACCTTAGATTCGGGGCTCAATTGTCTTCCCAACCAAAAGAAGAAGAAAAAAGAAATTTATAAATGCTAAAGTCGGTTTCACGTCGCTTTGACTGGATCGAATTAGGTTGGATACACTTGAATTTGGGTTCAATTGTGATCATGCTCAACAAAAAAAAGTAAAAAAAAAAAAAACACTAAAGAGTATGAAACTCGGTCCTGATACACAACTCATGGTAGTGGTCTTGGGAAACGAGGGGGGGGGGACAACTTAAGATTCCGCCGACAGTATTTCGAGATGGGCCGCAAAATGATGGGCAAATGCGATAATTTGTGCAAAAAGCCATAGAGACAAAAACCTAGCGAACAATAACAAAACACTGAAGAGGAGGCCATGGCGGCGGCAGACTTCTTCATGGAGGAAACACGAGGAAGATTTGAACTCAGCGGAGCCCGACAATGCAAAAAGGGATGCAGGGATACACACCAACGATAGCTTGGGATCCAACTATGTTGCGGAAGGTGACGGCGAAAACGTAGCGAACAATAACAAAACACTAAAGATGACGAAACTCGGTCCAGATACAAAACTCGTGGTAGCGGCCTAGGGAAACGATGATGGGGAAAAACTTAGAATTCTATCGACAGTATTTCGAGATGGGCTGCAAAATGGTAGGCAAAGGCGATGATTTGTGTTCAAGTTAGGATACCCATTTGTTTGGGTTCAATTGCGATCATGCTAAACAAAAAGAAAGAAAACAGAAAGAAAAAAACACTAAAGAGTATGAAACTCGGTCCCGATACAAAACTCGTGGTAGCGGCCTTGGGAAATGGTGGTGGAGAACAACTTAGGATTCCGCCGATAGTGTTTCGAGATGGGCTGCAAAATGGTGGGCAAAGGTGATGATTTGTGCAAAAAACCATAGACGAAAACCTAGCAAATAAAAAAAAACAAAGGCGATGATTTGTGCAAAAAGCCATAGACAAAAACCTAACGAACAATAACAAAACACAAAGGCGATGATTTGTGTAAAAAGCCATAGACGAAAACATAGCGAACAATAACTAAACACAAAGGTTGTAGAATGGAGAGTGGGGGTAAAAGAAAGACTTGGAACTTCCCCACTTGCACTTGGAGGAGTGTGAGAGCCACTAATGAATAGTAACTCCCATGTTAGGCTTTATATATTAATGCCTTATGCGGTTTGGATTAGTTTGATTAGGAATGTTACACAATTATCTTGTTAGTGTTGTAATCGATAATCGAATTGGTAATCGGTGGTTAATGGTTATACTGATAATCTATTAAAAAGTAAATTGTCGGTTACCTTTAATTAAATTTAGCTAATTAATACCGACGGTTAAACAGTTAACCGACTAACCGATTACGCTCATTCTCACAGTTAGGACCGATAATCATGTCCTCAATGAGCCGTAGACATATACGAAAACAATGAGATGAGTATGGATATGTGGTGGGAGAGCCTAAAACAATACATTTCTCATCCCCATCTAACTTTTTGCTAGTTTTACCTTTTTCTTGTTCCATACCTAGTCTACAGAGATTTCAAGCATTAATTGACTGGGTTAGAGGGATCGTCGGGTACCCATAATTACGGGTTTGATTGTCATCCAAATCCCTAGTAGCAAATAAAGACTCATCAAGAAGTGAGCTGATATTTTATTTCCTTACTTAACTAAGTTGGTAATTGAGTACCCGGCAATTCCGGGTTCCTGAGATCGAATCAGCTAAGCCCTAGGGACTTAGGTATGTTTTGGTGAGTTGGTTCATCCCCAATTCCCCATCCAGCTATCAAGATCCCTATCTATCTGCGTTGACCAAGCAATTATCGGATGATCAACACAATATTATTTTTTTTTATAAGAAAAGTTTGTTAGAACCATACCAATCCACGATCCATATCCATCCCACTCAACACGCAAATTTCCACTTGGGAGTCCTTCTTCTAAAATGACCTAATAGATGGTGATGTGCCCCACATGGGAAGGGCACAGTCTTTAACTTGAATATGAAAGGTTTTGGAGTTGCAGGCAGCAGGTCAACCACTACCTTAGGGATGACACCATCTCTTCTCTACTACTTAATTGTGCTGCTCTTTCCCATGCATTGTATGTATATTTACTTCATCATAATCCTTTTGATCTTTTCTTTCACTTACTGTCTGTGTCAAGTAACAGACCATTGTCGTCAATTTTTCGAGTACTTTAAACCACTTTGATTTTGACAAGGCCAAACTATAGAGAGGTTGTTGACATGGTTGTTTGTCTGTTCGTTCGTTAGGTGGTTTGTTACTTATAGGTGGTATGTACGGTTGGTCTGGTTTGAGTAGAAACTTTGAGTAGATTAAAAGTTTAAATTTTGGGTGGAATTGAGGAGATTGAGGCCAATTCTAATATAGAATGGTGATAGTAGTAAATATATTATCCGACTTCAACTTAAAAGTGGAGGATAATAACATGACAGAACGTATAATGAGTGGAAAATTGTCAATTTTATCTGAATCTAATAATCTCTTTTCAACTGCATTTGAAATCTCATTACTCATAAAAATTTGAAAATCAACATACATTAGAAATTTTGTATTGTTTATCTAATCACATCATAACATGGTTAGATGTTTAGTAATCTGGTGGATGATTAACAAATGTGTCACTCTTGCAATTCATCTTTCTTCTCGCAGATCTTTCGCGTTCCTTTTGTAGTGATATTTATATTCACATAACCGAATAAATGCCTAATGATGTAAACAAAATTGAGCATCAAACCTGTCCTTTGTAAAAAAGGACCTATCCTTTTCTATTCACTAACATATTTAGTATTTACAATGGCTTGCACTATCACATATATATTTCCTTTCAAGTGAAACCCATGAATTTCCCCCCTTCTAAACTCAATGATTTAAAAGACTGGAAATGCTGGAGCTAAAAAAAAATTGAACACATGGAATGTTTGTAACGAAATAATTGCTACACTCTAACGAGGTTTTTGAGATCCTAATTCCTAAGCAAATAATTAACTTCCTCTCCTTCATTACATTGCATCAATCATTCCAAATCTCTATTATTATCCCAAACTCAAAATCAAATGCCACCTCGACAATTAATAACTAAACCCCTTTGTTTTGCCACTACTTCTCCACCAAACAGTACGTTTTGGATCACCAAATATGCTAACTACTACTCTAATCCCCAACCAACAACTCTCTCTGCATGCCGTATCTTTTTTGCCGTTTCTTTTCTCAACTCCGTCAACTCTCTTCGATGTATAAGTACCACCTCCTCTGTCTCTGAGTTCTCCATCTTACAAATCGAAAAGCAACAACCCAAACAAGTAGAAGCAACAACAACAAAAAAAGACGACATGGCAGCCATGGCCGGTCCTGTTCTTCTATCCTTCCTAATGATCTTCTCCATCCTTTCTTCCTCTGTTAGTTCCCTTAGCCTGAACTACTACGACAAAACTTGCCCCAACTTCGAGTCAGCCGTCACCAATGCCGTCCAGAAAGCCATGAAGAATGACAGGACTGTCCCTGCCGCACTTCTTCGGATGCACTTCCACGACTGCTTCATTAGGGTATGTGAGAAAAGTAGAAAACCCTTTTCGTCTTTCTTTCTTTCTTTGCCTTCGTTAAATCCTGACATATGATGTTTAGTGTTAAGGTTCGAACTAACCCTTTTTTTTATATATATGCTGGATTTGAAGGGTTGCGATGCCTCTGTGTTGTTGAAATCAACCAAAAAGAACGTGGCAGAGAAAGATGGGCCGCCGAACATCTCACTCCACGCATTCTACGTAATCGACCATGCAAAGAAAGCTGTCGAAAAAATGTGCCCTGGAGTTGTTTCTTGTGCTGACATCCTCGCTTTGGCCGCCAGAGATGCTGTTGCTTTGGTAAGTAGTTGTTCACTCATATTATCAGAGTGGCGCAGCGGAAGCGTGGTGGGCCCATAACCCACAGGTCCCTGGATCGAAACCAGGCTCTGATAATTTAAATTGTTTTTGTTTTTGTTTTTTTAACAGTCCGGAGGTCCAAATTGGGCAGTCCCTAAGGGTCGAAAGGACGGGCGAATCTCCAAGGCCATCGAGACCCGACAACTCCCGGCTCCAGTCTTCAACATCTCCCAACTCCAACAGAGCTTCTCCCAGAGGGGACTCTCCCTAGAGGACCTCGTCGCCCTCTCGGGAGGCCACACTCTGGGGTTCGCCCACTGCTCGTCCTTCCAGAACAGGATCCACAACTTCAACACCAGCATCGACGTGGACTCGACCCTGAGCCCGTCGTTCGCGGCGAGCCTCAGGAGGGTCTGCCCCTTGCACAACAAGGCCAGGAACGCCGGGTCGACCATGGACTCCACCACGTTCGGGTTCGACAATGTCTACTACAAGATGTTGCTCGGTGGGAAGAGCATCTTCTCGTCGGACCAGGCTTTGCTAACCAACCCTAAGGCCAAGGCTCTGGTCCAGAAGTTTGCCGCGTCCGAGGCCGAATTCGGCAAGGCGTTTGCTGCTTCCATGGTTAAGATGAGTAGTCTTACTGGTGGGCAGGAGGTTAGGCTTGATTGTAAGGTTGTGAGGTAGATTTTTTTTATATTTAATTAATTTCGGTTTTTTATGGGTTTGATTAAGTTGGGTCCTTGGGCAAGAATTTGGTTCATCTTGGTGGGTTTGAGTGACTACATTGGTGTTGAGTTGATGGGGTAAAATGTAAAATTTGGGCAGTCAAATTGGGCGCCAGGAGAGAGTTGTGGGTTTGTTTGTCAATGTGATTTATTGGAACTCATTTTTATGTTAATAATAATTAGTTGGATTGTGATTGCGAATTTGATGTCATATGATCCCATATGTTTTCTTTATTGTTATCACTTCTAATGCACGATTTTATCATTAAGAAAGTTGCATGGGTTAGGAGTGCTAGCTATAACTAATTTCAGTTGACTTGGATGAGAGTGACTACAATGATTACAATTAATAATCAACCTATGAAGTATCTAACATAATTGCACTTTTGAATTACGATTAAAGCCTTGATGAAAGTGAAAATAGAAAACATATCGTCCCTTGATGGATTAAGTGAAAACAAAAAAAATTGGTCATCAGAATGATCGAATTGGTGTTGACATATAATGACACAACTAATCATGTTCAAAAATAATGCAACCAACAAATATATTCTATTCTGCCTAATATATATAGTAAAGGGTGGAGACTCCGAAAACTAATGAGTTTAAACTTTGATTAACCCAAATTGTATGCTCGTATATTACTAATTTTAGTTTCACCGATTAGAGTAGCTTCTTTATCGTGATTCATGAATGACCCTAATCTTTAGAACTTAGAAGCCAAAACTATTAGTGACTTAAGGGATTGCAATAACAATACATAAAATACCTATGATTTTACTTTCTCGATCACTATTCATTAGAGCAAACTATACGAACAAGAACACATTAAAAAATGCAAGTGAGAAAAACATTATAATCATATTCAAGAAAGGAACTTTAACAAACATAACTCTAACATGTATTCAACAAATACGACTCTAACAATTACAACTTTCAAACGACCCATTTTATAAAAGTTGAAATACGAGATGAAAAAAGATGTCTAAATACATTTTTTTTTCTACGGAAACAATGTAAAATCTAATTGATAAAGGAAGCACTGTAAAGATCAATTAGTGAGATTTTTGGACTCCGACGTGTCATGACTCATGTGCTACTAGAGGTGTCAAAACAGAACCCGACCCGACTAAACCGATTCGCAACCTGACCGCAACCCGAATTGACTAAAAGTCAATGACCCGCAACCAGCCCGACTCGCAACCCGATTGACCCGTGACCCGATTAACCCGTAACCCGACTAACCCACAACCCGATTGACACGTAACCCGATTAAACCCGTAGCCCGATTGACCCGAACCCGATTGGCCCGAACCCGACTAACCCGTAACCCGCCCGATTGATCCGAATAATTACTATATTATATATTATGTAGTCTTTGAAATGAAGTTTGTTTGTTGTAAGTCTAAGTAAAACTATTTTTTCATTTTATAAAGGAAAGTTCAAAAAATTAAATTGAATTGAAATTATGCATTTTTAATAAAAGAAAGAAGGGAAAGTTTTGGCGTTTTTAACTTCTAGAAAGAGAAAAAAGTGGAAAAGTTTGTGTTTTAAATTTTTTTGGTGATATGGTTTATAGGAAGAGAAAGAAGTGAGAAATTTTGGTTAGGGATATATGGTAGCATATCATAACTCATAGGGATGTATAGTTAGGCTATTCTCCTACCTTCTAACTGGCCATTCTCTATTACTCGCTGACGGTTTCCTTTGCCCACAACAACTCGCCAGACGCTAAGCCAACAATCTTAACCCTTGCCAAAAAAAACGCACCCACAGTTCTTTGAAACCCAACAATAATCAAAATAAAAAACCACAAATCTTCTTTCACAAACCTAGCAATCAAAATCAAAATGCTACAACGCTTCTTTCACATACATAGGCAATCAGAACCCCTGCTAGAAAATCCAAACCCCAAACCCCCAATGGAAACCTCGTGAACCCCAGAAATTGCAACCCCCCAAACCTAGCAACTAGAACCCTTTGAAACCCAGAAATCGGAGACCCCCAAATCCAAACCCATAAAATTGGAAACCTAGCATTTAAAACCCTTTGAGCACCACACGTCACCGTCATCACCGCTCGTCGGCGCCCGCTGCAATTGCTCCGCCTACAACAGCCATGCAGCTCGTAGATCTGTGAAACTGGAAGGCGATGCCAACGAAGGGAAGCTAGGCGACGATGAGCCGAAGAAGTCCCTATCGCCGCTATTGGTTTTGGAGGGAATTTTCGGACATCAGGGGTGATTCTCGTACAAGTGAAGGTGAGCCAGAGAAGTCCCTGTCGTCAGAAATCTCCTTCATCTATCCCAAGATCGTTGACCATCGCGTTCAATCCATAAAAATTCAACAGAAGAAAAACCTAATTAGAATTTAGAACCCAAAACAGCAAAAAAATAACCACAGAAAATCACTTAATCAGAAATGATGTCCTGAATTTTACCATTGAATTTGAAGGCACTGGTCATCATCCACCATCATCGTATCCAATGTAGCGAAGGGACCTTCGCTTCCTTCTTTCCGGTGAGTGGCGACTATGAGCTGAGTGGGGCTTTGCCGGAGGAATGGGCTGAGCGGTGACTGTGAAGAGAGAAGAAGGAGGTGATAGTCGAGGAATGATAAGAGGGGAACCTTGGTTCTCTGTTTTCATGACAGAGTGAGTGTGTGGCTAGATGGGATGAAGAAGGAAATAAATACATTTAAAGGGGTGGGTTAGATTTTTTTTGGGGAAAATTTTCAATTGATTGAAGAAGGGGTAGATTTGGGCGGTGGTCAAATTTTGGAGAAATTTTTCAATGGTTGCTGGTTGGGGGGAACTTTTGGCGCCAAGGGAATTTTTGGCAGTAAAGGGATACGACTTAATCAGTTAATTTGATTGATATTGAACACTTTTTTAGTGAGATATAAGGAGCGCTTGTATTTGTCTATTTTTTATCCAATTTTTTTTTAGATTCTTTTATATTATTCAAACTTATTAAAATGTTATTAATTAGCCAAATCTTTGGTAATGCATCAATGATTTTGTAACTCTTTTCTTAGTTAAAATACTAAAATTTTGAAAAGTTGACATTAATGTGTCTCTTCCAAGTCGGTGTATAGGCCATAGGGTATATGGTTAGGTTTAATGAGTTAGAGTATAAGGTATTAATGGTTTAGCCAAGACTAATCAACATCATAACTAATAACTAATAAGGATCAAATTTTTTATTAACGTATGTTGATGAATCAAACCGTTAAGGTTTTAGTGTATAGACTATAGAGTGAGGGTATAAGGTATTAATGGTTTAGCCACGGTTAGTCCACATCATTAACTAATACCTAAAACGGATAAAAAATTTTATTAAAATATATGTTCATGAATCAAACCATTAAGAGTTTAAGGTAAAGACTATAGAGTCAGCGTATAAGATATATGTATAGGGTATAAGGTATTAGGGTGTAAGTTTGACGGTTCATTGTTTAGGGTATAAAATATATGGTTAGGGTATAGGGTATAAGGTACAGATGGTTTAGAGTGTATATGGTTAGGGTATAAGGTATTGATGGTTTTGACGGTTCTAAGTTTTTTATTAACATATGTTCACTTGAAGTCATTTAAAATATTTAACGGCAAGAGACCCTTTTAAATTTATGTTTATGGTACATGGTTAGGGTACACGGTAATGGTGTAGAGTATAAGATATATTGTTAGGTATAGCAAATATCATTTTTTATCTATGTTTTGAAAATCAAAGTATGAATTTCACTTTAAATTAACTATACTAGCAAAATCACAACTCATAGGGATATATGGTTAGGGTATAGGGTATGTTGTTAGTGTATAATATATTGATGGTTTAGGGTGTACGATCAACAATATATATTAATTTAATATTGCCGATTGAGAGTAAGGCTGAGTGTATAGGATATATGTTATTGAGTAAATTATGATTGAAGTCACAACAGTTTTACATGGTTATTCTAAAGGAGATACTATAATCCAATTACTACTGAAATAATATTAAAATACCAAATAAATAATTAATGGTGTCTTTTGGTTGCAAATGTTGATATAACCATTACTATTAGCTAGTGTACTTTACCAATTACGATTAATTACATAACAAGTTTGCAAGTCATATAAATTGATTCAACATTTTGACTAGTTTTTTTAAAATTATGTATATATACGAGGTAGAAAGAAATTGGTTAAAAATTGGGGAAAATATTTTAAATTAGTGTAATAAATTGTGTAAGTTGGTAACGAGTAATGAGTAAGTTACGCGATGCGCTGACCCGAACAACCCGCAACCCGATCCGCCCGCAACCTGCCCGACCCAAAACCCGATGAACCCGTAACCCAATTTGCCCGCAACCCGATTGAACCCGAACCCAATAAACCTGCAACCCTATGAACCCGCAACCCGTTTGAACCCGAACCCGATTGAACCCAGCCCGAACCTGCCCGATTGACTCCTAGTCTCGTTTCATTGTTTGGTTAATTTTTTCTCTTTTAGTAACGGAACCCCAATCATCAGAATTCAGAAGCTTCTTTTCGGCCCAATTGTCTTTGATAATCACTGATTACTAAGCCTAGTTTGCCACAGTCCAATTTGGGCCTGTGCTCTAAACTCGGCCCAAGTTCAATGTCCAGAAACCCAATCTAGTTTCACAAAACCGGGTCGGGGCGTTAAAAACCAAAATGCGAAGAAGAGGGAGAAAGATCCGAACTGCGCAGCCGTCAGCCGTCGGAGTAGTAACTCTCGAAATGGAACTGGACTAAAGACTCGCTTCATATTTCCAGCCTTTTCCACGACAACCGCTAAAACCCAAGCTCGCATTCGTCTTTCCCTTTCATCCGTTGGATTCGATGGCCGACCACACAGTTCAAGAATCCAACGACCCAGAGAAACAGGGGAAACCCGAGTTCCTTCTTCCCGTTGAAGACGAAGGAGAACTGCGGAAACTGCTGGTACCCGACCCGGAAAATCTCCCCGCCACTCCTTCTTCCGCCGTCGAAACCAACTTCGTCTCCTATTTCGCGCCAGGTTTGTCTTAATTGATTAAGTTTTCCCCTCTTTTTTTTTTACTGGTAATTGGGTAATTTTTCATTTGGGGGGTTTGTCCACAGATTTTACGAAGCCAGGGCACGACCAGTACGTTTACAGACATGCCAATGGGTAACCCATGATTCCACTCAATGTATACAGTAAAAGGGTTTTTGTTTGTTTGATTTTTGGTTTTGAGCTCTGGAATCCTACAGGCTGTGCGTGGTTGGCTTGGCGCCGGGCCATTTGGCGTTTAAGGATGAAGGAGGGATCACCGCCGTCGATTTCAACGTCGGCAAGTCGGATCGGAGCGGTATGAAGGTCACTGGGAAACGCAAAAAGGTTACAACTTTGTGCATAAGGAGTTGAATTTCCATTCTGTACAGAGTTCTTTCTGGACGTGTGTTAATTGAATGTTGTTTTCTTGTGGCAGAATGCCCAGCATTTTGAGTCCAATACAGCTATATGTAAAGTTAACACAAAAGCGGATTCCTACATCGTGAGGTTAGAACTTATTAGATCTTGTTTTGTTTCCTCAAATTATAAAGATTTTAAGTTCTTCTGTTGATTAATGCTTGTTATGATCAGGTGTTGTGTGAAAGGGTCATTGTTGGAAGTGAATGACAGGCTCATCAAGCAGCCTGGTTTGCTCAATTCGTCGGTGAGAAATCGTGCTTATCTATCCATCTTGGAAAGTTCATCTAAGTGATGCTTGGGATCTTCTGCCTGAAAATGACGTCTTTCTGCAATCTATCTACCATTTGTTTAGTGAGACTGCTTCTACCTTTTAAGTGTTGGTTTTGGTTACTGAACTTTTGCAGGCGGATAGAGAAGGATATGTTGCCATCATGATGCCAAGGCCAGCAGACTGGTTGAAGGTCAAGGCTTCATTGATGAGCGGCGAAGAGTATGCAAAGCTGAGAGAAGTAAGGGTGCTGAACTGATTGATGGAATCTCTCCAGCATGGATGGAGACTAGCACTCAGGTTCAGCTTTCTGCAACTATTGCAGCTCAGGCTTTCTTCTATACGCTTTGGAACCTGGAAAAGGCGCAGATTTGAATGCTATTTCGCCTCTTGCTTTCCTGCTCCAATTTGTGTTTGTTTTGTCTGATTAGCAAGAAGGAAGCACGCCACCTTGCTGAGGTGTTAGGCCGTGGCGAATTGTAATTCATGTCAGGGATCAAGTTTTGCAGATTTCTTGTGAAGTTGAAATGAAATTATGTATGGTCTAGTTTAAAAACTGCCTTTCTGAGTATGATCAGCAAGACTTTCATTTACTTTGGAAACTTAGGAGGATCTCTATGAACAGCTCTAAGAGCAGGGTATATCATCTTGGCTGCATTTTATGTTTGTACATTGAAATGGTGAAAGAAAACTAGTTAAGAATTGATTGCACACGACCTAGAAACAAATTGAATGGCTGAGGCTTTCGATTGGCCACCTGGAACTCTATTTAGCTAATCAATCTTCTTCTATTTTTCCTCCTACTTTCTCTCTAATATCTCCACCATTACCCTTCACCTTCTCCTCTTTGGCCTCGAACCCGAATTCTTCCTCCCCTATCATCATCTCTTGCATTATGAACCTCCTCGACCGATTAATCGTATGAAAGCACAAATACACATGTTCTTCGAGCTCATCTAGTTGTTCTAGGTAGCAAGCGTCGTGGTCACGAAGCTCCCTCACCACCTGCCTCAGTAGCTCTTCGTTCTTGTTGTTCCTCACACACATTGCGGAGAGCACCTTCCTGTGCTCTACCTCGTTGTTGAGGCTTGTCGCTAGCCTACTCATCGTATCGAAATCATTGATTAGGATAAACGTCCCCTTCGCCGCCAGGTCCAACTGCCTGCACACCTTCTTCATCAGGCCCACACTAAGTCGGCCATGAGGCACCACCGATGCTCTCGTCTTTCTCATTCTCCTTCTCCTTCTCCTTCCTTTCTTGGCCAACAAACAAGAAGATGAACACCCCACAATAGCCGGCGCCGCTACAATCCCCACAACGCTATGCAGCGCAATCACAAGCATGGAGACCACTAGTGTCATATGGAGGGCCACTAGCCCAAATCCTCCAATCTTTTTCAAGATCCGGTTCGCCTTGGCCCTCCTCCGAATGCTTCTCTTCTTTCGAGTCAATTTCTGGAGGAGAAACGTATTCCCATCATGAATCTCCTGGAATTGGACCGGTCTGACGAGACTCAAAGGGTTCACGTGCCTTGCGTACGAAGCAAGGTCTCTGTATATCGCCGCAGAGACCTGGCCCGTAAAATCTTCTACCCCCTGGCTCGTCTTGATCACCCTCGTGATCTTGCTGTATTGCAAGCGAGTTCTTTGCACCGACAGGAGGAGCAACTCGCACAGATCGCATGCTTCCGAGCTCGACTCGAAGTAGTCGATCAGAAGCTTGTGGCAGTTGAACCTCTCTACTAGCTGTGCGATGGTTTCCCGCTCCGGCTGTGGCCGGAGTATGTATCCCGGAGGAAGAGTAGACGACGAGGATGACGTGGAGGAGGAAGACGAGGAAGAAGAATTTCGACGGTCGATTAGCTTGGCTTGGAGTTCCGTCCACATTTCTACGTAAGACTCTGTGCGGAATGCTTCCTTGTACTCCTCGCTCACGTTTAGCTTGTTCCCCAAGCTACCGGGAGAACCCTCACTCTTCGATCTCCCTGAAGAAACAACACAAACAAAAACCAGACAGACACTCCGTTAATTAAAAAACCCAAGAAGAAAAACTCAAAAAACAGGGGAGCAAAAAACAGGGGAAGATGAAATGAATGAAAAACCCACCTCGGGGAAGGAGGAAAGATCGCAACTTGGACCAAGAAAGCTTCGCCATTTTTGTTTATCCGATCAAAGTGAACATGAGTGACGTTTTGTGCAAAAAAAAAAAAATCGACGCGATGATTCTCTGAATCGAGGGTGTTTCGTTTTTCTTTCTGAATGGGATGAAGTGAAGGGGTTTATATAAGAGGGAAGGAGAGGGAAATGGCGGTGTTTGTGGGGTAAGTCGGGGGGAGATGGAGAGAGGGAAAATGAGGTGAAGATGACAGTTGGCAGTTATGATGTAGGTTCCAAAAGAAATTGGATCATGTCTTTTGGGACAAGGCAACTAAACTAAGGATGTGGCATGTTTGGCACACGTTGGATTCTATGTAGTAGAGAGCCAACGTGTAAAAGCCCGCGAGAAGGAAATGGCTTGCGGGATTTTGGAACTATGGAGTATACTAGAAACCTTTTGAGCAGAATTGTGTGCTCCAAGAACAAGGCAACGCTTTTTTTGTTCGTGTCCAGGTTCAAATGAAAGCTTGTAATGAAGATAATTATCATGTATTTCGTATTACGATTAGGTTGATGTCTTTGAGTTTATGAAATAGACGTATTTCATATAAATCATGTATTATAAAGTTTCGTTATTACTTATATATATATTTTTTCTTATTGAGATAACAGAATTTTCTACGTGAATTCGATAAGGTTAACCAATTTGTTGATAGGTGTGATGACCGGCGATGATGCAAGATTTTCTTTTGTCAGAGGGTTGCTCATACGCTATATAGGAAATGTGTGTGTTGTTTTGTTTGCCTTTGGTTGTACCTGGTTTTCTGGAAGGGATTTGGTTTGCGGCTGACTCGGCTAACTCGGCTGACTTGTTCCTGACTTTTGGTGGGTTTTAACTCGGTCTTGTCTTTTACTTGGCCCCCAATTATTGTTGGAGTTTGACTTTAAAGCTGTAGCTTGCTGAGAAGTTGCATAACAGAAGAAACCGCGGTTATTTCTCAGTGTGTTTCGGTTATGGGTTCTTTATGTGAACAGTTTCACATTCTATAATTAGGGCAAGAAAGAAGGATGCACAAAAGGGGAGAGTCGGTGCAACCAGGAGCTTGAGCTTGTGTCATCTACATTTTGGTGGGCGGTGTAATAATTTCTCATCCATAGGTAAATATTAAATAAGGATTGATTGATTGATTGATTGTCATTAAGAAGAAAGGGTTCAGTAATTTATTGGTAAAGGATTTACATTTTTGAAGTGGAAAGCATTTTTACTTCTGCATATATCTCAGCTCTTTATAGTTTGATTGTTTTTCTCCTCTTGTTATATTTAGGTCGTTTGGAGAATGAAAATATAAATTATAAGTTATGTTAAACATCATAATAATAAAAAAATTAGATTAGTTAGAGAATTTGTTGATACATATATTTTGATGGGATAAATAAAAAATGAAGAGATAATGTAGGAGAAAACAAAATCACAAATCAAAATATAGAATCTCACTGATTATACGAGACTTAATATCCATAGATTTTAGAGATTTTAAATCTCTAAAACTAAAGTCCACAATACAAAAAAATAATTTTCTACAAAATTTACGGATTCAATGAATCCACGACCGAAGTTCTTTTATCCAAGCGACTCCTTACTTTTTTATTTAACCTTCGCTTTGATTTAAGTTAAAATTATGTTTTTTATGACACACCAAAAATTTCGGGTGCAAGTAAACATTACTATATCTTGTAAATAATTGACAAATGATTCGAAAATTTTGAGATATGTAAAATTTATTATTATTTTATGGGACTCACACTTTATCGGGTCGTTTAAATTATGATGATGAATTTAGAGAATTCATAAATTTAACAAAATGTCTTTTTTATGATAAGTATATATTTTTCAGAGATTTTAAATATCTAAAATTTTGAGTTTTCTAATCTCTAAAATGAGGGATTTTGTATCTGAATTTTTGTGATTTTTTTCCCCATTAAATATCAACAAGAGTAGTTACAACATCAAAATTAGAAGGAAAAAAAACTCGACAAACTAAAGAGTGAATTTTTTAAATTGTTTGGAACCTTTCAATTCTCTTAACAACCCATTGTTATCAATATTTACAAACTCAGCTATTTAAGCTTAAAGAGCTTAAATTATTTATAAATAGACCGATATTTTGTATGCATCTAAAATCTGTGGTTGGTTCCACAAGACTACAACTATACAGTCAACATCAGAATAATTAGTTGAACAGTTTAGGCCGCCCAGTTTACTTTTGAGGGGCCAAAACACAAATCGGCCCAAATCATGAAAAAGTGGGCTTGGGATTTCACACCCTACCGCCTCCAGACCAGAGCTGTTGTCGTTCACGAAACCAAATAAAACTTTAATGAGTCCACGTGAGCCACGTTGGTTTCTGGGCTTTTTTACGGGCATGTAATTAATGACGTTGCCTAATTAACCCCTAACGTGAAATTTTGGCCTCAAATGGAACGCAATTTGAAAAAAGTTTCCAAGTTTCATCATCGTTAAGACATCAATCCTTACTGAATTGGGAAACAATGAGGCAATGATTGGCCTGAACTTGCGGTTGAAAATGTCGTTGGCGGCACTAACTAACTCTTTTGCTTCCACTCTTCATCGTCTCGTTCAACGTGGCAGGACATCAACTTAGGTTCATTGTCGTGGTTCAACTAATTCCTTCCTTCTCATGAACTTGTCCCCTCTAAGCAACTCAAACCCTGAAGATCCATGGTTTCTTCTCCATTTGTGTGGATTGGGTTTGGTGGGGTTTTCATTAAGCTAGGCTTTCTCTCCACACATGGAAATCCAACAACTCATCTTATATTCGCAAAGAATTTTTTTAACAAAATAATGAGTTGGAATTTTAGTTATATTTCTTCCTAATTTTATGCTTCATGCGTTCACTTTAGAGGTGGTTTGCGTGTTGGATTTGAGTGATGCATTTGTCACTCAAATCTCAAACATGATGAATTTCAAGAATTTGGCTAAGGAATAAAAAAAACTTTGTGCACAAAGTTATAAATGAATGATACACAAATTAACTATACAAATAATGGACTCTTTCAAATACATAATGCGATAAATCTATCATAAATTGAAAGATTTTCAAAACAAAACAAATTGGTATAACTTACCTGAAATCTCATTAATTACTGCATAATCAAGTCATTACAGTCTGCTAACCAAATGAATATGAAAAAAATAGCCAGTATAGTGACCCATATTTCCTCCTCCAAAATCTCCATCAATCGTTTCATATCTCCTGAGCCTTCTTCCTAATCTCCTCGCAAAGTTTGCCCACCTCCAATGTCGTTTCTTCTACTCGATTCAGTTTTTGTATCATCGATTGACAGCCCATCGCCACCATCATCGGAGTGAGATGAGTAGATTAGTTAGGTTGAGAGCCAAAAAAGAAACCTAGCTATACCTTGGTTAATTCTGTCGATAGTGATGGCAATGGGGCGGGGCGGGTACCTCAATTCCCATGCCCCGCCCAACGCTACTACGGGTCAGGGCGGGTAAAACCCGCGCGGATACGGGGCGGGGCGGGTCGACCCACTTTTACATGTTGTTCAAAAAAAAAAAATACAAGTAAATTTTACTTTTTACAATAAAACGTAGGGAAAAACACTTTAAGAATGAAAAATATTGATAATAGAATGGATAATTGAGCCTAACAAGTTGAAAGATCGACTCTAACTAGTTGAAGAAAAGTCCAAATAGGAGAAATATGTATAGATATTGTAAGAAATTGAGATAAAATGAGTCTGAAACGGGGCGGGGCAGGGCGGATCGGAAGTAGATACCCATGCCCCACCCCACGCTACTGCGGGTCGGGTAATACCCGCCCCATCGCGGGTTGAAATTGCCATCACTATCTGTCGACCAACTAATTATGATTCGCTATATCGTTGTCATTTGAAGTGCACTATCTCGAACAACTATCACAAATCCAACTAGCAAACAAAATTTTAATTTTTATAGTTAAAAGTCGGGGCATCACTGCTAGACAAAAAAAAAGTCTACCTAGTAGATAAAAAAATATGGATTCCATCATCACTATTTAGGAGTGGGCAATGGCCTACAGGCGTTTCAACCCAATCTTAGGTCATTGTACTTAATTAATAGGTTAGTGGGTGTGGCAAATAAGCAGGGTGAATGACAGTGAAACAAACGGGTCAAATAAGTGGTTGTAAATTGTAGTAGATGAATAGACCACAAGTAAATTAATTAATACTAATATAGTTTGGCCAACACAATTAATAAGGCTCCCACCATTTTAACACACAAACCCTGGATACACATTCGTGACATATGTACATAACCAATACCAATTGATTGATAAAGAAAAAGCAAAAGAGGCACACAACTAAATTCACACCACATATGTTTAAAAAGTTTTCAAATTTATTTACATTGAGCATTTATTATCGACATGAGTGACTAGTCTGTCGTGATGGATGATCACATGAAACAATAAACGATTAGCCATATCGAAAAATATATGATCATCAGTAGAAATTAAACTCCTGACTCGTAAGACTGAACAATGAAACAATCATTCACTACACAACACCCACCTGATTGCAAAGCTGCTCCCAACAATATCACACAATACAACAAGGACCGGATTGGAGGGGGGGGGGGGGCACTATGCCTACGTAAAAAAAACCGTTGTTCATATATTTTCTATGCTCTAACCTTTCGCTCCCCTACTGAAAAGGGGTCAAGCTACTTCGCACCACTCATAGACTATTTAGATTCAATTCAAAAGGCCCTACTTAGTTTACTGACAATGACAAAGGTCTGCGAACTAAGTAGGGCTTGAGGCCTTCTATTTGGGTTTCATATACAAATTAGAGTTTGGTACCTAAACATAAAAGGTGTTAGCATTTAGTACCTATTTTTATGCATATAAGTCCTAAAATATTGATGAAAATTTATATTTTAGTTGCAAATTTTTTGTCTTATGTTTTGATACCTAAACTTTTTAAAATTTACAAATAGGTTTAACTTTATGAGATTTATGGTCCGCTTTAAGAAACTTGTGGTTTGCTTTATGAGGTTTCTAGTATTCTTTAAGAAACTTGTGGTATATTGTAGTAAACTTGTGATCTGCTTTATGAATTTTGTGGCGTGGTGACGTTCTGGTATGCTTTATAAGCTTTCTGGCATGCTTTATGAGTTTTATGGTATTGATGAAAAATTATATTGTAATACCCAAAACTAACTTTTTGCATGTAAATCCCAAAATTACAGTTTGGTACCTAAAATTTTTTAATCTTTCATTTTGATACATGAACTTTTTAAAATTTACAAATAGGTTCAAGTTTATGAGGTTTTTGGTCTGTTTTAAGAAACTTGTGGTATGGTTTATAAGGTTTCATGCATGCTCTATGAGGTTTTTGGTCTGCTTTAGAAATTTGTGATGTGTTTCAAGAAACTTGTGATATACTTTATGAGATTTTTTATATGCTTTATGGAACTTGTGGTGTGTTTTCAATAAACTTGTTGTTTACTTTAATAAACTCGTGGTCTACTTTAATGAACTTGTGCTATTAGGGGCGGATACATGAGGCTTTAGGGGTGTCCCGGGTAGGAATGACAATGGGGCAGGTCTGGGGCGGGTTTCTTGGTACACAGACCCCGCCCCGTGGCAGGTCGGGTAATTTATCACGGGTCGCAGGTCAGGACAGGTCGACTCAATGAGTATGCAATTTATATGAAAAACATTAGAAATATTCGTTCCTTTGATTATAAGACAAAGAAAACAAACAATATCGTGATAAATGTAGTTAAATTATTAGAGAAATTGAGGTTTTCACTAATTTACAACTTTATTATAGCTAAATTATGATGTAATAAAAGAAAAATCTTAAGTAAATTGACTAAGATTACATGTAATTTAGACAAGAACGGGTCGAGAATGGGGCGGGTCAGGACAGGCCGAGTCGATGAGAGTACCCATGCCCGCTCCAAAGTGGCCAAATAGGTTGAGCAAAATGGTTCAGGTCGAAATTGCCATCCCTAGTCCCGGGACACCCCTAAAATTGGGAAAACGATTATCAAACCTCTAGTAGTAGTTTCGTATGGATAAAAAAAATTATAATTGGTAATCCGGGAAGCCCCTAAAACGATTACCTTACCCTCAGTAGTAGTTTGCGTATTTTAAAAAATATAAATGGTAGTCCGTGTTATTCAACCTATGAAACTACTATTTTTAAACATTATTCTCCATTAGGTTGCAATTAATTTGTTGTTCTGTTTTAAACACTACGTAATAGTAAAAATGATATTCATTATCCCCAACTATTTACAAAACCTAACAATTAAACTAATTACGAGCTACCCTTAATTTGAATTGATTTATGGTTACACGGTAAGTGTTGAAAGAGTCTTTTCAACTTTGAGTTACGTCAAGAATAAGAATAGAAATAGAATATTCGATCAATTCGTGAATTATTGTCTAGTAGGATATATGGATTTGTTGAGCAGTGTTCCGAGTCTATTTCATTTTCTTTTCTCTGAATATGAAAACACTTCATGGCCTTTTGTTCAAATTTGTACTAGTAGGATATTTTATATTTATGAATTATTATTCTTAATTTAATTGATTTTTTGGAAGAGGACACCCCTAAATAAAATTCTTGGATCCGCCACTGTATGCTATATTTTATGAGATTTCCAGTCTACTTCAGGGAACTTTGGGTATGCTTTAAGAAACTTGTGATTTTGCTTTATGAGGTTTCTGGTATGTTTGAGAGAACTTGTGATATGTTTTAAGAAACTTGTGATGTGCTTTAATAAACTTGTTACCTGCTTTATAAGGTTTGTGGTATGCTTTACGAAACTTGTGGTTCCATATAAAAATTACAATTTGGTAGCTAAACTAATTGATTTTAAGATTTAGTACCTAAGTTTATGAACAATGGCTTGTTCTAGTGGTAATACCACTAGTTTTCACTACAAGGAAACGGACATACGACACCGCTTTACTGCCAGCGGTTCCCATAACCCCTGCCACATTTATGCGGATATACATATGGCAGCAACCCAATCCAGCCGTTCAAAGAGCGCTTTAGATTTTAGATGAAAACAATTATAAAATGTCGAAAAATCCCAAAAAGGCTGTTCGTCTCATTCTTTACTATGTTCTCTCCAAAACAAATCCCTAACCCTATATTCAAACCACTAAAGTTAGTGTGTATAACTAAATCTGGACCTTTCTTTTAAGCAGGCCCAGAAAATTCATATCTAAGACTCGAGAATTAAAGACATATTTATTTTAGTTCATGTCTATTTTTTATCCAAATATTTTTCACATTCTTTTATATTTTTTATCCAAACTTTTTATTTTCCCTAGTTTTTTAATCGACTCTTATCTTCTTTGTACTAACTCGGATTTAAGATTTTTTTGCACAGATGGAACGAGTTCGTTGTGCTCTAAAAAATGATATGTAATTTCAATATATTTTGAGAAATTTATTTCATACCTCTCGTTTCCAACTCCATACCATATGGTATCTCCTTCGTTTTTAAGTTTGTTTTGAAAATCTGTGCACTGAAGGAACGAGTTCATCTTGATCTATTAGATCTATAAATTTCCGGATGAAAAAAATATAGGACCAAAAAATACCACACAATACCACCCTGGTACGGGGGTGGTATCTTGTGGTACACAATGTTGAAAGTCGTAAATGACAGTTAGTATACTGCTACTATCATGTATTCAACTATCCTACAGTCTTGCTATGTTCATACCACCATGATACGCTTTCATACCATATGATATGCTCTTATTATAATACCAATCAATACCACCATGGTATAGACTGATAAAAAGTGCCTCAATATTTTTTGTTCCAAAAGTATATCAAAGTGGATATCATTTTGAAGAGCATAATTAATATAATTTATCTGTGAAAAAAATTTGACTTAAAACGAGAAAGAAAGCATCTATTAATGATTAAAGAAGAAAAATTAAAGGCTTTTCATAGGTGAGAGAGAAATGTTCTGATGTGGCGGATTTTGATTGGATTCTCATGGTTATGTACCACAAGGTTATTGGATCCGCTCCCCATTCAAACACCGTCAATTTCTCCGCAAGCATGGCAAAATTCACCGACATCAACATTGAATTCATCAAAGGCTCTATTAGCGACAACACCATCTCCTCCCGATCTTCTAACGACCATCGTCGAGGTATGTTCTTCTCCGCTAATTTCTCATCAGCGTCGGCGGGAACCCGTAGCCAGCTCTTATTTCTTGTGTAAGATTGCGCTGACGATGTGTGTGTCGAACTCGCAGAACCGGCAGAGGCATAACCATCCTTTGTAATTGTGCTGCAGGTAGAGATTACAGTTGAATCGTACATATAAAGAAATTGATTTTGAGTGGGTGGGGATGGTAGGAGTTCATGAGGAAGAGGGAAAGAGCTGAGCAGAAGTTGTGGTAACACTTCCCGTCGTAGCTACACACGCGAGCAGCGAAAGATGGGGTTCGACGCCGCGTATGGGTCAATTTGGAGTCAAGATGGGCAGAGTGGGTGGTGTCCATGGGAAAGTGGAGCATACCTTATGGAGAGAGAATGAATTGCAGGTTTTTTTATGTAGGCGTTGTAGTCTTTCCTTATGCAAGTCTTCAAGTTACAACCATTGCATGCTATGTTTCTTGGTGAGACAGCTCGATTCCAACAATGTTGATGTGCATCTTTGGCTTTGCATTTGCAGGTGGTATGGATGGTTACAATACATGCACGGTAGAGATATGAAAATCTAGATTTAAACAATTCCACGAAGGCATGGTCTCTCTAGATAACATGCTTGTCTATTTATAAACTTTATTAACTTCTAAATATGTCCAAATCCTATAACTTAGTTCTAAATTAGTGCTCTTGATATGATCCCAATTTTTTCAATCCACAGATCTCCACTGATCGTTAAAGAAGCCAACTCAATCCAAGAAGCTAACACTGAATTTTGGCTGTCTATTTGTCGTTTCAGGTTGCTTACTTTACAAGCTTGGTCGAGACGTTTGGCTCGATGAAAATGAGCATTTAAAGGCTTGTACTAAAGCTAGAGTACTATTCTACACGATGACATGCTTGGAACCTCAAAGGGAAGCCCAGAATGTCTATTTCCAAACTCCTCAAAGGCCTATGTTGAAATAGGAAGAATGTCGAATTCTGTCTAAGTGTGGAAGAGAATTTGAGTACCTAACTTTGGAGATTCACTCGAAGAGTTGGGTTGCGAGTCAAAGCTCGAGGTTTGAAGCCCATGAAATTAGAAGTTTTATTCTACATCGACGTGGAATGGGCTGAAGGAATTGATCCCCAGAAGTGCTCGAGCGAACCAACCAAAGATCGGCAGAGGACAAGATGAACTGGGGCATTGAAAATGACAGACGTTTTCGACTAAGTTCAGCCTACCTCGAAGTGGAAAGTGATGAGAGTTGGAAGAAATTTTGAAAATAGAGGGGGCCAGCTCGGGTCAAGCATTTTCTCTGGCTGGTGATCCATGAAGGATTAGTTACTAATAAGGAAAGACTTAAGAGGAAGTTGTACACAAATGCGATCTGTAACCACTTCACTACAGCATAGGAGTCAACTGATCATATCATTCCTCACTGCCAGAAGACCAATGGAATATGGGAGAAGTTCCACTTTTACTTAACTGATAAAAGATAGGATATCCCCTTCCGAGAATGGATGATTAGCAACCTCAGCAACGAAGCTGCAGGTATCAAGTTTGGTCTTATTTGTTGGCATTTGCGGAAGTAGAGGAACGAGGAATGAATGGATGAGAAGATATTTTCGAAGGTCAAGCTGTTGTTTAGAATCGAGGCGTGGTTTCGCATTGTCAAGTAGGCACAAAAGAATGTTAGTAAGTGTTTCGACCAAGCTCCCAGAAAAAGGGCTGATTTGAAACTTGCTTGGATACCTCCTCCTGCGAGCTGGGTACAGATTCAATCAGATGGATCTGTCCTTTCTCCCTCGGGAAGTGCAGTGGCAGGCGGGTTAATCAGGGACTTTTGTGGGAGGTGCCTTGAAGCCTTTATTTGCAATCTTGGAACCTGCATGATTATTGATGCAGAATTGAAAGGGGCGGTTGAAGGACTAAGGATTGCTTAGGACAAGGGGCACAAGAAAGTTCAGTTGCATCTTGATTCAATGACAACCATCTCTATTATGAGGAAGAGCGAGGATGATAGTCATCGTCATTGCTTTCTTGCTCAACAAGTTTGTCAGCTTCTTAACAGAAACTAGAGAGTTAGTATCTCCCATGTTCATAGGGAATGTAATTTTGAAGTCTATTATCTTGCTAAGAAAGGCCATGGTGCTGATTTTGGAACACATCTCTTCTATGTGAGTGATCCGGGTTTGAATCGATGGATTACGTATGATGTGATGGGCATGCACAAACTCGTTCTATTAGTTATGTTAATTATGACGCTTTTGCATCCGTCTTCCTACAAAAAAAAACTTTATAAGAGGTTAATTTCAAAATTTACGCTAAAAGTTGGAAAAAGTTATAAAAGTATACTCACATTCTCTAAAATCGATAAATATGCATTTTTAAAAAATATTTCCCCTATAAAAGGTAGTACTCGAAAAGTTATGCAAATTCAAAAAATGTTGTTGGCCCGATTGGATAGCAGAGCATAAAATTACAACCGTCTAAAGTTTAGCAAAATCACAAAATGATCCAAATGAGGCAGCAAATTACCTAATTTGTAGACGAAGGTCGACTAAATACCCTTCGATGTTTGGGTCTGCAGATCTAGAAATTTTATGCAAAATACAAAAAATTGCTTCAATCGAGTAACCGAGCCCAAAGTTATGGTCGTTTGAAGTTTTAATGTATCATAAGAGGACAATTTTTTATTTTAGCAGTTTTGAAGTATACCTTTTCCCCCCAATTTTCAGCATACATTGTAGAGGATCGGATTCTATTTGTGATGTCTCCAAAATAAAAGTTATTCTCTAATAAAATTTTTAGTTCTTGAAGTAAAATTAGGAGCAGATTACGACAGACATGAGCGATCCATGTGCATATCGCTCCAAACTTAATCTATCCACCTATATCGCTATTCTCTAAGCAATCTGGTTTTTAAATCATTGAACATAGGAGAGAATCACAACAAACTTGTATTTTTTTTGGGAGAGTTTAGGTATTGTAGTTGGGGAAAAATATTTTTATAAGGTATTGTAGTTGGGGAAAAATCCAAGAGAAAAGGAGAAGGTTGGGGGGAAGGTGAGGAAGAAAGAAAGGGCCATGGGAATAAGGGCAGAGAGAGAAATATGATGTATTTTATACATTTATTAATATGTTTATGAGGTTTTTATGAGGTTTTTGGGGTGGTTTGTCATGTTTTTGTTGTGGTATGGTTTACGATATTTGTAATCCGCTTTATGAGTTTTTTTGTTTACTTTATGAGTTTTGTGGGGTGGTGAGCTTGAAGTATGTTTTATGGGTTTTCTGGTCTACTTTATGAGTTTTTTATGCGGTTTGTCATGTTTCTGGTTGGTCTAAGTTTTTTGGTCTGCTTCATGATACTTGTGGTAAGATTTACGAGTATTTGGCCTGCTACATGAAACTTGTAGTTAGCTTGAGTTTTCTAGTATGCTTTATGAGTTTTGTGGTGTGATGAGCTTCTAGTCTAGTTTATGTTTTTTGCGATGTGTTTGTCGTGTTTCTAGTCTGAATAATACTTGTGGTCCATATGTGTATTCCTCTAATAATTTTTAAAAATGACATTCATGTATCTCCCTTTAAAAATCATAATTAAGTTTTGATGAATTCTTTTCTCTCCGAAGATCTAGGGTTTTGATCGCCGTTTGATGGCAGCCTCGTCGTCGGGCTCGTCGCCGAATGGCGAGAGCATCACTTGGGCGCAGCTGTTTGAGTTTGCTCCCGAGAATTGACTTAAGTTTCTTCCTCCAAAGAATGTGAAGGATGGGTATCGTCTTCCAAAGGAGGTGAAGGAGAAGGGTGTTGAGCGGTGGAAGGATTCTTTGATTGGCCAATTTGTAGGAGCCCGTCCAAAGATCCCTGCTCTTCAGACATGGGCGAACATGTTATGGGGGAGAGATGGTCTAGTGCGAGTGTCTAAGTTTGGGACGAAGCTCATTGTGTTTCAATTTCCATCGTTGGCTTCGTGCAATTGGGTGTTTCAATCGGGTCCATGGCATCATCAGGGTAACCCTATTTTCTTGGGTCAAGATATGGGGGTTGCCTCTGGAATATGTAGCACTGGAAGGTCTGGAATGGGTGACGAGCACAATGGGTCGGCCTTTATGGATGGATCATAAGACTAGAGTGGGGGGTCAGCTAGGTTTTTCTCGTGACTGTATTGAATTGAAGGCAGATTTCAGATTCCCCTCCAAAATCAAATTCTATCCGGACGATGATCCGAGCTTTGAAGTGGAAGTTGAGTATAGCAATCTGCCGCCTGTGTGTGCGAAGTGTGGTATTTTTTTTATCATAGTTGTGGTTCGATTTCGGGTCCAAAGAGGGTGTGGATTCCTAAGAAGACTTCAGTAGTTGAAGTTGAGGAAGATGCAAATGTGGATGAGATGATTCAGTGTCAGCCTCACTCAGAGGAGGTTTCTTGTGATGCATTAACTGATGAGGTGCAGGTTGTAGCTGAGGTGGAAAGTGTCCAAGATGTTTCTCACTCCATTCCTAATCAAGTAGGGAGTCCTCCACTGAGTTTTGCTCAAGTAGTCAGAGGGTCACCATCTGCTGGGAGCCCTGTGACAGCTGAACAGTTGGCCAAATCTAACGAGTCATCATCGGCTAAGGATGGGAGCTCTAAGATTCAGTCGCCTCAGGGAGGGAATGAGAGTTGGAAATCTACTGCTAGCAAGGATGTACAGACTCCAAAGGTTGATAAAAGAAAGCAAATTTGGGTAGAGGACCCTCAGGAGACATTTCAAGTGGTGAAAAAAGGGGGGAAGGGTGGTAAGGGTAAGAAACGAAAGAAATGAAGATACTTACCTGGAATACTAGAGGTTTTGTAGCTGATAGTAAGTATTTAGATTTACTTAGAAAGATAAATAAGTATAATCTTAGTATAATAGCTATACTTGAGTCGAGAATTAGAAGAAAAGAAGAGAAAAAGCTTGTGAATAAGATATTTCTAGATTGGGAGAATGAGATTACTTACAACTCTGCTGGTTTGGGGAAAATTTGGCTGATTTGGAGGAAGGATATTTCTCTGAGAATCTTGCACTCTACTGATCAGTTCATCCATGTTCTAATTAGCTCTGTTGTACCTTTCTTCGCGACTTTTGTGTATGCATCGAATGAGGAAAAGGATAGAAGGAAGCTGTTTGACGATTTGAGGAAGCTTAGAGTCCAGGGTCTTCCTTGGATGATATCTGGAGACTTCAATGTGATTCGGTGTCCGGCTGAAGCTTCAAATGTTACACATTATTGTACCAGTATGAAGGATTTTGAAAGTTGGATCCTAGAGTTAGAACTTGAAGATCATCAAGCCACGGGTCCATGGTTCACTGGGCTAAACAAGCAAGATGCTCGTCCAATAGCGAAAACGCTCGATCGAGTATTGGTAAATTTTGACTGGTTGGATAAGATAATGGAGAGTTCAGTTCATTTTCAAAAGCCAGGAATTTCATATCATTGTCCGAGTTTGGTAGATACTGAGGCTGCAAAGCAATCCCTGCCTAAGCCATTTAAGTTCTTTCGTTTCTGGATCAGGCACCCTAAGTTTGATGAGTTACTAAGGAAGGCGTGGGAGAGCAGGGTGTCAGGGCCACCAATGATAAATGTTTATAAGAAGTTGCGCATCCATAAGAAGCTGCTGAAGGAACTAAATCGTGAGGAATTCTCTGAAATTAGAGAGAGGGTGAAGGTTAAGGAGGCCGAACTTGAATTAATACATCGTGAAGTTCTATCTGTTCCATCAAGTGAGAATTTTAAGAGGGATTCCACTGTTTCTAGGGAGTTGTATGAGCTACTCCAGGCTGAAGAATCGTTTTTAAGACATAAGTCTAGGGATCTTTGGCTTAAAGGGGGTGACTCTAATATTCCATATTTTTATAGATCTCTAAAAACCAGGCAACGGAGGAATATGATAACTATGCTTAAGGATGATGAGGGGAATAAGGTCACTGACTTACAAGGTATAGGAGATATTGCTGAAGGTTTCTATAAACGTTTACTGGGGAGAAAAGATCCTGATGTGATTGATGAACCTGATGAGTTCTACTCTGCACTCATAAGGAAGACTATAATTAGTGATGAAGGTCTTTGTGCCTCTGTTACGAAGGATGAGGTTAAAAGCGTTGTATTTGCCATGAATGGGGACAAAAGTCCAGGGCCTGATGGATATTTTGTAGCATTATTCCAACATGCTTGGCCAGTGATAGGGGCAGAGGTAACGTTTGCTATTCAAACTTGCTTTTCTGAGAGTAAGATGCCTAGAGAAGTGAATGCTACAATTTTAGCTCTTGTTCCTAAGATTCAGAATCCTGATGAAATGAGGTTTTTTAGACCAATCTCCTGTTGTAATACTATTTACAAAGTCATTGCTAAAATCATTGCAAATAGACTTCGATTTCATTTGCCACATCTTATTAGTATGAATCAAACTGCTTTCATAAAAGGAAGATAAATCGGGGATAACATTCTGCTTGCACATGAACTTGTTCACAAGTATGCCCAGAAAAATGTTTCTCCTAGATGTGCGCTTAAAATTGATTTAATGAAAGCCTTTGACTCAGTTGACTGGCTCTTCATTTTCAAAGTATTGAAGCATATGGGGTTTCCAGAACAATTCATTAGTTGGATTAGGATGTGGGTGAGTACTCCTATGCTAAGTGTGGGGCTCAGTGGAGGGTTAGTGGGTTATTTCCCTACTTGTAAAGGGTTCAGACAAGGTTGTGCTCTCTCCCTGTACCTGTTTGTGATTGCCATGGAGATTTTTTCCTGTATGCTTGATAAAGAGGCACAGAAGGGTTTTTTTCCTTTCCATCCAATGTGTAAGAGGATTGGTATAACTCACCTATGCTTTGCTGATGATCTTCTTGTCTTCTCTGATGGTTCAAAATATGGTTTTCAAAGATTGATAGAGATCCTTGCTCGGTTTAGAAAGCTTTCTGGTTTGCAAGTTAACCCAAGTAAATGTGAACTATTCTTCGGGGGGCTGTCTGGTCCTGAACAGAAAGTGAGAGCTACTAGATATGGGTTTGCATTGGGAACGTTCCCTGTCAGGTATCTTGGGGTTCCCCTTTCCTCGGGGAAGCTCACTGTTTCAGCATGTAAACCTTTAATAGATAAGATTGTTGATTGGATAAGTAGCTGAAAGTCTCAATTTCTATCATATGTTGGTCGGGTTGAGCTTGTTAGCTCAGTTCTGTATAGCTTGCATCAGTATTGGATGGTTGTTTTTATTATTCCAAAGGCAGTGATTCGAGAAGTGGAAGGTATATGTAGCAACTTCTTATGGTGTGTTGGACAAGGAGGCAGAATGAAAGCAAAGATAGGCTGGAAGCATCTCACTTTCCCCAAGCAGGAGTGGGGGGGTGTTGGGTTTGGTAGATTTGGAAACTTGGAACATTGCTTGTGTCACTCGACATATCTGGCTTCTGTTAATTCAACATGGTTCTTTGTGGGTTGCATGGATTAGTGTTTACAAACTGAAAGGCCAAGAGTTTTTGCTTTATGCTGGTAACTCTGGTTCATGGAACTGGAAACGTATTCTGAAAATGAGGCTGAAAGTCTGTGATTTCTTCCATCAGCAGGGGCAGGATGTTTACTGGGACCAGGAAAGAATGGAGACTTTTTCCATTAGGAGAATCTGGGAGACTCTCAGGACGAAAAGGCAGAAAGTAGCATGGTCTAAAATTTTATGGAAGGGTAGCTCCATTCCTCGAAACGGGTTTATTGCTTGGTTGATTATAAATAGAGCGGTAACTACTAAAGAAAAGATGCTGAAATGGGGATTTGATGGTAGTTTGGGATGTGTGTATTGTAATTGTTCGCTAGAAACTACTAATCATTTATTTGCAGCGTGTCCGATGTATAGGAAAATGGCTTACAAGCTGTTTGGCAGAGGTCAGGGGTGTTTACCTCTTTGGAAAGCGAGCTTGCTTGGTTGCAGCATTGTTTTGGTTCTCACACAGTGAAGTCCCAGGTTGGGAGAGCTATATGGCAAAGCTTGGTGACTGTGTTATGGAGAGAAAGGTACAATAGAGTTTATGCAGGTCAATGTAGGGATTGTGATGTGTTGTGCAGGGTTGTAAGGGATGAAGTTATAGGGCTATTTGGAAGTTCAATATTTGATTCCTTTTGTGTTTAGTCGAGATTGTAGGTTGTGATTGGTTGTGCCAAAGTTGATCCCTAACTATAAAAAGTGTTGCTAGTGTTGCTTTTGATGAAATGAAAGATACCCAATTCTTAAAAAAAAACATAAAATCAGCAAAAGGAAAGCTTCCTATTGACGAAGATTAGTTTTAGCACCCTAACCGCAACTGAGAAATTTTACAATGCTATATAGCATTGGTCCTATAGGTTTTTGCCTTTATTGTATAACTTGAATTTGTACCTTTAACGTTATGGTACAACTTCAGATTGTACCTATACTCTTGTACAAATTCTTTTGTTGTACAATTTGAACTTGCACCTTTATATGATAGTACAACTTTAAGTTGTAAAGTTGTACCATAACATAAGGATACAAATTCCTTTATGGTACAACGTGAACTTATACATTTAACATTATGGTACAACTTCAAGTTGTACATTAAAGCACCAATGCTTTATAGCATAGTAGAGGTGCTCAGCCCCCGGCCCAATTTATGATTGTGAGAAGGTGGAGCGGGATGCTCAGGAGAGGGAGGATGTAGTTGTGGAAGGTCAGGTTGTAGTTGAAGAATCTGTGGAGAAAGTAGTACATACTCAGGATATTATAATTGAAAGGAGCAAAGTTGGTGGGAATGTTGAAGTGGGGACTTCTTTTTCTGAGTCTGTAGTTGCCATGGAGGAAGAAGGTGTGCAAAAGGTAGTGGGTGATTCCCTCTCTGAACCTGTTGTTGTCCAGGAGGAAGCTGGGTTGCAGAAGGCAGTAGAGAACTTGGTTACTTCATTATCTGTGGGGACTACTTCAGTTTGGCAGGGATGTAACCTCCCCACTGATAGTGAGATCCAGCAGGCAGTTGAGGTTGGTCATCTCTCCGCAAATGGTAATTCTTTCGATGTTCTTGCTTTCCTGGCACAATTTGAAGTAGGGGAGATTATAGTTTCTCCTCTCAAAGACCCTGTCCATTTTCCAGCACTAGGAAAAGATAGCCAGCAAAAGAAGAAGGGTAAACCGGGTCAGCCTACGAAAGGGGCAAAAACCATTGTCAAGTTATAAATGTCCTAGTATGGAACATGCAGGGGTTTAACAGCCCTGATAACTAGGAGTGTGTAGTGGAAATGGTCCTTCGTTATAAGGTGGAGATTGTAGCAATATTGGAAACTCGAGTTAGTGTAGATAAAGTGCAGCAAATAATAGCAGACAGGTTCCCAGATTGGAAATACAAGGATACCTACTCTGAAACTGGGGTTGGAAGAATCTGGGTTTTATGGAAAAAGGAGTTGAATTTTAGGGTGTTGGATAGTAATGGATTCTATGTCCATGGGATTCTCCAGGGAGGGGTTCCAAAGCAGTATACTTTCGTGTATGGTTCTAATGATGTAGTTGACAGACAACAGACCTATCTAAAAATAAAAGGGAATGCTAACTTGACAATTTCCTGGATAGTGGCAGGGGATTTCAATGCAATCGTGAATAATACAGAAGCTTCAAACTCTGGTGGGTTAGGGGAGAGTGCTCAGCAGTTTAAGTCATGGATTGATGATTTGCAACTTATTGATCATACTGTGTTTGGACCTTGGTTCACATGGTCTAACAAACAGGCAGCCAATCATATAGCAAAGCATTTGGATCGAGTGCTTGTCTCAGAAGGATGGATGGAAGTTTTTCCCAGAATTTCAGTAAAGATTCTCCTCCCTGGACTCTCTGATCACTGTGGTTTACTAATTAGTGAAGATTCCAAGATTCAAACTTTACCTCGCCCATTTAAATACTTCAGCTTCTGGAAGATACATCCATAGTATGAAACCTTAGTGAAAGAAGGCTGGCTTTGTCCTTCAACTGGTTCAGCAATGACTAGGCTATATCAGAGGCTCCGAAATATCAAAGCATGTTTGAAGAAGTTAAATAGAGAGTGTTACTCCGATATTCACGAGAAAGTTAAGAAGGCAAAAGAAGAACTTGAAAAAGCTCATCTGGACGTGTTGGAGCACCCTGCCTCGTCAGCTTTTTAGGCTCAGTAGAGGTGTATGGTCCAGCTTCTAGCAATATAGAAGGCTGAAGAGTCATTTCTCAGGCAGAAGTCACAACAACAGTGGGTGAATTGTGGAGATTCAAATTCAAGATTCTTTCATAGCATGGTCAAAACATGGAAATATAAGAAAACAATAAAACAGTTGGTTACTGAAATGGGAATAGTGTTGGAGGAAATTAAGGAGATTGGCAAGAGACAGTGCAGTTCTATGAGAAGCTATTAGGGACTCAAGACTCACAGTTGAAAAGGGTTACTATGGACACTCTTAGGCAGTTGTTGAGATTCCATTTGGCAGATGACACTGGGAATCTATGTTCTATAGCCTCAACAACTGAAATTGGATGGTAGTGATGGGAATGAAGAAGGGAAAGGCCCCTGGACCTAATGGATACACTGTTGAATTCTTCCAAAAATACTTGGGACTTGTGGGGGATGTGTTGTACTCAGGCTGTTCAGGATTTCTTTCGTTCTGATACATTGAGAAACGAAGTCAATTGCGCCATTCTCACCCTCATTCCTAAGGTACCTAATGCTACCTCTATGAAGAACTTTAGACCGATTTCCTATTGTAATTTTGTGTACAAGTGTGTCTAAATTTTTTAAGTTAATCTTCTAAAGAAGGCCCTTCCACAGTTAATAAGCCCTAATCAGTCAGCTTTTATAGAAGAGAGATTAATAATGGATAACATAGTGCTTGCAAATGAGTTATTTAAATGGTATTGTAGGAAGAATGTTTCCCCTAGATGTGCACTCAAGATTGATATCATGAAAGCATTTGATAGTGTAGACTGGGATTTTCTGAATTGTGTTTTGATAGCAATGGGATTCCCCGAGCAGTTTGTTAGTTGGATTAAGAGTTGTCTGCAATCTGCTAGTTTCATAGTGTGTATAAATGGAGGTTTCATAGGGAAATTTCAGGCAAGAAAAGGGCTGAGGCAGGAATGTCATTTATCTCCCTATCTGATTGCCATCAGTATGGAGGTATTGAGTTGTATACTTGAAAGAGCAGCAGCTAGATCTATTCTCCTTTTTCATCCCCAATGCAGTAGAATAAACCTTACCCATATGTGCTTTGCTGACAACCTACTAATCTTTACCAAAGGGTCAGTAGAGGGGGTGGGGTAGTAGCTGAGATACTCCAAAAATTCTACCTAGATTCAGGGCTCAAGTGTAGCCCGAGTAAGAGTGAGATGTTTCAGTGCAGGGGTGTCAGAGGGATTAAGGGCTGAGCTGGTAAGCCACTCTGGTTTGAAGGAAGGAAGCCTGCCTGTTAGATTCCTGGGGCTACCTTTTAATGCAGTGAAACTTACTACTAAAGACTGCAAAGCATTAATTGACAGAATAGCTGGGAGGATCCTAGGATGACAACCCAAACTCTTATCATATACGGGGAAACTTGAATTGGTAATATCAGTACTGGCCAGTATGACTCAATACTAGATGAATGCCATTCTGTTGCCTAAGAAAGTTATCAAAGAAATTGGAAGACTATGCTCCCAATTTCTCTGGAGTTATTTAGAGAAGAAGATTAGGGCAAGGGTCTCCTGGAAAATGGTGGCTTTGCCCCACGCTGAAGGTGGTCTGGGTTTAAGGATCTTAGTTCTTGGAATAAAGCGTGTTTAGCTCGTCATCTGTGGGAAATTATTTCTGATTAGCAAACGCTCTAGATTGCCTGGTTGAAGGAGTACAAACTCAGAAATCTTAGCATTTGGGAAGTGCAGACAAGAGGCTCTTGGAGTACAAACTCAGAAATTTTGCAGGCAGACTGTGTAAAGCAGATCAGGGGGTGGAATGGGAGGGATTAGCAATGCCCAGATTCCAACTTAGCAAGGTGTGGCAAAGCATTAGACCACGTGGGGAGGCAGTGACATGGTCAAAATTGGTTTGGAAAGGAGGTATACCTAAGAACTCATTGCTAACATGGCTTATTCTGTTGGGGAGAATCACAACATTGAACAAAGTGCAACGTTAAAATGCTGAGGTGAATACAATTTGACCACTATGTAGGCTGGAGGCAGAATCTAGGGACCATATTTTTTTCCAGTGTGTATATATGCAAGATGTATGGAGGACTGTGTTCCCAATTTCTTGGCAGGTTCCTATTGCAGCAGGAAGTGGAGACAACTAACCAGAAGTTGAGTAAGTGTCAGGTGGGAAGGATACTTTGGTGATTGGTACTCAGTGAAGTCTGGAGGGAGAAGTGCCGAAGACTCTATGGCGCGAAGCAGCTAGCAGTAGAGGAATTGGCTAAGAGGATGCAAACTATTATGGAAGCAAAAGAACTTGGAGACCAAGGTTTTGCTGCATCTCCAACTATTCGAATCCTGTGGTATAAAGCTCTCTAATGATAGTTGTACATAGTAGTAACAAGTAGATTACTCTAGCTAGATTGAATTTGAAAGATTGTAACTGCAACACTTTGTACAGATTGTATAGACGAAAAAAATCCCACCCATTCATAAAAAAATTAATTGATTTCAAGTTTCAAATTCCAATTTATTTCTCAAGATTTATTTCTCAAATATAATTTTACCATGATTGTCTTACAACTCAGTGATCATAATGCAATCAATATCCAACAAGAAAGCCAAATGTAATACCAAAGATCAACTCTCCGATTATAGACTGGAGTAGATCACTAGCAATATTATTGCAATATCCAACAAGAAAACCAAATACAATATCAAAGAAAACTCTCCGATTACAAACTAGACGAGTTCACAATAGAAAACTAGCAATATTATTTCAAACTTCCACAAGAAAACCAAATACAATACTAAAGAAAAACTCTCCAATTACAAACTGGACGAGTTACCACCAATATCGATTACAAATCGATACTTCACATCGTTTCTGGCTAGACGACCGAGTGCTTCATTGATATCGTCCGGCTTCACAACTTCAATATCACAAGTTATGTTGTGTTTTCCACACAAATCCATCATCTCTTGCGTCTCCTTCATTCCTCCGATTATCCCACCTTTCACCGTTCTTTTACCTGCATTAGTGTTTAAACACACAAAAATTGTTGAACTTCTGTTATGGGCAATGGCTCAAATTAGGAGAATTAAGTTTGTGGGCTAGATAATCTCATTATCTTACCAAATATCAGAGGAAAAGATGGGAGTTCAAGGGGCTTGCTTGAAGCTCCAACAATCACCAACGTCCCATTGACTTTCAGTAACTCCAAGATTGGTCCAAGAGAATGATCAGCTGACACCGTATCGAGTATAAAGTCGAGTGTACGCTTTCCCATCTATTATCATACATAAAATAAAATCTCATTTAATATATTTAAATTTAATAGCATCTAATGGAGGTGGCAAATAGACTTGTTCAAATAATAGTAGTTTGAAGTTATTAGATATCCAACATAAAAAAGGGAAACAAAAATTATGATAGTAAAGTGCATAGACGAATTTATATACCTCCATTTGTTTGGGATTGGAGCTAACAATGAAGTCATCAGCACCTAATCGGTCTCTGGCCTCCTTCTCTTTGGAAGGAGAGGTGCTAATGACAGTAACGTGGTGGCCGAACGCCTTCCCAAATTTTACGGCTACATGCCCTAGGCCACCCAATCCAACAACGCCTATATTCTTTTTTGGGGATTCAATCAAGTTATGGTTCTTTAAAGGTGTGAACACAGTGACTCCCGCACACAACAATGGAGCTGCAGCGTCCATTGGAAGGCTCTCCGGCACATGCACTACGTACCTTTTTTTAATTTCAAAGTCACAACAACAATGTATAAGTAATATTTGGAAAAAGAATAGAGTTGTATCTTGTTCACATCATATCACAATCTTTTTCGTCAATGGCATGATTTGGTAATGTTACATAATACATTATCGAACATAATCACTTTCACGTGGATGAGACTAGTCTTTCCTTTTTGAAGAGGTTTTTTTTAGTGAATTTTTTAAGAGGTTCAAAGTGAAGGAGCTACAGGTTTCACATGGAAAAAGGTATCGATGTTGTCGAGGATGCTTAATTGGAAGATTTGGCAATATTTCCCTTGTATTAGTTTATCAACCCTTGTTGCTTTCGAAGCCCTAAAGTATCTGTTTAACAACTAGCAAGTTGGAGTTTTCGTTTACTTTTATGGGTTTATAGGAAATTAAATGAATATTTATATTTTCTTATGGATCCTTAAGTTGCAAATGACATCTGTTTTAATTCTATTATTATTATTTTGCTAAAAACTATAGGTTCCGAATTCCGATGTTCACAAGGTACTGGACTGAAAAGGTCATCCATCCACTTAGGGGCAAAGGTAAATAGAAATTCTTGCAGTTTTACCTGTAGTCAGCGACGATCATTTTGGAGTAACCGCCATAAGTAATGCTGCCGTCCCAGAAAATGCCATTATAAGTGAACTGAAGCTGGTCGCAGTAATTTTCTTGGGAGCTCTTGCAAAAGTCACATTCCAGGCATGAAGCAGCCAGGCAACCGATTCCTGCTCGGTCTCCAACCTTGAAATTCTCCACTTTTTTACCCACCTTGGTAATTATCCCTGTAATCTCATGCCTAAGATGCTCGTAATCAAATTCAAACCCCCAACCAAATTAGTGGAGATTACAAATTTAAAGCAGTTAATTAAATCAGTAGTTTCAAAATTAATAACATATCACAAAAATATTATCCGACCTGGATATGACTCAACTCTTCAACCGCATCACGACTCATTATGACTCAATTTTGTAATGAACAATAAGTGTTATAATAGGATATATTTCACCATCAGCGCTATAGACTAATAGTCCAACTCAAATTCACTTCTAGCAATAAGATGACTAAGTACTCTATATAATTTGGAATTTCATATACATACCCGGGAACAATAGGATACATGGTCATGCCCCAATCATCCTTCACTTGATGGAGATCTGTATGACATATTCCGCAGTACAATATCTCTATCGTTACATCGGTATCACCATTCTCCCTGTGATCATTAGCTTTATTTCTTAAAATCATCATCATTTGAAAGGCTAATCAAAGTAGTTAATCGAGCATTTGTGGAGTTTAGGGAGGAAGAAAACATAACTTTTTGTGAAATATATATATATGAAAGAAAGAGAGAGCAAAGGTGGGGGGAACTGACCGGCGTTTGAAAGTGTAAGGAGCTATCTCGCCGGCGGAATCGCGAGCTGCCCAGCCGGCGACCGTCTGGGTGTGGTTCGGCGTCGTTTGGGCCATCGATAATCAGACTGGGAATCTTGGGAGGGAGGAAATTTGGGTTTTGGTGGTGGGATGGAGTTAAGATGGGGGTGCTGTATTGCTGTTGGAGTTTGGGCTTATATGGTGGCAAATTTTATTGTTTATATTTTTTCTGAAAAAGAAGTTTTTTCTTATTATATTTGTTGCTATGATTATTCAATATTAAGTACTGTACAATCCACAGAAGAACATAAACAATTGCTCTGAAATTGAATGTGTTCTTTCTTCCATGCTAATTAATCATTGTGGAGCAATACTAGATTAAACTTGTGTTTAGCCAAAGGCGCACTATTAAAAGAAAAAGTTAGACATAGCAATTAACAAAAAAACCACAGGAACAAAATATTATCCTAAAACCCCAAATACAATTTATATATGCCAACCAATACATAATTTAATTGATTTCAATTTTTAAAGTTCAATTTCTTTGTGTAGATTTATTTCCCAATTATTATTTTATCATCAGAGTTTCCAGCTCAGAAACCATGATACAATCAGTATCCAACAAGAAAATTAAAAACAATACAAAAAAAACCTCTTTGATTACAAACTAGATGAGTTACCAATAATATCTATAACAAAACGATACTTTACGTCATTTTTGACAAGACGACTGAGTGCTTTTTTGATATCGTCTGGCTTCACAACTTCAATCTCACAAGTTATGTTGTGTTTTCCACACAAGTACATCATCTCTTGCATTTCCTTCATTCCTCCGATGATGGGAGCGGATCAGGTCAATAACCCTTATGGTGAGTAACCATCACTAACCTATCCACATCCGCATGATATCAGCATTCCCTCTCTCCTAGAAAGTGTTTTATCTTTTCTCATTTAATCTTTAACGGGCGATTTCTCTCTCGTTTTAAGTCGAAATTTAAATTTTTTTGCACAGATAAATCAGATTAAATGTGCTCTTTAAAATGATATCCACTTTGATATATTTTTAGTACAAAAAAATTGAATAATTTTTTACCAGTCATTACCATATGGTATGCTCATATTTAATACCATATGGTAAGAAAACGTACCATGATGGTATGAACATACCAATATGGTAAGAAGGTTAAATATATGATAGTAGGAGTATACTAACTGTCATTTACGACTTTCATCATTGTTTACCATAAGTTACCGCCCACATACCATAGTGGTAAAGTATGGTAATTTTTGGTCTAGTATTTTTTTCACCCAGAAATTTGTAGATCCAATAGATCATGAAGAACTCGTTTCTTCTGAGCAAACGTTTTCAAAAACGACTTAAAACGAAGAAGTTACCATATGGTATGTAGTTGGTAAAAAAAAGTTTCTCTCGAAATATATTGAAAATTGATCTCATTTTGTAGAGCACAACGAACTCGTTTCATGTGTGCAAAAAAAAATTGAAATCCGAGTTAAAACGAAGAAGATATGAGCCAATTATGAAAACTAGGAAAAATAAAATGACTTTAATTGACAACCCTTAGATCTGGATTTTCTGGGTCCACTTAGATCTAAAGGTACAGATTTAGTTACTCATAGGTCACCCTATCCTAAGCCTCCGACGATCCCACCTTTCACCGTTCTTTTCCCTTCATAAAAATTCTGAATCGCTATTCGTCGCCCTAAATTTAAAAAAAAATCGCCCTAAACCATACTAAATTGACGTGTATACCCCTAACTCTAATTTCCCTAAGCGCTACCTCCTTGTGTCGTCCCGTCCACAGCCGATTGCCGGCGGCCGCTGCCGTTACCCAAACCTGTCGCTGCCGTTCTGATTGTTGTGTGTTTGTGAATGTGACTTGGTTATTGAAGTGGTTATTGAATTACAACTTTAGCTAGCTCTGATTCCTCTTTTCCTCCTTTCCTATTTGTTTGGTTCTCTCTGCTATTAAACACGAGGCAATGACAATGAAATTGATAGCTTTTGTCTGCCAAAAAAAAAAAATTGATAGCTTTTGGATCTTCCGCGAGCTCCCGGCTCAGTAGCGGCGGAGCCGCCGATTCCATGTCGGGTGGACACCGGATTTACGGGACATCTGATTCACGCCGGCAACCGTTTGTCGCAGCCATGCACGGTAGAGCTTCCGGTCGCAATTCTAAATCTGAGCCTCCCTCTCCATACATGTGGACGGTGCTCGACCACCTTGATTATATGGTTATTGTTTTAGAGTTTAAAAGAAAAAAGAAAAAAAAAACAAGGACATTACAGTAAATTTAATATAATTAGAGCGACGAATAAGGATTTTTAGGGCGACGAATAGCAATGCCCTAAAAATTAGGGGTTAATTACAAGGTTGGTCACTGGAATTACCAAAACGATTCATGTTTAGTCACTACAGATATTTAATTTCATTCGTGGTCACTATGTTTAGTAAAACAGTTCAAATTTGGTCACTCTCAGTTAGTCTCCGTCCATCTCTGATAACACCGTCAGTTTTTTGTTGATGTGGCTAACAGAACGCTGAGTCACTTGATTTTGAGCTAAAAAATAAAAAAAACCTACCCGCCACATGAGAAATATCTCCACATCAAAGTTCAAACCCACTACTGACCAGACCCCATTTCTTGACCCTTCCTCTCCCCAAGTTCCCCTTCACGTCAAGAACCCTAATCTTCTCCCTCTCCGTAACCGGCCCCGGCGTTCCTCGAGTTCCCCTTTCGTGCCGGATCTACGCATCTAAGGCTTTACTGCCTGCGCTAGTCGAACTCTCCTTGTTAGCGTGCGAGGCTGCCGAATCATCCCTCAACACCGAAGCGATGTTCACCAGTGCGTTGCTTCCTTTCAAATCTGAACGAAAGGTCGAGCTTGGTGGAGTTGGAAATCTCAGTAGGGGAATCTCGCCTCCTCTTCCTCAGAGAGAACGGAAACGTCGACGAGCTCGTCTCCGTTAGCAGCCTCTCGGACGGCGGAATTGGTGACGGTGGAATAAACGATCCCCGCCCCAAGTCCTTGTCCGAGCTCTTCGATTTCCAGGCCTCCAAACGCGAGATAACAGTGGATCTAGCTCTCACGAACCAGTAGCCTCCGAAAGGAAGGAAGAATCTGAGCCCCGTCTCAAGTCCTCGGTTGCTGGGGACGATTTGTGATTTGTGAAGCAGCACATATGTAACCGTGATTGTTGCCGTGATAGGGTGGCCCAGAATGTCACCGGTATTGGGTTTGACGAAATCCTGTGGCCGAGATTCTCACCGGGATTAGGTTTGGGATGAACGTGATCTGGAAATTTGGGGGGTTTTGTGTTTTCTGGATATTGTATTCGGGGAAGAAAAATGAATAAGTAGAGAGAAGATGGGACTTCTGTTCTGGAAAGGAAAATGGGATAAACATTATTTTTTTGAGTGGGTTGGGTTTTAAGTGTTGGGTTGGTTCAAGGGTTGGGTTGAACAAGGTGACATGGCGGGTTTTAATGACATGGCGGGTTGGGTTTTATTATTTTCGGGTTCAATTATGTTGATTAGACGATTCTGTTAGCCACATCAGCAAATAACGAACTTAGTTAATTGAGATGGATGGAGACTAACGGTGAGTGACCGAATTTAAACTGTTTGCCTAATTCTAGTGACCATAAACGGAATTAATTATTTTTGGTGACCAAACATGAACGTTTTTAGTAATTTCAGTGACCAACCGTGCAATTTACCCTAAAAATTAGTGTTTACAAAATAAGCACAAAAATTAATGAACTTCTCCTTCGGTCATAATGGGCCATGGCCCAAACTAGGATAATTGAGTTTGTGGGCTGGGTAATCTCAATCTCTTACCGGTTCTCCCAGGAAAATCCCGGACTGCAAGGGACTTGCTTTTGCTTGAAGCCCTAACGATGACCATCGTCCCGTTGACTTTCAGTAACTCCAAGATTGGGCCGAGAGAGTGATCGTCCGACACCGTATCCAGTATAAAGTCGAGGCTAAGCTTTCTCACCTATTACCACCATAGATAAAATAAAATTTTACTCTTTATATATAACCTAATAACATTTAATAGAGGAGGCAAATAGGATGGTTCAAACAAGATTAGTAGTTTGAAGTCATTGGATATCCAAAAGGAAAAGGAGAAGAAAGTGATGATAGTGAAGTGCATAGATGAATTTATATACCTCCATTTGTTTGAGATTGGATCTCACGATGAAGTCGTCAGCACATAATCGGTCTCTAGCTTCTTTCTCTTTGGAAGGAGAGGTACTAATGACAGTAACATGATGGCCGAATACCTTCCCAAATTTTATAGTCGCGTGCCCTAGGCCGCCGAGTCCAACAACACCTACCTTTTTTCTTGGAGATCCAATCAAGTCATGGTCCCTTAAAGGCGTGAATACAGTGATTCCCGCACACGACAATGGAGTTGCAGCATCCATCGGAAGGTTGTCCGGCACATGCACTACATACCTTTTTTTTTTATTTGGCAGTCACGACTTATGTGTAAGTAACAGTTCAAAAAATAATGGATTTATATGTTTTTATCATCTTAACGTATGAGAATTATGTTTATTCTTGTGTAAATTAGTGTCGTCGTTTGCTTATTCCAGACAATCTCTCTAATATCTACTTCGATAGTTAAATAAAAAAGATTAATACAAAATAAAAAATCCTCATATCGAAATGGAACATTTAACTCCAACATCCAAAAGTGTACATTTGAATCCAACAAATAACATAAATATCTAAGCAATTCCTAATTTGAATCCAACAAATAATATCAACATGCGACTTTCAAATTCAAGAAACAAATCAATTGTTTTTGTTAATTAAACTCACCAAAACAACACCATTTTGTTTAGAAGTAAAAAAATTGATCAAGCCAGCAAAACCGAGGGCATTCAAGACAGTTTTGTAACCGGTGCCTGTTGCAGGCTAACCACCAGCCTGACAACCATGGTTAGGAATTAATTTCTTTTACACGAAAGGATAGAACACAAAATCCAAATCTAGGAAGTCCTACAAAATTACATTATATGACCATGCAATAAATCTAATGGCCAATTAAAACACACTGAAATTTTATTTCATTATATTTGGTAATTCCATTTTAAGAATATTGTATATTGGGTAATTCGGATCCATCTACAAATGGAGATCTATTGTACTTCATTTTATGAATTATACAATTGATATTTTACATTCGGTTATGTCGCCTATACCTAAAGGGCACTACTCAATCTCTTGAGATAGAGATCTCTAGCATCACAGTGGATGCCTTTTTGGGGTTAGATATAACCTGCCTTAGCAAAAGTATGATTCGGTTTGATTGGGCCACAAAGAATCTTCACGGATGTGCAAACTGACTTTGCCAGATTTTCAGGTGATGGAACTGTCTCTTTTGCTTTTGGTAAAATTTATTATGCTATTACTATGAGAAAGGGTCTTACTCATAATGTTTGTTTGTTACCTCTCGAGGATATTCTCAACCGGTCATCAGGATGCTACATTGAGGAGGTCTTCCCATTCTAAAGTCGGAGATATTTTAAGGGAAGTTCTTTCTCTCTTCTCAACTCCCTGTGTCAGTTTCGCGTCTTTGCTCTTCCGAGCTTTCATAGAGCTGCCCACCTCGTGGCAAAAAAGGCTCTTTTATCGGGAGTCCGGTTGCATACGGGCTACCGTTCTTTATTATTTTCAGTTTTATATATTTGTTGTTCGGCCATGCCCTGGGGGCTTATCTTGGATAAAAAAAAAATTAAAACACACTGACAAAGAAGGGTATTAAGATGGGCGGCCTGGTAATTGTTCTCTTCCTTTTTTATAGGCTTAAGATACTGTTACTTATATATGAGTAACTAAATATGGACCTTTAGATTTAAGTGGGCCACAAATCTAGATTTACGGGTTGTGAATTAAAGGTAATTTATTTTCCCTAGTTTTCTTAATCGACTTTTATCTTCTTCGTTCTAACTCAGATTTCAAATTTTTTGCATTATTGAAACGAGTGTGTGTGCTCTACAAAATGAGATCAATTAAAAAAAATTGAGAATTTTTTTCATACCTCCCGTTACCAACTCCATAACATATGGTAACTTCTTCATTTTTAAGTCATTTTTGAAATTATTTGCTCAGAAGGAATGAGTTCATCATAATCTATTGGATCTACAAATTTCTGGGTGAAAAAAATACAGGTCTAAAAAATATCATACTTTACCACTCTGGTATGGGGGTGGTAACTTGTTGTAAACAACGATGAAAGTCGTAAATAACGGTTAGTATACTCCTACTATCATGTATTCAACCTTCCTACAGTCTTGGTATGTTCATACCATCAAGGTACGCTTTCTTACCATATGGTATGCTCCTATTTAATACTGTTGGGGGAACAAGTAGGGGCCAGGGGCCAACATAAAAGGAAAAGCCCAAAGTGTGGTGTTAGTAGATACGGGCCCAGTTAGAAGAACTCAGGAAAGCCCATGGGGGCAAGGGTTTTGGGCTAGGGGGGCGCCCTGACAAGGGCGCAGGTGGCCAGAGTGACGTGGGAGACAGGTGGGACCGGGTGCCAGGCGAGGGGTGCACGAGACAAAAGTAGCCAACGGTCGAAAGGGTACGGAGGGTTGACTTGGTGATGTCATGCGCCTTGGTCCTCTGACCGTTGTGTCAGATGGTCGAGGCGCATGCGCGAGGAACGTACGGTGCATTTATGACGGGCCTGACACAGGGCGAGAGCGACGGATACCGGTCGATCTCGCCCCGGGTATAAATAGTCGAGTAGGTAAACCTCATTTACTCAGTTTTAGCTTCTCTTACTAGAACTGTTCCTTCACTTCTCTCTCTAAAAGAAGGTTTCTCACTTGAGCGTCGGAGTGCTAACGGACCACGTTGGTCCGCTAGGTACTTGTGTGGGTGCAGGAGGGCGCATATCCGGGGGAGCCGAGGGGATCGGAACGCCAGGCGTGAAGAGAGGGGTTCCGGGCACGAACAATTGGCGCGCCAGGAAGGGGAAGCGTAACGATAAGAGTGACCGACCAAGCTACCGAGCAAGCAAGTGACCATGGAGGCGCTAGGAGGAGTTGAGGGGGAAGGAGGACAGGCGGCCGCCGAGGCATCCCGAGAGGCGCCCGTGCCTTTCCCTCCACTTTCACAGGGGTGGTTTTGGATTGGTACCACCAAATCGAAGAGGGGAGGATCGATGGGTTCGAGCAGTTCGCAACCCTTTTTCTTTCAAAGTTCGCCAGCCGGAAGCGCAGGAGTCTCACCATCAGTGCCCTATTTAAGGTCAGGCAGCGCAAGGGCGAGGCGCTTAGGGACTTCTACGAGCGCTGGATGTCCGTGGCCATGGCGGTCAAGGACGTCAAACCCCCGGTCTTGGGATGTTGCTTGGACGAGTGCAGAACCAGCAAGGAATTGTGTCGGCCGCTGTCGAAGTGGGACGTGGTGTCCACGGAGGATCTGGACCGAAGGGTGCAAAAGGTGATCATGTTAGAGGAGACGTTGGCGGCAAGAAGATTGGAGAGAAGAGACGTGCGCTCCGAAGAGGCTGAGGGGGGCCGAGCGCCGCGTGTACCGGCTACCCTTAATCCACCCTCGTTTTACCCGGCGGGCGCGAGGCGTCCTGAACCGCCGCGCTTTGCACCCAAGGGAAGTGGGAACTTCACCGAACTCAATGACTCGCTGAAAAATGTGCTGCAATTTGTGAAGGACAAGGGGTACCATATCCGTTGGCCGGGACCTATGAAGGGGCGCCCGAACGAGCAAAACCTCGATAGGTATTGTGAGTTCCATAGGGAGCGGGGACACCACACCGCAAACTGCTACCAGCTGAAGTCAGAGATCCAAGGGTTGGTGGATAGGGGCATGTTGAGTGACTTTGTGAAAAAGGATGACAGGGCGCAGAGGACGTTCGTAGCCCAGGAGGAGCGAGTGGAAGCGCCCAACGAGAAGCAAGGGGTGGTGGACGATCAACCTAAGGAAGGCGCTGCCTTACCACCACCCCCATTCGATGTAGAGCAGGAGGCTAACCCGAACCGCGTAATACTGACTATCGAGGCCATCACGGGCTCCGTAGACTTGCGGCAAAAGTTGGAGGAAAGTAAGCGCCTGAGGTCCGCCACCGCCAGTGCGCGAGAGGCCATACAAATACGCTTCAACGACGTGCCCGAAGAGGCGTGTAGGACGCCTTCCACGGAGGCGTTGGAAGTCCGCGGAGTGGTCGCCGGGTGTGAAGTCAAGAGGATGTTGGTCGACACTGGAAGCTCAATGGACGTGTTGTTTCTTTCCACATTTGAAAAGATGCAGTTGGCGACGAGTATGGTGAAGCCCGCGGACACGGTGCTAATTGGGTTCTCTGGGGCGCCGGCTCAAGTGCTCGGGCGCGTGCGCCTTCCGGTGACGCTGGGCGACGAAACACATTGTGTCACACACACGGTGGAATTTGGCATAGTTGATTGCCCCTCGCCGTACAATGCAATATTGGGGCGCCCCTTGCTTGCCCTTTTTAATGGGGTAGCCTCCTCTTGTCATCAGATCCTGAAGTTTGTTACACTGGAGGGCATCGGAATATCAAGGGGCGAGGCCTCTGCAGAGGTGAGACTCGCTAAGAGGAGTCGGATGTATAATATCGATACGCGCCCGGAAGACCTGCCAAGGGCCGAGGCGGCGGATGAAGAGATACATGTGCCTCTCGACGACATGCGCCCTGACAGATGCGTTCGTGTGTCGACACACACGACGGGAGAAGAATTGGGGCCAATGGTTGACCTGTTGAAGGAGTTCGCGGACTTGTTTGCATGGAGTGCCAAAGAGATGCCCGGCGTGAAGGCGGAGGTCGCGGAGCACCGCCTCGCTATAGCAAGGGGCGTGCGCCCCATCCAACAGAAGAGGCGGCCAATCTCGTTGGAAAAGGAGGAAGCGCTGAGAAAGGAGGTAGGAAAGTTGCGAGAGGCGGGGTTTGTGGAAGAGGCCAAGTATATAACGTGGCTGTCTAATGTTGTGCTGGTACCAAAGACGACGGGAGACTGGAGGATGTGTGTGGACTACACCAGCCTCAATCGAGTCTGCCCCGCGGACGCCTATCCCATGCCAAGGATCGAACAGCTAGTGGACGCGACCGCATACCATGAGGCACTTAGCTTCCTGGATATGTTTTCCGGATACCACCAAATACCCTTATGTGAGGAGGACAGGGACAAGACGGCCTTCATGACTCCGTTTGGCAACTACCGCTATAAAGTGATGTCGTTCGGGCTGAAAAACGCCGGGGCCACATACCAGCGAATGGTGGACAAGGTGTTCCAGCATCAAATAGGGCGGAACGTGGAGGCATACGTGGACGACTTGGTAGTCAAAAGCAAGCAGAGGGGAGACCATCTATCAGACCTGCGCGAGACGTTCCAAGCGCTTCGAGCCCACGACTTGCGTCTCAACCCCTTGAAGTGTGTGTTCGGAGCGGAGGCAGGGAAATTCTTGGGGTTCATGATCACCAAGCGTGGCATTGAAGCCAACCCCAGGCAAGTGGAGGCGATCAGGCGTCTCCAGCCTCCCCGTACGCCTAATGAAGTGCAAAGTTTGAATGGGCGGCTGGCCGCCTTGGGGCGCTTCATACCCCGCTCGGCATACAAGGGCGCGCCCTTCTTCCGGGTACTGAAAAAGGCCGCCCGGTTCAAGTGGACAGAAGAGTGCGATGAAGCGTTCGAACGGGTGAAGGCCTTGCTGACATCGCCCACGGTGATGACTGCTCCAAAGCGGGGCGAGATGCTCTACTTATACATTGCGGTGTCAAGGATGGCCGTGAGCGCGGTCCTTGTCTCCAAGGAGGGAGAAGGCGGAGAGGAAAGGCCAGTGTACTATGTGAGCAAGGTGATGGCGGGAGCCGAGACCCGCTATGCACCCATTGAGAAGGCGGGATTAGCGGTTGTCATGGCGGCGGAGAAGTTGCGTCCCTACTTCCAGGCTCACCCGGTGACAATCCTTACGAATTTACCGCTGAGGAGCACGTTGGGATCCATGGACGTGGCGGGGCGCATGGTTAAGTGGGCAGTGCAGCTGAGCGAATACAACATAAGTTATGCGCCCCGACCAGCGATAAAGGCGCAGGTGTTGGCGGATTTCGTGGCTGAGGGGGTGGTGAGCGCAAGCGGTGACGCGGAGGAAGTCTGGCAGGTCTACGTGGACGGCGCAGCAAGTAGGACGGGTGCCGGAGCGGGAGTGGTAGTTGTGAGTCCCACGGGGGTAACGCATGAGTAAGCTCTTCGCTTCTCGACCCTGAAGACCAACAACGCGGCGGAGTATGAGGCGGTGATCGCCGGGCTCCACACAGCTCGAGAGCTTGGCGCCCAGAGAATCCAACTCCGGTCGGATTCCGCGTTGGTGGTGAATCAGCTGAACGGAGTGTATGAGGTTAAGGAGGAGGCTCTGAACACCTACGTCACTATGGTAAAGGCAAAGGGCGCGTGGTTCAAGGGGGTGGAGTTCATACACGTTCCGAGGGAGGAGAATACCCACGCAGACGGTCTCTCCAAACTCGCCACTGCAACCGACTTCGAGGAAGATAGGCAGGTCATTGTCACCAAGGAGCATTCTGTGCGGGAGTCGGTCATAGGGGCGGTCGTCGAGGAAGCTGAGGGGGATGCAAGCTGGATGGCCCCTATCAGGGCGTACTTGGTCCAAGGGGTCCTCCCGGAGGATGATAGAGAAGCATGGCAGGTGAGGCGGAAGGCCGCGCGTTGCACCCTTATTAATGGGCAGATGTACAAGAGGTCACACTCCGGCGTATACTTGAGGTGCCTCACTGAGGCGGAGGGAAGGCAGGCGATTGAGGAGGTCCATCAGGGGACATGTGGCATGCATGCGGGGGCGCGTAGTCTTGAGAAAGTATTACTGAGGCAGGGGTACTACTGGCCAACCATCAGGGCGGATGCAACAAGGCATGTGGCCAGCTGCCACCAGTGTCAGATACATGCCAACGACGTTCACGTTCCCGCGGCGCCCATGCGTGGAAATGTGGGGGCATGGCCGTTCTCCCAATGGGGCATGGACCTACTAGGACCATTTCCAAAAGCGCCCGGGCAAATGAAATACCTGATAGTAGTAGTGGACTATTTCTCCAAATGGATCGAAGCTGAGCCTCTGGCGTCCATTACCCAAGCGCAAGTCCGCAAGTTCACAAACAGGAATATATTCACGCGATTTGGTTTGCCGGAGTCCATAGTGACCGATCACGGAAAGCAATTCGACTGTAGACAATTCGTGGATTTCTGTGATGAGAAGGGGGTGATACTGCGCTTCTCGTCCGTGGCGTATCCTCAGGCAAATGGGCAGGCGGAGGCCGCTAACAAAAGCATCCTGCATGGGCTCCATACGAGGCTTTTGGAGGCGAAGGGCAGATGGGTAGAGGAGCTCCCGAGCGTGTTATGGGCACATCGGACAACGTACAAGGCGGCAACGGGCGAATCCGCGTTCGCACTCACATATGGAAGCGAGGCAGTCATCCCATTGGAATTGCGCATACCTACCTTTAGGATGGCAAGTTTTGAGGCGCAGGTCAACGAGGGGGAGCGCCTGCATGACCTGTACATGCTCGAGGAGCGGCGGGACGTTGCCTCCGTCCGCCTGGAAGCCATGAAACAGCAAGTGGCGAAGTATTATAACAGGAAGATGCGCCCACACCAGATACGGCGGGGGAGTATGGTGTTGAAGAGAGATTTCAAACCCAAAGCGAGCGAGGGAAAGCTTGCCCCAAAGTGGAAGGGGCCCTATCGGGTTCGTGAGGTGGTAGGACCGGCAACGTTCAAGCTGGAGCGTATGAGTGGCAAGAGCATTAAACGAACGTGGAATGTGCAGAACCTTCGTGTGTATCACAGCAAGGAAGGCGAAGAAGTAGTGGGGTAAGTGAGTGGCAAGACCAGGATGGAGGAGGAGGCAGTTTATTCAAGTACTCCTAAAAGCGCCCTAACTAAATTGCGCCCGTAGTTTTATTTTCTATTGTACTTCCAAAAGCGCCCTAACTAAATTGCGCCCGTAGTTTTATTTCGAAGTGGTTCCAAAAGCGCCCCGAATGTGTGGCGCCCAATGTGTTCCGTTTAGCAAGTGTTTTCAAAAGCACCCTCCAGTTTGCGTCCGGTGATTATGACTAGTGTGGTGCCCAATGTGTTCCGTTTAGCAAGTGTTTTCAAAAGCGCCCTCCAGTTTGCGCCCTGTGTGTTCAACTAAATGCGCCCCCCAATTTGCGCCCTACGTACGATGATAGTTAGGCGTGTGAGTACTTGTTAAAGCGCCCTAAAATTGCGCCCCATACTCGTAAGTGGCCCGGGTCTCGCTAAAGCGCCCCAAAGTCGCGCCCAATGCAATGCGCCCTCAACATTGTGCCCCATACTTGGCTAAATAACGGAAATATGCATAAAGGCACAAGCAAGATGTCCAAGTGCAAGTTAATGGAGCAACGTTCAAAAAAAAAAACGAGGCTCTCCTTTCATCCCTTCTTGACTTTCATTCTTCAGTGTCAACGTTCTCGTCGTCCGCCTCCTGATCATCCGCCTCCTGATCATTGGCCTCTTGGTCATCCACCGTCTGGTCATTCGCCTCCCCTTCATCCGCCTCCTGATCCTCGGCCTCTTCGTCATCCGCCTCTTGTTCATTCGCCTCCCCTCCATCGTTGACGGCGTCCCCCGCGCCATCTCCAACGGGGGCCGAAGCATCCGAGGCGCCTGCCTGACCCTCCATAACCGCGATAACATGCTCGATTAGAGCAACCGAGTCGAACACCACGCCGGGGTAGTCGGTTTGGAGCTTGGCCCTCAGCGCCTCTACGGTCCCGATGATGACATTGGCCTGGAGATTCTTGCCTTGACTCGACTCCGGATAGTCGGCCATCTCCTGTTCTAGCTGCGCGGCGGCCTCTTCGGCTTTCTTCAAGTCCTGCTTGTAGCTGTTCCGGGACTTCTTCAGCTTCCGGTTGGCCTTCTCCAGATCCTCGATGGTTTGACGGAGCACATCATTTTCGGCCAGTAGGGCGTCGCGCTCCCGCGTAAGCGCAGCGCTCTCTTCCCGGAGCTTCTTCTCAGTCCCTTCCCACTCGGCCCTATCCATCTCGGCCTGCGCCTTCGACTCCTCTTCGACCTCCGCCCGGGTTCTGACCCGCTCGGCCTCCAACTTCGCCTCCAAATCGGACTTGACCGCGTCCAAGTCGGCCCGCATGCGCTCTTCGGAGACAGCGGCGTCAGATCCCTCCTTGGCAATCTTGGCGATTTCGCGGGTGGTGGCCTCGCACAAGAGCATCATCTGGGGCGCATGATCACATACGTTTAATGGGCATTAGTAACTGGGCGGGGAAAGGAAAATGGAAAATAAGTTCAAAGTCATGTCATATGCGCCTCGTAACACAAGTTCTTACCTGGACACTCATGTTGGTCAATCTCAACCAAGGCTTTGCCGAGATTAAGCCATCCGGGTGCTCAACCACCTCGTAATGCGCCCTCGCCATCTGAACAGAGGCGGGGACGTCCTTAGCTGCCCTGACAGGGACGTCCACTGGCACCTTCACAAGAGGGCGCCGCGCTTGGAAGTAGGGGGGAATCACTTGGCCGGAGTGTTCCCCAATGGTGGGCTCCACGAAACTTGGGGGAAGACCGGTCTCCTTGGCGCTGGCGAACTTCGCCCGCTTCCCCTTATCAAGTAGAGTCGCGCCCGCCCTCTTCCGAGAGCCGGCGCACGAAGGGGAGGGCGGGGTGCTCACTCCAGCGGTGCCCCTGGGTGTGGCGGCGGACGGCGGGGTTGAGGAAGAGGAAGCGGGGCGCCCCGAGGGAGAGCCTTGGCCTCCTGCCTCGCCTCCCGATGCCGTAGGCAAGGACGTGGTGACACGCCTTGAGGAGGAGGCGCCTTGGGTAGATGCGCCTCGTCCCCGCTGAGGTTGCACCCTCCTCTGACGGGGCGCCTGTATGTTGGGCGCGGCCTGACCAGCGCCCGCATTCCGCAGAAGGTCGAGCTTGGATCTGATCAGGTTGGTCACGGAGGTGAAGTCGGTCCCTGTACCACCAAACGCAATAACAAAGAGTTAGAACATCAATGGAGTAAAATAGGAAAGCACGATGTAAAAGCAGAGGCGCAAAGGTAGTGGCGGGCGCATGGCCCGTGAATTCAAGTGGAAAAACATAGCATAATAGCAGAAAACTCGCAGACGGCGCAAGGCGCATGAAATGTACCATCGCCGTAGAAATCGGCGAGGACACGGGCATATTCATCTCCTTCCTCGAGGTCTATGGGATGTGTCGATATGGACCTCGCCATGGCCTCCTCAGCATCGTCAAGCGGCTCCTCCTTGTTGAAGGCGAAGCGGTTCCCCAGCGACCATTCTGAACTGAGGGGGCGCCCACTTTCAAAGAAAGGCACTTTGCGTGGTTTGACAAAAAAATGAGTCAAACCATGAGCGCCCCATTTTCACGCAGCTACTGACGAACCCATACCCGAGCGCCGTGCGCCTTTGCAAACTCAGGCAGTTGTTACTCTTGGTCACTTTAAAAAAATGTTTAAAAAGTTTAAAGGTAGGGGGGACGTGATGCCTTCGGCATTGGTAGCGGAAGACGATGGTGGCTAAAATGATGGCGGGAAAGAGGCGCGCAAGGGGGCACGCGCAGGTAACCATGACGCCTTCAAGCACTGGTTCGATGGGGAAGCGCAGGCCGAACCGGATGAACTCCTGGTACACGCCCACCCACCCCTCGCCACACAGCCCGACACGAGCCTCGGGGGGTGCATTGATGTACCGCCAAGGCGCAGGCATTGGGCGCATACGACAAGTTTCTCTAGTCGCACCCCCAACTGCTTCGAGGCGTGGTGGGGACCAGCCTCCTCCACAGGGAGTAGCGACGTATTCTGGGGCGCATGGCCGGGAGGCCACATCGAGTCCCATGGCCTGAATACATAGTCTTGGGGTATGATGGCGCCTGAGTCAAAGGAAGGGGCAAGGGGTGAGGCTAAGGGTGGAAAAGGAGGCGCGAAGGCGGCAAAAAAAAAAAAAAAGGCGGATTCGCACGAGGCGCAGGGACCCTATGTTCGCAGCAACGAAGGTTTACAAGCAGGCGAAAAGAGGTTAACGCTATGAAGGAAGAGGAGGCGCAGATGGGTGTACTTACGTCGTGGCGCGGCAGGGGCGTTGGTCGCGTCGCCTTCGACGGTCGCTCGAGCCGCGGGCGGAGCGGGGGCCGTGGGAGGCGCAGAGACAGAAGGCGCACTGACGGCAGGCGCATTAGCGGCAGGGGCGTCGGAGTCATGCGCCGTAGCATCGTGGATGGGGGCATCCGATCCGGTGGCGGGGGCAGGAGTCTGTGAGGGAAGAGGAATCTGACGAGAGGACGCCATGGCTAGCGGTGGGCGTGTAGGGCAGAGCAAGGGGAAATTAGGTGGGTAGTGAGAGGAAGTAGAGAGAGGATGCAGGCGAATTGTGAGGGCTGTAGAGGGGGAGAGGGGGTTTTATAGAGGGGTCCAGGGACGAAGGGAGGAGAGAGAGTGGGAAGGCGAAGAGGCTTTCCTGATCCGTTAGCAATTTCGAAATTTGAATTTCGAATCGCGAACGGATCAAGGGGGAGGGGAGAGAGTGGAATGGCAGGAGTCACAGTGGCACAAAAAGAAAGACGAAAGATGAACAGTCGCGGAGAAGAAAAGAAAACAAAAATAATAAAAAATATATATAATAAATAGATAGGGCGAAATGGAAAATAAGTAATAGTAATGAAGAAAGAGAGGAAATATATACAAGCATGCAAGGAGGAAAGAGAGAAAGGACAAGGCAGGGGCAGAGGAGCAATTGGCATATGGGTAGGGCGCACGGCGTGGTAGGGAGAGGCGCACGAATGAACCAAGAGGCGCATAGGTGTCAAGAGGGAGGCGCACGAATCCTAAAGGGGGAGAATGCAGTCAGGCCCCTAACCTTGGGTGTTAGGCGCCTAACTGGGGGGCAATTGTTGGGGGAACAAGTAGGGGTCAGGGGCCAACATAAAAGGAAAAGCCCAAAGTGTGGTGTTAGTAGATACAGGCCCAGCTAGAAGAACTCAGGAAAGCCCATGGGGGCAAGGGTTTTGGGCTAAGGGGGCGCCCTGACAAGGGCGCAGGTGGCCAGAGTGACGTGGGAGACAGGTGGGACCGGGTGCCAGGCGAGGGGCGCACGAGACAAAAGTAGCCAACGGTCGAAAGGGTACGGAGGGTTGACTTGGTGATGTCATGCGCCTTAGTCCTCTGACCATGGTGTCAGATGGTCGAGGCGCATGCGCGAGGAACGTACGGTGCATTTATGACGGGCCTGACACAGAGCGAGAGCAACGGATACCGGTCGATCTCGCCCCGGGTATAAATAGTCGAGTAGGTAAACCTCATTTACTCAGTTTTAGCTTCTCTTACTAGAACTGTTCCTTCACTTCTCTCTCTAAAAGAAGGTTTCTCACTTGAGCGTCGGAGTGCTAACGGACCACGTTGGTCCGCTAGGTACTTGTGTGGGTGCAGGAGGGCGCATATCCGGGGGAGCCGAGGGGATCGGAACGCCAGGCGTGAAGAGAGGGGTTCCGGGCACAAACAAATACCATATGGTATTGGCTGGTAAAAAATGCCTCAATTTTTTTTGTTCTGAAAATATATTAAAGTGGATATCATTTTAAAGAGCGCAATTAATCTGATTTATCTGTGAAAAAAATTTAAATTCGAACTTAAAACGAGAGAGAAATCGTCTATTAAAAATTAAAGGGAAAAATATAAAATGCTTTCCATAAGAGAGAGGGATGCTGATGTGGACGGGTTACTCATCCTAAGGTTACTGACCTGATCCACTCCCCTTTTTATATGTTTGGCTTATAGCCTGTTACGGATGGAGAGGAGATAGGGTGGTGTTAGCACAATATTAACTCTTTTTAATAACGTTATTATAGTAACTGCTCTTCCCCCTTCCCCTACGTTCCTTGGAGTTTTACATACAAATTACAGTTTTAGTACATAAACTTAATAAATTTTAATATTTAATGTCTCGGTAATGGAATTCCTTTAATTCCGCTTCTTAGAATGATGCCTGTTGTATGATCTATCATATTTTTTTATTCTATTCTCGGTGTTGTTTTTCAGCGAATGATAGAAAGCGTTGATTCCGCAGTTCCTTCATCAGATTTGGGTGCTTTTCTAAAATTAATTTTTTTACACATTAGTCCTAAAAATATTGATGGAAAATTATATTTTAGTACTTAAAATTTTTCTTATATGTTGATACCTGAACTATTTAAATTTTACCAATAGGTCCAATGTTATGAGGTATTTGGTATGCTTTAATGAACTTGTGGTTTGCTTTTAGAAACTTGTGATGTGCATTAATAAACTGGTGGTCTGCTTTAATGAATTAGTTGTGTGCTTTATGAGGTTTCTGGTATATTTTAAACAAGGTTCTAAAAGGCGCTAGGCGTAAGGCAGGCGCTCGGCTCCCGACTTGCGCCTTGCCTGATTAGGCGTAGGCTAGGCGCGCCTAGGCGTTCAGAGCATAAATGGAAAAAGTTCTCAAATATTTCCTGTTTTCTAGGAATAATTCATATAATCCAAGTGCATATAAAATTAGCAATGCCTAGTTCTTAAGAGTAAACACTTAACATAACAAATAACAAGCAAATAGTGACCACTTCCTAGAATCACAAGTTCATAGGAAAATGTTCATTCTTCATCATCCAAGTAGGTCCGTCCAACCACCACTTCATCTTCATCATTCTCAAAAGCAATCTCCTCACCATCCTCCTCCTCTTCCTCCTCTTCAGACTCTAATTCTTCATCATGGAGCTCTCTCACTCGTGCACTCCTGCGAAGCTCACTCTGTTCACCCGCCATTGCATCTGTAACAATACTCGAGGGTGCACAATATGATTCCTCATCCTCATCTACGAATACATACATAGCATGGTCATCCCCTTCCCGTGTTTCTGATTTTCTAGGGAGTGAGGGAGGGTGAGGGGAGAGGCAGCGCCGGCGGGAGAGGAGGGTGAGGTGGGGAGGCGGCCGGTGGGAGGGAGGAGAGGGTAGACGTAGGGTTGGGGAAGGTAAGTTATAAATATAGGTAATAATCTTGTGTGATATTATTTTAATTCCCAAACTATCCTTAATTTAATCTTGACCGTCATTTTAAAAAATGGAAAAAATAGACTTAATGAACGGTTTAGATGTAAATAGCCACGATGGTTACTAAAAAACGGGAACGGATCAGGTCAGTAACCTTGTGGTGAGTAACAATGAGTAACCCATCCACATCAGCATCCCTCTCTCTCCTGGAAAGCCTTTAATTTTCCCCTCCTCAATCTTTGACGGACGATATCTCACTCGTTTTAATTCGAAATTTAATTTCTTTGCACAGTTAGATCAAATTAATTGTTCTCTTCAAAACGATATCCACTTTGATATATTTTTCGAACAAAAAAATTGAACCATTTTTTACTAGTCTATACCATATGGTATTGACTGGTATTGAAATAAGAGCATACATATGGTTTGAAAAGCGTACCATGGTGGTATGAACAAACCAAGACTGTAGGATGATTGAATACATGATAGTAGAAGTATATTAACGGTCATTTACGACTTTTAACATTGTGTAGCACAAGATACCACCCCGTACCAGGGTGGTATTGTATGGTATTGTGTGGTATTTTTTGGTCCTGTAATTTGTTCACCCAGAAATTTGTAGATCCAATAAATCATGATGAACTCGTCCCTTCTGTGCAAACGAATTAAAAACGAAGAAAATACCATATGGTATGCAGTTGGTACCGAGTGGTCAGAATTTTTTTTCTAAAAAAATATTGAAAATTGATCGCATTTTGTAGAGCACGATGAACTCGTTCCATCTGCGCAAAAAAAAAATTAAAATCCGAGTTAAAACAAAAAATGTATGACCCGGTTAAGAAAGCTATGAAAAATAAAAATGGTCTTTAATTCTCCATCCTTAGATCTGGATTTTCTAAATGAATGGTTCAAATTTAGTTATTGATAAGTGCATAACCCATGATTATGCATCCTATCTTGAGCCCTAAAAAACTAGTATTCATCCCAACGCATTCCCATCTTATGAACCATAGTTGTTATAGTCCGGCACAAATTCGCTTTCTAGCAATAAGATAATTAACTCTGCATACTTCATAATTTTATATACCTACCCGGGAACAATAGGATACACGGTTAGTTTTTTTTTTTTTAAACCAATCATTTGAAAGGCTAATGGAAGTAGTTAATTGAGCTTCTGAGGAGTTTAGGGAAGAAAACAGAACTTTTAGTGAAATATATAGGAAATAATTCTAGAGAAAGTAAGGCTCGGGAAAACTGACCGGCGTTTGAAAGTGTAAGGAGCTATCTCGCCGGAGGAATCGCGAGCTGCCCAGCCGGCAACCGTCTGGGCCATCGATAATTAGTGTTTTTCGGTGAAAAAATTTGCGTTGAATGAGAACTAAATGCACCTTGACTTCTTTGGACAACAATCACGAAACACGGTTCACACCTCTTCAAACACAGTTCGAACGAGGGTGTTCGATGTTTACACGATTCTCGAGACAGATTTACATTAAGTTATTCCTACTCCTATGGAGGTTCTGAGAGAGCTCCAGATCTATGACTACTAATAAAAATTGTAGAGGAAATATAAAATTGATAAACTTGACAAGTGGTGATTTTTGCGACCCCTTCCTCTGTCAACTCCTCCTCCTATTTATAGTCTTGAGATGATAATCGTCGTAGAAAACTGTCTTAGAGTAACTTTCAAAAAGAACTGCTCCGCTTCTTTCTCGGACGTGGCTGACGTGTCATTGTACGTGGGATAATCGGCAGTTGCTCTGTTAACTGCTTGCTCTTTATCTTGGAACTGTCATCTTGTTACTTGCCTCTCCCACATGGCTTGCTTTCTTACTTCCAACTTGTTAGTTCAGATCTTGGACATGGTCCGGACTCACCGATGTGGTCTAGATCTCGCAACCACGTCGGGCTCTAATTTTGATGCCAACGCGGTCTAGATCTCGTGATTACGTTGGGCTCTAAATTTAACGCCAACGCGGTCTAGATCTCACGACCACGTCGGGCTCTAATTTTGATTCCAACGCGGTCTAGATCTCGTGACCACATTAGGCTCTAAACTTGACGCCAACGCGGTCTAGATCTCACGACCACGTCGGGCTCTAGTTTTGAGGCCAACGTGGTCTAGATCTCGCGACCAAGTCGGGCTACCCAACTCGTGACGGGACTAGCTCCTTCTTGGAGACTTATAAAGACAGTTAATGCCCATATTATTATTTTTTGTGCGTAAACAATTAGACTGTGAATCTTGGGCAGAGAGGAAATTTGGGATCTGATGGGATGGAATTAAGGTTGGGGACGCTGTTGAGTTTGGGCTTATATGGTGGCAAACTTTATTATTTATATTTTTTTGAAATAATTTTTTTTCTTATTCTATTTGTTGCTTTCATGAATTAATATTAATTACTATCCTTTCAATATAAAAACATAAACCATTGCTCTGAAATGGTATGGTAAAACACTATCATCATTGACTTGCAGCGTGACAATTCTCCCAAAAGATGATAATTTAGACTTTGCACATTTTATATTATTTGTTAGACTTGTTTTGAATGGGTAATATATGTTTAATTAAAAGAATATATAATGGTGGAGTTTTATAGGATTTTCAGTATTCAAATTTTTCTAGCCTTCCCTTAATTTTTGGAAGGGCTAAATTACATGTTTGGTCATTCAAATTACATAAATCTTTCACGTTTGCCAACCGAATTACTATTCTTTCTTATTCACCACTAACTTTACAAAACGTTACACCGTTAGTCACTGGCCGTTAGTCTCCGTCCGAGTCCGTTAACTTCGTTAATTTTTTGATGACTTGACAAACAGAAATGCTGACTGTACCGTTAACTTATGACAGATCCATTTAAAAAATTAAGAATTAAACAAAATCAGTAGAGGAGTGGCCCACCATCCCCTCCCTCTTCTTCTTCCCTTTACCTATCCTTAGGCGGAACAAAGAGAGCAACAAGGAATCCTGGGTTGTGGTTCCGCTGCATTTTCCCTCCACCTCCGCTACCGCCACTCTCCTCTAAGTGTTTCGTTTGAGGATAACTGCCACGGTGCCAGGTGAAAGATCGCGTGGTTACTCCCCTGCCGATGCCGTCTTTTCCGTGGGTGCGGTGGTGACGAAGTAGCTGTAAAACTCGTTAGCAGCGTCCTGTGAGACGAATAGCTGGCCGACGAAGGGCATGAAATTCACCAAGGTCTGGTAGGAAAGTACTGTGTCGTCGTCCTCGTGTGTCTCCTCCCCCATTGCGCATGTATCGTCTTGAGACAAGTCGGTTTCTTTCTCTGATGACTCCATCTAGCTCGTCACCTCCGGTATTTCTTCGGGAGAGGAAAAATCCAGATGACAATCTCACTTACTCCATTAAAAATCGGCAATTCCGGTCCAAAATCGAACACACTAGCTTAATGCTCGTCAAATTCGACGAGATTGGTTCAATCGAAAACCCTAGAAATCTGAGTGAATCTGCCATTGACGGAGCAAGCAACTCGATCGACTGGACGAGAAACATAAACAAATTTCAAGATTCTGTCAGGAACCGGAGTTTCAACCGGAAACAAGAGAAAGTTACGGAGGATTGTGCTCGAATGTATCTTAGACATCAAGCTCCGGCGAGGAGGCGACGGACGTATCCATTGGTCACTCGCCTAAGTTTTGTCTAATTAATTTTTTAAAATTTTTTAGTTTTTTTTAAATGAACATGTCATAAGTTAACGTACAGTCAGCATTTATGTTTGTCACGTCATAAAAAAAACTAACGGAGTTAACGGAATCTGACGGAGACTAACGGCCGGTGACTAACGGTTTAACGTTTTGTAAAGTTAGTGGCGAATAAGAAAGAAAAATAATTTGGGTGGCAAACGTGAAAGATTCATGTAATTTGAGTGACTAAACATGTTAGAAAAACGAGTATTCTTCTTCAAAGTTTAGTCCAAGCTAGTATGTAAGGATGAGATTGATACAAGTATTCTTCTTGACCCGATCGATCATAATTCTTCTCATGTTTACCCTACTTATCAAAATTATAAATAATTTTACTCAATTCACTTAGAAATTTAGTTTTTGGTATTCAACGAAAAGAAAGAAATTTAGTTTTGGTTGAAATAGTAGGCAAGTAATCGTGGATGGATGCCTTTTCGAAGAAACAGCTTCGTAATTAACATGGGGAAAAAGTCGATTGCTGAGGTCAAGTATCTTCATGGGGAGAAATATAATCGGTCGAAGACTTAAAGTTTGTGGACAGCAATTGTGTGGGCGTTTCATAGGAGTTTCACATACTTACCATAGAAATTGTAAGGAAGCTGCAGACAACGACTTTGTAATTGTAACACTAGAAACCAAAAGGAAAAATTACGAAAGTATATCAAATTGATTGATTTTGTTTATAAAAGAACTCATAAATCAAATATTATTAATTATCAAAAAAACATAATGGCCTTATGTCACTGGTCATCACATCATGATTTCAATAGTGAAATTTTTTAACAAGGCTTGTAACATGCACAATAGACAATAAAATAACACAATCCGATGGTTGGTTGTCCATAAGTCTCTTTACATAGAGAGTCACAGTTTAAAGCTTCACACCCCAAAGTTCCTTGTTTAGCAGGAGGGATAAGCCCGACCTTGCACACTTTTTTATTTGTCTGCTCTCCCATCACCTCCTTCTGAACTGTATATTATAATCATTGCAAAAACAAAACAAAAAAGATTATCAACTCGTTAATTATCCATCTCTAATTAACTATCAATAAAAAAACCTATTAGTGTTAGTGTAACAAGGAAATTAAAATCTAAATTCATGTAGCATTACATGAGCTATTTGTGTATGCTACGACTCATGGTAATACAACTTATAAATTTAAATTCGGTGGATGATTCATATCCTTATTATATAAACGGGGAATCTTAGGTTTTTAAGGGTCGTATAAAATTTCATTTGCGAATTTCATGAACCAATATAACTAGAAAATAGAAATGCACCTGAAAGTAAAATTTTGGAAAACTAATACAATTCATTTATCAACGATAAAATGATAAATAAAGTGAATAATTATGCTAGACTGAAATAGTTAAAAATTACCAGCAATGAGAAGGAGTACTAGTAGAGGAAGAACGAGAATTCTAGACGATGAGCCTTTCATGGTTGATTAGTATTTTTTTTTTTTGCAGGAGTAATGTATTCTTCTTTGAGCAAAGCAATTGTATCGTGTTTCTTAAGTTGAGATTTGGTTTTGGACAGTAACATTCAGATATTTATAAGAAGTTGTAAGTGAGAGAAACCATGATTCTTGGAAAGGATAAGGTTGAATTTATTAAAAAAATATATGATTTCTTAGTTTTTTATCTTATCAATATGAAAGGCTTTTTCTCTTTTGGTAGAATTATTATATGGTTAAATATATATTAGGATAGTAAATCGTTGGAATAAAATAAAAAATCCGTTTTTATGGCAATCTAAATCTAGCAAAAGTGGTTCAAAGTTTTGTAACTTTCATATATGAGTAACTAAATATGGACCTTTAGATTTAAGTGGGCCACAAATCTAGATTTACGGGTTGTGAATTAAAGGTAATTTATTTTCCCTAGTTTTCTTAATCGACTTTTATCTTCTTCGTTCTAACTCAGATTTCAATTTTTTTGCATTATTGAAACGAGTTAGTGTGCTCTACAAAATGAGATCAATTAAAAAAAATTGAGAATTTTTTTCATACCTCCCGTTACCAACTCCATACCATATGGTAACTTCTTCATTTTAAAGTCATTTTTGAAATTATTTGCTCAGAAGGAATGATTTCATCATGATCTATTGGATCTACAAATTTCTTGGTGAAAAAAATACAGGTCTAAAAAATATCATACTTTACCACTCTGGTATGGGGGTGGTAACTTGTGGTAAACAACGATGAAAGTCGTAAATAACGGTTAGTATACTCCTACTATCATGTAATCAACCTTCCTACAGTCTTGGTATGTTCATACCATCAAGGTACGCTTTCTTACCATATGGTATGCTCCTATTTAATACCATATGGTATTGGCTGGTAAAAAATGCCTCAATTTTTTTTTGTTCTGAAAATATATTAAAGTGGATATCATTTTAAAGAGCACAATTAATCTGATTTATCTGTGAAAAAAATTTAAATTCCAACTTAAAACGAGAGAGAAATCGTCTATTAAAAATTAAAGGGAAAATATAAAAGGATTTCCATAAGAGAGAGGGATGCTGATGTGGACGGGTTACTCATCCTAAGGTTACTGACCTGATCCGCTCCCCTTTTATATGTTTGGCTTATAGCCTGTTACGGATGGAGAGGAGATAGGGTGGTGTTAGCACAATATTAACTCTTTTTAATAACGTTATTATAGTAACTGCTCTTCCACCTTCCCCTATGTTCCTTGGAGTTTTACATACAAATTACAGTTTTAGTACATAAACTTAATAAATCTTAATATTTAATGTCTCGGTAATGGAATTCCTTTAATTCCGCTTCTTAGAATGATGCCTGTTGTATGATCTATCATATTTTTTTATTCTATTCTCGGTGTTGTTTTTCAGCGAATGATAGAAAGCGTTGATTCCGCAGTTCCTTCATCAGATTTGGGTGCTTTTCTAAAATTAATTTTTTTACACATTAGTCCTAAAAACATTGATGGAAAATTATATTTTAGTACTTAAAATTTTTCTTATATGTTGATACATGAACTATTTAAATTTTACCAATAGGTCCAATGTTATGAGGTATTTGGTATGCTTTAATGAACTTGTGGTTTGCTTTTAGAAACTTGTGATGTGCATTAATAAACTGGTGGTCTGCTTTAATGAATTAGTTGTGTGCTTTATGAGGTTTCTGGTATATTTTAAATGACTTGTGATATGTTGACTTGTCGTCTGTATTAGGGGGATTGTAGTATTCTTTAATAAACTTGTGGTATCCTTTATGAAACTTGTGGCCTGCTTAATGTGACTTTTGGTCTGCTTCAAGAAACTTGTGATGTGCTTTTATAGATTTGTGGTCTATATTTATGAGACTTGTGGTATGCTTTCATAAACTTGTGGTGTGGTGAAATTGTGGTTTGCTTTCTAGACTTAGTGGTTTTTTGTGGTGTTATTTCTTGTATTTGTTAGTCCAAATGTCGTTTGGTGTTATTTCATTATATTTAGTTTTGTAATTATACAAATATAATGGATTTTGTACTGTAACATATCCCCTTTTTAATTATACTTTTGCTAACAACTATAAGTTTCGATTTTCACAATGTACTGAGATGAAAATACAAGGTCACCCACTTAGGGTAAACATAAAAAATTAGCATTTTTACCTGTAGTCAGCGACGATCATTATGGAGTAACCACCATAATTAATGTTGCCATCCCAAAAGATGGCATTATAAGTAAACTGAAACTGGTCGCAATAATTTTCTTTGGAGCTCTTACAACCATTACATTCCAGACATGAAGCAGCAAGACACCCAATTCCAGATCGGTCTCCAACCTTGAAATTCTCCACTTCCTAGCCGCAGCTGCGCCGGAGCGTGGAGAAGATGTCGACGGAGGCGGCCAGCGGTTCCCCCTCCTCTTTTGCGCAGAGACTCAGAGATCTGCCCAAACATCTCCCCGACACTCAAATCAAACCCTGACATGAGGTCTCGGGGTCGAGTTACGTAAGAGTTCCCCCCCCCCCTCTTTGACGAATCCAAATCGATGTCCAACTCTAGATTCGCGATTTCAAATCTCTTCAAAAAGTTTCTATTTTCTGTCAATTTAATTATTGTTTTTTAGTGGCTGGTTAATTTTCTATCTGTCACATCCAAAAGATCTCTGGTTATGAGGCTTGTACAATACCAGAAAGCCTTTCTAGGCTCTGTTTATCATGCGCATCTCGTCTATTTAGTGCTCCTTCATTGAGACTCCTTGGGACGACAAGGAAGCTGCAATGCGGTTCCTTTCTTGCCCAATTTCATGATTTCAGGGAGCATCAAACATGGAATCAGATTGAAGCTTTCTTGCCCAAAATCATGGTTTCGTCGTACCTTTTCACTTAGCCGATGAAGATTCCGGTGAAGAGGATCTTTCCGGTAGGTATTAATTAAGAGGCAGACGGTAAGGGTAATTTTGTTTAATTTTCCGTTTCCTCTAGTTTCTGTCACGTACAAATTTTCCGAGACTCAAAATGGCGATTTAATTTTCTGCTGATTATGTTTTCTGTAATTAATTGCCTTTTTCAATTGTTAATTGCCTATTTGGTCTCTTTATTTCATAGAGGTTTAAATACTAATAATCATCATTTATTGGGTTCGTGAGAGTGAATTTCTAATCTTCCCCTTTATAGTCGTAACTAATTCTTTATCTTTCCTTTTCTACTTGCAAATTTCATTAGTGATGGATTTTGACTGTGTTTTCGGAAACGAGAATTCATTAAGTCACCTCTTTTTGTAATTAATTTAATTGCTTATTTATATATGCAATTACTTTCTTTCTTTATTCCAGCCACCGTGTTCTTATGGTATGGATTGTATGGAAGTAATTGAAGATAATTAAATTAGTTTTATCGGTATATCAGGTGATAGTTTGATCTTATTTTCTTTGCTACAACTTTTTTTTATTGTTGTCGTATTTGGTAATTCTGATAGAGTCCTCTTTTATTTAGTGGGATATATTTTATTTCCATGTATATGCTAGATTGTTTTGTTTTGCAGGGGATGTTTCCTTAGCTTTCATATTTAGACACAATCAAGATTCCTTATCACCCAAACGGGGTATTCATGGGGAAGTATTCTCCTTCATCTCTCTATCTGAGTCAGTTTCGTATCATTTTGCTTTTTGGAGCTTTCTTAGAGCTGCCCATCTCGTGGCATAACAAGCTCTTTTATCGGGAGTCCGGTTGCATGTCTTATATTATTATATGTCTTATATGTTTGTTGTGCGGCCATGCTCTGGGGCTTATCTTGGATAAAAAAAATTAGCTTGGTATAGTTAAATACCTCTTCCACTCTTGTGGTTCACATCTTATGGGGAAGAAGTAATCACCATGGTTAAATTGGGTATGGAAAATAATTTTTTTAATTAATTTTTTAATAAATTACATTTTAGGTAGTTACAAAATTCTATTAATTATAATTCTCTCTCTTTCTCTCACTTCCGTAATCTCCAGCCAGATCCTCTTTCCTTATTTTTCTCAATCTTTCTGCAAAATAAAAAAACATAAAATCACTACCAATTCATAAGACAAACACTACCACTTTGAAAAACATCAATACCATTGCATAAATAAATCTATACCATTACACGAAAACTACCAATAAAAACAATCTACCAATATAAATCTATACCATTTCACAAAAAATCAATACCATTGCAGATTTAATCAATACCAATACATGCAAATTAATACCATTACATGATAATCAATACCCATGAGACAAAAATAATACCAATACAACAAAATCAATACCAATGTGACAAAAATAATACCATTGAGACGAGAGGGTCGGAGATAAAAGGATGACCAACGCTGGCGATTGCTTTGACGACCTCCGCGATCCCATCGGCTCTTTCCTGCTGTTATAGAGAGAGAGAGAGAGAGAGAGAGAGAGAGAGAGAGAGAGAGAGAGAGAGAGAGAGGAGAAGGGAGAAGGGAGGGTCGTGGGATAGTAGATGGTGTGGGGAGTGAGGGAGGGTGAGGGAAGAGGCAGCGCCGGCGGGAGAGGAGGGTGAGGTGGGGAGGCGGCCGGTGGGAGGGGAGGTGGGAGTGAGGAGAGGGTAGACGTAGGGTTGGGGAAGGTAAGTTATAAATATAGGTAATAATCTTGTGTGATATTATTTTAATTCCCAAACTATCCTTAATTTAATCTTGACCGTCATTTTAAAAAATGGAAAAAATAGAGCTAATGAACGGTTTAGATGTAAATAGCCACGACGATTACTAAAACAGGGAACGGATCAGGTCAGTAACCTTGTGGTGAGTAACAATGAGTAACCCATCCACATCAGCATCCCTCTCTCTCCTGGAAAACTTTTAATTTTCGCCTCCTCAATCTTTGACGGACGATATCTCACTCGTTTTAATTCGAAATTTAATTTCTTTGCACAGTTAGATCAGATTAATTGTTCTCTTCAAAACGATATCCACTTTGATATATTTTTCGAACAAAAAAATTGAGCCATTTTTTACTAGTCTATACCATATGGTATTGACTGGTATTGAAATAAGAGCATACATATGGTTTGAAAAGCGTACCATGGTGGTATGAACAAACCAAGACTGTAGGATGATTGAATACATGACAGTAGAAGTATATTAACGGTCATTTACGACTTTTAACATTGTGTATCACAAGATACCACCCCGTACCAGGGTGGTATTGTATGGTATTGTGTGGTATTTTTTGGTCCTGTAATTTGTTCACCCAGAAATTTGTAGATCCAATAAATCATGATGAACTCGTCCCTTCTATGCAAACGAATTAAAAACGAAGAAAATACCATATGGTATGCAGTTGGTACCGAGAGGTCAGAATTTTTTTTTCTAAAAAAATATTGAAAATTGATCTCATTTTGTAGAGCACGATGAACTCGTTCCATCTGCGCAAAAAAAAATTAAAATCCGAGTTAAAACAAAAAATGTATGAGCCGGTTAAAAAAGCTATGAAAAATAAAAATGGTCTTTAATTCTCCATCCTTAGATCTGGATTTTCTAAATGAAGAGTTCAAATTTAGTTATTGATAAGTGCATAACCCATGATTATGCATCATATCTTGTTTTTTTTTATAAGGATGATTATGCATCCTATCTTGAGCCCTAAAAAACTAGTATTCATCCCAACGCATTCCCATCTTATGAACCATAGTTGTTATAGTCCGGCACAAATTCGCTTTCTAGCAATAAGATAATTAACTCTGCATACTTCATAATTTTATATACCTACCCGGGAACAATAGGATACACTGTTAGTTTTTTTTTTGTTTTTTTCTGTTAAAACCAATCATTTGAAAGGCTAATGGAAGTAGTTAATTGAGCTTCTGAGGAGTTTAGGGAAGAAAACAGAACTTTTAGTGAAATATGTAGGAAATAATTCTAGAGAAAGTAAGGCTCGGGAAAACTGACCGGCGTTTGAAAGTGTAAGGAGCTATCTCGCCGGAGGAGTCGCGAGCTGCCCAGCCGGCAACCGTCTGGGCCATCGATAATTAGTGTTTTTCGGTGAGAAGCTCGTTGAATGAGAACTAAATGCACCTTGACTTCTTTGGACAACAATCACTAAACACGGTTCACACCTCTTCAAACACAGTTCGAACGAGGGTGTTCGATGTTTACACGATTCTCGAGACAGATCTACATTAAGTTATTCCTTCTCCTATGGAGGTTCTGAGAGAGCTCCAGATCTACGACTACTAATAAAAATTGCAGAGGAAAGATAAAATTGATAAACTTGACAAGTGGTGATTTTTGCGACCCCTTCCTCTGTCAACTCCTCCTCCTATTTATAGTCTTGAGATGATAATCGTCGTAGAAAACTGTCTTAGAGTAACTTTCAAAAAGAACTGCTCCGCTTCTTTCTCGGACGTGGCTGACGTGTCATTGTACGTGGGATAATCGGCATTTGCTCTGTTAACTGCTTGCTCTTTATCTTGGAACTGTCATCTTGTTACTTGCCTCTCCCACATGGCTTGCTTTCTTACTTCCAACTTGTTAGTTCAGATCTTGGACATGGTCCGGACTCACCGATGTGGTCTAGATCTCGCAACCACGTCGGGCTCTAATTTTGATGCCAACGCGGTCTAGATCTCGTGATTACGTTGGGCTCTAAACTTAACGCCAACGCGGTCTAGATCTCACGACCACGTCGGGCTCTAATTTTGATTCCAACGCGGTCTAGATCTCGTGACCACATTAGGCTCTAAACTTGACGCCAACGCGGTCTAGATCTCACGACCACGTCGGGCTCTAGTTTTGATGCCAACGCGGTCTAGATCTCGCGACCAAGTCGGGCTACCCAACTCGCGACGGGACTAGCTCCTTCTTGGAGACTTATAAAGACAGTTAATGCCCATATTATTATATTTTGGGCGTAAACAATTAGACTGTGAATCTTGGGCAGAGAGGAAATTTGGGATCTGATGGGATGGAATTAAGGTTGGGGACGCTGTTGAGTTTGGGCTTATATGGTGGCAAACTTTATTATTTATATTTTTTTGAAATAATTTTTTTTCTTATTCTATTTGTTGCTTTCATGAATTAATATTAATTACTATCCTTTCAATAGAAAAACATAAACCATTGCTCTGAAATGGTATGGTAAAACACTATCATCATTGACTTGCAGCGTGACAATTCTCCCAAAAGATGATAATTTAGACTCTGCACATTTTATATTATTTGTTAGACTTATTTTGAATGGGTAATATATGTTTAATTAAAAGAATATATAATGGTGGAGTTTTATAGGATTTTCAGTATTCAAATTTTTCTGGCCTTCCCTTAATTTTCGGAAGGGCTAAATTACACGTTTGGTCACTCAAATTACATAAATCTTTCACGTTTGCCACCCGAATTACTATTCTTTCTTATTCACCACTAACTTTACAAAACGTTACACCGTTAGTCACTGGCCGTTAGTCTCCGTCCGAGTCCGTTAATTTCGTTAATTTTTTGATGACGTGACAAACAGAAATGCTGACTGTACCGTTAACTTATGACAGATCCATTTAAAAAATTAAGAATTAAACAAAATCAGTAGAGGAGTGGCCCACCATCCCCTCCCTCGTCTTCTTCCCTTTACCTATCCTTAGGCGGAACAAAAAGAGCAACAAGGAATCCTGGGTTGTGGTTCCGCTGCATTTTCCCTCCACCTCCGCTACCGCCACTCTCCTCTAAGTGTTTCGTTTGAGGATAACTGCCACGGTGCCAGGTGAAAGATCGCGTGGTTACTCCCCTGCTGATGCCGTCTTTTCCGTGGGTGCGGTGGTGACGAAGTAGCTGTAAAACTCGTTAGCATCGTCCTGTGAGACGAATAGATGGCCGACGAAGGGCATGAAATTCACCAAGGTCTGGTAGGAAAGTACTGTGTCGTCGTCCTCGTGTGTCTCCTCCCCCATTGCGCCTGTATCGTCTTGAGACAAGTCGGTTTCTTTCTCTGATGACTCCATCTAGCTCGTCACCTCCGGTATTTCTTCGGGAGAGGAAAAATCCAGATGACAATCTCACTTACTCCATTAAAAATCAGCAATTCCGGTCCAAAATCGAACACACTAGCTCAATGCTCGTCAAATTCGACGAGATTGGTTCAATCGAAAACCATAGAAATCTGAGTGAATCTGCCATTGACGGAGCAAGCAACTCGATCGACTGGACGAGAAACATAAACAAATTTTAATATTCTGTCAGGAACCGGAGTTTCAACTGGAAACAAGAGAAAGTTACGGAGGATTGTGCTCGAATGTATCTTAGACATCAAGCTCCGGCGAGGAGGCGACAGACGTATCCATTGGTCACTCGCCTAAGTTTTGTCTAATTAATTTTTTTAAAATGTTTAGTTTTTTTTTAAATGAACATGTCATAAGTTAACGTACAGTCAGCATTTATGTTTGTCACGACATAAAAAAAAAACTAACGGAGTTAACGGAATCTGACGGAGACTAACGGCCGGTGACTAACGGTGTAACGTTTTGTAAAGTTAGTGGCGAATAAGAAAGAAAAATAATTTGGGTGGCAAACGTGAAAGATTTATGTAATTTGAGTGACTAAACATGTCAGAAAAATGAGTATTCTTCTTCAAAGTTTAGTCCAAGCTAGTATGTAAGGATGAGATTGATACAAGTATTCTTCTTCACCCGATCGATCATAATTCTTCTCATGTTTACCCTACTTATCAAAATTATAAATAATTTTACTCAATTCACTTAGAAATTTAGTTTTTGGTATTCAACGAAAAGAAAGAAATTTAGTTTTGGTTGAAATAGTAGGCATGTAATCGTGGATGGATGCCTTTTCGAAGAAACAGCTTCGTAATTAACATGGGGAAAAAGTCGATTTCTGAGGTCAAGTATCTTCATGGGGAGAAATATAATCGGTCGAAGACTTAAAGTTTGTGGACAGCAATTGTGTGGACATTTCATAGGAGTTTCACATACTTACCATAGAAATTGTAAGGAAGCTGCAGACAACGACTTTGTAATTGTAACACTAGAAACCAAAAGGAAAAATTATGAGAGTATATCAAATTGATTGATTTTGTTTATAACAGAACTCATAAATCAAATATTATTAATTATAAAAAAAACATAATGGCCTTATATCACTGATCATCACATCATGATTTCAATAGTGAAATTTTTTAACAAGGCTTGTAACATGCACAATAGACAATAAAATAACACAATCCGATGGTTGGTTGTCCATAAGTCTCTTTACATAGAGAGTCACAGTTTAAAGCTTCACACCCCAAAGTTCCTTGTTTAGCAGGAGGGATAAGCCCGACCTTGCACACTTTTTTATTTGTCTGCTCTCCCATCACCTCCTTCTGAACTGTATATTATAATTATTGCAAAAACAAAACAAAAAAGATTATCAACTCGTTAATTATCCATCTCTAATTGACTATCGATAAAAAAACCTATTAGTGTTAGTGTAACAAGGAAATTAAAATCTAAATTCATGTAGCATTACATGAGCTATTTGTGTATGCTACGACTCGTGGTAATACAACTTATAAATTTAAATTCGGTGGATGATTCATATCCTTATTATATAAACGGGGAATCTTAGGTTTTTAAGGGTCGTGTAAAATTTCATTTGCCAATTTCATGAACCAATAACTAGAAAATAGAAATGCACCTGAAAGTAAAATTTTGGCGAACCAATACAATTCATTTATCAACGATAAAATGATAAATAAAGTGAATAATTATGCTAGACTGAAATAGTGAAAAATTACCAGCAATGAGAAGGAGTACTAGTAGAGGAAGAACGAGAATTCTAGACGATGAGCCTTTCATGGTTGATTAGTGTTTTTTTTTTTGTAGGAGTAATGTATTCTTCTTTGAGCAAAGCAATTGTATCGTGTTTCTTAAGTTGAGATTGGTTTTGGACAGTAACATTCAGATGTTTATAAGAAGTTGTAAGTGAGAGAAACATTGATTCTTGGAAAGGATAAGGTTGAATTTATTAAAAAAATATATGATTTCTTAGTTTTTTATCTTATCAATATGAAAGGCTTTTTCTCTTTTGGTAGAATTATTATATGGTTAAATATATATTAGGATAGTAAATCGTTGGAATAAAATAAAAAATCCGTTTTTATGGCAATCTAAATCTAGCAAAAGTGGTTCAAAATTTTGTAACTTTCATATGTTCTTAACTCTTGCATTACTAATAAGATAGATACAAAGTTCATAACACTTAATTAGTTTTTTGCCCGCCCGTTGGGCGGGACATTTTATTTGGTACTTGTTCTATTTGTTTTTGGGTGTATAAAGTGGTACTTGTTCTACTATTAGCACATTCGTTACGTTTGAAACATGAGTCATAGTATTTCTAAATTGAGATTTTAGACCTCGTATTATATAGATTGTGGTTACATGTTGTTGTTGTTTGTATTCTTTTGCGCACAGATTAGTGTCTTTTCTTTTTTGTTGGTCGTGATGTCGTGAATTTAATTAGCGATCTTGTTTTTTTTTTTGTCGATCTTGGTTTTATTGGTGCTCTAATTTAGAATTTTAAGTATTATAAATTATGAAATAAGTACCCGCTACACAGAGAATGAAGCTCTCTCGTTTAGCGAGAGTCTGAGGCGGCGGAAACCCTAGGGTTTTATCGGTGTCTACTTCCCTCGTTGAAAAAGAATTTTGTTTCCATTCTTAATCAGTTTTGCGATACAAGTGTAGTGAGCATCCTCTATTTAAAGAGAGAAGACTTTGCACTCTATTGACCGCTTTGTGTGAAGAGCAATAGTTTGTGCGAGAGAAAAACCCTAGTGCAAGAAACCCTTAGGTTTTTGTACAAGGAAGCAGAACATAAAGTGTTGTCCTGTTTCAGAGGCGACGAGATTGATTTGTTACAGTATGGAGGCCAGAAAAGAAGCTATCGAAGACACTGCCACGAGTAAGGAACGACAGACAACCATGGAGCTAGAAAATCAGTTAAATCAGATAACTCTGGAGGATGAAGATGATGAACCATTGGAGGTAGAGGACTCTGATGCTGATGTGCTGCGCATGGAAGCAGTGCGTAGGTTGGGGCTGATCGGACGTCTGTTAGCTGAAAAAGAACCTAACATGAAGTCAATGAAAATTGCATTGTCAAAAGCCTGGAAGCTGAAAAAGGGTTTCCAGATCACGGAACTTGGGGACATGCTGTTTGCCTTTCAATTTCTGGACATGGATGATAGGAATAAGGTATGTTATGGGGGCCCTTGGCATTATGAGAATTCACTTATAGTGTTTAAGGCAAGCACAACGATTCAAAAGCCTAAACCAGAAGACCTACATATGATTGATCTGTGGATAAGGGTTGAGGGTTTACCAGCTGAATTGAGGACCCAGAAGATGGCTGAGAAAATTGCAGCGCGCTTTGAGGGGCTTGACTGGTTTGATAATGGTGTGGGAACAATGTGGGATGATTACATGCGCTTGAGAGTGTACCTTTCGTTCAACAACCCCCTGAAAAAGAAAATCAAATTGAATATCTCGGGTCAGTTGGTTGAATATCCAATAAAGTACGAAAAGCTACCAATGTTCTGCTACTCTTGTGTGTGAATTGGGCACCCTAAACTGAGGTGCAAACTTGAGGCAAAGCCTGAAAAAGACCCATTTGGGTATACACTGAGAGTGGCAGCTCAGGGTCAGAAAAACTGGCTCTTATATACTGCAAAGAAGGAGGATGTTGAGGTGTGGGCTGCTCTTAAACAAAAATTTGAAATGGAAAGCATAGGGTCCAACTCTGACCATAATATGGCATTAGAGATGGAAGAAGCTAAACAAATGGAAGAGGATACACCAGAACAACAAAAGAATAGCGGGGAGATACAAACTCAGGAGGCTCCCAGAACTTAACAGGCACAATAACCTATTGTATCACAACAGAAAGAGCTACAGGCTTCCCAAAAATCCAGAATCAAGGGATCAAATGCATAATGGGGCTCTACGAAAATTTGTGATGGGCAGTACAGAAGAAAGGAGGACTGGGAGGAATAATGCCCGAGTCTGGAGAAGACAGGAGCAAGTGAAACCGAAATAAGATGATGGGGTCCAAATAACCCCTCAAAAAAGACAGGCTGAAGCTCGAGAAGAGGGGGAGAGGGTAGAGGGACACACAACTGAAGTTGTGAAGAAGGCCAGAACTCTAACCTTTGCTGGTCTGGAAGGATTAGGAACTGGAGATAACAATAACAAAACTATGGATGGCGATATGGCGGAGCCTGCAACAGAGCAGGCCCGCCCAGCTCAATGAGTTGTTTGAGCTATAATTTCCGGAGTGGGAGTCCCCTGGCAATTAAAAATTTGGATCGATTGATCCAAAGGGAAAATCCCAAAGTGGTCTTCCTGATGGAGACTAAGAAAAAGGAAGATGAATGGCAAGATGTGGTGACTAAATTTCAAGGATACAAAGGCTATGGGGTGGGATCAATGCGCAGAGCGGGTGGCCTCCTTGTCTTGTGGCAAGAGGAAATTCAGGTGGAAGTGAAAGGAAGTGATACGAATTATATTGATATGAAAATAGTGGAAGATGACAAGATCTGGCGTTTTACTGGAGTATATGGTTGGTCTGAACAGGGGAAGAAACATCAGACTTGGGAATTACTAAGGTATCTAAAGGCTCTGACTGATGTGCCTTGGTTGTGTTGTGGAGATTTTAATCTCATCCAACACTATGCAGAGAAGAGAGGTAAACAATTAGCAAATGGCTATGAGATGAATGGCTTCAACAAAGCTCTTGAGGATTACCAACTACAGGATCTTGGTTTCTATGGTAAACCTTACACATGGGACAACAATCACAAAGATGAGACGTTCTTGGAGGAGAGATTGGATAGGATGGTGGCAATACAGTCATGGAGGAGATTATACCTTGATGCTGGGATTTATCATCTTAGACACTGTGGTTCAGACCGCAACCCTATCCTACTGAAAACGAATGTGTTAGTGGAGGATGTGAAGTGGGGTCACTATTTTAAATTTGAGGCTTACTGGAAGGTCATGAGGACTATAAGCGGTCATTAAGATGGATGGGAGGCGGCGGGACAAAGCACTGGAAAAGATTGACAAGATGAGAAAAAACTGTGAAACTTGAGCAAACAGACTTTTGGTAGCCTGAGAGCCCGAAGAGTTAAAACTGAGAAAGCACTGGAAAAGATTGACAAGATGAGAAAAAATGAGGCAATACTGGCACAACAACGGGTGATGGAGAATGAACTTGAAGAGATTTTGCTTCAAGAAGAGTTGATCTGGAAGCAAAGATCCAGAAATGACTGGCTCAAGCACGGAGACAAAAACACTAAGTTTTTTCATCGAAGAGCTTTAGACAGGAGAATCAAAAACATGATAAAAAATTTAAAGGATGATGATGGAAGGATCTGTACAGATCAGGAGGATATAGCGAGATGTATTGTTAACTTCTATAAGAAGTTATATACTTCTGACAGGAGATCTGAATCCAGTTCTGTGATAGACGCAGTCCCACAAAAGGTTACAACTTCTATAAATGACGCGCTTCTAAAACCTTTTACAAGGGAGGAAATTTGTGAGGCATTAAAGGTTATGGGACCGGTAAAAACTCCTGAAGCTGATGGTATGTCTGCCCTCTTTTTTCAGAAGAATTGGGATATATTGGGAGAGGTAATCACTACTGAGTTACAGGGTTATCTGGAAGAGGAAAGTTTCCCATAGGAACTGAACCATACCCTGATAGCACTCATTCCTAAGAAGAAACACCCCGAAACTTTCGTCCTATTAGCCTCTGCAAAGCTCTATACAAAATTATATCCAAGGTTCTTGCTAATAGGCTCAAAGGGGTGCTAAACCAGGTTATAGTGCCAGACCAGAGTGCGTTTGTCCCAGGGAGGCTCATTACTAATAATGTCATAATAGCCTTTGAGTGTTTTCACTCTATGAAGAATAACAAGTCTGGTAACAAAGGATTCATGGTGGCTAAGTTGGATATCACTAAAGCCTATGACAGGGTTGAATAAGATTTTTTGGAGGGAATCATGTTGAAATTGGGTTTTCATAAAATATGGGTTCAAATGATCATGACCTGTGTGACGACTGTTTCTTTCTCTACTTTGGTGAATGGGCACCAGATAGAGTGTTTCTATACTAGTAGGGGAGTAAGACAGGGTGATCCAATATCCCCTATCTTTTTCTGTTTGTGGTTGAAGGGCTATCAGCCCTAATAACTAAAGCAGAAAGGGAAAGGCAGATTCAAGGGATAAGGGTGAAGAGGCAAGCACCACAGATTTCTCACCTTTTATTTGCTGATGACAACATCCTTTTTCTGAGGGCAACTAAATCAGAATGTGAGAAAGTGAAAGCCATCTTAAGCTTATATGAAGCTGAATCTGGTCAGCAGGTCAATCTCCATAAATCTGAATTATCCTTTAGACCTAATGTCAGGCAGGGGAGAAGGAAAGGGCTCGCAGACTTACTAAACATGAAGGCGGTGGACTACCATAAAAAATATCTAGGCCTTCCTACAATCATTGGCCGATCAAAGAAGCAGGCTTTTAGCTACTTAGTTGATCGAGTTAGAGCAAAAGTGAAAACGTGGAAAGGAAAGCTACTATCTGTAGCAGGGAAAGAAGTATTGATTAAGGTTGTGGCACAGGCACATGTGACATATGCCATGTCAGTTTTTCAAGTACCTCCCAGCATCCTGAAGGAAGCAAAACGAGCAGTAGCTCATTTATGGTGGGGGAAACAGGAGGAGGAGGGGAAGACACATTGGCTTAATTGGAGAGAACTCTGCAAACCAAAGAAGCTGGGAGAATGGGCTTTAAAATCCTTCAGAGTTTCAATCTAGCCCTCATTGGGAAGCAATTATGGCGTATTGTCCAGAACCCTGATACACTAGTGGCAAAGGTTCTGAAAGCAAAGTACTATGAGGATCGAGATCCTCTGGAAGCAGAAATTGGAAGAAATATGAGTTGGGTTTGGAGGGGATTAATGGCTGCTAAGGAGTTAGTGAGAAGTGGAATGAGATGGAGGGTGGGAGATTGAACTAAAATTGATATATGGCTTGACAAATGAGTGCCTTCCAGCACAACTCAGAAAGTAACATCCCCACTTGCACATTGGAGTGGTTCAACCTCAGTTGCTGAACTAATAGTTTTGGACTCAAGGAGCTGGCGTACAAACCTGCTCCAGAGATACTTTAACCCTATGGATCGTGTTAATATACAGAAGATCCCCATTCCCAGGCAACCGACTGAGGATAAACTGATATGGGGAGTGGAGAAATCAGGGAAATACACTGTTAACTCGGCATATAGGCTCTGGGAAGGAAGGAATGATGATGTGTTGGGAGAAATCTATACACCGGTGAATTGAAAAAGGCTATGGAACTTGAAGATTCCTCCAAAAGTTAGGATCTTTGCCTGGCGGTGGGTGAGAAACATAGTTCCTACAGGAGCGGGGATTTATGATCGAATGCAAAAGAGAAGTGAAAACTGCCCTTTTTGCAACCTCAGAGAAACGCAAGGACATATCTTTCGGGAGTGTGATTGGATTCGCAGAGTTTGGAGATATAGCCCTATGGATTCATACATAGCAAGGGGGAGAACCTTACCTCGGAAGAATGGTACTGTGAACTCCAGGAAACGGAATCTGATGAGCAGCTGGGCGAATTGCTTGTGGCGCTCTGGTTCATCTAGGACCAACGCAACTGTCACTATTGGAATAAGAAGAAGCTAGCGGAGTGGGAATTTTACCCAGGGCAAGCAATTGGTTAAAGGATTATCTGGCGAAGCAGTTGAATCCTCGGCGGCCGGAAAGAAATGATGCGCAGGGGTGGCAGCCAACGACGAGAACTCCGGTGAAAATCAACGTCGATGCAGCGTGCATTGCCGATCGAGGAACGGGGTGGGGAGCAGTTATTAGAGATGGTGGGGGAAGATTTTTGTTTGTTGGAGTTCGCAGGTCGAGAATCCAGTGGAATCTTGAGGAAGCAGAGGCTATGGCGATTGGTTTTGGCCTGGATTTGGCTCGAAGGTTTGAGCTCATGGAAATGAAAATGGAGTCAGACTGCCAAGGGATTGTACAACAGCTGCGAAAGGAAGAGGAAAGGGAGACTGAGATAGGCTTGCTGTGTGCTGAGCTTCGGGCTAAGGCCCAAACCCTAAACTATGTTCAGTGGAATTTTGTGGGCCGCAAAAACAATGAACCAACCCATTTTATGGCCCATGTTGACTGTAGTTGGGAGGGTGAGGAGTAGGGGTGTGCAATGGTCCGGTCCGTACCGGACCACACCGGACCAAACCGTTGTTAAGACCGGACCGGACCAGACCGAGTAAAATGCGGTCCGGTCCTTGGTCCTCATGAATTTTATAATTACTGAAGAAATGGTGGACCGAGCTCATATTTGGACCGGACCGAACCGGACCAAATGGACCAAATGCAAGAATGGTCCGGTCCTTGGTCCTAATATGTCTTTCACTAATGGACCGCGGTTCTCATGAGTTTGGTCCGGTCCGGACCGAACCGAACCGTTGCACACCCCTAGTGAGGAGGTGTGGGTAGACAACCCACTTCATTTTCTTGTACCTCTTCTTAGAGAGGATATGGGAGGAAACTCCAACTTTTCAATTTAATTAAATGAATGCAGTTTCCCTTCAAAAAAAAATTATGAAATAAGTCGTTAACGTAAACTAAGATCATCCCACCTTAATGACTAATTTTCTTGATGCTTCTTTTTTCATTTTCTAACTTGCCGGATTTATCTGATTCACTATGGATTGCTATTTTTTATTATTGACTTGAATTTAATTAAAAGGTTATGATTTCTTTTGGAAATGACTAATTGTTATGGTTCTATCAAAGGTTAAGAACGATTTTGTAACAGTTAACTAATGAAACATCAACCAGTAATCAAGCATTTGATATCGGTACGAATACATTGGATTTAAGTATGGAAGGGGTAATTTATCAAAGGGGATTGCTATTCGTCGCGCTAAATAGATTAAATTTACTCCAATACCCTTAATTTATTTATTTTTTTGTCTTCGTGGTGAAAAAAAATCTTGTGCACGTTAGGACTGGGCATGCGGGCGGATCATCCGCGGGTTTGGGCCGACCCACCCGCATTTGACCCGAATTTCGTTAAGTGGGTGGGTCTGTGGGTGGGTGACGGGTTGAGCTGGGAGCCATCCGCCGGGTGGTGGGTGGGTTGTGGGTGAGTGTGCGGGTGACCCGCTCAACCCAACAGCAAAAAGATCAAAGTCGTTGACGCTAGAGAGAGGAGAGTAGAGACGTTAGATATAAACTCGGACTGCTCCTGGAGTTTGAACCTCAAAGCCAACCTTCCAAATAGAGATCCCCTCTTCTTCCCTTTACTTTTTCATCTAATTCTTGTGCCTAGATCACCGCTCTTTCCTTTGTGGAATTATTTTTCTTAGTTCCTTGCACCTGATAATCGTCTCAATCTGTAGAAAACTCTTTCATAATAGAATTTCTATCCAATTTATGAACTAATTCGACATTTTTTGCCCTGTTTCAACTTCTTGTTTCCCTCGATGATTCTCTTCACCTATTATCATGTCAAGTTGACTCCTTTTTAATATATACATTGTGATGTGGGTGAACCCACAAACCCACCCGCATCATCCACCATCCGCCCGACCCAACCCGAGACTAAATGTGGGTGGGTGGTGAGTGAAAAATTATCAATCCGTTTAAGCGCGGATGGGTGCATTTTATGGTCAAAATCCACCCGACCCACCCAATGCCCACCCCTAGTGCACGTCATCGTCTTCCTTCTGGCGTCCGCCGCCCAACTCGCCGGAGATCGATCCTTTTTCTCTCTCTCAGCTTAAGGCAGCGCAAAATCCATCCTCGAAGCATCATCAAGGGCAACGAGTCGCGCCTTGCCGCGGAACTCGCCGTCGCGTCCGTCCTGCTCAACCACGAGTAGAATCGAGAGCGAGAACCTTAACCACGAGTACAAACCTGCTAATCCTTAAAACTGGATTTATGTGTTGCAGATAGTACAAAGGGATCGCCGGAGCTCCACCTGGCGAATCGTCTCGATCGAGACACGAGCGGAGTGATGATCATCACCAAGTCGCACAAGGTAGCCGCTAAGCTAGTCAAGGCATTTACTGATCACAAGGTGAGGAAGACTTACATTGCTTCCTGCGTTGGTCCATCTCCAGATTGGAAAAGGATTACAGTTAAATCAGGCCACGGTCGGTCCAAATTTGGGGCGTGGCATGTCTATGCAGCATCAGATGCGGGGCGAATCTTGCCAGGTGGGTCTTCGGTTAGGGACATGGAGACTTCATTCGAGGTGTTGTCTGTTAATGGGAAGAGAAGAAGCTTAAGAGAATCATTATAGGAAGCATGTGGGGAAACTATAGTTGTTAAGGAGACATCAGTGAAATGTGGTAATAATGGTGGTGGTGGTGAAATGCAGGATGAGGTTTTGATTAGGGCGTTTCCTAGGAGTGGAAGGACTCATCAAATTCGCTTGCATTGCCAATTTATCGGGTTGTCGATAAAGGGTGATGTGAAGTATGAAGGAGTTCATGAGTGGGATGGGGAAGTATGTAGTGGCCATGAATTACATGCAGAGAGCCTGTCTTTTGACCATCCTATAACTGGTCTTCCCGTGAAGGTTCATGCGCCTCTGCCTTCATGGGCGACTCATTTATTGCCTGAATCATAGGATTAGTTGCAATGGACAACTGGCTTGGGGGTGTTAGATGCATATGTTGCTCAATTTTCAAGACATGGGAGCTGGTAATGTTGGAATCTTCAAGGAAACAGGAGAATGGTTCATTTTGTTTCTCATTGAGAAAGCCATAGCCTTTTGGCTTCGGGCGGGAGTTTGCTTTATTATGATGAGAGCTTGTCTTTTGAGCATCTTGTTACTGGTCTTCCCATGAAACTTCATGCAGCTTTGCCTTCACACTGCTGCCTGAATAATTCTATGTGGCCTTCTGAAGTTCATGGGGATGCACAGATGGGCCACCGGTGGTTGATGCTTATCGGTTAACTACATATGTGCTTGTAAAGTTGGAATCTTGAAGGAATTAGAATGATTGTTCATGTTGTGGCTTGTTGAGGAAGCCATAGCCTTTTTGGCTTCACCCTGGAGTTAGGTTAACTAATAATATAACTATGGCGAATTCTTGATCCCTTACCTGTTTTCTTATCTTATGAAGTCCTAAAGTTGTTGCTATTGCCATCTACCCATATAGAAGGAAGGAGAGAAGTATGGACAGGACATATTGAAGAAATCAAATGCTTGCTCTCAACAAGATGTGAAGCTTTTACAGGAATTCTGGTATTGTTGGTCAATGTTTTAACTTCCTCTCTCTGAAATATGCATCTTACCATCCCTGGAAATTTTAGGATCCAGCTGTATTTGTTTTGAACACCAAGATCATCTGTATGTACGCATATGTGGCCTGTGAAGTGCAGGCTACAGAAGTGCCTATGTTATATTGGGATTCTGATGATTTCAACTATAAATCGCTTTGAAACAGTTTGCATGCCAATATTCTGTTTAGACTAACTATGAGCTATTTGTTTGAATATGGTTTTGACATGGTTTAGAGTTCTTTTATGAGCTAGTGTCGACAATCGCATTAAACATAACAGTACAAAATACAGATAGACTGATCCGACAAAGATTGGAGTTCTTTTGAAATAAATAAGTTTCTAAATAGACCGAGGTTTTCGAACGTCATTAACGACATACTTCGAGACTGGCTCAATGCAAGTGAAAATGCCTACCAGGTTTGTGACCGAAAGTCCAAACGTCTTTAGCAGCTATAGGCATAGGGGACACCATTGGAGCCTTTTTGAAGTTGTTTCTTCTTTTTGAAGGGTAGAGTTCTGTCTCTGCATTATTCTTGCAGACTGAAGAGTAACTTCTAATCCAAGTAATCGAGCCCATATCATCCATTAGCAAGTGGGGCATTTATAATTAGGGTTAAGCAAATTAAGTGTTAGTCTCTAACTTGAAAAAAAATGGAAAGAGTTTATCCGGTTGGCCAAACCCACCAGAAAATGTAAAGCATATCTCATTCTGCATTTTATCACCTATTTCTGTATTCAATATTTTCCTCCTGTAGAGATAAATCCAAATTGCAATGGGTTCCTTATACGAATTAATCTTGATATATATGTGAGTTTGTCCCTTATTTACAATTAGTTGAGCTTTATTATTTTTCCTCCGTGAAAAAAGATTTCTTTTCAGCCTCATGCCCTCAGTGTGTTTGTAGACAAGCTTACCAAGCTAATCTATGGCCATAGCATCTTGATAATTCTCAAACCTGTACCTTGGGCTACCTGTATGCGAAGAGCTTAGAATGACATGCTTCACTGTGGTTTCGGTACTAATATCTCCTTGAAAAAATGCATCCATCAAACCATTCAAGTAGATTGTCCTCAGCTTGCGTTGGTTATGCCTAATCCAATCCAAACGCTCAGCTTCCACTAAAGCATAGGCATTGACCACAAACTGCTGGAATAGTTTTCAGATAATAATAATGTGTGCCCTTTATGAAGCCTTGTTTGAATCCTATACGCATAAAAATCACACTGAGTTAGAAACTTTTCGTTTGCATCCTCGAATCCTTCTTCACCACATAAATAAATATCTTTGCGCCAACCATCTTCTCCATAAGGGAAGAGCAATGGATACTGCAATGCCATTAAGCTAGGATGGTAGATACTAATTCTTTGAAGCTCAGTGGTCTGGTGCTCAACAATAATATCTTGTTCATAAGATGTTTGGTCGGGATCGTTCACAATAAGAGCTGCAACTTCATTTCCTGTAGGAATATCATATTCCCAACCATCTTATCGCCGATTGGCAATAAGTTTAACCTTCAAATGTTGTACACTATCATCATTGATCCTGTCTTTTGCATACCGGAATGTTTGGACCAAAATATTGTGCTCGTCGAACAATTCCTGCAAAGAGGCCACAATATCTCTGCGCAGAGATGTGGAATTGTTATTTGTACCAATTGCTTGGAGACGATTCTCGGCTTCTGTCTGAGTTTGATGAATGTACAATTGAGCAAACTTCGCAGTGGATCCTACTGGGGGTAACAAACTGCCAATTTGATGATAAATTTGGCCTCCAATAGAAAATACACAGACGCCACGTCCATTATTCAAAGCATGATCAATCTTTCCACCCATTGAGCTAACGCAGAAGACACCATTATACATCCTGATACAATCACGAAAGTGCTTGCCAGCTTCACTGCTTGACTGCAATAGATCTCTTAAGAATTCAGGAGGTTCTCGAGCCGGGGGAAGTTTTACTTTGCCTTTTTTTGCAACAAAGAGCAAATTTTGAAGACCCTGACTTTCGAGATCGAGATGTACTTTCTTCTTTCCACATAACAACTGCACAATATTGGCATACATTCGAAGGAGGGCCAAGAGAAAAGAAGTCGACATGCTTCGAACCTATGTACGTAAAAGATAACGTTAATTAGAAAAAAATATCTATAATTGTATATCATATGCATATTCAATACGTATCAACAATATACCTTTCTCAATTGTGGTAGGATATGTCATTTTTTCTTTTTGGCAGCAATCAGTTTGATGTTTCTATTCATGCGTTCAGTTTTAGCATTTAGCTTAGAAAGTGAATAGTTGCAACCTGTAATATTTATTGTAAATTAGTTTTTTGAAATCGTAAGAAAACCATATTACATGCCAGTCAAAAATTAAGATAACTTTAGTTACCTATTAAGTACTGGAATGCTAGTACATCCATCCTTTTTGAACATAGCACGATCCGTCATTTCATTCTTGCTATTTTTGGCAATTAAGGTCTTGGTTGACCTTGATTGTGCCAGGAAATAAGTTTTTGCTACATACACATCAGGAGCAGTTAGACTACAGAAAGGATACCCATAAAACTGTTAATTAATTGGTATAGAGAAAAAGAAACTACCGCGATCGAAATCCCACGAATATCGCGCAGTATCAATCGTCCGTGCAATTTTGTAGGTGCGAGGAACTATATTGTCATCCACGTCATCAATCTTTCGCTTACCCATGCAATCTAACTTGGAATGTTGTAGAAAAACTAACTACAAATATTAGTATTGGAATTGTGAAAGCGGCAAACTTCAATACGAATCAATTGGAATTCAATTAGACCAAAATCAACATTCCGTAAACGAAAAAAGCAGTGAGAATTGGAACAACTACAATATGAGATTCAATTATCCCAAAATCAATACTACATAAATGAAAAATATCATTACAAAATATATTAATTGAAAAAGGCACGACATAGAAATCCAGGGCGCTCTAGGAACATACCAGCCAATCTATTGTTGCTAAATAAGCTATGAAAATGGAAAGCACGAAATTCAGGATCAAAAAATACACAATTAAGACTACATGCTCGTCTCCGCACTGTAACTCGACGGATATCAGCCATATTCAGCTCATCAAACTCTAGCTTCCGCCGAGTAATTCAGCCGGTGAAATATTTTGAAAAAAGAAACAATAGAAAAAAGGACTACACAATAGAGCAATGGATTAGATCGATTGACCGTCGCGCTACGGTATCGATGGTGAGATTGAACGATTTATTAAAAAAGAAAAGTGAAAGGACCGATTGATTACTTACGGGCTTCGATCGGTGGTGGTTTATCGGGGATTATGAGCTCTCTGCGTCTGGATTCCTGCTTGCGGCCAAGAAGAATAGAGAGAGGGGGAAATATTATAGTTAGGGATGAAAGGATGGATGGATGATGATCTGTCTTTCTTTCTTTTCTTTCACTGAGTTCTTTTCTTTTTTCCCTTTCGGCAAATTTGTGGGCTCTTCCCTCGGGCGGTGAAGGTAGTCATAGCGAAGCAAGCTCCTTATGGAAGTGAAAAAACAATCTCCTTAAAAATGGGAGCATTTCCGCTGAGCAGCAAAGGGAGACAAAGTAACTCACTAATTAATCTCCTTAAAAATGGGAGCATTTCCACTGGGTAGCAAAGGGACAGAAAGCATCTCACTAATTAATTGCCAAAGGTAAATAATTCAATTTTTTCCTGCAGTGACGATGGATGCTGGGAGCTCTTCATGTGCTGATGTGGCACAACTTTGGTTATGAATTACTATAATAGTAAGTAAGGATAAGGATAAGGATAAGGATAAAGATACATCATAGAACGAAAACCAAATTCAATTGTACTAGTAAAAAGATAATAATAATAATAATTTTATTCCTTAAATATAGACCACCCAATTATCAGACGTACTTGCAAAACGGAATGGAACACTGAGACACAAACCACCAAGAAATAAACTTCCTCATAAAAATTGCACCCTACCCCATCAAACATGTCCAATAAATGTCAGTCTGGTGGTTTTGGTTTGGCTGAATTGCTTATTGGTTAGTCGGATTGTTGATTAATCGGGTTACGGGTCTTTTGAGTTCATATTAGTCGGGTAATGAGTTCATTCAGAGTTATAGGTCATTCGGGTTTGAGTTCATCGAGTGACGGGTTAACCGGGTTATGGGTTCATCGAGAACGGGTAGTCATGTTACGAGTTAATCGGATTGCAGCTTTTTCGAGTTACTAATCAATATTCCTCCCACATAAAAATTCAAGATTCATGTTTAAAAGCACCAAAGTTAAAACACTATAAAATTGAAAGCACCAAACCTCCTTCTTTTTTCTCTGCCAAAAATGTTAAAATTTTTCCTTCTTCCTCATCAATAAATTAAAAACAAAAAAATTCTTCCCTTCTTTCTTTTCTCAAAAAGTGAACACACCAAACTTTCCCTTCTTTCTCTTCTATTTTTTAGAAGGCATCCCCAAATTTTATCCATTCTTTCTCTCCCAAAAAGCGAAGCACCAAATTATCTCTTTTTTCTTTTCAAGAAGTTGAAAACAAAAACAAAATTTCTATTCGTTTAAGATAATCAAATTAGCACATACATTACTTCATCCTACTTATATTTAACCGATAATTGAAATATTTTAATTAATGATATTTTTAATGTAAATACATTATATTATGTTACATATTGTATCAATTGTTAATTATTCATTATAAATATAAACTTTGTGTAATTTTAAATTTTTTAAATTAATTTTTTAAATAACATAATGTTCAAATAGATTTATTTTTTCATTTCATTTTAATTTATAAAATAAATAATTTCAAGTGAATTTCATATTTTGAAATTTATTTTAGAAAAATAAAATTGGTTTCACTTAAATTTCAAAACAAAATTTTCATTTTGAAAGACTATATATTATATAGTATAGTAATTATCCGAGTCAATCGGGCTGGTTCGAGTTGAGACATTTGGATCACGATTTAGTTTGGTTGCTAGTCAATATGGTCGCAGGTCAACTGGGCTCGCGATAATCAGGTTGGTGGTCAATCGGGTTAGAGCCAATCAAGTTATGAGTCAATTGATTACGAGTCAATCAAGTTGCTGTCCAATCGAGTTATGGGCCAATCGAGATGCGTGTCATTGACTTTTGGTCAACTCAAACTACAACCAGGTCGTGGGTTGGATCAATCGGACGAGTTATTTGAGTCGGGTTTTGTTTTGACACATATATGCCCAATGCACGAAAGCCACCCGTCCAAACTCTAGCGCAAAGCAAAATGACTAATCATTAAAAAAATATCAAAATGTACTTATCTATAAAAAAAAATATTTTTTAAGGGTACTAATAGGTTCGGTGTCGGTTAACCACGAATCGATTGACAGTCAGTGGATAACTACTAACAAAAAAAGAGTCGATAAGGCTTATCGGCTAATTGCTTGTTATCGGTTGGCGCTATTTCGCTAATTAACTACTAACCAATAACAATCTCTACATTCGCATTAAAAAATTAAAAATCTCTACATGTGATATTTTTTTGTTGTTATTTTTAAGTTTTTATGGTATTTAACAATAAAATATAATCATACAGATAATTCAAAAATAATTCGACTACACTTCCACATTGTTTACATAAAACAATAATCATAAGAAATAAGATCAATACAATACAACATCGATTGTGAATTCATAATCCAAATCCAAATTCCAATACATAAATAAAAAAATAATCGATTGTGAATTCATCCAATTAGCGAGTATTGGCTAGCAAAGCATCAAACACAAGCACCACAAAATCATCGGCATTCACTAACATCAAAGAAACAAAGAATATTAGGGTGTGAGGATCGTTCTTTCGATTGCAAAGGGGAGCTAGAGAGGAATGACTACGTGGTTCTGACTCTTAAACGCATTGAGGCTTTGGATGGATGGTGGTTTGCAATAGGTGGGAATTGAGATATTTGAAATTGCGGTTTTGGCTATTCTTGAATCTTTAGACTTTTCCCCTGCGCCAAAGCCTAAAACCATTGTGATCATACTAGTAGGAGATGATTGATTTTCTTATCTATTAACCACTAAGCAAAATGGGCTAACCGAGACCTAACTGTCTGACTCGCCACAGATACACAGCGATTTAAATCCCGACTAGAGCCCAAGTTTTTAAACTCTAGCCGGGTGTATTATAGGGCAAGTATGTTTTAACTGTCAAACCAGGGCCAGTCCATGTACCCCTGCTTCAATCGCTTAGTTTGTTATCTAGCAAACGTTTTGGGTTTAAAGCTAAGAAACCTATAAATAAAAACAATCAAGTAAAGTAAATCGAGGTTGTCCCAATGAGAGAAGAGTTCACCCGGTTATTCTCCCCCTAGCTAACAATTATGACTTGTTGGATCGAACGGTCATGTGGTTGTAAACCGTAGGGAAGTTCAACAAGTAGCCAAGCGCCACTCTCTCGGCCTCTAGCTCGAGGAAAGGGAATTTGATCCAAGTCACCATCGTGACTCTCTTGACCTATTGACTAAAAAGGGTTGGTTAGACTTCACCCTCGAATCGGAGTTCGGATGTCGACCACAACCAAGCCCTAAGTGCTAATACGAAATAAGAGGTTTGCTCTGCATTAACCTAGATATGAGATAATGAATTGCCTAAGAAAACCCAGCATTCAAGCCTCTTTCAAAGAAAAGAAAGGGGGTTTTCTCTCTACCTAGGTTAGAATGACAATTGGATTGATAGGCTTTCACACAATACAAGCATTCATGAAAATGCCTCCACATTCACATTAGACACAACCACACACAAATCATTCAATCCATACAAACATTCACATAATTGTAGCTAGGGTTTACAAACACCTAAGTGAATAGGTAGGCTATTCCATAGCTAGGCAAAGAAAACAAGGAAAAGGAGAGAAAGAACCATGAAGAGATGACAATATTTCCTCCTTGTTGCTTGAATCTCTCTTGATAAGAAGAAACATTCACTACTCTAACTTGAATTGAGCCCAATCTCCTTCTTCCTCCTTTGAATGCAACTTTATCTCTCTAGAATAGGAAGAGGAAATCCTAATCTCTCACTAGAAACCTTCATTTATTCTGAAACTAAAACCCTAGAAAAAAGCTCCCCTCCTCTTACTGCTCACTTCCCCTTTTATACCCATATTGGGCTCAGATCACGGTTCCAATTCACGGCCGAGAACTCAAGGTGAGGACCGTGATCTCGGGCCAAAACGCGCCGCTTCACTAACTCAGTTCACGGTCATTGGTTACGACCATTAACTGGCTTGAGTCCAGTGAGACCAAAAACTTCTCTGAAACCTCCGCACTTCACTGTCTCGGGGCAATTGTCACGGTCGCTTTGGACTTTTCTTCACTTTTTCGCGCTTCTAGACCTCCAATTGACCTGAAACTCGTCCTCGACTTTCCCACACGTGCTAGGACCTGAAATATGACAAACCAAGCACACCCTAGAGTAAAATAGGTCGGGAGACGATGAAATGCAAAGTCAAACTATCAAGAAATTAGTGATAAAATGTGTGCATTTAGATCCAAATCACCATCATTATTTATTCGGGTTTTTTTTAATGATAATTGGCTAACCATTTACCAGCCTTGTTTTTTACAATGAAATGAAATGTGCTTCTGGGATTTCAGCCCATCATCACAACAAGTGCTCAATCCGGCCCATCCTTCCTTTGTTTTATGGGATAATAAACAGATGGAAGCCCACTGGGCTAATGAACCCAAAACGAGGAAACCATGGATGGTAATTCAATATTCAAGAACAGCAGTAGCAAATGTCGTCTGAGCCCTGACTCCCCGAGGACACTAAAAAGTTAGAGAAGACAATGTTGGGAATGAAGTTGGGATGGTGGAGATGGCCGATCACCAAAAGCTACCAAATGCACCATGACTACCGTCTACCGATGCTGGAATTGTCGGGGTCTTGGTAGACAAACATGACAGTTAATTACCTAAGGGAAATGCATAATTCCTATAATTCCTTTATGTTATAAACGTGCTGCTACGGATCGCGAAATTGATGGAATCGACAAAGCAAGAATACGAAAGTGAGAATCGAAAACACGACACACGATTTACGTGGTTCACTAACACGATGTGTGTTAGCTACATCCACGGGCGAGAGAGAGCCAGTTTCACTATATCGAGGAGATTACAGATTACAGAGGAGTATGAGAAGTATTTATAATACTTCATGGGTCTAAACCTAATCCAATCTGGCAAAGAAAACGGTTACAGACCAGGCCCAGAACACGAACCCAAATAACATTGAGCCCATACACCGTGGGGCGGGGGCAACCCTGGACCCCACTCGCTGACCGGGCAGCGAGACCCCATATTACTAGTCGTAGCGGCTGATAGTCCGATTCAAGTCACATCAACACTTTAGACTTTACTAACAAGAAACTAAGCGCAAATATTAGAAGTTGATAGGAGAGGTGGTTTAGCACTTTGTTAAGAACGTCTCGTGGTCAACGTTTTAGACCACTCGTCTTTTTTTTTATTCATGTTTTCCTCAAATTAGGTTGTGCTATATTTCTTATTTTCATTCATGCTCCTTAGTATTCGAGTGAGAGATTGACATTTTGGGAGATTATTAGTAATTGTAAGTTTGTCAATGAAAGACCTTGGCTCTTTTTTTTTCCCTGTAAGAACAAGGCGCTCTGCGCCTTAACAACTACTGGAAAATGTATTTGGGAGATTGACTCTCTACAAGATCAAAAACATTCAGTACTGCAACAGTAGATAGGGGATCGAAATCCGGTGAACTCCAACAGGTAACGCATGCTCCGTCGAATCCAAGAAATCCACTACCACATTGCCCTCCCTATTGATATGCCCAACTCGGACTTCCCAATCGCGATGCATCATCCTCCGCACTTGCAAAACAGTATGATAGTGCGGGTGCGTGCTAGTGGCTGATTCGATTAGCTCGATTGCCGCGAGGGAGTCCGTCTGGAGGATTGAAAAGACCTTAGCTCTGCTGGTGATACAATAAATGATTTAGTATGCCTCAATTTTTATATGCGATGGATAAAAACTCAATTAATCCTTATAAAAAAATCAACCAAGAATTGCCAATACAAATATAGGGATTTCCTATGGTGACTTGAATATTTTTACCTGCTATAGCAGGTTTCACAAGTCGCATTACGTAAAAAACAACAGGTGTTACGTAATGGTTACGTAATATATTCTTATAAAAAAAATCAACCAAGAATTGCCAATACAAATATAGGGATTTCCTATGGTGACTTGAAGTAAGGTGACTTGAATATTTTTACCTGTTATAGCAGGTTTCACAGGTCGCATTACGTAAAACACAACAGGTGTTACGTAATGGTTACATAATATATTCTTATCTTACGTAACAGTTGTAAAAGGTCATTACGGAAGCCTTATGTAATGGACGGTCTTCTTACGTAATGAATATTCATTATGCATTTCGTAATCTTTACGTAATAGATGCGTAGTTTACGTAACCGATGTAATTAAAAAGGATAAGAATTTTTTTAAAAAAATATGAAAAAAAAATCAAAATAAACGTGGATGTGAAAAAGGGAAAAAAAACAAAAAGAAGTTAAAAGGGGAAAGTGGTGACCGGCGGTGGTGGGTGCTCGTCTTTCTTTTTTGTTTTTATTTTTTTAATCAATGGCTTAAAATAATTTTAATTTATTTTAACGGTTTAGATCTATACAAATTATTTAACTTCAAATTATACTCAAGTTACCGTAGGAGATCTCTACAAATATAAAGTAGGAAATTCCTACAATACCTTGAAGTTATGGTAACTTGATGTTTTTGACCTGCTATAATATGTTTCACAAGTTGCATTACGTAAAATACAATAGGCATTACGTAATGGTTACGTAATGTGTGTTTATCTTACGTAATAGTTGAAAAATGTCATTACGGAAACCTTACATAATAGACACTCATTTTACGTAATGAATATTAACCTTTCGTTACGTAATCTGTTGAATCATTACGGAAGGCTTACGTAACACTTCTAATTTAACTGTTACGTAAGAAATAACTATCGTTACGTAACCTTTACGTAATAGATGCATACTTTACGTAACAGTTGTAAAGTGGCATTACGGAAGCCTTACGTAATGGATGGTCCTTTTACGTAATGATATTAATCAAGTTACGTAATGTGGTAAGTCATTACGGAAGTCTTACGTAACACTTCTAATTTAACTGTTACGTAATAAATAACCTTCGTTACGTAACCTTTACGTAATGAGCGTGTATTTTATGTAACAGTTTTAAAATGTCATTACGGAAGCCTTATGTAATAGACGATGTTTTTACGTAATGAATATTAATCTAGCGTTACGTAATATGATAAGTCGTTACAGAAACCTTCCGTAACGCTTCTATTTTAACTGTTACGTAAGACTAACAAGCATTACGTAATTGTTACGTAATAAACATTAGTTTTACGTAACGCGGCCTATAAAACCTGCTATAGCAGGTAAAAAACGTCAAGTTATAGTAACTTCAAGGCATGGTAGGAGTTCCCTATAAAGTAACACAATTTATCACAAACTAAATCTAAATATTCCAATCAAGAGGCCAAATCCACCTAATTCGTATACACTTAACCTATGGTAAATACCCCACTAATTCCTCGAATACCCCCACAACTTAAGCTTCTTTTTTTTTTTCTCATTTTCCTTTGTACTACCAAGTACTCTTTTTTTTTTTTATAGACTACCAAGCATAGTTAGTAAATACTCCGTTTAATACACGTATATGTACCCGTACGTACTTTATCCGTTTAAAACTCCCGTATACGTATGATTGTCAAGCCGTTTCATTTTTTTCCGTTCATTGAATGGCTCCCGTACTAAACACGTATAAAACCCGTATAACACGTTTAATATCCGTATTTAATGAATTAAATAGTGAACTTTACTATTATTTATATATTTATTTATTTTTAAAATAATTACTTTTTATATATTTATTGCTATTAACGTACTATTAAACGTAACTTTAGTTTAGAGACATCGTAAAATACTCGTACGTATTTTTTACGTAACTTCCCCGTACCGTATTTTACTAACTATGCTACCAAGTGCTTTTTCTTGGGCAAACCGTGGCATTAAAAAACAACGGAGCACTAATTTATTCAAGTGGTTGGAATGTGGCAAGATAGCCACATGGGGTTGGCTTAATCCAAAGCATTTGGCACATCCCAGGCCAATAATTATTAATTAAAAAAACGAACGGCAGCCAAATATGGGCAAACTCCACAACTCACTAGTTTTGGTAATGGAATCAATAATTTAGGGTAAGCATAGTGCCATGTGTTAATTAATTTATGAATAAAAGTATAAAACAATGTAATCATAGATAAACACACTATGACACTAGTACACTACTGAGTACTGACTGCTAATGCACGCCAATAATCCAACCTCGCAATTGCCTTTTTCTCCCACGATGCTTTAAGAAAGCAAATTAGATTTGCTTGTTTTGCGGTGAATGGCTCCTCGATCATAATTGGATTCATTCTGGATTCACTCCTAATGTACTTGGTTTCGATATCTCTATAAGTAATTCTACCATTAAAAACACCAAAGGACTTCACCAAAAATTTTGATGATGAAGAATTTTACATTAATTATAGTTCAGCCTACCGTGATACTGATTTGGAAGAGACACATGAAGGTAAACATTGCAAAATTTTAGCATTTTAACTAAGACAAGAGTTACAAAATTATTAATGATAACGTAAAAATGATTAATATTTTGATGCATTATAAAATATTTGGCTAATTAATAGCATTTTAATAGTTTGGATAATATAAAAGAATCTAACAAAAATCTGGATAAAAATAGACACACTCTTCATCATAACAGAGTTCTTCATAACTAAACTGCATGTAAAAACTTATTGAGTTACCCAATCACTTGTTGGTAATCGACTTCCTAACGATTGAATTGACATTCTTGACTAGGTGCCAAACATCTCAGAATACATAACATGGACTTAGGTAACCAGATCGCAGAGCAGGAGCGGGAACGAGAGCGTCGGAGTGTCGATTTCTCAAGAACTCAATATTGAGAGCGTGAATAGAGCATTAATATTATATTATTTTAATTAATAATTTATATTTTCTATGAAAATATTATACAAAATATTAGCTATAATATCACAACTTACTCCCATAAATGAGAGTTTATGAAATTGGTGAATATTTACGTTAAAGAAAATTATTTCTACTTTGTTTACGCTACTACTTATTTCATTATTTATATATTTTTTTTTTATAAAATGAGCAAATAAAAGAAATTTGTATCCCTTGTCTCTATCCTATCGCCATTTACCCCCCACCTCCACCCACAGTTCAACAAGCTTGGCGAAGGAAAAGAATCACAACCTTCCGTCTTTACTTCTCGATCTTGATTCCCAACTCCATCGTCCCCTCTCTACCCAAGATGATTCATACGCCGATCGACAATGATTACTCTCTCAATCCTTCTAATATTGAAATTCCCCTTTTCAAATCCGAACCCTAAAAGTTCGTCAGTCCCCGTATTGAATAGCGGTGTTATTCTTTGGTGGAGTCGGTGAAAGGTAGTCGATGGCGATTGGAGGGAAGATGGAGCTCTAAAGTTCATCTGGTGTTGATGAGACACTGAAGTCATCGAATGGTGTCGGAGGAGGATGAAACATGACGACCGCCGCTTTTTCCGAGCCAATTCCATCGAGGAAGCAAGGTCACCAGAAATCGGCGCTCTCCCTTCAAAAAGTCGCGCTCTTATAATACTCAGTGCGCGGATTTTAGGCGCTTTCTAAAGAATTCGTGTTTTCGCGAAATAACACGGGAGCGCCGGGACTATGCACGCGAATTGGGTTACTAAACGTGGACACCACAATTTAAGTGCTCTTTTGTTAGAAAAGCTTAACTCTTTTATATGACCAAAAAAAGTATAAAGGTTAAGTATGCAAAGCTTTTGTGTTACATAAAAGTAAGAGAATTCTAAATCAAGGGCAGTGATCACTGATCACTCCTTGTCACTCTGCAATCTTTTTGAACTAATGGGACCAATTCCATGGTACGTACCATGATACAAAGCACCATGTCAACTTGACATTTATTGTTTATTTTCCAACCAAACCAATTGAAAATTTATATTATGGCCAAAAAATATTGCAAGTTGCACCCCGCAATTGAAACCCAATTCAACGGCAGCTGAGCTAACCAAATTACTGTACACATCCCCTTTTAATTATTTTATTACTATTTACTACCCGTATATGTTCCTCCATAAACATCAGAACACACAGACACAGAGCCACATCACTCCTTCCACTTCACTCTTCCATTTCACACTCAGATAAGAAAGAGAGAAAAAATGCGGCCGGAAACCTCTTCTTCCTCCGGTTTCTCCTCCCCTTCACCGCCGGCGAGCCCTCTCACCGCCGGGAAATCCATGGAAGACGTCTGGCAGGGCATCAATTTGGGTTCTCTCCGACAGCCAACGCTCCCGCCAAGTTTATCAGATTCCGCCGCCAGATCTTCTTCCGTCTTCCACTTCGGAATCCTCTCCGCCGGCGGCGGCGGTGGGAACCCGCCGGCGCCCATTTCTCCACATCCTCTGCTTTCCCCTGGCTTTTCCAACTTCAGCACTAGTTTCACTAATCGAAACTCCAACCCTCCTCTGGTTTTCCCTTCCCACGGGAAGAGATCGAGAGCCGACGGCGGCGGAGGAAAAGGCGAGCAGTGGCAGAAGCGAAGGATGAAGAACAGGGAATCTGCTGCTCGTTCCAGAGCTAGAAAACAGGAAACTTCCTCTGTTTCGTTTATGACTTAAAACATAAATTCCACTTCCCTTTTTGTTTGTAGCAATTTCATTCCTTTCAAAGTTTTGAATCATTGCATTAAAAATTTGATGGGTTTAATCTTGTTTAGGCTTACACTCAGGAACTGGAGAATGAAGTCGATCGCTTGAAGATGGAGAATGCGAAGCTCAGATCCAAACTAAATAAAGATGAGGTGATTAATTTGCTTAATGAACTTCTGATTCCATATCATTCGGTTTAACGGTGATAAATAACTCATAATGATCAAAGCATTAGTATAGAAACTATTATTGTTAGAATCAATAAGCTTAATGTTATCAGGTATGATATATGATTATTGAGCAATTTAAATATTTTCTATTTGTATGCGCGGTTGTTGGGATGAATCTCGTAATTATTTTAATATCTCCATGTAATTGTTGCGTATGTGCTAAGCCATGATGGATGATTTGGAATAAACAATGAGAAAGGAATTGTTTCTATGATTATGGGTTATGGGATTATTAGGAATTTGGTTGCGAATTGTAATTTTCTAATGTTTGGTGGCAGTACGTTGCTGGAGTGGGTGGCCAGCTACCTAAAAAGACCACTCTTTGTAGAACCTTAACAGCTCCATTTTAAGAAGTAAGAAATCCCCTATCTTGCTACTTTTAGGGTATGTGTCAATCAGTACCTATATCGAATTATATTACCACTTTAGTTACTAAAATGTATTGTTCTACCATTTGTGTATCTCGATTATCGTCTACACATGCAAAATGCATTCGTTCTGCTTGTCTTTATATTACTTAACCAAGTCTGATTTGACTAAGTAAAGCTAACACAGAATGTGCATAATTTTCCATTTCTAGGAACACATGATCTTGTATCATAAAAGGAAGGAGAAGGGGAAAGCAGAGGAATGAAGCAAAGGGCTGAAAAGTTGGCTTCTTTTTGTTTGGACATTTTGAGAAAGGGCCAATCACAAGCCGAGCCAGCCAGGGCAGCAGCTGGGCCCACCCACCAGAGTTGGGAAGATAACATTTTCATCTTTTTGTGGCAATTTTTCAAGGGTGCATCCAATGAGATTTACCCTTGTGGGGGAATAGTGATGATGATGATGGGGAAAGGCTTACAAAAGGCATCGTTTTTCAATTGGGTAGGGGCCTTGTTTGGCCATAAGTGAACATGTATAGTTGGGATGTGCTTTTTGGTTGTTTTTGGGTTAAATATCCACGTATTGTAATATTTCAATCTTATCAGAATACTATTATGATTTTGTTTTTGGATATATTGTGATGATTTTTTAAGAGGTCTCTTATCTCTTAACTATTGTATAAGAAATTCTTCATTTCACCAAAAAATATATATTATCAATTAATGTTGAAATGTTGATTAGGATTCATAGAAAAAAATGTTGATTATGGTTCATAAATCTCTCACTTATTTTATTGATATGAGATTTGTCTAAAGTGTTAGATTTATTTTGTATATGCACAAAAAAGGGAAAGATTGGGTGAGTGGTTCAAAAATTTGTTATCATTGAAATTGTTCCTAATGCATTAGGATACAAATTCAGGAATGTGTTAGCGTGGTTATTCAATTTTAAATTCAGGAATGTGTTAGTAAATTGAGTAACCACAGTGGCTACTCAAAATCTGCACCATTCATTATGTTTATTTTATCTATTTTTTATATTGACGGTGAATATTAGATTAAGGGTAATTTTGAGAATGAAAAAAATACCACACCAAATTTCTATCGTTTAATAAATTAATTTCTATATATTATACACAAACCCTAATACAACCTCATTCTCCATCAGGCCTTACTCCCTGCACCGCCGCTGCCGCACCTGCACCTCCGCCATCCTCCTCCCCTCCATCGCAATCTCTCTCTCTCTCTCACTCACTCACTCACTCAGTGGCCACCTATTGCCGGCCACCATCGCCTCCCCTTCCTTCCTCCCTCACGAGTCACACACCATCTACTTCACCGCCCTCCTCCCCTCCCCTTCCTCCCTCACACGCCATCTCCTATCCTCTCCTCTTTGTCGCATTGTTATTGATTAAATCTACAATGGTATTGTATTTTTTGAAATGGTAGTGTTTTTATTTCTCGAATGATATTGGTGTTTGTGCAATGATAGTGTTCTTTTAATGGGTTGGTATTGATTTATTATTTATCAAAAAAAGAAATTAATAAATATAGTTTCTCATACCCCATTTGCCTTTAGTAATCATTGTAAGGAGGTGGTTAAGTACCATACATGGGGTTGTATAAGATCCAGCATAACCTTCTCCCAACAACTCGAATTATTGGGACCAACTGGTTTATGACAATCATGTTGATTACTAATCCATAGTAATCATAGAGAAAATAATGAAGGCGGATATGAGGAGAATTCTTTTAGGCCGATGGGGTTTTGTGAGAGTTAGATTCTTAATAAATTTCATTCGATTGATTACCTTGGGAAACGAGGGCTTGGAGGAGGTGCTGACCTCCCCGCGCGTAAACCAGTCTCCTCCTATTGGTGTCTGGATGGATGACCTAGGCGACGGCCGTGAGTCGGCGGCCTTTGAGGATCACCTCTCGGCGGTCGAGGAGCTCAGCTCGGATAACCCCCCCCCCCCTCCGACAACCACCAGTTCGAGCTGCGGAGAAAGGCTGCTCCTGCTCCGGTGGACCGGCCCCTTCCCGTTGATGGCCTTGTTCGACAGATTGTAGACTCTTTTGAAGCTGGGAAGTTGAACAATGTGGTTGTTGGCGGTCGTCGGTCGTCTGCTGTTAAGCAACCTAGCGTTGCCTTGCCTACGGGCTCGCCACTAGGAAAGAAGTCCGGGATGATACTCAAACCTAAGGAGTATGGCTCTAATTTGGAGGATGCTAAGACTGGCGGCAAAAAATGCAGTCTTGAAGCTGAGGTGGAAAGCCTTGATGACGAGCCTTCTCCTTAAAAACAATTTATGGAAGAAGTTCTGGAAGATGAAAAGGTGGAGGAAGCCAGCCTCAAATGGTCCCAAGGAGATAGATGAGGCTTTTGGCCTGGAATGTGCGGGAATTGGACCATCCCTCACATTCCAAACTGCTGTAGGTTTAGTGCATTCGAATAAATCGGACCTTGTTTTCTTTTCAGAAACAAGATCGCGTTGGAGAGTAGTTTCCCGTCGTATGCGGGGTTCAGATTTTGATTCTTCTCATTGTTATTTTGTTGATGCGATTGATGCATCAGGAGGTCTTGTCGTAGCTTTGTCCCCCGGAGTTGATGCTTCAGTGTTTTTTCATTCCAACTTCTCCATCTATATCGGAATTAATGAAGTGGAATTCTCTTATGTGGTGGTTTGTGTTTATATTAGTTGTGATGCGACAATTAGAGCCAGACAATTGGCTCAATTACGGGATCTTTGTGACGAGATCCAGCTACCATTTGTGGTTATAGGATATTTCAATGTCACGTTACAGGCAACTGAAAAGGATGGAGGCAATCCTTGGTGTGTAACCCAATCTATTGATCTCCGCAATTTTATCCACGGCCTTGGTCTACATGATCCTGACTACCAAGGCGATCCTTTCACCTGGACTAATAAACGTATGGGAACTGCTTGTATACAGGAAAGATTGGATCGTGCACTTTGCTCCCAGAGTTGGATTGATCGCTTCCCAGATACTCTTGTCAAGCATTTCACGGACCAGGGATCGAACCATCGAGCTTTGCTCCTATATGATAAACCCTATGTCCGGAATTGTCGGCTCCTTTTCCGGTACGATGCTCGGTGGGCAGAAAATCCGGAAGTGGAGGCTATGGTGACATATGTCTGGTAGCAAGAAATTTCTGGTACTCCTATGTTCCGCCTCTGGGAGAGACTTAAGAAACTCCGTCATTTGCTGTATGACTGGAGCAGAGCACGCACTACCAATTCTCTTCGGAATATCAGAACTCTGCAAGAAGATATTGATAGAATCAAAAGCATCCATTCCATAAACTGGGATGAGGTTAGAGTTCTGGAGGTTGAATTGAATAGATAATGAGAGGCGGAGGAGATTTATTGGCAACAGAAATCTCGGGTGTGGTGGATCAAGAAGGGTGATAAGAATACATTGTATTTACATATGGTGACTACAACCCAAAGAAAGCGGAATTTTATTTCTGGCCTACGCAAGGGTGATGGGGAATGGATCACTGAGGAAAGAGAGAAAGCGGGGATTGCCACAAATTTTTCTCAGACGCTCTTTACCTCGGAAAACCAGGTGGCAAACATGACGGAACGGTTAACTGCTTTACCCATTGCACATTCTGTAACTGCAGACATGAATGCCAGTCTTACGACAGAAGTTGCTCCTGGTGAAGTGCGTAAAACTATTTTCTCGATGGGGTCTAAACAGGCTCCGAGATCTGATGGTTTCACGGGAAAGTTTTTTAAAGCCTACTGGAACATTTTTGGGGATTCTGTGATTGAGACTGTATGCTCTTTCTTTAATACAAACAGAATGCTCTGTAGCTTTAATCATACTTGGTTAACACTTGTGCCTAAAGTGGATACTGTGGAAACTATGAGACAAATCATACCGATTAGTCTGTGCCAATTTATTTATAAAGTAATATCCAAAATCATGGCCGAAAGATTGGCCTGTTTATTGCCACAGATCATAACGGAGGGTCAAAATGCTTTCATACGGGAACGTCAGATAGTTGACATTGTTCTCATTGGACATGAGTTAATGCATTACCCGAAAATTAAAACGAGAAGGGAAAGAAAGGGTACACGGCTCTAAAGGTTGACATGGAAAAGGCCTATGATAGAGTCGAATGGCCCTTTCTCCTTGCGGTTTTGGAGAAGATGGGGTTTACTCTACCTGGAGAGGTTGGATACAGGAGTGCCTCAGTTCAGCTTCATTCTCAGTCCTCGTGCATGGCAACCCTTCTGGTTTCTTCACTCCCACAAGGGGTCTCCATCAAGGGGATCCGTTATCCCCGTTATTGTTCGTGATTTGTAGGAAGGGATTTGCGGCCCTTCTGCAAAAAGCCATTGCAGATGGGAAGCTTGAGGGGGTTAAAGTTGCCCCTAGGGCTTCTCGGATCTCGCACTTGTTTTTTTTTTTTTTTGCAGATGACTCATATTTATTTCTCAGGGGATCACTTTAGGAGTGTGAGAACCCGATTGTGGTCTTGAATGAGTATGAAGAACTAAGTGGCCAACGGGTTAACTTGGCAAAATCGGCATAGTAAAAATATCATGTTGCCGAACCAGGAGTTCCTGACTCAGATTCTGGGTGTTGGGGCTGTGGGTGTCCAAGATAAGTATCTGGGTTTACCAACATTGATTGCCCAGTCCAAAACGAATACATTCTGGTATTTAGAGGAGAATTTACTGGAAAGACTTCAGGGATGGAAACAGAGGACATTATCATGGGCAGCAGGAGACTTTGATTAAATCGATTGCTCTCCCCTTTCCCTTATATGTTATGTCATGTTTCAAATTGCCTCTCTCTCTCTCTCTCTCTCTCTCTCTCTGTGTGTGTGTGTGTGTCGTCTCTTGGGAAAACATGTGGCCAGGTTTTGGTGGAGTGTGGAAGATGGTCAATCTAGGATACGTTGGATGTCCTGGCAAAACATGTGTCGGAGTAAACATGATGGCAGGATGGGGTTATGTCGACTCGAGCAGTTTAACTAGGCACCTTTGGCTAAAATTGGTTGGCGTATCCTGTGTGAACCAGATTCACTCCTGGCCCACGTTTACCAGGGTAAGTATTTCCCGACTGGGTCCTTCCTCAGTGCTACTGCTCGCTCTCGCCCGTCTTGGGGCTGACAAAGTATTCTCTATGGCCGACAACTTTTAGATTGCGGCTTATGATGGCAGATTGGAGATGGCTAGAGTTCTCCCCTAATTCATTCCAACTGGATTCCGGGTATCCATCCATGCCCCCCAACATACAACCCTATGGTGTTTCCGGAGGGTGGTGACCCTAAGGTGGCGGAGGTTATGTGTCCTGGGGAGGGGCGTTTGTGTGACCATAAATTAAGTTGGTGGTTTGACCCGGCTACGTGTAGGGCCATCAAAGCCATTCCTCTGCCTCGACAGGGTGTTGCGGATAAGTTGGTCTGGCATGGCTCACCTGATGGAATATTCACTGTTAAGTCTACCTATCACTTTGGTGTCCAGCTAGATAAGCAGGAGGGTCAATGGAAATCCATGGCTAGTTGGATGGACCGGACTAACTAGTTAAGGCTTTGGGAGGCGAATATCCTGCCAAAATTGAAAGTTTTTGTCTGGCAGTTGTTTTTGACCGGCTACTACCTACGACTGAAGCCTTAATTGAGAAAAAGGTTCAGGTGCTTTTCCGGTGTCCGGTGTGTTGGGTTGAATAAAAAACATTGGAGCATTTGTTTCTTGATTGCCCTGTGGTCAGAGCACTTTGGGATTACTCGGGTCTTGAATATGTTGGTCAAGGGTTGCCTCGGCATACTTTCCCGCTTTTCTTTAAAAAGGTGATGATGCTTAATTCTCAACCTCAGTTATTCATGGCGGTAGTTTCGATCCTTTGGAGGATATGGCGCCGCGGACCCGGGTGGTTTTGAGGGTAAGCAATTTGGCATCCCTACTCTGATGCGTCAATTTAACCAGCAATACCAGGAATGGTTAGGCTGCCAGTTGAGCATGCGCCCCCGGCTTTCATCCCACCTGCTCAGCCTTTGGGGGAGGAGCATCAGAGTTCTATAGTCTGCAAGTGGGATGGGGCGACTAAGTGTGGGTCCCACTCGGCAGGAGGGATGGTTATTCTTGACCAGTATGGGGAGGTTCTTTTGGCAAAAGGAGTGCAGTTCCCGGGGTTGGAAACCCTATGATTGTGGAGTTACTGAAGCACAAAGGGTCGATACTCCTCACCCAAGCCATCGAGAATCCAACCAATAAGATCGACATTGGAAACAGGGGAACCAAGAGCGGCCAATTGATCAGCTTTGGCCTTCGCATCCTGAAGATAATCGTGAATTGAAGCGTCACCACGGCGAATATGCTGAAGCGATTTGCTGAGATGCCGAACTTGAATATGAGAGCCGGACGCGTAAATGGTGGCCAGCGCAGTCCAAGCATCGAAGGCGGTAGCTTTGTTGATGACGTTGGGTAACATTGCCTCAGAGAGAGAAAAGTTGATCCATGTGAGTACGTATTGATCACGCACATACCACGACCAATAAGTTGGATTGGATTGACCTTCGATGAATTGCGGCGGAGCAGTAAGAGAACCGTCGACATGGCCCATCAATTGATGGCAACAGAGAAGAGGAGTGATCTGGGCATGCCATAATAGGTAGTTCGTTGGGTGAGCTTAATAGAGAGCTGGGGATTGGCTGGCAGAGAGATTGAGAGGGTCGGCATAGAAATGGAGTCACCGGAGGAAGAGGAAGAAGAAACAGAGGATGAAGAAGATGATTCGGGAGCCATTCTTGGCTTGAAGAAAGAAGAAGAACTGGGCGAAAAATGGAAGAAGAAGGAAGAATTGGCTCGTTAGAGTTTTTAGGGCTCTGATACCATGAAGACCCAAGAATTGAGTTTTCTATTATTCCATCAACATATTTATAGTACATGTCAGCAGAGTGCTGTTGTATACAAGGAGTGAAATAAGGAACTGCCCATGGTGGCAACGTTCCACTAATAACAACCCACTAATAACAACTAACAGAAATAGAGTATCTTGAGGAGCAAGTTCCTCTTCAGTTACTTGTTCTCCGGGAGGCTATTCTTTGGTGTGTTAGCCAAAGATTCATGTAGATGAGATTTGAAGGCGATGCGAAGGTCATCATCAAGAAGATTGTGCGGTTCGATACCCGGGATAGTCGGATGGGGGCCATTCTTGAGGAGGTTGTGCAGTATTTTCAGGCTCAGAGTGGTTTTTGTGTGTGGTTTGTAGGTCGTCGTAACAATTGGGTAGCCCATTTGGTGGCTAGAAAGGCCCTTTCATTGTATCCGATTACGAGTCGCTCCTTCGATTTCCTTACCTGTCTTAATTCCAGGATGTAACTACCGTGTTGTTTGAATCAATACATGATTATCTTTTGTATAAAAAAACATAAATTGTACCATTAGGCATTAACCTCACATAGTAACCTATTTAAACTCCGCAATTTCTGCGTTTTAACTACTGGATTCTTAACAGTGGAATAAATGAAATGGTGTATCTACTGCCAAACTAAAGGTCATATAGCCTAGCGGTAGAATCGTTAGTGGGCGCTCATTTCGAGAAGTGGTAGATCCTATGTTTGATCCCCATCGAAGTCCCATATGGTGTTCCTGGAGGCATTTAATGAGAATCTTTATGGATGGCTCAAAACGCTCAACCAGGTGAACCCTAAGTTTGGTCTCGCTTCACACCTCCACCATTACTAAGTAGTGTATATGAAGATGTTCCTAGGTACAAAAATATATGGTGTATCTACTTTTGGACACATTGACATGATATATTACAAACAACTACCTATCTACCCTTTTGCATGATCATTTGACTGGTTGTAGTTTGTCGTGCTTCCCTTTTCTTAGGAATTATTGTCCTTGTCCAATTTCACTTTCACGTGACACAACCTCTTAACTACTACTCCCTTTTGGCGTTTCATAATCCAAAACCATTTTTCCCCTTATAAGAATTCTTTGGATAACCATTATCTTTTGTTTGAATTGTTATAAGCACCAAACTAAATGAATGGCTAGGCAAATGAACCATCAAAATCAGTTATAACAATTTGTTTTATTTGATTGGATGGTTAGACATGGATCTAATTGGTTTTTTAATGATTTGACATGAAATCAAATGGACCATCTCGACTTGACTAGTCCATTGGTTCACAATTTTAACCACAAAAAATAAAGAGAAAAATATACTTCAAAATATACTAAGAATATCCAACAACAATCACTGATTTTGTTTATGCTTCATTTTCTTAATTTCCCAGCCTCCTTATCAGCTGTATGTGTTCCACTACAAATTGACACCCTGACTACTAGCTTGAATTTAATAAAGGAAAATTTGATTTCTTTTGTGAGATACTTTCAATACTTTGTTAGGCATTTTTGGTCACTCATGATGATATGAATTTGAATTTGTTTTATGGTTAGTAACAATTTTATTGCTAAACTAGTATATAATATATGTCTTTTGTGTTATCGCGCAAGAACAGTTTTTATAACGGTTACATGTTGAAACATCAAGCACTAGTTTTTTAGGTTCAACATCAGGTTTGGTTCGGAAAGCATTGGATTTCTTCATTGTTATCTTATTTAATTTCAACTAAATATACTATAATAATAAACGAGGAGTGGAACTCTAAACAAATTTGGATTCTTTCCCCAAATAAAGTCCAATTTGAATTTTACTATTTTTGTCCTCATATTTTAGCATTAAGCCTATCATCGAAAGTCCAATTCGGAGCCTTTCCCCAAATAAAAATCCAATTTGGACCACCTTAAAGAAGTATGTTGTTTTCCCCCAAAAAAAGAGATAAAAAAGAAATCATGTTGGTACGAAAGCAACCTAGGACTCTGCAACTTAGGGGTGGGAAACGGTGCGGTCCGGTCCAGACCAGACCATAGATACGGTCTGCGGTCCAGACCGAGAGGTTGGAACACAGACCATGGACCAGACCATATACTATACGGTCCAGACCAGACCACACCTGTGCGGTCCGGTACGGTTTGGACCAGACAGACCATGTTAAAAAAATTAACTCTTGTTCGCCCTCAAACCCTTCGATGGTATCTATAAAAAAAATCTAGTGACCAATATGCTAGTGAAACAAAAAAATTGTGATCGTATTAAATGATAAGAAATATGAGGATAGAAGTGGGTTTTTTCAATTTTCAAATAGCCTTATTTCCCTATTCCTCTTTGTGCTACCGCTTCTCTCTTCTCTCGAGTGATCCGAAGGTTCTCCCAGTTGATAACCTTTTTGATGACGTCGAGGTAATTTTGAACCACTAAGATGGTCGCATATCTCTCAATAATTGTCCTTATCTCATCAAGGTGAACGAATTTTTTTGTAGTGTTTAATTTTTACCGACTCCATAGTCTAGACATTATCTGTGAATATTATTTATGAGTCTTTCTGATTTTTGTGTGGTACTTTGATAAGGAGATAATGTATAAGCGATCATTTTGCAATTTGTTGGCTCTCAACTAGATGAAGAATCAACTAACTTTGTTCTTCAAATACACATATGGAGGTTCAATTTAGTGTTATTTTTGTCCAAGGTAGTAGGTAGTGTGTCGCGGTCTGTTACGGTTTACTGCGGTAGACCGCGGTCCAGACCACTTCAGACCACGCACTAAAGGAGGAGACCGCAAACCAGACCAGACCATAATTCTGGTCTCACGGTCCATACCAAACCATACGATACGGTCTAGACCGCGGTTTCCCATACGGTTTGGTCTGGATTCCCAGCCCTACTGCAACTTGTGACAAAACCAAGGTTGTCAAACCGGTTTATGCCAGTGTGTCGGTTTAGCAAGTGGAATGGTTCGACCGGTGGCACATACCGGTTTGTGCCGGTTCATGCCGGTCAATATTACAAATAAAATTATAAATATTCATATTTAAACATGACATTTAACGTCAATACCTAAACATTTATACTTGAATCCAACAAATAACATCAATATTTAACTTTTATACTCATAAAATAATAACAAAATAATTTTATCAATTAAATTCACTAAAATAAGATCATTTTACTTAGAAATTCGTATATCGATCATGCCGATTATACCGATGGTGTCACGCCGTTTTATGACCGGTATCGGTTGAACCAGTTACAACCGGTGGCACGCCGGCCGACATGACAACCATGGACAAAACCTTGCAATGGCGGGCCATCCTGCATGGCCCATTGTTTCGCGAGTCAAGAGGATGGTGTTATCAGGCTTGGGCCTACTCAATTCGTATGATATTTTCAGGCTTGGGTCTACGCAATTAATTGCGTAGAAAAGACATGCAGTGTCGGCCCACTGGACAAATAGCCTACATCTCCATGTGTAGTTTTATCGACAACAATGGGTTTCGGTCCTTTCGGATTTCTTTCTTTCCGTCTTTGCAACTGGACCACCTCCGACTCCAACTTTAGGTAACCTGAATCGTGTGCTTTAGTTAGAAGCTCCCGATCTGGAGTGTTAAATCGTGAATTGAAGAAAGAGCTTTCATAGACCATAATTCGCGAATTACTTTTCGTAGACCATTCGACTAGCGTGTTTGTTTTTGTGTGCTGTCATCTGATTATTTATATTACTAGCTTTTACTCGGCTCTTGACTGAATGAGTTTCGCTTTATCATTAATATTGGTTAATTTATAATTATATTTAAAATATTAACCCGATTCATTGGTTGGATGAATTTTATTTTAATAAATCTCTTCATGTTTTAAATAAGTTGAGATTTCTAAAATAGTTAATTCATTATTTCATAGTAATCTTTATGGCATTTGCTGATTATGACATTACCGATAATGAGTTAATATGTACTTTTTTATCAAGTCCTCCTAGTTTACTGTTGTGTATTTTTTTCATATCTTAGAAGAAATTTGTGGACTTTTTATTATCGGATATGAAGTTGGAGTTGAAAGAAAATATATGTCATCTAGAATGGTAGGAATTGAAGGTATGTAAAAAAATCAAGAGAATAACGAAAAGATTATGCCAAGAAATCTCAAATATGGAAGAACACGAAACATAATGCTTATTGTATAAATTATTAGAATTTAGTGTATAGACTTGATTGAATAATAAGTCGAGGTTGTTAAGTGTTAGATACTAATGCATGTACAAAAGTTACGAAAATTCAACATTATAAAACCTTAAATTCTACTCTATTAATACAATCTTTGACTTTTCATGTGGAGTTAATAGCATAAATTGTCACTCTATTATCTATTTTTCTCAAATATATCCCTTTTATTTTTCACATCAAACATGCCCTTGTAATATATAGTATATACGTATTATCAAATTAAATTTAATCCCTTTTTATGGCTTATCTTCTCCATCTGCAACTCCCAATAATTAATAGCCACAATCTCATCCTCCATCTGTCCCGCTGTCTCTTTCTTCGACCTAACAATAATTAAACGCAAAAACTTGTTAGTCACGAAAGAACCTTAAAGACCGACTTTTGAATTTCAACCACTCTCTGAAAAGTCCACAATTATTGATCGATTTGACCCAATCATAAAAATTGGAACCCAAATTTTTTAGAATATATGGATTTCAAGTATCAAAGGTTCTCAACCTAGTTTAGCCCAATGGCCCAGTCGATTAAGTAGGTTGAGGGTTAATGGTCTAATTTTTTTAGTCCGCTTTTGCCTGGATATATGAAAAAATTATTATATTGTTCATATATTTATAAATTATATAAAATATCATCTACATATGAATAATATTCTTCCTCGGCCGGACTATCTACATTTGTTTCTCTATATGCTATTTTCTGCTATCCTCCTTCAAGCTCCTAAAATGCACTCCAACAACATGTATTCATCACGCGTGGAATTAATGAGTAACGGCCAAGTGGAAATTGAGCATGGGGGTGTTTGCGAGGGAAGACAATATGTGATGTAAGGCGAGTTCTTCCAGTAGTCTCTTTGTTAACAGAATTGACTTGACGGATTTATCTTACCAATTCGCGGAGCGGGAGCTAGAACAGGAGCTAGAATGGGAGCGTAAGAGTGTATACTCTTCAAGAATTATAATTTGAGTGCGCCGAAAGAGCGTGAATATTATATTATTTTAATTAATATATCATTTAACTTACTAACATGTTTTGGTTAAAATATTACATCAATGCAGTGGAACAAAATAAAATCATTTTAGTAGAATAATAACTTTAAATAATCTGATTAGGCCCGAAAAAGAACAAACTTCAAAAGGTGAATAGAAACCCAAAAAAGTTTACGATATTATTTTATTTTATTTTTTTAAAAAGGAAAAGAGAAATAAATGCATCGTTTATCTACCCCCATGCACTCAATTAGTTGTTAATAAAAGAATATATTTTTTTCTTCCCCTTCGATTCTTTGTTTCCTAAGCCGACCCTCGAGATCTCCTATAGATGTACCAAATTGGCAAATTCTATATCATCGGCTATCTAACTAACCTCCTATCATTTTATTCAGCCCCAAGCCCGTGATTTGATGATCTATTTCACAGTACTCATTCACGAACTCGTAGTGTATCCTTTTCGTCTTTGCTCTCCAGATCTCTGACAGTACCGCATGTATTTCTTTCTCCCACGAAGAAGCAAGTCATCGTCTTCGAGTCAAAGCTGTTGATTTGGCTATAACTTGTTTCATTTTACTTTGTTTATAGAGAGAAAAATCTCTCAAATAAGTGATATATGGAATAAAATTTGCAAACATTGATTTTCGATGCTCTGATTTTTAGTTTGAGCAACAATTTCTGGATTTTGGAAGTTTGTAGTTTCTATAAAATAATATGAAGCAAAAATATAATTCCTACGTTCGTTTTCGCTGTAGGAAATTTGAAATGAGACAACAATTTTCTTATTTTAGTATTATATATTGTGTAGGGTGTATATAAAGACATGTCTTTTCCCTACAAATTCATTAGGACATTGAAACAAGGTGAAATGAACCAACTTATTAAACTCCTAATGATTGTTGGATCCAATCATGTCAGAATAGGAAAATGTTGAAAATTTGACAGTTAGCCGAACTAAAATGTTCAAAGAACCAGTCCCATATAGTTTACACAAAGATATGAATACGATTGTGTAATAGTATGTCTAAAAATTAATACTAATTTAACTATTATACATCACTTTTACATATTCAACACTGCAATTTGATATGGAATATTCAAACCAATGATATTTGGGCCGTGATTTTAAAGTTATCCTCTGTTTATAAGATATATATATATAGGAATTTAATTAAGTATTAAAATAAAGAATTTGGCATTTGTTAGTCACCTAAAGTTTCAACTCAAATGCATGTTTCTAATAATTTTGGCTTCGTATTTGTATGAGATGAGGTCGACTGGCTCTATGACTGTGCAGCAGGAGAAAAATGAAATTAGGCTCTCAAATCTAAAGTAAGAAGAAGAGACGATGGGATTGTCGAACATGGTCTGTGATGTTTCATGTTGTAGGGTTCTATGATAAGTAAAAGGATGATATGACAGTGTAGCTACATATACGAATTGTTGAAAACAACATCATTTGGAAGTGGTTGGTGCTCGAATCAGTTTGTTAAATCAGTTGGATTTCCCACTAAGATATACAAACTCGACTTTGACCCAACCTAAGTAGACAACCAACTGGGCCTTCGGCACCCGCTGAGATACTCAGGTTTAGATAGAATTGGTTCGACCAACAGAGTCATACTCGAATTGAAAATCATGGTTATGACTTTTGTCTGTGTTTGAAGATACATTAGTTCAAATCCCAATACTTGTCTATTTTCTATACAAAATAAAGATAAATAATGGCGAAGACAAAAATGTCATTCATACTTTTTCTCTCGTTATAGGAAATTTGATATGAGACGACAATTTTATCGTGCCAATAGTATATATTGTGTAGAGTGTATATGTAGAAATGTCCTTGCTCTACAAATTCATTTTAATACATAAAAAGATGAAATAAACCAATCTATTAAACTCAACCTCTTCTAATGATTGTTGGATCCATCATGCCGTCGGATTAGGAAGATGTTTAAAACTTAACGGTTAACCGAGCTAAAAACATTTGAAGAACCCGTCCCCATATAGTTTGCAGAAAGATATGAATTGCCTCATAGTATTTCTATAAACTAATACTAATGCAGGAGTTTAACATCGCTTCAACACATTCGATATTGCAATTCGATATGTAATATTGAACCAATGATATTTGGTCTATAATTTTAAAGTTATCGTCTTTTTATAAGATAAATAGAAATTTAAATTAAGTATTAAAGTATAATTAAAATAATTAAATATGAAAATCGAAGTATCAAAACACCAATAAGTACCGAGCGAAGGTTTAGCAACCTTAGCGAACTGTTGAAAAGTTCTGTGATATTTTAATTTTAGCTTCATGTATGTTTTTTATTTAAAATGATACAACTAATCTATGTAGTATGATTGGTTAAGATTCTTATCAAAGTTGAAAATGCCCATGGCTCAAATCTTAGTATGTGTATTCATTTAAGAATAAATGAGAAACAAATAGATCATTGTGAAGACAAAAATACCTTTCATAGTTTCACTTTCGTTGTAGGAATATTTGAATGAGATGCAGAAAAAAATATTCAGCTATCTATATACTTGTAGATTCTATGTATGTAAAAAAAAGAGTTTTTTCCAATAATAGCACCTTTAAAATTTTTTTACAAAACTAGCACCCAAATGAAAAAATTGACAGAAATAGCACCAATTTTTTTGGAACGCATCATAGGGATGCGTTCCAGTTCACAAAACGCACTTGGGGGGTGCGATTTACTGCTGCTGCGGAACGGTCTTCAAGACCGTTTGATGGAGGGGCGATCGGGCGGCTGAACGCTTGCCAGCGGAGCGATCCGCACCAAGGAATGCAGATCGCATGCCCGAGATGCGGTCAACCCTAGGGAAGCGCAAAACGCATCGGGAGGGTGCGGTTTCCCTTAGGGCAAAATTACCCGTCCGCCCCTGGAGGGTGCTGTCTGTTGGGTATAAATACCCCCCTTCCCCTCTCATTTCTTCACACCACAACCCATTCTTCCTTCTCTCTCTACAATTTATCTCTCTAAACCCTCCCCCTCCCAAAAGCCTAGGAAATAGTGGTCTGTTGGTTGCGGCTAAGTCCGATCTGCCATCAGAAAACATTTCTTAGGTTTTTTCCTCAAAACCCGCCGAGCCGAGCCGAAGCTCTGTCCGAATTGCGCCAAAAAAATGGCCGATTGGTGGCAAGGAGAAGGAGTTTATGTTGATGAATTTCAAGCGGTACGGACTCATTATTCTGGTTTAATTTTTGTTGTTGTTATAAGCTTTTTAATTAATCTATGTACTAACCTCGTTGTTATTTTCTCGTAGGTTGGAGAGGACGTCGATATATACAACCAACGGTATTATCTCGAGCAAGGACCGTTGGATCCAACCGACTTGTACGACCAACCCAACCATCGGTCAAGGGATGTTTGGAACGATCACCCGGTATATACAATTCTTCACCATTTGTCCTTCTTTTATTTTGTTAATGTATTTAGTGTAATATAAAATAAATTTATGTTGATTTTTTAATCGTGTTGGTGGTTTTCAATAATTTAATCGAATACATAGCGCCACTTACTTCGACTCTTTGTAAAGAGATGCACGTCTAAGGAAATGGGGTTTTAAGCGATTATCATATCCTCCCATTACCTGGGAATATCGGGTATTAAGAGATCCTCGGATCCCCCCTTTTTCTATCAAAAAGACTGCGTTTCTAAGAAGATGTATACCTCTTCTAAGAGTCCAACGAGTGTTGCTTTGTATTCGATTAAATTATTTAAAACAACCAATACGATTAAATTATTTACCAAACAACCAATACGATTTATTTTTATGTGCACAAAAAGAATTTTATTAATTTCAAAATTTTGAATATGTACGTTTCTATTTAAATTATTATTCATTAACAAAGTTATTTATATTAATTAATTTAGTATGTTTGTTTTACGATAGTATGTATGTACCTCTTTAAATTATTATTCATTTACAATGTTATTATGTTAATTAATTTAGGACGTTTGTTTTATGATAATATGAAATATCTTTTTATGATAATAAAATTCTGCTTGATGTCGCATAATTTAATTTAATTATTTAGTTATAAGAAAAAAAACCCTTACTAATATATAATAATTAACGTTTTAAATTTTCGCTAGGAGGCACAAACAATAATCCGCTACAGGGGTACCACCAATGTGCTCCCATTCCACCCAGCTATCTTTCCCTTTCTCAAAAGGGCACGGTTAGACTCGATTAGGCATTTTAACGGCATCAAAGTCGGTCGCCAACTCATCACCGCATTAGCCGAGAGATGGAGAAAGGAGACCCATTGTTTCAACTTTAGAGAAGGAGAGGCCACCATCACGCTAAAGGATGTTGCCATCCTAACCCATCTGCCCATCGACGGCAAACCGGTGTGCGTGAGTGATCATCCCCCCGAGGATTGTGACGGTATGCCCGGTTGGGTTCATTTCATCCACAGTCATTTGGGAGTGAAAGTACCGGTGAAGGGTTGCGTTGATGCGACCGATCGCTAAAGAAATATAGAGATACAACAGAAAAATGAGAAGAGAGATGGAGAGGTGTGAAGAGTAGAGGTTTTTCGGGCAGTCTTATATAGGCAAAAAAATTAGGAAAACCGCACCTTAGAGGTGCGGTTTTGGTCTGCCATGCAGCCCTACGTCTGTGTTTCTGCATGGGTGATTGTCGGGTGTCGGAAAATTATTGACACACAGACTGCACTTTGGGGGTGCGGTCTATGTGCATAAACCGCATCTTAGACATGCGGTTTGCTTTTGGAGGAATAAACCGCATCTCTAAGGTGCGGTTTGCCTAGGTCAGGCCAAAACCGCACCTCGGCCATGCGTTTTATGTAAGGCAGACGTGAAAACGCATGGCCAAAATGCGGTTTAGCCCCAGGAAAATGGACCGCATCCTGCAGGTGCGGTTTATATATAAACCGCACCTGCAGGATGCGGTTTATATATAAAACGCACCACAAGGGTGCGGTCCAAAAAAAGGGTGCTAGTTTTGTACATATTTTTGGAAGGGTGCTAGTTTTGTAATTTTTTTTAAAGGTGCTATTTCTGGAAAAATCTAAAAAAAAAAGTAATAACTAATAACCACTGGGAATGGGAGTTGCTCCAGCTTATTAGTGTTATCATGTCTCCGACTCCAAATTGGTTCTAGGATGTGCCGATCTACTACTAATACCAATTATTACTGTTATCTTATTTATATAGTGTCTAAATAGCAAAACTCAACGGGCGTACAGTAGATTAAGGTACGCCCGGGCATACGCTAGCCTTTGCCATATATATATTTTAACATAGTGGTTAAGTACTGCTTATTGTTGAGTGAATAACCTTCTAGATTCTAATGGGGCACTTTTTTGCTGAAGTCAAGTAGATGAACACTAGACAAAGCAATTGGTTTGCCACTTTACCTGTATCAGAAAAAACCCTATCCACCATGGAGAGCGGACTAAAGAAAACATTTACAATTATCTTCCTATCAATTTCTTTAGTGGTTGAGTTAAAAATCTAAATCAGCGACTGATTTAAATTATGGTAATTGATGGAGAAGGAGGTTAAACGTTTATCGATTATTTTAATTTTTAAATTTGTACAAAACTTAAATATAATTTCACTTGTATTTTAAAGTTGAGTGGGACTACAACCTCTCCTAATTTCTACTTATTTCCACCAGACCACCACTAGATTCCTTGATAGGGTAACTGAGACATGTGAGTGCATTTTCAGAATGGTCCACTACGTAACTTGGAGTCTGACTTTGCTTCCCTAAATTTCTATGTATGTATAATTGAATTGAAATGGGGAATACTTTAAATACATAAATGCCCCAAGTTTAATAATTAATAATATATTTTAAAGCTCTGGTGTTGGGTTGCTAGGTTTCCATCTTTAGCTAAAGGTTTGGATGGATTCAGATTGCAGTATCGGGAGAGTTAGTGACAGAGGCACTTAAATCTTAACACAAATGTGGATTTAAGAGAACTTAATTAAATTAGTAGTGATACTGGCAATTTAAACTCGCTCCGTGCTTATTATCCGATCTGACCTATGGTGGGACAAGTATTATCGACCCGCAGTAGCGTGGGACGGGGCATGAGTATCTATTTTCGATCTGCCCCGTTCTTGGCCCATTGTACGCCAATTTCTTACATTATCTATTCATATTTCTCATATTTTGACTTTTCTTCAATTATTTAGACTCCATATTTGAACTAGTTAGACTTAATTACCCGTTCTATTATCACTATTTTTCATTCACAAAGTATTTTCCCTTCGTTTAATCATAAATAATAAATTCTGCGTGTATATTTTTCATATAAAATGTAAAAGAAAGTCGACCCGCCCCGCCCTTTACCCTCATGGATATTATCCGCCCCGATCTGTAGTAGCGTGAGACGGGATATGAGTATTGAGATACCCGCCTCGCCGCCCGGCCCCATTGCCATCACTAGTTAGTAGTTATCTTTTGTGTTAACCATATCTTGACTTATTTAGTAAGATTTTTTTTTGGAAAACATGCAGTCTTCATGGATTAGTTGGAGAGGGCAAATAACTTTGCATTAATGTGATAAAAGAGCGAGATTCATCTCGCTGGGACGATACTCATTATCTTCGAATTCAAAAGAAAATTGGAAAAAATTATGAGACTACGAGTAGCTAACAGAACGGAAGCCTTTATAACTTCTTAACCCATACTTAAATCTTTAAAAAAAAAATAACGTTTATCACGAGGAGTCCTACTCCGAATATGAACATTATGTGCTCATGTTACGGTTGCATAGAGGATCACATCATGCACTTATGAGTCACCACCAAGTTTCACCACCTCCACCACCACCACCATTACCTATAATGGGTAGCCACCATGATCAATAGCGCACTTTGAGTCGATGTTAATCTGGTCGTTTGATCTATGACTTTCTGCCAACCAAAAAAAACCATTTTCTTCCTATAAATAGCCTTGCTTGCTAGCAAACTTAAATACAACCATAAGGTTTAGTTGCAAGTTGCCATGAAGACCCATTTCTTTCTGTTCTATGCTCTTTGCGTTGCCCTACTGCTTTCCTTGGGAGACTCTGCAGCAACAGCCAAGGCAGGCAAAGATGGAGTTTACATAGTTTACATGGGAGCCACTACCCCACAAAATGGGGCATCGACACGTCACAAAGCCCAGCTTCTCAACTCTGTCTTGAAACTGTGAGTCTTGAGTCTTCTTAATGCTTATAATTATGCTACCCACACTCTGCGTCTTGAGCCAACTTGTACTTAAGAGGGGCCATGACCCCCCTAAACTTTAAAAATAATAGAAAGCGTCAACAGTATAATTTATAGCTGAAAAGTAAAACTGCACCCCCCATTCAAAATTTCCTGCCCATAGAGTGATTTTAGGAAGCTGATGTGGCAGAGTGTTAAGCAGGAAAAAAAAGAGAGTCCCGCCTGATTTCGGTGAGCTGACGTGGATGGGATTTCAGCCGACGGTTTCCCTCCCCGCTTCGGTTGATGGAGGTTGCCTTCTGAATTCCGTTTTCTTCTCCCCACGTTCTTCTCCCGACTTCTTTTCTTTTTTCTTCTCAAAAGCACAAGATTAGCTGTGGCAGTCGATTCTCTGTACGTGCAGTTCGACCGATTCAGCTTCGCCATTCGCTTCAATTCGGACTAACAACTACATCGAGGTATTCCCTTGGTTTCCTTATGAACTCCGATTTCTTCTCCCCACTTTTTTTCTTCTCAAAAATACAAGCTTGCAGTTCAACCGATTCCTCTTAGTGATTACGGTGCTTGCGATTCGCGTCAAGGGACTTACAGCTCCGTCGAGATATTCCGTTCATAGGCGGTTTGTATTTGGTTTTCATCTTCCTTTTACCTCGCGATTCGGGCCAATTGAAGACTTCACGCCCTGGAGATTTGTCGCCAATAGAAGGTTTTCATTCCCACTTGATTTTTTCAGGCTTCTAACTGCTGCCTTCATCGATGAGCTCATTCTCAATCAGTCGATCTTGAGGTTCCCGCGTTCGCCGCAGCGATTGAGGCGCACCAGAAACGAATTACGCAGGCAATCTTGGATCACGCCGTGGAGATTTGTCGCCAATAGAAGGTTTTCATTCCCACTTCATTTTTTCAGGCTTCTAACTGCTGCCTTCATCGATGAGCTCTATCTCAAATGGGAACTGGAAATTTCTGTTCCAGGTTACTGTGAAATCGCAAGTGTGATTGGAGATCCCAAAGACAAGATATGTGAAGTTGTGGAGAGTCTTAATGCGGATTTGCTGGTGATGGGCTCCCGAGACTTTGGTGCTATCAAAAGGTGCTGCACTTGAAAACTAAGGCGTTCATTATTGGTTGATGGTGTTTAGTGATTGGGGATGCCATATACTGGTGTCCTTTTGAGCTCTAGATGTTGATGGGTTTCCTTGGGATAGATTATGTTCTGTGGACGAAGAGTTGTAGAGATAATTGCAGGGTCACAGTTGTGCATCCACTGTCCCTGGAAATGGTTTAAGTGTGAGGTAATCTAAGGGTTAAGTCTGCTTTCTTTGTGCACAGTTATGTCAAGTTCTATGCCGACATGATGCAGTTTAGCAATGATAAGTTTGACACGTTATGGTAGATGTTTTCGGTAAGATGATGTTCCAGAGTACTGGTTTGCAGATGCATAAGTTCAGCTAAGCTTTTACTTAATCTATTCCTGAAAAACAAAGTTGAGAGCCCTATCCAGAGAATATTGGAGTAGTGTGTTTGCTATAATGGAGCAGGTTCAAAAGGACAGGAACCAGGTAAGGATGTAACAAAAGCATCCCTCTGTGTCTTTGTCTGCATTCCCATTACTGCTGCAAGGCATATCTAAATCCCTGTAAGCACTGAGAAGTAGCAAGCTTATCATCACTTTGAACAAAAGCATCCCTCAACCATAAACCTCAAGATTGTTGCATCAGTTACGACGTGATAAACAGACCAGCCACACAAAAATTAGTACTATGAAATGTTACCAAGTTTCAAGAGAGTATATTTAAGAGTTTATCACATTCAACTATAAAGGATGCAGAATGGTAAAAAAATATAATTTATAGTTGAGACTTAGGAGGATTTGTTATGTTTGTTGCTGTGAGCTATCCTACTTTTTCTGCTAACTTAGTTGCTAACACTGTGGGGGGAATTTCTGCTGCCATTTTTACAGGCGTCCATTCTCTATCACTTAAGATTCTGGAGATGACTATTTGGATGCATTTTCGTGCTTTTCAGTCTGCAGAACATAAATGAATTCATTTTCACAACATGGGAGTTTCCTGTTTTGGTTGAGTAGTTTGATCAACTTACAACCTGTTTTTTACTTTTAAAAATTAATTTTTTCACTTTCCATTCATAAGTTTTGAAGATAGAAGCAATTAATACTTGAATGCGAGAATCACTTTTTCTTGAATTGAGTCCTTTCAATGCTTTCTCAAATTCTACATTTTATATTTCTATTTCTATCTTGAATTTGTAGAGTTGTGTGTGTTGAAGTCTTTATTGCTAGGTGTGGCCAACATCTGTCTGCTGTTTTCATTATCCCGTTTCTTATCGTGCTAGGTGCTGCCCTGTGAAATTTTTCGGTAAAGAGAAGATTCAAGATAAGCTTGGCCGGTTTGATGAGCTCGCCAATGCTTCTCTTTGTTTCTTCTTGCTGTTAGCACTCTTTGGTCATCAGGAGATACCAGTTTTACTGTGCTAAGTGAGTCTATGATAGCATTTCTCTTCAAGACATCATAGTGCTCATTTAATTCGTAGTGGGAAAATGATTTCCATTTTAGATGTCCGAATACTTTTTCGCCTCAAGTCAAAGCTGTGTAATTTAATCTGTTCTATGTTGTCTGCATTGGAATAGATGGCATTGTCTAAGAGAATGCTAGAAACATATGAGTTGTTTAGTTGGTTCGAATGATTGATGGAACTAGGGATAGGTTGTAGGAGTCAATGTTTCTTGGTCCTAATACTTTGCTGTTGTCCTTCCTACTTTTTGTAACTTGGTTTCATACTGCTTTAAAATTCAACCTACTCAATTCTGGCTTTTATGTTTTTGTTAGTTTGTCTACAATCAATGGTCTTAGCTTTTATTATGTTCTCTTAGACTTTGGTAAAGCATTACGTTACCAAAATGGCCATCACCTCAGCTTAGAAGAGATACAACAAGGGGAGGGCACAATGGTCATCAATCATCATCGTAACTTTCAAGTTCATAAGTCGGAATATATCTGCAAACGATATCGGGAAGAGATGGTATTTGGCTGGTTGGGGTTCAAGTATGTTTTCTTTATGTTGGAGCTCCATTTAGATTCTTAGAATCAAGATATGACAAACACTTTACAAACCAATACAACATGATCCAAATAGAAAGTGTGGAACAAACTTTTGATTAGGTCGTTGTCAAGATTGAACTGAGGAACTATTAATCAGGTTAGTAATATTTATGTGATGTTGTAATTTTGGTTGATGTAGGTGGCCAAATAGCTTTATGATTATCACTACTAGCTGTGTTTTGGTTTTAAACAGAGAAGTTACTAAGCTGTGGCATTTTTATGTTTCTCATTCTCAATTCATCAACATAATTAATTAATTCTGCATAGTTTTAGTTGATGCAATGATGCCTGAGTAGATGGTGCTCTGACATTATTGCTATCTGCCACTGTTAATCTGTAATAAACATCCTTTTTAGACAATGAATACAACATACTTATAAGGAAATTGTATAAACATACTAATAGCTTTCTTATTCTTAAAGCAAACAATAGAAAAACTACTGTGTGTTTGAAAATAAGGAATTGTAGAATCAAAAGCCTAGACCGAACACCATTAGTTCATTTTGCACCCGGGATAGTACAGTGCAGGTCCTACCTATTAATTTATACATGTATATATGTGTTGGTATGGCAGATTACAATCGATTTGTGCATTAGGCGTTGGAGGCATGGAGCTTTGACCAAAGAGATTTTGAGAGCGGCGGCTAGCTCTTGCAAGAACTGGGCTTGCCATGGCTTTGAATCGAATCTGCAATCTCCATCTCGACTGCATATTGGAGGGCCATTGAGTTGATGTAGCCGCAAGCCTGCAACAAAACTCGCTGATAGGGCACCCAGAAGCCCCATTGCAGCTTGCTAGCTAGCTAGGCATTCTTTGATTTTGTTGTAGACCTATATAATTTGATCGGTTTCCCTTACGACTTACCTATTTAGTTACGACTTATCGAGCGAGCTACAAGAGCCAGGGGAAGATAATATTCTTAGAGCATGCTTTACATGGGTTGATTAGTACGGTTTAGTGTCATCTTTTTTTGTTTTGTTTTGAAGGACTGTTGAATGTAAAGGTTAATTCCGTATATAACAATTGCACTAAAACACTATAAATTCTATCTCGAAGCCTAATAAGAATTTTTATGACTTCAAAATTAAAGAACGGAATACTCATGAGTTGTTATGATGAGTCTCAAGTTTTTGTTGGACTCGATTTTTATTTTATAAGGGTGATAATTTATTGAAATCGTGACTATCACGTGAGGGTAAGTTGAACATTTTTTGTTTTCAAGAACATAAAATAAATATAAAAGATCGAATGACTTATTTAGGTAACAATTAAGAACAAAAATATTTCAGAAGATAATGAACAAAAAAATATAATTAATCAACACAAAACCAAACTAATTCGGTCAAAGAGTCGGGTAGCAGTAATTAGCAGAATAATCTCACTTGGTTTTACTCGATATGGTTCTACTCCTTCAATTCCTATCAATTCTAAATGGCAATATATTCCCTTCTAACTCCAATTCATATCCGACAATAAGAAGTGCAATTTTTTTCTAAAATATGAGAAAAACATATAAACAACCGTAAATTAGGACGACTTCATCAACACATATAATATGAACTAATTATCGCTAATGTCATAATCAACAAATACAATAAAGAATACTTTGAAATAATGAATTAACTATTTTAGAGGATCCCAAATTATTTTAAAACATGAAAAAATTGATCAAATAAAACAAAATTCATCCGACCAACGGGTCGGGTAAAAGCTAGTAAGTATATATATTGCTTTAAGTTTAGATGTCATGGTGGTTGTAACTTGTAAGGCTCAACAATTACTAGATGTGAGAAAGGTTCTTGGTTCGAATCCTACCTCGTTCTATTTAAGCCAATTTTAGTTTTTAGCACAGCCTACCTCAATCCGTTTTCTAATATTAACAATCTACATATTATTCAGTGCCTCGCTCTCCGAATTGTAAATTTCATTTAGTGACTATGACTCTCTCTCTTCTAAATTCTGAAAATTTTGTAATCCTTTTCGGGTTACAGAGTTTTGTAATCCGTTTTCTAATATTAACACTCTACATATTATTTAGTGCCTCACTCTCCGAATTATAAATTTCATTTAGTGACTATGACTCTCTCTCTTCTAAATTCTGAAAATTTTGTAATCCTTTTCGGTTAGAGAGTTTTGGCTTACATAGCATTGAGGATTGATTATTCTTCAGGTGTGGAAGGAATTTCATAGGAGCCAGTTTGTTGAATGGGAAGGGCATTAAGTTAGGGGGCGTTATGGTATTTTATCCATATATGTTATAAAATACCATGTGTTGGAAAAAAATTTGGCCCCGTAATTAACACTCTACAGAGTTTTGTAATCTGTTTTCTAATATTAACACTCTACATGCTATTTAGTGCCTCACTCTCCGAATTATAAATTTCATTTATTTAGTGCCTCACTCTCCGTTTTCTAATATTAACAGAGTTTTGTAATCCGTTTTCTAATATTAACACTCTACACATTATTTAGTGCCTCACTCTCCGAATTATAAATTTCATTTAGTGACTATGACTCTCTCTCTTCTAAATTCTGAAAATTTTGTAATCCTTTTCGGTTACAGAGTTTTGGCTTACATAGCATTGAGGATTGATTGTTCTTCATAGGGATGGCAATCAAACCCATGGCCGCGGGTACCCGACCGCCCCCGACCCAGTCAACGCGGGGAATCCCCGCTTTGACCGGGTATGGGGCGGGTATGGGTAAAACCCACTAAAAGTTTGATGGATATGGGGCGGGTATGGTTTTAGCCTCCCCCGCCCCATACCTGCCCCCCCAAGAGAATTTCTTCACATATCGAAGAATATGTGGATTAAATTGTAATCTATCAATGATAATGATGATAACTCGAAAAAATAAATAGTAGAAATGCAATTGAGTAACCACCTTAATCAAAACCTAATTCATTTCCCTCAATTCTCCTTCCACTCTTTCATTTTCCCCCTTGTCAACAAGATTATGTTAGTTAATTATTACTTAGTAAATGTATCAAGAGTTAGAACATAATAATTTAAAAAATATTGTAGTTTATATTATGTATTAATGGATGTTTTAGGATCATATGCTTTGAATCGTATTTAGAAAATGATCGTGTTTTGTTGACTTCATGATATAATAGGTTTGTTTATGGTTATAATTAAAACTTTTTTTGTAAGTTTTAGGTATAATGTTGGATGTACGGGGATGGGTATTACCCATGGGTACCCGAAACCCACGGGTATGGGGATGGGTTTGCAAAACATTCCCCCGCATGGGTATGGGGCGGGTATGGGTTTGGGTATTTGAAGATGGGGATGGGGATGGTTTAGGTAAACCCGCCCCAAACCCGCCCCATTGCCATCCCTAGTTCTTCAGATGTGGAAGGAATTTCATAGGAGCCAGTTTGTTGAATGGGAAGTAGGGATGGCAATGGGTAGGGTCGGGTGCGGGTTTACCTTATACCAACTCCTAGCCTGCCGGGTAGAGTTTTCTAAAATACCCGACCAAATAACCACCGGGTATGAAAATTATATAACCATACCCTACCCACCGGGTAACCACGGGTATTCGGGTAACCATGGGTACGAATCCTAAACTATGAACTTATACACGTATATACATATACATACTCTTGTCCATTAAAAATTCTCAATAATTGTAACTATTCTAGCTTCAACAATCCACACAAATAAAAACAACAAATACATAATAATTGTTCTTGCTTCTACAATCCACACAAATAAAAACAACAAATACATAATAATTGTTCTTGCTTCTACAATCCACACAAACATAATAATCGTCTACATCTTCATCATCAATAATGGTAGCTAAACTCAATTTCTCAAGCTAAAATAAATTTCTCAAGGGAAATTGATCATTTGGTTAGCGGGGCGGGTATAACAGGGCGGGTATTATCGATTACCATACCCGTACCCTACCCTTTATTTTGAAACCGGGTATTACCCGTACCCGTCCCTTAACCCGTCAAAGCGGGTAATTACCCTCGTTGACCGGTTACGGTCGGGTAGGGTACCCATGGTTACGGGTTGGATTGACATCCCTAATGGGAAGGGCATTAAGTTAGGGGGCGTTATGGTATTTTATCCATATATGTTATTAAATACCATGTGTTGGAAAAAAATTTGGCCCCGTAATTAAGAATCCTGGCTCCGTCCCTGGGTTGGGTGTAGTTACTCGCAAAAATCAATTTTTGCAAACATGGAGTTGAGGTCGCCGCTAACGTATTATTGTTCGTTACTAGACTATAGTCATATACAATTGTGTTGCGTGAATATACAATTTTGTATATCGATCTTACTCAACGTGGAGATTTTTCTTTTCGAGTTGGTATTCCACTTTTGTGTCAGGGAGCTGTGATTTCATATTTCATCGACTAGGGGTGGAATATGACAATTAAATATTATCTTGTATTTTCTTTCACATAAAAGAAAAAATATACAGATAAAAGTTACTAAAGGTATCCACTTTTGATGAACGGATTATTCTTCACTCTCTCGATTATAGTGTTTTATAAACTAAAAAATTCTCACATAAAATTGTTTAGGTGCGTATTTGATTTTGGTGGCTACTTTAATTTTGAGCCTCCTACTTTTCAAATACTATTATATTATAAAGTTAATACAGTAAATAAATATAATTGATGTGATTATTGTGGTTTTTGTGGGTTAACAGCGGTGAGTAGTGGATAACCATTAACCACAAAAATTATTATTTTATTACTCACACCCAACCAACTACCCATAACTTGTGAGTATGGTTACCCACAATGGGTGCAGATTGGTACGGTTTGTGGGTTATCCACAACCCGCAACCTAAACTTCCACCCCTATTTATAGATATAACATACTCTTCCATTATGGGTTTGTATCAAATGACAAATATGTATCTATACTGTTTTTATCATTAAATATTCTCTTATTATATACTACAAACATGTAAATAAAATATTGGGTTAATACCTTAGTTTGGCCCGAACTATACACATACTTTCTACTTTGGCCCGTGGTATTGAAAATTGCTACTATGGCATGAACTATGTAGCAAACTTCCTCCTTTGGCCTGTAGGCGGGTTTGACCGTCAAATTAGACGGTCAAACCTGTTGACCGTTAGTCAACGTACACCTCACCTGTCACGTCAGATTGGAGAAACATAAAAAAGTAATTTTTTATTTTTTTCTTTCGATTAATAAAATTAATAATAATTCTTACAAAAAAAAAAACTATAAAGTCAATTAAAAGAACGAAAAAAGAAAAGAAAAAGGCCACCTTTTTCTTTTCTTTTTTCGTTCTTTTAATTGACTTTATAGTTTTTTTTGGGTATAAGAATTATATTATTAATGTTATTAATCGAAAGAAAAAAATAAAAATAAAATAAATTTTTTATGTTTCTCCAATCTGACTTGGCAGGTGAGGTGTACGTTGACTAACGATCAACAAGTTTGACAGTCTAATTTGACGGTCAAACCCGCCTCCAGGCCAAAGGAGGAAGTTTGATACATAGTTCAGGCCATAGTAGCAATTTTCAATACCACGGGTCAAAGTAAAAAGTATGTGTATAGTTCGGGCCAAACTAAGGTATTAACCCCTAAAATATTCTACTCTACTAAAATTTTTATTTGAAATACGTGACCACGATTGAACCATGGTTTGAAGGACATGAAATATAAGAAATGCATGGTAAAAGCACATATATGATTAAAAAAATTGATAGACATATTAAACCTATAATCTTATTCTTAACTAGTTAGGTGAAAATAGATATAAGTATGTTACATGTATTGAGTCCTTGAACTCCTACTTTGAGGTATAAACTTTTATTCATATCATTGGAAATTTGAATAAGAATTGACTATACTATTCGAGGCCAGTTCGAATGACTACATTACGAAGTAAATAGTAAAATTCGTGTTAAATTTAAGCAAAATACTATCCTGGAACATAATATTACTGATTAATAACACTGATTAAGTTTGTCATATTTAAGCAAAATGGTTGTTATTTTTGTCAGGAGAAAGGATGCTGTGGTCCGCACGTACAAGCATGGGATCTCGGGCTTTGCGGCCCGTTTGACGGCGGCTGAGGCCCAATCCATCGCTAAGCAGCCCGGGGTAGTCTCTGTTTTCCCCGATGCTTACTACCAGCTCCACACAACTCGTTCCTGGGAATTTCTCAAGTATGAAACGGGCGTGGATATTTACTCGGATCCGGGTTCGCCCGGCTCCACCTCTTCTTCTTCTCACGGATCCGATACCGTCATTGGCATTATTGATACTGGTAAGTCGTAACTCGTAAGGGAACGTTTAGTTGGCTTCACTCCAATTCCAAATTATCCATTTATCATTCGATCGGTTGAAACTGGTCAATATTGCATCAAATTACCCATTTTCATGGATGATCAGGAATTTGGCCTGAATCGAAGAGTTTTGATGCCAAAAGTAGTGATCCAAAACTTTCCAGCTGGAATGGAACCTGCATGACAGCACAAGATTTTACCTCAACTAGCTGTAATGGGTAAGTACGTACTAGTGGTCGGTTGGGGAAAAAGATTTAAATCATAGATTCATTGAATTCATGAGAAAGTTATTTTTTTTACTGTGTTGTATTGTGAATTTTAGTTTAAGAGATTTCGAAATTTTTAGTTCACTCAACTTCTTTTAATTGAGGGTAAACATGTCATTTGATAAAAAATAAAATTTCTACTTTTATTGAATGTAACAATCACATTACCAAATAACACAAATTTTGAAAACAATTTAAGCAATACAGATAAGGGTGTGCGTGGGTCACGTGGTTCGAATTCAAATCTTTGTAGTCAATCGACTCATATTTACGATTTGGAGAAATGGATGCCATTGCAGCTTCTCGATTGATTTATTCAATCTAAAATAAAACTTTGAATTGGTTACCATCTTTAAATTATTTACATGAAATTTGCACTCCAATTCTAACATAACTATGCAACGAACAGGAAAATAATTGGAGCAAGATATTACAACGACCCGGAAGACGACGATGACGACGACTACCTCACCCCACGGGATTTCGTCGGCCACGGCACCCACGTGGCGTCCACCGCCGCCGGTGTCGAGGTCCAAAACGCGTCTTACTACGGTCTCGCTGCGGGGACGGCGAGAGGTGGGTCCCCCGGATCGAGAATCGCCGTGTACCGGGTCTGCACGCCGGCGGGTTGCCGGAGCTCCAGCATCCTGGCGGCGTTCGACGACGCGATCGCCGACGGAGTCGACGTTCTGTCGGTCTCCCTCGGCGCCTCTTCGCTTTCGATGCCGGATTTCAAGGACGACACGATCTCCATCGGAGCGTTCCACGCCGTAGAGAGCGGGATAACAGTGGTCTGCTCCGCCGGGAACGACGGCCCTGACTCGGCCACGGTGGTGAATGCTGCCCCGTGGATTCTGACCGTGGCTGCAACGACTATTGACAGGGATTTCGAGTCCGACGTCGTTTTAGGTGGAGGCAAAGTCGTCAAGGTAATTGCCGTTTCTTTCATCTTTATTTAGATATCATTGTGAAATACTGTATTATATTTTCCGAGTAAATTGCAAGTTTGGTCACTAAAATTACTATAAAATTTTACGTTTATCATTAAAATTAATTTATTTCATCCGTAGTCACTCAAATTAGTTACACATTCCCAGTTTAGTCACTTGCTATCAGTCTCCGTTAACTTTTGCTTATGTGACGGTCAACTCTAATAGTTGAACATTAAATAAATGACGTGACAATTAAAAATATTAATAATTAATATTTTATAATTTCCACCTCATTAAACTAATTTATAATACCCAAACTTGGTTTATTAAACTAATTTCAATGACTAAGGATGGAATAAATTAATTTTAGTGGCAAACATAAACTTTTATATTAATTCTAGTGACCAAACTTGCAATTTACACTATATGTTTACTCATGTTTTATTTCTAAGTTATAAGCAGTTAAGCTGTTAGCCTGTTACGTAGCCAGCAAATTATATATGATAGTAATACACTTTCGACATAATAATTTTGAGATTTCGACTTCTATTGTAACTTACATTTCAATTGTTTAGGGTGAAGCTATAAATTTCTCGAAACTTCAAAAATCTCCCGTGTACCCATTGATGTATGGTAAGACGGCCATGAAATCAGATGCAACCGAAGCAAATGCGAGGTAGTATTCAATCATTTTTTTTTTATGACTACTAAATTTTAAGTACGTATTAGGGACAATCAAGTAGTTTGACATGTTTTATTTTGGTTCAGAAACTGCATTTCAGGATCGATTGACAAGGCTAAAATTAACGGAACCATTGTTCTGTGCGAGAGCAAAGATCCAGGATACTCACTTTTCGAGAAGGAAGAAGAAGTACGTTCTCAAGGCGGAGTAGGTGTAATTTTGGTTGATGATTTGACGAGACGAGTTGCTTCTACTTTTAAGAAGTTTCCAGCTGTAGTTATGAGTTCGAAGGATGTTCCTGAAATCCTTTCTTACATCAACTCAACCAAGTAAGATGCATGTTTCAAGAATCAACTATACTTTATATTTCCATATATATTCAGATTTGTTAGAATGAGAATATTATAAAGCAACCCACTGATGATTAATTAACATGAGCAATCTCATCAGAAACCCAGTTGCAACGATTCTAGCCACGGTGGCAACTCCCAAGTATAAACCGGCACCTGAGATTGCATACTTCTCAGCCAGAGGTCCTTCCCAAAATTCAGAAAACATCATTAAGGCAAGCAAACACCCACCTTTTTCTCATTCCTGTCCTCACATTTCTTCCACTGGCTCTGTATACTGACTATCTTGCATTTGAAACTCGCAGCCTGATATTGCAGCACCCGGAGTTAACATACTAGCCGCTTGGATGGGCAACGATTTAGGTGGGACTCCCGAAGGCAAGGACCCATCAATGTTCAACGTAATCTCTGGAACTTCCATGTCTTGCCCACACGTGTCAGGCATTGCCGCAGTGGTTAAATCGCACAACCCTTCCTTTGGCCCTTCTGAGATCAAATCCGCCATTATGACAACAGGTTCAAATCGATACTACTGTCCTAATCAAAGTTTCAGTCTTCGTTATTGTTAGTACGTGGTAACGACTCGAGTTATTAAAAACAACTGTTTTTTTTATATGATATTAGAGTCTTCTGTGATTTAGAAGTCTTGTATTCGAATCCTCATAACTCTGATTTGTTAAACATTTGATATTCGGATTTGTACAAACTTCGGACCTTTACATGTAGCATAAGATCTATTATTGAACGTCTTGACATCCTCTTTTGGACCTTGCAGCTTCACAACTGAACAATGACAAGTCGCCAATAACAACACACTCCGGCGCAACAGCCACGCCGTTCGACTATGGCGCCGGAGAGATGAGCCCAACCGCGCCGCTACAGCCGGGGCTAGTCTACGAGACCACCACCGTCGACTACCTCAACTTCCTCTGCTACCACGGCTACAACACCACCACCATCAAGCTCATCGCCAAGTCCATCCCGCCCAACTTCGCCTGTCCCAACAACTCCAGCCCCGACCTCATCTCGGACATCAACTACCCCTCAATATCGGTCAAGCTCGGCAAGGAACAGAGTAGGAACGTCAGTAGGACATTGACGAACGTCGCTACTGGCGATGGAAATTCAACGTACACCTTATCGACAAGCATTGGTGGCAAAGGTGTGAACGTGCATGTCTCTCCGTCTCAGCTGAAGTTCACCAAGAGCGGCCAGAAGCTGACTTACTATGCGACGTTTTCGACCATGGCTGGTTCTTCGGTGGAAGGGGATGTGTTTGGGGCGATTACATGGAGCAGCGACAAGTTCAAAGTCAGGACTCCATTTGTAGTGAGTAGTAGTTGAATGCGCAAGGAATAGAGAACTAGCTAGTGGCTATAGCTAGTTAATTGCACATTCTGCAATAAAGAAGTATGGAAACAAAATAACAAGTGTGGTTTGGTTCGATTTGGCTGGATGTATGTTGGACAATGATACCTGGAAACTGGAGGCATGTAAAGTAAACTAATCACTTTAATTCCCCGGAGGATGACACGAAAATAGTTAGAAAGAACAATAACCCACGACTCACCTGCAATCCCATCGGAGTAAAATCACCCTATACGCTTAAAAGCTACTAAATCTAAATTAAGGAGACAACAACATAGATTTTCTTGCCACTCTACGGGCAACCCAGTTAGTAGTGCGGAACTGTCCTAAAAACTATACTAAGAGATAACGACTAAACAAGAAGACTAAACTCTCGAGACCGAGGCTATTAGCATAATATGATCTGTTTCCGTTTCTGTTTTTGTTGTTTATGATTTGTTTGTTATTATGGTATCAGAGCCAACCGCGATTAAATCTGGAAGGCCTACCTTTCGCCTCACAACCACGACGTATGCGCTATTGGAATTTCAATTCTAGGTGTATGTTGAAGGACGGGGAACGATGGGGACTCTAGATGGAATGAAGCCAAAGCCAACAGCTCCTAAAGCCACTGAAAAGGAGATTAATTTAAGACTAGACTCAAAGCGATGCAAGAGTTAGATCCTGGCTGCTAAGTTAGGTCGATCAATCTACGTGCCTTAGTCTTTGCCTATTCCTGATGTAGAATAAATTGTTGCATCACGTAGCTTCCATGTACTCCACTGTCAATGCCACCTTCCAATTCGAGGTTCAAGCCGCGCTGAGTAGGCTAGAGCAAAGGGATCGAACGATCACAGAGTATTTCAATAATGTCGCCCGGAAGCTGTGGATGGAGCAGGACTTACTCAATTCGGCATTGCAACCCAAGACGGTGACTTTTGAAGAGATGCTGAACGAGAGGCAGCAAACCAGGTTAATGCAATAACTTATGCGTTGAAGGTCTGAATTTGTGAGTGTTCGATATACTCTTTTGAATAGGGATTATGTACGATTTGATTGGGGTACTGGGCTACGTACTGGCTCACTTGGTTCGAGAGGAAATCCGCCTGAGAACTTAGAGCTTCATCATATACAAACATAAGATCAAGTTGCAGATTACTAACGCCTTCTCCACGAGTCATCACTGGTATTTGGAAGACAAATTGATGTTGAGGGATCGACATGAATTTTGGGAGGCTGTTAGCATGTCAAACTTTTGTAATTGATATTTATTAGTCCATCATGTAGCTAGGCCCATACGTAGTCATAATGGCCCAAAGAAGATGTCACTTCACGGACTTGGACGAAGTATTGACGACCAATCCAATGAAAATGAGGTTGGATGGAGAATTGACGGACTAGTAAACTGGCTTTAGGCTAAACATCATGAACTCTAGGTTCATGAACGGTGTTTTTATTTCCTTTTCAGTTTCATGTTTGTGCTACTTTGTGTACTTGTGTTTTGCTTGCAGGTGAATAACCTAGGCCGCTAACTAGCTAATTGGTTCAGCATATATGATTTTCTTTCCTAAATTTCATCACTGAACTAAGAAAGGCGTTTTGTATATATAATTTGTATGCACAACGTGAAAAGAAAGGTTCATCTCGCTTGGATTCTCATTATCCTCGAATTCAAAAAGAATTCATACAAAACTATAAGGCTACAGTTAGCTAACAGAACTGAGGCCGATATAATCTCTTAGGGGTCGTTTGCTTGTTGGATTTGGAAAATGAGGGTTTTGGCCAACAAAAATCTTGGGATTTATGTTGGATTTATTGGATTATGGATTTGAAGAGTCTAATGTTTGCATGATAGATTTGATGAAGGATTTGTGATGGATTTGTTAAATAAATAACTAACCATCAAGGATTTGCAAATCCCAAATCAATATGTGGGATTTACAAATCCGTGGGGTCCACGGATTTGGTTCCAAAATAAAGATCAAATCCGTGGACCCCACGGATTTAGCACCCTTCAACAAACAATGGACTTATGTTAAATCCATCAAGCTTGGGATTTACGTACCAAATCCATGACCCAAATCCAACAAGCAAACGACCCCTTAATTCTTACATAAATCTCTACGCAAAAGGATGAACAAGTAGCGCTTATCTTAGGGTTCAGTTCCCATCCTAAAAATTGTTGGTTGCATAGAGTAGAGGATCACGTCATGCACTTATGAGTTGTGACCAAATCAACATGCCACCACCAAGTCTCCGTACCACCACAACCACCATCACCACTACCACCATTAGTCCATTACCTATAAGGCTATAGTGGGTGGATGTTAATCTGGTTGTTTTGATCCATTACTTCCTGCCAACCAAAAGAAGAACCACCCTCTTCGGCTCTTCCTATAAATAGCCTTGCTTGCTGTTAGAAACAAATTAAGTTTCTAACGGGTTTGGGATTTGGGAATTAGCTAGGCCAATTAGGGATTGACCGAGCTAGGGATTGGAAATTAGGAATTGAGAGCAGAAGGGAGAGGGGAAGCTTGCTGCTGCCGCAGCTTTGGGAAGAAGACGAGAGAGGAAGGGTCGGCGTAGGAGCGGAGGAAGAGATAGGAAGATTAGTTTAGGTTTTCTGTAATTGATTGCTTAATGTCAAAATAACACCCTACTGCAGATTATATAATCCGCCAATTCTCTAGCTCCTACCCAATTAATAAAATGTAACAATCGACTCCCTGCTTATTGCTAAATACCCCAAATAATCCCCCAATTATCAAAGACCGACAATAATACAAAATAACAAAAAGCTACAAATTATTTGTTTCTAACACTTGCTAGTAAACTTAATTACAAACATAAAATTTAGTTGTCTGTTGCCATGAATACCAATTTCTTTCTGTTCTATGCTCTTTGTGTTGTCCTACTGCTTATTTCCTTGGGAGACTCTGCAGCAACAGCCAAGGCAGGCAAAGATGGGGTTTACATGGGAGCCACTACTCCACAAAATGGGGATTCAATAAGTCACAAAGCCCAGCTTCTCAACTCTGTCTTGAAATTGTGAGGTTTCTTAACACTTATAGCTATAATATGTTCTACTATTATGCATTTTTACTTTTTATCAAATACATTCTTCTACTATTTTTATCATCGACATGCTCCTATACTTGTTATCAAATAGTACTATTTATAAAATTTTCATTTGAAAACCGTCAACGACAATTGAAACATGGTTTGAATGACCTGAAATACAAGAAATGCATAGTAAATTAATAAAAACAAATAATAGACGTATTATACTTATAATCTTATTCTTAACTACTTAGGTGGAAAATAGAAATTAGTATGTTTTACATGTATTGAGTCTTTTAACTCCTACTTTGAGGTATAAACTTTCATTCATATCATTGAAAATTTGAATAAGAATTGACTATACTAGTAGAGACCGGTTCGAATGACTACATTACGAAGTAAATAGTAAAATTTGTGTTAAATTTGGTTAGATTATGCTGCATTCAGTTTTTTCTTACCAAGCTACTTTACCTGGAACATAATATTAACTAATGCTTAATAAGTAATAACACTGATAATAAGTTTCTCATATTTAAGCAAAATGGTCGTTGTTTTTGGCAGCAGGAGAAAGGATGCTGTGGTCCGCACCTACAAGCATGGAATATCGGGCTTTGCGGCCCGTTTGACGGCGGCTGAGGCCCAATCCATCGCTAAGCAGCCCGGGGTGGTCTCTGTTTTCCCCGATGCTTACTACCAGCTCCACACAACTCGTTCTGGGAATTTCTCAAGTATGAAACGGGCGTGGATATTTACTCGGATCCGGGTTCGCCCGGCTCCACCTTCTCTTCTTCTCAAGGATCCGAAACTGTCATCGGCATTATTGACACTGGTAAGCCGTAGCCGGTAGGATGACAACAAGTTGGGTCGTATATATTACTCTACTAGCTTATTACCCGGGCCGTTGGCCGGATTACTGTATGTTACCCACTTGTGGAATGGGAGAGAAAGCAAGTGAGAGTGAAGGGATTGGGATTCCACTTGATTAGGACCGACCCACTAATCTAATTCTTCTCGACCCGCCCCAACCTACAGGGTCAAAAAGAGTCAATAAGAAAATACGAACGGGGAGGATTAGTCATATATCTTGACTCTTCGGAAGTGGGTCAAACAGGATCAAGGTTGGGTGAGGGCAATTTTTAGCGCTAAGCAGAGTTCTGGGTTGAATACCTTTACTTAGGCCTAGAAATTGGTGCTGATGCAGACTGCAGTTTTTATTATACCATCATCAATCATCATTGAATTAGTCCTGGGCATCCCTCCTCGTTGTCGGTCTGAATTCTAATGATGGCTTCATTCCTTGCACCAGCCATATCAGCGAGTTGCCATCTCGAGCATGATTTTCCTATGTACAAATAATACAATTAGAGTATGAAAATGAATTCAATGAAAAGGAAATGAGAATTCTATCACATGCCAATAAATACACACATAATAGTTGAAGCTAAGTGAAAGTCATTACTCGCACATCAATTCTCAAAAATTATAGACTAAACATTGGCTAGAATGGCACTGAAACTACCAAGAATCATGGACGAAACAACTTGTCAAATTAAATAATCCTTATACTGAAACTACCTTCTAACTTGAAATAAGACATGATCACAGTTCATAGCTCTCTTCTCACTATGAATTGGTTGCAGCTCGTCCTTATCACTGCCTCTCAAGCTCAATTCAAACAGAATAGAGACCGTTATGTAAGATAACCATATTCTTACTGATCATAATTCCTTTCTTCACTCCATTTTTGTCGGAGAAAAGAGTTATCCCCCTCTCCTGCATTTCCCTTTCCCCCTCTCTTCTCCCTCTTCTTCACAAACCGATCCCTAAACCAGCAACAACAACACAAAAATAGCCTTCGCCTCTCCCGTCTCCATCTATTGAATGCGTTGGTGGCAAGACAGGACTGCAGAAGCAAAATTTTCTAAAATCAAACTAAATTTTTTGAAGCAGACTCAACCACGAAAAAAGAGTAAAGCAACAATGCAGTAGAACCCTAAATTTAACTACAATCAAGCACATATCAGCAAGATTTTCGATTTGTCTGAGAGTTAACTACACGGAGAGAACAATTGATGCATAATTGAAATGCTCCAAGCAAGTTGAAGGCAACCCATAACTTTAGAATTTGGTCATTATAATAACCTTCAAGTATTGATGCTTCTAAGAACTATCATGTCCAACCCCCACTTATACAACTACGTAGCCATAGTAATTAGTTGTATAATGAGAAATATTACAAAGAAAACTACATAAACAACCAATGTAAGTAAATATTAAAACTAACAACTGATAAAACTTAAAATCTCTCTATTGGTATAAATGTATCTATTAGTAACTACTATGCAATCGAGTATATATGACTTTTAGGCACTGAATAAGAAAAGTATAGATGGCTCACAAATGAAGACGTAGCAACTGAAGGTAGCACACAAAAACCAAAAATAGAAAAAGAGATAAGAAAAAAGGCGAGAAAAAGTCAAACAAAGAAAAAGCCCACATAGGAATACCTCGCTAGCTTTAGGGACTCTCCGCCACAACAAACAACCTTCTTAAAAATCTAACACCCTGAGACATCAAACAAACCTCCCACGACAGTAATGTATGGCATTCCTATTGTCCAATAGGTTTGCCCAATTTAGACTTCTAAATAAATGGACTTTTCACCGTTAAACCAAAACTCACAATCATTAACAGTTAATGCAAAGACATACATTTCTGAGGCCAATCACAGCATTTAAGCATAATTTTTAGTTGAAAAGAACAACTAAGTATTTAGCTAAATGATATAGTAGAATGGACACAATCTGCTACCTACTAATGATATAAACGTGTACCGGTACCATCGTTGTATCCTGACTTGCCATTTGCAACGGGCACTTTGAAAGACAGCTGCATTTTAGAGAATAAACACCCTTAAGGGCGTTACGAAACCAAGCTTAATCCAAAATCTTCATATTCCACTTCGAAGACTCCATTTTCAAAAATAAGAGAGTTTAACATGTCAAATCACTCATTTGAAAAATCTCAAACAACTATTAATCAATGCAATATAATGGCACGTTCCAAATTATGTACTTGTAGGAATAATCCCAAATAATTATCAATTAATGCCCCAACTACCTAATGTGCAGAATAGCCCTGGAGCTGTGTTGTTGTTTGCGTTGGTCTACCTTCAAACATAACATAGTTGCATCACGAACCAAAGCAATTAAGCAAAAATCTTCATATTCCAAGTAGAATGACTCAATTCAATTTGGCCAACGCTTTATACATATTGTTTACCCCCTGGACCTGTTGCACTTGCGCCTTCAGATCTTCGTGAACACAATACAATTGCGGAGAGGAGGCTGTCAACGGAATAAAAATTGTTAATTAAGTGAATCACCATACAACTAAACAAACGCGCTCTTCTTGATTAGCTATCAAAATAGTGGAGGTCGCTACAATCCATCGGTTGCTCCCTCTGCGCCTAAGTTGTAGATATTAGGTTTCAGTGAGAACTTTGAGTACATGAGAAGATATTTTGTAGTGGAGGAGATGACCCGGCGAGTAGAATAGGAAGATTTGGAGAGGCTGCGATGGGCAAAGCAGTTAAAATCGAGATTTTACCTAAAATCGAAAACTGGGATAAAATCAAAATCGTATAATCGAATCGTAAAATCGTAGGATTTTAAGTACCATATAGAACATAGCATATAAGAATATTAATAAGGTAAATTATTAATATCACAAAGACACAACATTTAAAATGATAATTTAGAAGATTGTTTTTCCATAAGATAATTCTCAAGATTAATGTTCCAAAATCACTATTTTAATTGTTATTTAATGTGTAACTCAAAATAATTCATGATGAAGGGATATAGTTCATGGGTTTGGCTCTTATTTTCATGTTATGTCTAGGTTGTTTAACTCAAAGTAATATTTCGACATCGTCTACTAAGTATGATTTAAAACTAAAAATAATTGAACTCCAATAAAATAAGTAATGTTAGTGGCTTGGTACAAATATGTTCATTAATAAATTAATTAGTTAATAATGATGTTAGTTCTTACATACTTCCAATATTAGGACAGGTGTTTTACCAATAAGTTAAATGGGGTGAAGGGAAAGAGATTAACCGAACCCTAATTTGGTTATTTTTATTATTTTTGAATATTTTTCTAATAGAAAAATATCTGAGAAGATCCCATTACCCTTTCCGCTGAAACAGTTATACTTATTTTAAATTGGCTCAAACCACCTATTTTGTTCTCTTACGATCAAAATCCCGATTTCGGTACTATTTTACGATTTTAACGATTTTAGTCCCGATTTTAAATGATTTTAAGGTCCACCGATTTTATAGTAAAATCAAGATCGGAATCCCTAAGTAAAATTCTAAAATCCTACGATTTTACGATCAAATCCCGAATTTGACTGCATTGGCGATGGGTGCACGATTAGTGGGCCAAATAACAGTTTGGGCCCGTTTAAATGAAAACATATTTTTACTTTCGTGCTCAACAGACCGACCGCACTGGCATCTTCTAAATTTACCCCTAAAAAATTGCTCTGTACGCATCAAATTTGAAATGGAATCCCTCTTTTCTCTTTTCTCATTTCACATTTCACATTTATATGATGTGTAGATTGTGATGAGTGTAGATGTAGACCTGTCATTGTCCTACAAATTCATTAACACGCCAAAAAGTGGTGAAATGAGCCACCCTATTAAACACAATCTTGTATAATGATCATTGGATCCAATCATGCCAGATTATGAAGAAGTTTAAAATGTAGCGGTTATCCCGACTAAAACATTAAAAGAACCAGTCTCATATAGTTTGCACAAAGATATAATTTCTCCATAGTAATTCTGAAAAATAATATTAATTTAAGAAGTCGATATTGCTTCTACATGTTTAATATTGCAATTCGATATGCAATATTCGAACCAGTGATATTTGGGCTGCAATTTTAGGGTTATTGTATATTTATAAAATAGATAGAAATTTAAATTAAGTATTAAACTACAACTAAAATAATCAAAGTATTAAAACACCAAATAAGTACTTACGGGAGATTCAGTGGCCAACTAATCGTTAAAAAAGTCATATGATTTTCATAATTTAGGTTCGTGTATGTTTGAATTTAAATAGATACAATAAATATACTTAGTGTGATTGGTTATGATCCTTGCTTGCCTTTAAAGAGACCAAGGTTCAAATCCCAGTGCATGCCTTTTTTATGAATAAATAAATAAGAAAATAAGCAATTGTGAAGACCAAAATGTCCTTCCTATAATCACTCTCGTTGCAGGAAATTTGAAATGGAGCAACAGTTTTCATCATTCGGCTTTTATTTATTATCTAGACTAGATTCAAATTAGTTTGGATTTTACCCATATCTATATCTACATAAGAAACGAGTAGAAAATCAAAATTATGCTCATACCCTTTCGGTTTTCGCGTATTTATGGTTATCCATATGTAATAATTTCTCTTTATAACTCACATCAACATGTTCACAATTACACGTATTCTCACATTAAATAAGAGGAAATGTACGACAATTATTCACTAGAATGAAAAAAATAATAATTAATACAACACAATTTCATGAAAATGTTATATTTATATGTTAAATATAAAATGTGCGAGAAAAATAATGATTATTTCTAGAAAAAATACATATACGTATGTATAATAAGAGGAAATGTACGACAATTATTCACTAGAATGAAAATAATAATAATTAAAACAACACAATTTCATGAAAATGTTATATTTATATGTTAAATATAAAATATGTGAGAAAAATAATGATTATTTCTAGAAAAAATACATATACGTATGTATAATTGGGCGGGTTCAGGTTGGATATTGAGAAAATCATGCCCACCAATTACCCGCAATATTCGGGTTTGGGTTTTAACCGTACCCACTAGAAGTCATTCGGGTTAGGGTTTTACCCTACCCGACTAGATCGGATATGGCGGATATCCACGATTATGGATATTTTTGCCATCCCTAGTAGCCCGTAAGGGGACTTTTAGTTGGTTTCAGTGTGTTGAAAGTGGTCTACAAATATTGTCAGAATCGAACTGGAGTATGACCCGATAATGTGAACGGTTCAATTTTAGCGGTCCAACCATATTAGTGATATGATCCCAAATTGCCCACCATTCACGTCACGATTACTTGACAAAGAAGCTATCAAAGTTGGGAAGAAGAAAGCCAGAATTTGGCTAAGTCAAAATCAGTGTTCAGGATACATACTTTGGAGGCATGGTTCTCTCAATTGGCTTGGTGGAAATTTAATTTTAAGGGTTTTTTTTACAGATAAAGTTACCATGTTTCCAATGGTATGCTTTTTGGATCCAGATGATGTCATTAAGGTTGTTTTCCAAGGTCTCAAAGTTGCTACCTCAAAACTGGAAAACTGCCAGAAAATGACTTAAGGCAGAAAACTGTTTTGTGAAGCCTACTTTGGAGCTTAATTCGAGGGGTATGGATCTGATTCAAGTCCAAAGGCTTCCACAACATGAAACTACGTATGTTTATCTACCAAGGGAAGGAATCGGATGAAAGATTGGAGTTCGGGAAGGCCTCGAACAAAAGGAGCGAATTTAGTACGAAAGCTGCCTTTTGACTGTTTTGCGGGCAGATTACTTGTGCGCCAAGAAAGGAAGTTTATGGCCAAATTTAGAGTCCTTTTTAGAGTTTGTTTTTACCTTAATTGTTTTCTTGTTCATCTAGATTTTTATTAGGTTTAATTGGCTATAAATAGCCCTCCATTTACGTTGTAAAGACAGAAGACTTTGATTAATCGAATTGAGAACCTTTTGATTTTTGTGCAAGTTGCGACTTGTGTTGAGTTTGGTGGATTCCAAGCTCGTGAGCTCTTGTCTCGATTGAATAGTCACTTAAATCGTGGTCGGGCATCTACCTTTTAATCCAATTGAGCGTTCCCCAGGTGTGGAATCGTCCTTTTGGTTCCGTTTTATCCAAGTTCGTATTAAGAACGCTTCGTTCTTGATTCGAGCTCAATCGATCCTTCGACTGAGTCGTTAGCTGCGTGACTTTGATAACATACACCCCCCAGGGGCGTATTAAGTGGTATCAGAGCCCCGTCCAACACAGGGCCAAGGAAGAAACGAGAGGGTTGTGTTCTCGTACGAATTCAGAACACACAAAACAGAGGAGCAGCAGAGTGTTGTAATTCGAATTCCAATTGAAGAGCAGACGATGGGCACTCAGCAAATCGACATGGAAGAGTTTAAGCATATGGTTATAGAAGCGTTCAAAGCGGCATTACAGCCCCAATTTGATCGGGTACAACGTGGGATCGACAAGCTCGAGTCTGCCATCGATAGACGTCTCAGTATTATTCCGCGAAGACAGAGTGCAGATTTCTCTCGGCCAAAGGATCGATTGGACATCCAGAAACCATCAAATTCTGCCTCGGAATTGGTCTTCAATGAAGAAGAAGCAAACCCGAATGATTCACCGGCGTCGGAGCTGTCAAGCTGTGAGGTTTTGGGAGCAAACACCGCCGGCGTGCGACGCCTCTGTTCCTCCTCGAGAAAACAGAGTAGGAGAGAGGGAGAAGCGGGTGGAGAGCTGGGGAATGAGTCGAGCAAAGAAGACTCCACCAATATGCTCGAAAAACTCCCAGTAATGAATTCCCTAACAACAATCGACGCCAATCAGCTTCAAATACAAGTTCATAAGTTGGGAAAATTGCCTCTGCAATTGCCGGAATTGAGCTCCAAACACGAGTACCTCGTTGGAGCAATTGAGGGCGAACCGAGCAGAACCGAAACCATGGACAAGTTTCTGGAGATCCAAGGAATGTGTCGAGCTCCAGAGATCGACCAAAACGGTGGAGAATCAAAAATGCCCAAATTTGATTCTGGGTTTCTCGATACGCAGGAATTTGAAAGCGGCTACGCCGGGAAAACAGCAGATGATGATTCCTCACTTACCAGGGGTATTCGAAGTGAGAAATCGGACGGGGAATTCAATTCTCTGTTGGAGAAAGCTTCCTCGAGCATTGAATTGAAGAATGGCAGCTTGGATATTCCGAACTCGGATTCAGAGCAAGGGACGATGTTCGTCGCGAATTTGAGCTGTCCTGGGAAATTGATAGCTCACTGTTCGTTGATGATTGATGCTGATACTGGTCAGAAATTGCTAGGAGATGAAGAGAAGGTTGTGATAGTAGAGAAAGGCGCCGTCGAATTGGACAAGATGTGCAGGGAAGCTGAAATTTTTGCGTCGAAGAACATGTTTGAGCAGCCTACTTTCGATCCAATTTGGGATCAATTCTGTGAAGTTTTTGACAAGAGTAAAGAACGAGCTTTGAGGGCAAAGCTTTTTCAAGAGGGAGGGCCTGATATGATCCCAAATTGCCCACCATTCACGTCACGATTACTTGACAAAGAAGCCATCAAAGTTGGGAAGAAGAAAGGCAGAATTTGGCCAAGTCAAAATCAGTGTTCAGGTTACATACTTTGGAGGCATGGTTCTCTCAATTGGCTTAGTGGAAATTCAATTTTAAGGGTTGTTTTTACAGATAAAGTTACCATGTTTCCAATGGTATGCTTTTTGGATCCAAATGATGTCATTAAGGTTGTTTTCCAAGGTCTCAAAGTTGCTACCTCAAAACTGGAAAACTGCCAGAAAATGACTTAAGGCAGAAAACTGTTTTGTGAAGCCTCCTTTGGAGCTTAATTCGAGGGGTATGGATCTGATTCAAGTTCAAAGGCTTCCACAACATGAAACTACGTATGTTTATCTACGAAGGGAAGGAATCGGATGAAAGATTAGAGTTCGGGAAGGCCTCGAACAAAAGGCGCGAAGTTAGTACGAAAGCTGCCTTTTGACTGTTTTGCGGGCAGATTACTTGTGCGCCAAGAAAGGAAGTTTATGGCCGAATTTAGAGTCCTTTTTAGAGTTTGTTTTTACCTTAATTGTTTTCTTGTTCATCTAGATTTGTATTAGGTTTAATTGGCTATAAATAGCCCTCCATTTACGTTGTAAAGACAGAAGACTTTGATTAATCGAATTGATAACCTTTTGGTTTTTGTGCAAGTTGCGACTTGTGTTGAGTTTGGTGGATTCCAAGCTCGTGAGCTCTTGTATCGATTGAATAGTCACTTCAATCGTGGTCGGGCATCTACCTTTTAATCCAATTGAGCGTTCCCCAGGTGTGGAATCGTCCTTTTGGTTCCGTTTTATCCAAGTTCGTATTAAGAACGCTTCGTTCTTGATTCGAGCTCAATCGATCCTTCGACTGAGTCGTTAGCTGCGTGACTTTGATAACATACACCCCGCAGGGGCGTATTAATTAGGTCGTTAAAAAAATGTTAGAAAATCGATATCTTATAAACAATAATATTATAAGTAGAAAACACATAATGTAGTAAAAAATACATAATATATATTAAACCAGTGATGACAATTTAAACTCGCCCAGGGGTATTACCTATTTTGAGCCGTGATGGGATGGGTATTACCTGACCTGTAATAGCATGAGGGCGGGGAATGAGTATCTAATTCAATTAATTTGAGTCCAAATCCAATTTAAATATTGAATTCATAAATTATTGACAAATTACCGTTAAACACCTATACTTTTTATATTTTATTATCTAAAATTTATTTTTTAACCAACCCAATCCACCAATCTATTTATCATCTCTAATAATCAGGAATCTTGCCTGAATCGAAGAGTTTTGATGCAAAAAGTAGCGATCCAAAACTACCCACCTGGAATGGAATCTGCATGACAGCGCAAGATTTTAACTCAAGTAGCTGTAACGGGTAATTAACTACAGTACACAAACACATCTAAACAACAAAGCCTCGATCTGTGATTTAATTTGTAACATTGCTAACAGAACAATGCAACGAACAGGAAAATAATCGGAGCAAGATATTACAAACTGAATGGCTAAACGTTGCCCTAACTTTACTGGCATCGTCTTAATTTAAAAGTGAAAATTACGTAACCGTTCAAACAGGGACGGAGCCAGGATTTTTTTTTTTTTTACAATTCATCTGTATTCAGAAATTAAAGTTCAGTGACTACATTGCTCTCTTTAGAAAGTAAAGTGACCAAACAAACAGGGGGCCTGTCTATCCACACTTCGGTTTCTTCAGCTCGTCCTCTCAAGCGTGCCATCGTGTGGGCACATTCATTTCCTTCCCTTTTCCAGAATCTATATCCCAAGTCATTCTCCTCAGCTACTTCGCGGATTTCATCACAAATCATCGCCACCTCCATGTCTGTTGTCTCCCTGCGATTCAATTTCTGAATTAGGGTTTGACAGTCTGATTCTAGTAGCATCGATTGGGTTTGGTGAGTTCTTGCTAGCTTCAATCCCCAAAGCATCGCCTTCGCCTCCGCCAATTCAACCGGCCATCGCACCCTCGTCCGGTGAGTAGCTCCCATAATGAAGTTTCCATTCCAATCTCTCAATACCATTCCATAATCTGTTCCTTCTTCTCCCAGGATCGCCGCATCTGTGTTCAGTTTTAGGACCCCCATTGGTGGAGGCTCCCATCTCACCCTAGATCGAGCTTGTGGCACTGGGATGCCTGGGTTGCTCTTGGCTTGGTGCTCCGCGTATTCTTCCAGGTAACTCTGGGCTCTTCCCACTATCTCCCACTCTTCTAATTTAGGGTTATTGAAGAAATGGTTGTTGCGTTCTTTCCATAGGAACCAAAGTGTGATTAGTACTTTGGTTAATTCTTCCTTGCTCGTTTCCTCAAGTAGATCGCACAACCAGGTCTCACAGCTTTCCCCTTCTCCCATCTGAATTTTTTTTGCAAGATTGCTAGGTCTCCATACCCTTCCTGCCCAATCGCATTCTCTTGTGAAATGCTCCTGGGTTTCCAATAGTCCACAGAAAGGACATTCATCAAATGCATCCTTGATTCTTCGATTTAGGTTAACTCCTGTTGGGAGGATGTTACTCCCCCATCTCCAAACAAAAATGCGAACCTTTGGCGGCAACTCGAGCATCCATAGGTGCTTCCAATCTATGGGCACATAGGTTTCAATATGACTTGTGGTTTGTGTCTTCCTCCATTCTTTATATCCTGACCTGACTGTGTATTTGCCAGTCTTCTCCCTTCCCCAAATCTGTACATCAGGTCTAGGTTGGGGGGGTATAGGTATCTGTTCAATTCGAGACCTGTCATTTGGTTGGAAATTGGTTTGCAGAATGTTGCTTTTCCATGACCTTGTCTCCCAATCGATCAGACTTGATACCCTCTCTGTTATTCCTAGCCCTGTAGCTTGAGATTGAATTTTGTAGTTGGGTTCCTCTGGAATTCAGCGATCCCACCAAATGCGAATGTCTTCTCCATTTCCCACCCTCCATCTCGTCCCTTCTCTCACCAGGGATTGAGCTTGCATGAGACTTCTCCAAATGTAGCTGGGATTAGATCCCACTGATGCCTCCAGAACACCACAGTGAGGGTAGTAGCGAGCTTTTAGGACCCTTGCCACTAATGATTCAGGTTTCTTAAGTAGATTCCAGACCTGCCTGCCAAGTAGTGCTATGTTGAAACCTTGTAAGTCTCGAAATCCCATCCCACCCTCATATTTAGGGCGACATAATTTCTCCCAGCTCATCCAATGTATTCTTCTTTCCTCCCTTTTCCTTCCCCACCAGAAGCTTGCAATCATTCTTTGAATTTCCTGTAGGACACTTTGAGGTACCTTGAAAACTGACATGGCATATAAGGTTTGAGCTTGTGCCACTGCCTTGATGAGTACTGTTATAAACGCGCTGCTACGGATATAGTACTTCTCCATGTGGGTCTAAACCTAATCCAATCTAGCAAAGGAAACGGTTACAGACCAGGCCCAGAACCCGAACCCAAATAACATTGAGTCCATACACCGTGGGCCGGGCCCCCGATTACCAGTCGTAGCGGCTGATAATCCGATTCAAGTCATATCAACAAATCTCCACCTTGACTTGAATCCTCTTCCTCTGAAATCTCTGATGTACTCTGCTCCTTCTCTCTCTCTCCCGCCATCAATGCCCCGCAGGGCGGAGTCACCCACTCAAGACATTCAGCAAGTCCAAGCAGTGTTGGAACTTGCCATGTGGAACCGGCTTCGTGAACATATCAGCAGGATTATCTGCGGTGCCAACCTTCTTCACCTTAATCCTCTTCTCTGTCCTCAAGAAATGATACCTCACGTCGATGTGCTTAGTCCTCTCATGGTGGACTTGATCCTTGGCCAAGCATATTGCACTCAAACTGTCGCAATACACCACTGCCTGATCATGATGTAGACCCAGATCACCAACCAGTCCCTTCAACCATATTCCCTCCTTAGCAGCTTCTGTCAACGCCATATACTCTGCCTCAGTAGTAGACAATGTCACCACCGACTGCAAAGTTGCCTTCCAGCTCACTACAGAACTCCCAAGAGTGAATACATAACCATTCATCGATCTCCTTGTGTCAACATCTCCAGCATAGTCCGAGTCAGAATACCCAGACACCAAGCACTCTGTATCATTTCCGAAGCTAATCCCCACAACAGGTGTACCCTTAAGGTACCGGAAGATCCTCTTCACAGCCTGCCAATGCTCCTTCCCAGGTTGTATCATAAACCTGCTGACAACACTAACAGCATGTGCAAGATCAGGTCTAGTGCATACCATAGCGTACATCAAGCTACCTACTGCACTAGCATACGGGACTCTCGACATGTACTCCTTCTCAGCCTCTGACTGCGGTGCATAGGCTGAGGATAGATGAACATTTGAAGCACTAGGAGTATTTAAGGGCTTTGCTGAAGACATGCCAAACCTCGACAGTATCTTCTGGATGTAGCTCTTCTGTGACAAGAAAAGCTTCTTCTTCGACCTGTCCCTGTAAATCTCCATACCCAAAATCTTCTGAGCAGCTCCCAAATCCTTCATCTCAAACTCAGCACTGAGAAGCCCCTTTAACTTCTGGACATCAGACTTTGACCTCGCAGCTATGAGCATATCATCCACATACAGAACTAGATATATCATCGAACCATCCTCTGCCTTGCTGTGATATACACAACAATCATATGGACTTCTGTTGTAGCCCAGCTCAAGCATGTAACTGTCAAATCTCTTGTACCACTGCCTCGGAGATTGCTTAAGTCCATACAAGGACTTCTTCAGCTTACAAACATAGTCTTCTTTTCCAGGAACCTCGAATCCTTCTGGCTGAGTCATGTAAATTTCTTCCTCCAACTCTCCATGTAGGAAAGCTGTCTTCACGTCTAGCTGCTCGAGCTCCAAGTCATAATGTGCCACTATTGCTAGTAGCACTCTGATCGAAGTATGTCTGACCACTGGTGAGAAAATCTCATTGTAATCAACTCCTTCCCTTTGCGAGAAGCCTCGTGCAACCACCCGAGCTTTAAATTTCATGCCCTCTTTGGAAGTGATTCCTTCCTTCTTCTTGTAGATCCACTTGTTTGTAACAATCTTCCTTCCCTGTGGTCGTTTGACTAGCTCCCAAGTCTGATTCCTGTCATGGGATTCCATCTCATCTCCCATTGCGGCAAGCCACTGATCGGCTTCACCACCCGAAACTGCTTCTCTATAGGACTGTGGCTCTCCTGCATCCACTTCTTCAGCAACCTGAAATGAATACGCCACCATGTCCTCGAAGCCATACCTCTGTGGAGGTACTCCTGCAGTCGCTCTCTTCGGTCTACCGGAAGCAATAGACTGTTGAGCTCGTGCTCTGGACTCTGAAATTTCTGGCTCTGCAGAGACATCCTCATCATGTTGATCTTCTCCACCTTGGTGCTCAAACGCACTCTCATTTAGAGTTTGCAGCTCCACCTGTTTATCAACATTCCTGCTACCTTCAACAACAGTAACCTTCAACATGGGGTTAAACATAGACTTCTCATCAAATATCACATTTCTACTAAGTATAACTCGATGCTCAGAAGGTGACCAGACTCGAAATCCCTTAACTCCATCTCCGTAACCCACAAATACACCCTTCTTTGCCCTTGGGTTCAGTTTACCCTCATCCACGTGATAATAAACAGGACACCCAAACACTTTCAGTGAAGAGTAATCAGCAGGCTTACCATACCACACTTCATAAGGAGTCTTACACTCGATACCTGTGTGAGGTCCACGGTTGATCAGGAAGCACGCCATGTTCACTGCTTCTGCCCAGAATCTTCTCTCTAGTCCAGCATTAGAGAGCATGCACCGTGCTCTCTCCAACAATGTCTGGTTCATCCTTTCTGCAACGCCATTCTGCTGGGGTGTATCTCTAACAGTCCGATGACGGGCAATCCCTTCATCCTTGCAGAATTCGTTGAACTCAGAATTGCAGAACTCCAGACCATTGTCCGTTCGCAGCTTCTTGATCTTCTTCCCGGTCTGATTCTCCACCAATGTCTTCCACTGCTTGAACTTCGTGAAAGCCTCACTTTTCTGCTTCATCATGAAAATCCAAGTAAATCTCGAATAATCATCAATAATAGACAGAAAATACCTGCTGCCTCCAATGGATTCAACTCGTGAAGGACCCCAACAGTCGGAGTGGAGGTAATCTAGTATCCCCTTCGTCCGGTGGATACCCTTCTTGGGAAACTTGCTGCGATGTAGCTTCCCAAACACACAATGCTCACAGAATTCCAAATTCTGCACCTTGTGCCCGCAAAGAAGATCCCTCTTTGATAGAACTTGCATCCCTCGTTCACTCATATGCCCCAGTCTCATGTGCCAGAGAGTGGTCATATCCTCCTGTTGAACCTGAGACGATGCAACTGCAGCAGAACCAGACAACACAGACCCTTGTAATGCATACAAGGTCCCACGCTTCACGCCCTTCAGCACCTTCCTTGAACCTTTGCAGACATACACAACTCCACCTTTTCCTTTGAAGCTGAAACCCTTGCTGTCGAGTAGACTCAAGGAGATCAGGTTCTTTGTCATTCGTGGAACATGCCTGACATCATTCACGGTACAGAACGAACCATCATGTGTCCGAACCTTTATGGACCCGATTCCAACAACCTTGCAGACAGCTCCATTAGCCATGACCACGTTACCACCATCTATCTGCTCGTAGGTTGTGAGGCAATCCCTGTTCGGAGACATATGATATGAGGCTGCAGTATCCAGAAACCACACATCACCACGATGTGCCTTCTCATCTACAGCCAAGGCGAGATCGTCTTCAGAACTGTTGTCCACTTCTGCCACGGCAACTGAACCTTGTTTCTTCTGTTGCCCTCTTCTCTTGGGACAGTTGTACTTCCAATGCCCCACTTCCTTACAGTTGTGACAAGCATCACCTGGCTGTGGACCGGGACCCTTGGAATTCTTGCTCGAATTCCCTTTACCAGATTTCTTCTTTCCCTTTCCACCTGTAACAGCCAAACCCGATGCCTCACCAACTGTACCAGATCCGGACGCCTTATGTCTGATCTCTCTCGTATGAAGAGCAGACCTGACATCCTCCAACGACACGCTTTCCTTACCAGCAATAAAAGAATCAACGAAATTCTCATATGAACTCGGCAAAGAAACCAGCAGGATTAGGGCAGCATCCTCGTCATCAACTTGAACATCTATATTACGCAGATCCAGCAAAATAGAGTTAAGCTGTTCGAGATGTTCCCTCAAAGGCGTACCTTCTTGCATCCTCAAGCTGAACAACCGTTGCTTGAGATGCAGCTTGTTGGTTAAGGACTTCGTCATATACAGACTCTCCAACTTTAACCACAAGCCCGCGGCAGTCTTCTCAGCAGCGACTTCAATGATGACGTCATCAGACAACGATAGCATGATGGTCGAGTGGGCCTTCTCCTCCAGGGTATTCCACTCATCGTCATCGACCGCTGCCTTCTTCTGTTTCGCAGACAGCGGCCCCCACAGCCCTTGCTGTTTCAATAAAGCCTGCATCTTGATCTGCCATATAGCGAAGCTGTTCTTCCCCGTGAACTTTTCGATCTTCATGTTCACCGACGTCATTCTTCTGAATCGAAAACCCTAGCCTGATTTCCAGCCGCGGCTCTGATACCACTTGTCAAATCGGGGAGCTCAATTAGTACGATATTGTCCGCTTTGGGCCAAGCCCGCACGGTTTTACTCTTGGGTGTCCTCCCCAAAAGGCCTCGTACTAATGAGCTTGGTGGACACTTGTATACAAGAATTCCTTTCCTTGTACAACCGATGTGGTACTTGGATTGTCCCATAACAATCCTCCCCTCAAGCCAAGGACCACGGATTTCGTGTCCTCACCTCAGCGATTATCTTGATCCGTCAGACACCTTGTATCGATGGGCTTCTCGTTACAAGGATTTTTCCAGACGCGGAACTCTCTTTGATCCGCCAAACAGACGTGGATCTCTCCTGGATCCACCAAACAGCCCAGACGCAGAACTCTCTTTGATCTGCCAAACGAACGCGGATCACAAATCCCGAGGCCACCGAATGAGGGTCCACCAAACTGACGTCCACCGCCCCGGATCCGCCGAACCAGGCTCTGATACCACTTGTTATAAACGCGCTGCTACGGATCGGGAAATCGCCGGAATCGACAAAGCAAGAATACGAAAGCGAGAATCGAAAGAACACAGACACACGATTTACGTGGTTCACTAACACGATGTGTGTTAGCTAGTCCACGGGCGAGAGAGAGCCAGTTTCACTATATCGAGGAGATTACAGATTACAGAGGAGTATGAGAAGTATTTATAGTACTTCTCCATGTGGGTCTAAACCTAATCCAATCTAGCGGCTGATAATCCGATTCAAGTCATATCAACAAGTACCTCCTTTGCTGCCATAGACAGCAGCTTCCCTTTCCACATCTTAATTTTGTCTCTAACTCGATCAATTAGCTGTGCAAACACAGCTTTCTTAGCTCGGCCAATTACTGTTGGGAGCCCTAAATATTTTTCATGATGCATAACTCTTTTCATTCCTAGGATGTCTCCCATTATTCTTCTGTCCTCCTCTAGGACATTTGTACTGAATGAGAGTTCTGAGTTGACTAGGCTTACCTGTTGGCCTGAGGCTAGCTCATAAGTGCGTAGCAAGTCCCTCAATGCTTCTCCTTGCTCTTTCTTATTCTCAAAGAAGAAAATACTGTCATCCGCAAAAAATAAGTGAGTAATCATTGGACCATTACTACTCACTTTGATCCCTCGAATTCTTCCTTCCTCTCCTGCTTTCTTTGTTAGGGCTGATAGCCCTTCTGCACATAGTAGGAAGAGGTAGGGGGAAATAGGGTCCCCCTGTCTGAGTCCCCTTGTTGGCTTAAAAATCTGAGTCTGGTGTCCATTGATCAAGGCTGCATAACTCACACTAGTAACACAATTTATCACCATTCGTACCCAATCTCCATGAAATCCCAACTTCAGCATTATCCCTTCAAGAAACTTCCATTCTACTCGATCATAAGCTTTGGCTATGTCGAGTTTTGCTACTACAAAACCTTTCTTCTCAGTCTTTCTGTTTTTCATAGCATGGAAGCATTCAAAACCAATCATTATGTTGTCTGTAATGTTTCTCCCTGGCACAAATGCACTCTGAGTATCAGTGATGATCTCATCAAGCACTGATTTTAGTCGATTGGCCAGAATCTTCGACAGAATCTTGTAGAGCACTCTGCATAGTGCAATTGGTCGAAACTCTTTGGGAGTGACTGGTTTATTTGTCTTAGGAATCATTGCTAATAGAGTATGGTTTAGGGAGGGAGGGACCTCACCTGTCAGTAGGATTCTTTGTAACTCTAAGCAGACAGCATCTCCAACAGTTGCCCAATTCTTATGAAAGAAGAGGGCTGGCATTCCATCAAAGCCAGGAGCTTTGGTGGGTGCCATTTTAGATAAAGCCTCATAGATCTCCTCTCTAGAGAAAGGTTTCAGTAATTCCTGATTCATTTGGTCTATAACTTTGGGTTCCACCACATCAAGGACCTCATAGATACTAGGAGTTGGTTCTGTTGTGAAGAGTTGTTGAAGATGGTTAGTGAAACAGCCCATAACTTCCACCTGTCCCCTGAAGATAGTTCTATCTTCTCCCTGGAGTTCTTTAATTGTATTTCTACGCTTCCTGTTCGAGGCCTTATGATGAAAAAACCAGTGTTTTTATCCCCCTCCTTCAGCCAATCTGATCGTGATCTCTGTTTCCACCTGATTTCTTCCAAATCCAATACTTCATTAAGTTCTCTCTCTAGTGCTCTACGTTGGATGAGTACAGCTTTGGTTTTTTTCATTTTGAGTTTTTTGCCAAAGCTCTCTCAATCTTCTTTCTCCTGACCTTCAGGTTCCCAAAGGTTCTTCTTCCCCACTCCAACAGAACTTTCTCGCAATTTTTGATTCTTTCTTCTAGTGGCAGGTCTGGATCCCTCTGCCATTCTGCCTCTATGATAGAGGCACAGTCTTCATGCTTCTGCCAAAAGGCTTCAAACTTGAAGGCTTCAAACTTGAAGTGCCACCCCCATTTCACTTGTTCCTCCTGTAGATTCAGCTCAATTTTGATAGGTATGTGATCTAACACCCATCTATCCAGATGATAGACTCTAGCTTCTGGGAACTCAGTCCTCCATTCTGAATTAGCAACAGCTCGATCAAGCCTTTGCTCAAGAAAATCTTCATAAATTTTTCCATTGTCCCATGTGAACATGTTCCCATGATATCCTAAATCCTCCAGGTGACATTCATCTAGTGTTGCTTGGAAATCTTCCACATAACATCCATGGTGGATTTCTGCCATTCTTCTCTTCATAGCTTAACACTTGATTGAAGTCTCCACATAACATCCATGGTAGATCAGATTGACCATGGAGCCGCTTTATCATGTCCCAAGTTTGAGGCTTGTTTTCATGTTCTGGCCAACCATAAATCCCTGTCAGCCTCCATTTCTTTCCCTCTGTTCCCTCAGTAATCAAAATATCAATGTGATTCTGAGTTGCTGCCTTGACTTCAACTTGCAGCTCCTCTTTCCACATCATTATCAATCCACCTGCTCTGTTTCTCGATCCCACCCCTTGTCCTTTTGTCCAGCCCAATTTCTGAATCGTTGCCTCCCATTCATGTTCTTTTCTCTTTGTTTCCATAAGAAACACAATGTTGGGGTCTTGCTCATTCAGTAGCTCAGCTACTCTGGCAACTGTCGTGGTTTTCCCCAGCCCACGACAGTTGTAGCTGATGATGTTCATTGGGCTGGGCGGCCCTGCTCTTTTGCAGGGTCCGCCATTCCGCCATCCATGATCATTGGTTGTCCCACAGTGTTCAGTCTCTCTACTTCCTTCTCAAAAGTAAGAACTTTTGTTTTTTTGCTCTTAAGTGTTTCATCTCCCTCTCCTACTTCCATCTCTGTACATTCCTTTTCTGCACTTTTCTGTTGTGTTATTTGTGTTTTTACTTGGAATCTTGGCATAGTCTGTTCCTGCCTTCTCCAAACCCTGTTCATGCTTCTTTTTGGTGGCCAGGTGTTGTTTGTACCTAGAACAAATTGTTGCAGTGCCCCACCCTGACCTATTTTTGCTGATTTAGGACCATAAGTTGTTCCCTCTATTCCTTGCTTCTGCATTTTCCTTTCGATGTCAGTTGTTTGTTGGACATTTACTTGAGGGGTTGTTGGTGTCCCCGAGCTCTCTTTTAGGACCAGTGGAGAGTGCATTTTCTTATGTGTTTCATCTTTGCCATGTTCTCCTGTCACTCTATTTTCTGGTTCCTTTTCTTCTGGCATTATCTGTGTAGCCTTTGTAATAGCTTCAGGTTCTGCCATCTCTTCAGATGGTGCTCTTTCACCACAAGAATTAGAACTGACACTTTCCATGTCAAACTTCTTTCTCAGGGATGCCCATAGTTCAACATCCTCCCTCTTTGATGAGTGTGATAGCCAGTTTCGAGGTCCAGGGGGACTCGTTCGGAGGTCCATTCCAAAAGGGTCAGGTACCAGGCCTGATGGTTTGGGGCACCTCAACTTTGGATGGCCTATTCTCCCACATGAGTAGCAGAACATTGGGAGTTTCTCGTACTTCACCAGGTAATCCACCAACTTTCCTCCTATATTCAGTTTAATTTTCTTCTTTAGAGGGTTGTCGATGGATATGCTGACTCTCATTCGCATGTAAGTATCCCAAATAGTGCCAGAACTATCATCAAACCATACTAGAGAACCAAATCTGTTTGCAATCTTCTCTGCCATGTTCTGAGTTCTCAACTCGGCAGTGAATTCTTTGATTTGAATCCAAATATCAATCATATGTAGCGCCTCAGGAGTTGGTTTCTTGATAAGCAAGCTAGATTCAAAAACCATGATATTGTTTTCATAATGCCAGGGGCCTCCGAAGCAGACCTTGTTTCTGTCATCCTGGTCCAAGAATTGGAACGCAAATAGCATATCTCCCAGGTCAGTAATCTGGAAACCTTTCTTTAGATTCCAAGCCTTAGCCAAGGCTATTTTTAGTGATCTGATGTTTGGCTGTTTATCAGCTAACAGGCGACCAATCAGACCCAGTTGTCTGACAGCTTCCATTCGGAGAACATCTACATCACCATCCTCCACATCCAGCGGTGTATCATCCTCATCATCTAGGTTTATCTTGTCCAGATCTATCTCTAAGCTTTCCGCAGTGCTTCGCAGTTCTTCAGGTTCCACGTTGACATCCTCCTTCCCGTTTCCAGCAGGCTGTAGCTCTTCCATTGTTTCGCTAAGACTCAAGCAGCAGGCCCAAGTTTCAGCAGTAGAGAAAAACTTGAAAAACTTTAGGGTTTGCTTTCTTCACGTTTCTGTTGCTTCAAAAAACTCCTTCGGGATTCCTTTATATGATTGTATGACACAAGTACTACGTAGGTAGAGACACTCTTTCCAGGCACCTCTATTCCTTTTGGGGGTAGAGATCCTTGTTCGATCAGTAATCAATAGCCTTCTTCACCTTGGAAACCTAGGAAAAACCCTAGCTCCGCCGCTCCGAGACTCTCGCTAAACGAGAGAAAAAATCCGGAGCCAGGAACTTAGGTAAGGGGGGCCGATAAAAATTTTGAAGTAAGAGTTTATTATGTTATTTATAATTCAACACAAATTATCAAAATATTGACACATAGAAGTTTATTTTTAACTAATAAATGAAAACGTTTGGTACGAAATCGCACATGCATAACTTGGGATTAAGAAGCAAAATTTCATGAATTTAAACGATTCATGCAAATTTTGGATACCAAATCGTAAGACAATGGGCAAAATATGTTCCAAAATGAAAAATAAGGTACCAAATCGTAAGGAATGCAAAATTTGAGGTAAGGAAGCAAAATTTTACAAAATGAAAAGTAAATATTGACACATAGAAGTCTATTTTTAACTAATAAATGAAAACGTTTGGTATGAAATCGCACATGCATAACTTGGGATTAAGAAGCAAAATTTCATGAATTTAAACGATTCATGCAAATTTTGGATACCAAATCGTAAGACAATTGACAAAATATATTCCAAAATGAAAAATAAGGTACCAAATCGTAAGGAATGCAAAATTTGAGTTAAGAAGCAAAATTAAAAGTAGCAACCAGTAGTTGTCGAACCTGGAACTTTTCCTTTAAAAACAAAGCTACACACCACTAGACCACATCTTGTTTAGTATTACTAGACGTTCAAAGTCAGATTTTAATATTTCCCCCTGCTTACACACTAGCTCCGTCCCTGCGTCCAAAAACTTAACAAATAAAATTACATAACCTCCTTTCTAAGTCGTCGATGTGCTCCCCGACCACCACCACCAATCCGCCGCCACATAAATCGTCCCTTCAAAACTGCTGACCTTCTCCATCTGCCACAGCCACCCAATTCGGCCGCTTGATCCACCGACGCCGTTGTTGTCCTCTGTAGTGACCTTTCTCCTCCGTCGTAGAGGGGTTGTTTCCACCAACAAAAACGTCACCGACCCTTCTACCCAGTCGGCTGGGTTCAGGTGGGAATTCCCGTTCACTAAGAGGGGTTGTGGTTAGGCCTGTCTATTTGGTTTCGGGTTTTCGGTTTAACCCGAACCCGAACCAATATAAACAGAGTCGGTTTCGGTTTTTTCGGGTTCAACCCGATACACATAGCAGCGGTTTCGGTTTACCAAAACCCGCAAAACCGAAAACCCGCAAAACCCGATAGCATCGCACGCTGTCGTCGTTCAGCCCTACCCTAGCCTTCAGCCATTCCGTCGCCGTCTCTTCGATTTTGGAAAACGAAACAGAGGACAGAGCCTCCTCGGCCCTCGCTTCAGCCCTTCACCTCGTGTCGTCTCCGCCATCATCGTCCTCGCCGCGCCGCCATCATCGCTTCAGCCCTTCACCTCGTGCCGTCGCCGCCATCATCGTCCTCGCCGCGCCGCCATCATCGTTCACCACCATCAAGTATGAACTTCGCTCTTCGCCTCTGGGTTCGAAGCTTCTGTTCCTCCAACTGCAGGCACCGGCGGCCGCTAAGGATACACTCCTACGACCAACCAAAGACGAAAACCAATTTCAGAAACAGGGGGATTGCAACAAAATAGACTTCAAAGGTTAACTCCAGACCTTCAATTCGATGGGTGGGATTGATCAATTTGTGGTGGTGGTGGGTGGTGGATGATATTATTCCAGAGATGGGTTTGATCTATCTCCTCCAATCTCCCTCAGACTCTGCATGCGCCAAACAAGATAAGAAACCTCCCGTACCTTAGGTTGACGATTCCAGCAGCTGAAATTCTTCACCTCCGACGGCTCGCCTCCGCGTTCGTTTGAGAAAACTGGAGAGCGATTGACGAAATTGAAAGAAGGGGTTCGCTTATTGACGAACAAGAGAAAGGAAGGAAGAAAAAGGGGGAGAGGCGAAAAGGAGAAGGCGAAGAAGAAAGGAAAACCTCGAAGAAAAGCCAACCGAAAAGGAGAAGAGGAAAAGAAAAAAAACCCAGAAACCACCAGTGATTTTTTCGGGTTTCTGAACCCGCAACCCGCAAAACACAATTTCGGTTTCGGGTTTGTGGGAGCCGGTTGCGGTTTTCGGTTTTTTGCGGTTTTCGGGTGCGGTTATCCGAACCGAACCGACCCGACAGGCCTAGTTGTGGTAAGGTGGAGGACACTGAAGATGTTGTAATTATATGATAGTATGTTGTGTTATATGATCATGGTAGTAATGGTTATATAATTATGATACAAAAAATTATGCTTTGGTGCTTGGTGAATTGGTGGAGAGGATGGCGGAGGCAATGGAATGATAGTGATGGTGGTTAGTAGCGTCGGTGGCGAGTAATACGAAGAGTCAATTTTGAAGGATTGTATTTGTTATAATAAAATATCTTTAATAATAAAAAAGAGAAGGATAGAGAGGGAAATTTAACTTTTTAATTAAGGGCAATTATAGTTTGATTAGGGCGACAATTAGCAACCCTCACAAAGACGCCGCCGGTATCGAGGTCCAAAACGCGGGGACGGCGAGAGGTGGCTCCCCCGGATCGAGGATCCCCGTGTACAGGGCCTGAACGGCGGCGGGATGCCGGAGCTCCAGCATCCTTGCGGCGTTCGACGACGCGATCGGCCGACGGAGTCGACATTCTGTCGGTCTCCCTCGGCGCCCCTTCATCTTTGATGCTGCCGGATTTCAAAGACGACACGATCTCCATCGGAGCGTTCCACGCCGTTGAGAGCGGGATAACGGTGGTCTGCTCTGCCGGCAACGACGGCCCTGACTCTTCCACCGTCGTGAATGCGGCGCCCTGGATTCTGACCGTGGCTGCGACGACTATTGATAGGGATTTTCAGTCCGACGTCGTTTTAGGTGGAGGCAACGTCGTCAAGGTAATTGCCGTTTTTTCCCATGTTTATTTAATTTTTTTTTTGGTAGCAACCCTATCTCCCCATGTTTATTTAGATAATAATTACGAAATACTGTTATTATATTTTTACCCGTAATCCAGAATATTGTTTCCAAGTTATAACTTACAAGCGATTAAGCAACTAACAAAATACATACTCTGGTAGCAGTAGCACTACAATTTCAAGATAATGATTTGAGAGACACTTTAGTAATCCTTTTTTCTTTTTAACTTAACATTGCAATGGTTACTTGGGTTAATACCTTAGTTTGACCTGAATTATACAAATACTTTCTACTTTGGCCTGTGGTATTGGAAATTGCTATTCTAGTCTGAACTATGTAGCAAAGCTCACTGCCATATCAGCTTTGAGGATATAATTTTTTTTTTATTTCCGAATTTTGTTTTCTGGTCATTTGCTAAAAATGGGCCCTTTTTCGTTCTTTTAATTAATAGAAAGACCACAAAATTCAGAAATAAAAAAATAATTTTTTATGTCCTCAAAGCTGACGTGGCAGGTGAGGTGGACATTGACTAACGGTCAATAGGTTTGACCGTCTAATTTGACGTTCAAACCCGCCTCCCGGCCAAATGAGGAAGTTTGTTACATAGTTCAGGCCAGAATAGCTATTTTCAATACCACGGGCCAAAGTAGAAAGTATGTGTATAGTTCAGGCCAACCTAAGGTATTAACCCTTGTTATTTAGGGTGAAGCCATAAATTTCTCGAAACTTCGAAAATCTCATGTGTACTCGTTGACATACGGTAAGACGATTATGAGATTTGATACATCCGAATTATATATAAGGTAGTATTCAGTCATTTTCTACCATTACTTAACTTTTTTTTATGTAGTTGCTCTGGAACAACTAATAATAAATTAATTCGTTGTGTTTTACTTTTTGTTCAGAAACTGCGTTCCTGGTTCCATAGACAAGGCTAAAGTGAATGGAACCATCGTTTTGTGCGAGAACAAAGATCCAGATTACCCAGGTTTTGGGAAGGTATTAGAAATACAGTATAATGGAGGAGTAGGTGTAATTTTTATTGATGATTTGAAAAGAAGAGTTGCTTCTACTTTAAAGGATTTTCCAGCTGTAGTAATCAGCTCCAAAGATGCTGCTGAAATCCTTTCTTACAACTCAACCAAGTAAGGCGTCTCAAGGATTAACTATACTTTTAGTAGAGATATAGAGCAACCCTCTGATTAATTAACATGAGCAATCTCATCAGAAACCCTGTTGCAACAATTCTAGCTACCGTGGCAACTCCCAAGTACAAACCGGCACCTGAGATTGCATACTTTTCTGCCAGAGGTCCTTCCCAAAATTCAGAAAACCTCATCAAGGCAAGAGAACCCCATATGTGAATATAAAAAGACTAATCAACCAAACCTCTGGCTCTATATACTGACAATCTGCTTTTGAAACTTTACAGCCTGATATTGCAGCACCCGGAGTTAACATTCTAGCCGCTTGGATGGGCAACGATTCAGATATCGCACCTCAAAGCAAGGACCCATCGATGTTCAATGTAATCTCTGGAACTTCCATGTCTTGTCCTAACGTGTCAGGCGTTGCAGCAGTGGTTAAATCGCACAACCCTTCGTTCGGCCCTTCTGAGATCAAATCCGCCATTATGACAACAGGTTCAGATCGAAACTACTGTCCTAATCAAAGTTTCAGTCTTCGTTGTTTGGAGCTTACAGGAAAATCACGTTAAACTCTTGTGTTCTTTATGTTTTCGTATGTTTTGACATCTTCAACCACGCAGCATCACAACTGAACAACGACAAGTCGCCAATAACAACACACTTCGGGGCAACAGCCACGCCCTCGACTATGGTGCCGCAGAGATGAGCCCAACAGCGCCGCTACAGCCGGGGCTAGTGTACGAGACCACCCCGTCGACTACCTCAATTACATGGAGGTAGTCGACGGGGTGGTCTTGATGGTGGTGGTGTTGTATCCGTGGTAGCACAGGAAGTTGAGGTAGTCGACGGGGACTCCACCCCCGACCTCATCTCGGACATTAACTACCCTTCAATATCGGTCAAGGTCGACAAGAAACAGAGTAGGAACGTCAGCAGGACATTGACAAACGTCGCTACTGGCGATGGCAATTCAACGTACACCTTATCGACAAGCATCGGTGGCAAAGGTGGAAGTACATGTCTCTCCGTCTCAGCTGAAGTTCACGAAGGGATGCCAGAAGCCGACTTACTATGCGATGTTTTCGACCATGGCTGGTTCGTTGGTTGAAGGGGATGTGTTTGGGGCAATTACATGGAGCAGCTCCAAGTTAAAAGTCAGGACTCCATTTGTAGTGAGAAGCACATCATACTTCTAATGTAATAACCGATCAGAAGTAAAAATAAGTTCTCAATTACCTCTACATAGATATAACAAGCATACAATAACGAAACCTTGCGAAACACCATTATTAAGTCGTGATCAAACCAAACCAGCTTAATCATCGCTACATGATTTAACCCGTACATTATTAACAAACAGCCTTTACATCAAAAGCTTATTGAGAAACGAACAATAAAGATTTCCTGGCAAACAGATGATGCAAGAACACTTAAGAAGCTACTACCATGGATGCAGATTTGGAACCAAAACACACGACCAACGAGATTGTCCATTGTAACCGTTTCCTGTATGAACAATCAACATGGAGTAGCTAGAAGCCATAGCAAGGAAAGACGGATAATTTAGTAAACAGGACACTGAACACATAAAAGCCAGATTCATATCAGACCAATTAGGAAACAGAGAAAGTTATATCACAAGTTCACATAGATCTGAGAGACGTCTGGAGGGGATCATTGTGTGTTCATGGAGGGGATAATTTAGCAAACAGGACGCTGAACACATAAAAGCCATATTCATATCAGACCAATTAGGAAACAGAGAAAGTTATATCACAAGTTCACATAGATCTGAGAGACGTCTGGAGGGGATCATTGTGTGTTCATGGAGGGGAAACAAGGATAGAGAGGCTGAAAGCTGGAAGTACAAATTTAAAAACAGAGAGACATTCTGGAGAAAGAGCGGTGAAAGGAATCACTCGAAGGCCCATTGGTTCTCCCTACGAACTTCCTCTTCTTCCTCCGGTGTGAAGTCGTTCTTGATGTTGAAGGTCTTGCGGATTTCCTCTGGAGTTTTCCCTTTGATCATGTCAGCCACCGTCTGGCAAGTTAGGTCCAGCAAACTCTTGATGTTGAGATAGTTTGCAGCCTGCACAGAGAAAAGACCACAAACCCAACAGAGTTCAACCCATCATCAGTATTCTCTTTAAGTCTATTATAGCTAGTTTAACCTAATGTTGACACTTTACAACCCTAACTGTTCAAAGCATAAAGATAGAAGTCAACAATCTGAATCCCTAATCCATTGGTTCATCTTTCTCAAAATGAACAATTGAAAGTTCACCCCAAATTAGGGGATCCCCAAACCCTAACCCTAGAAATCAAATTTCAACCAATCAAACGCACAAATCAGGAAAATCAACCAATAGTAATAAACCAGAGAAGAAATCTAAGCGTGTTCGATAAAAGGAGGAGACGGTTACCAGGATCAGGTCGAAGAGAGTGGCCTGGTCGACCTTGACGAAATCGGCGTCCCAGGTCTTGAGATCGTCGTCAGCGGAGGAAGGGCGTTCCTCGGTCTTGGAAGCGGCGGCCTCGACGTGCTTCTTGCAGTACTCGATGACCTTGGATAGGATCTTGCTGGTGACGTTGGGTAGAGGGATCCCGTTGTCAGCGCAGTCGTCCTCGATCATGTGCTTGATGGTCTGCGACTCCAGCGCCACCGCCTCATCAACCTCGAACGTCTCACCGTCGGAGCTCTTCAGAGTGATCTTCCTAATCGCCGCCGACATCTTTGCGTTTTCCCTGGATTCTATCGGCGAGCAAGGTTTTTCCTCCGATCGAAGAGAGAGAAAACTTAGATGTAAAATGGAAAGAGAGAGAGAGCTTTTTTTTCCTCGCTTTCCTGAGGGTAATAGAGAACGGTGAGGAAGATAAGAGGGCTATTTATGGACGTATTTTTATTTTGCGGGAGAATAGATTAAAATCCTTTTCCTTGTTGAATAATGGTAAGAAAATAATTATTATTCCGAATAAGACAAAGGGTTAATTACTTAATCGTAACAGCGATTTGTGACCTTACTATGGGCAAGTAATTTCCACTGATCCGACGGCTAACCATATCCTAAGTTCCATTGCTTCATACACGTATCAACCGCTGGATTAGCTAGATTATCTGTTTTCGTAACTGTTAGATTTGTAAATGACACTCCTGAAATGACATACAAATATGCAGGGGCGGAGCTAGGATCTAGTGGTCGGGGGGCCGGACTTTATTGTATAATATTCGTAAAAAAAATTAAGAAAATATTTACATTGTGAGTCATAAGCTTCAAAATTTAATTATCTAGACTCCAAAAATTAATTATCTAAATAAAAAAAAATATTATAACCTCCAAAATTTCATTATCTAGTTTGAACTTTGAAATTAAAAAGTATTTGAATAAGTACAAAAGTTAAGTGATCAATCTAAATTTTAAACAAAAATTCAACCAAAGTAGGAAAATTAAAAAAGCAATGTTGCTGCCAAGGATTGAACCATGGTACTAGGTATTCACAAATACCAAGCAGTTGCATTCCATTAGACTAGACCCAAACATTGTTGCTCATTATTGCACGTTATTGTTATTCTACAATAGTTAACTTCTTCAGAATTTTCAAAATTCCCGATATTTTTACACGCGATCTCCAAAATTCTCGGGGGGGCCGAGGCCCCCCTGAGGCACAAGGTAGCTCCGCCCCTGCAAATATGTACATTCGTCAACCCCACGCGAGACTCGTATCAAACGTCGGATTAGCTAAATTATCTATCTTCGTAAGTTGTAACTGTTAGATTGGTAAGTGATGCTCATGAAATGACATACAAATACATACATTCGTCAAACTCAAGTGTGTGAAAGTTTGAGAATGGATCGGATTTGTGGTCAAACCCGCAAGGGGCTCTTTGCCTCAAGAGCTGGAATATATACTGCGAGTTAACTCGCTTCTGTACAATCAGTTTAATTACAACGGATATAAACGGAATCAAGGCTAACTACCAATCAGAAAGTAACACGTGTTATGTATAGTATATTAGTATTAATTGAAACGAACTAAACACTGAATGGAATGCCATCGTTTCTTCACCAGCTCCTCAACTGCTTCTGGTTAAAACGTCGCCGTGCCACAAGCTCTTCAGTGTTCATCGAACAGAGTCATCCCCTGCAGTCATTCCCAGGAACATCACCTTCTCTAATATGCCCCCTCAAGCTGACATACATGTCATGTATGTTCAGCTTGGATAACAGATGCTCCAGACGATGTCGACTCAACCCCTTGGTGAATAAATCAGCAATTTGGTTTTTTGTTTCAAGGTGGTTGAGTTGTATAAGCTTGGACTTCAAGAATTGACGAACAATGTGACAATCTATCTCTATGTGTTTCGTTCTTTCATGAAACACTGGATTCTCAGCAATGTAAATTGCTGATCGATTGTCACAATAAACTTCTAAAGGCTGAGCATGTTCAATGTGGAGTTCCTGTAGAAGTCTTTTCACCCAAACGACTTCACATGTAAGCTGAGCCAAAGCTCTATACTCAGCTTCAGAGGAGGATCGAGATACTGTTACCTGCTTCTTTGACTTCCATATAATCAATGCTCTTCCAGGGAAACACAGTATCCTGTCGTTGAGCGCCTTGTATCTGGGCATGAAGCCTAATCAGAGTCATTGAACCCCCTAAGTTGGATATCAATTTAGAGGGATAAAACAATCCCTGTCCTGGAGCATTCTTAAGGTATTTCAGAATCCTGTAAGACAGCTGCAAATGTGTCATAGTAGGTGCAGCTTGATACTAGCAAAGTTGCTGGACAGCAAATGTTAAATCTGGTCGAGTAATGGTGAGGTAGTGAAGTCGACCAATAATCTTCCTGAAAAGTGTCCCATCCTCAAGTAATGGTCCATCATCAACACTTAATCTGGTCTTCATGTCTATAGGGGTGATTACAGGCTTGGAATCTGCAAAGCCAGTGTCTTCCAACAAGTCTGTGCAATATTTCTTCTGACATATGTATAATCTCCCCCGTGATCGAGCAATTTCCAGACCCAAGAAATAGTGAAGTGTGCCGAGATCACGAATCTTGAACTGAGATTGTAAGAACTGCGTAAGTGCTGCCATGGCTTGATCATCATCCCCAGCAATGATGATATCATCAACATACACCAGTAAGATAGAAATTCCAGAACTCTTGTTGTGGTGAATAAACATAGAGTAATCACTGTTAGATTGAGTATAACCAAAGCTTATAAGGGCAGAAGTAAGCTTTGCAAACCACTGCCTTGAAGCCTGTTTTAAACCATAGATGGATTTTATGAGACGACAAACCTTACCTGGTTCTGAAATACCAAGAGGAAGATCCATGTACACCTCTTCTTGAAGGTCACCATGCAGAAATGCATTGCTGACATCCAATTGGGACAGTTTCCAATTCTTTGCTGCAGCCAAAGCCAGCAAAGTCTTGACAGAGTTGAGCTTGGCAACTGGGGAGTATGTATCAAGGAAATCGATTCCATAGATTTGTGTGAATCCTTTAGCCACCAACCTGGCTTTGTATCTTTCTATGGAACCATCAGGATTAAACTTAATGGTAAAGACCCACTTGTTGCCAATAGGTCTCTTTCCACTAGGACAATCCACTGTATCCCATGTGTAATTAGCTGCTAGAGCTTTAAGTTCCAAGTTCATAGCATCTCTCCAACATTTGTACTGCATTGCCTCTTCAAATGTCTTAGGGATCACAATAGTCTCAATTGCACAAACATACTTCTTGTATCCTGGAGTTAATTGATCATATGATAGACAGGAAACCAAAGGATACCTCTGCTTGTCAATGCTTGAGTTTACATGCATAACAAAATCATTGTATTTCACAGGTTTGATTAGGATACGAGAAGGCTTTCTAAGTGCAATGGGAAGTGTAGAAGGAGAGGTTGGCAGGGTGATAATAGGTGCTGGAGAGGGAGTTTGCACTGGAGATGGAACAGAAGGAGTAGGAGAAGTTTGAGTTGGAGTAATGGGAGTTGGAGAAGGAGGTGTCACAGTCTCTTGGACTGGGAAAGGAGTTTCTGGAATTGGAGTTTGAGTAGGAGGTTCAGGAAAGGAGGAGAAAAATGGTTGATCTGTGAAATTTGGTTGAATAGGAGTTTGGTCACGTGAAGCAGAAGTACTAGGAGAATCAAGACAAGGAATGATATTCTCATGGAAAGTAATATCTCTAGAGTAGAAAACTTTCTGTTCTGTGAGATCAAAGAGTTTGTACCCTTTTATGCCTGGATTGAATCCTAAGAATACACACTGCCTTGCTCTGGGAAAAAACTTTGTTCGATTATGTCCTAATGTGCTAGCATAGCACAGACATCCAAACACCTTAAGGTGAGACAAATCTGGAGGTGAGCCATACAGGACTGAATATGGAGTTTGGTTTTTAAGAGCAACAGTAGGCAATCGATTTATCAGGTAAACTGAGTGTAGAATGAAATCAGACCAAAACTTCAAGGGCAGACCAGATTGAAACTTCAAAGACCTTGCCACATTGAGAATGTGCTGGTGTTTTCTTTCCACCCTAGAATTCTGTTGTGGTGTCTCTACACAAGATGTTTGGTGTGTAATTCCATGGGAAGAATAAAAGGATGGAATGTGAAACTTAGAACCTTGGTATGATCTAACAGTCTTAACTCTTGCCCCAAACTGGTTTTGAATCATAATGCAAAAATCTTGTAACAATTGCCTAGCTTCACTCTTAAGTTTCATAAGATAGGCCCAAACACATCGTGACTTGTCATCAACAATGGTGAGAAAGTACTGAAAACCATTGTAACTAGTTACAGCCAAAGGACCCCAAATGTCTGCATGGATAAGATCAAAAACATGTTCTGCCATAGAAAGGCTTGAAGAAAAAGGAAAACGCTTTTGCTTAGCAAAGTGACAAACATCACAATGATGTATAAATTCTGTATCTATACTATGTATGGACTTCTGCAACTCTTTGGTTCGAAAGAAAGATGGATGGCCAAGTCTCCAATGCCATAAATCAAAAGTCTATGGTGTGAGATTTGGTGTCTTGATGGAATTGACAAGTATTGGTGAGTCTCCAGTGTAGCAAGTAAGTTGATAAAGACCCCTAATCTCGCGGGCAAAACCAATCCTCTTCTGGGTGAGTAAGTCCTGAATGTCACACAGATTGGATTTGAAAGTGAGTGTGACTGGTAGAGTCTTAGTAAGTCTACTGACTGAAATCAGATTAAAGGAAAAGGCTGGTACATACAGGACATCATGTAAGATGAGCCCTGATGACAGTTTAATGGTTCCAAATCGAGTGAGAGGTGTTTTAGAACCATTAGGAAGGGTAATGAAAGTGTTTTGGATAGGAGTATGTGAAATAAATGAACTCATTATGCATGTAACATGATCAGTGGCTTCTGTATCAAGGAACCACACATTCACAAGCTCTAATGGGTGCTTTAGATAGTATGTGCTCAAGGTGTATTTACCTGCAAAGTTTGGGCTTACAGAAACATGTCTTCCAACAGAGTTTACCATAGGCTGATTCTGTTGTGGCTGCATAGATGTAGTACCAGGAGATCCAAGTGATGTTGGAGATGGTGGAGAACTGAATTGGTTGATAAGCCTCTACAGTCTACTGAGATCTTCAGTGGACAACCTTATGTTGGTAAATCCATCTCCCACTTCAGATGCACTCTTTGTTTCAGGTTTAAGTAGAATACCACTCCCTTCACTCCCTTGAATCTGTCCTGCAAACCCAGATGACCTTCATTGCTCTTTGAGAGAGTTCTTTCTTTTCAGCTTATAACAGTCAGCTATGACATGGTTGTCCTTCTTACAATAGCGGCAGAAAAGACCTCCTTTGGTAGTCTCTTGTCCTTTTGACTGATCAGAAGCAAGCAATGCTACTGAGTCCACCTGGGAATCTGGACTAGACTTAACCAATTGCCTCTCATGCTGTATAGCATAGTGGAATGCAGTTTCCATAGATGGCAATGGACTCATCATGAATAAATTAGTTCGTACTCCTTCATAAGCATCATTCAACCCCTTAATGAATCTGGTAACAAACTCATTCTCCCTATAATTCCTCATAGTAGTCTCAGTGATGCAGATAACAGTCCCATGTGCATTATCACCACAAACACAGTTAGGTATTGGAAGAAATTGACCCAGTTCTTCCCAATACCCTTTAAGCTCATAATAAAACTGATTCACAGATCTATTACCTTGCTTAAGGGAGTAGAGTGTCGTCTTCAAATCATAGATCCTGATGTTGTCTGCTTGGCCAAAACGTTGTCTGAGATCTTCCCACAACAACCGAGCATTCTCAATGGTTGAGACAGCATCTACGAGACTTGGATCGAGGGAAACCAAAATCATGAACAGCACAGATGTGTTACTCTGTTCCCAGGCTGGGTAGGACTCATGAGTTGGGTCTGGATTTGGAATCGACCCATTTATGAACCCCAGTTTGTTCTTGCTCTTCAAGGCAACACACACTGTCCTGCTCCATAGATTGTAATTGGAAGCTCCAGTGAGCTTAATAGGGAATACTAGGGACTCATTAGGGTTTATATAAAAAGGATTGGTGACAGAAGGAGCCACAGGTTGAATGGGTCCAGAACCCATAGTAGTGGAGCTGGAAGAACTATCAGCGGCTTGAGTCGCCATAGTTTAGCAAAACTCAGAACGATAGGAGGAAGAAGAAGAATGCGGGTGAAACGGGGAAAACCCTAGACGCCTGAACCAGGCTCTGATACCATGTGAAAGTTTGAGAATGGATCAGATTTGTGGTGAAACCCGCAAGGGGCTCTTTGCCTCAAGGGCTGGAATATATACTGCGAGTTAACTTGCTTCTGTACAATCAGTTTAATTACAACGGATATAAACAAAATCAAGGCTAACTACCAATCAGAAAGTAACACGTGTTATGTACAGTATTAATTGAAACGAACTAAACACTTAATGGAACGCCATCGTCTCTTCACATGCTCCTCAATTGCTTCTGGTTAAAACGTCGCCGTTCCACTAGCTCTTCAGTGTTCATCGAACAGAGTCATCCCCTGCAGTCATTCCCAGGAACATCACCTTCTCTAATAAAGTGGGTGGAGCTATCCTGCAAGAGATTCAGGTGTTATTCGTTTCATTCCTTCGTGCTACGTTTCATTTCGCTCTCGTAAGTATAATAGGGTTGTCCATATCATGGTAAAACAACTTCATGGAGTGATGGTTCATAAGCTTGTCAACCATCATGTTTTTCTTATAATTTAATTTCCTAATCACGACCTTATTATAGGTCTTATATCATGGTTGGGTTTTTGGAGTTTATCTTCCTTTTGTTGCGCGTGGATTTGGACTCTGCTGCTGACAGCAGTTCGCCGGACATCTACCAAATTTTCGATGATTTCGTGGACTGCTCCGTCATGTTTGTGGCCGGAATGCACTGGGGGTTGAAGCTGGTGCTCTCTGGGGTGTTTTTGGCTCCACTTCCCAATCTTTACCCTTGTAGCGCGGGGATGATTTTTGCAATTTAATTAACTTTTATTATATAATGAATATGATAAATTGTATAGACAAAGTAAATGAAATGTTGAGGTGGAAAAATAAAGTAATTTTTTAAATTTTTTTACTTTCCACATCATCTATTTAACGGTCAAACTTTATAGTTGACTGCCACGTAGGACAAATTTAACGGAATGTAACGGACGGTGACTAACGGTGAAACGACATGTAAAGTTAGTGGCGAATAAAAAAGAAAGGTAATTGGAGTGGCAAACGTGAAAGATTTGTATAATTTGAATGACCAAACATGTAATTTAGCCATTATTATTATTATTATTATTATTATTATTATTATTATTATTATTATTGAAAGAAATAAAACCCCAGCAACCAGATCAGTATACCACCATTCTAGTCTAGGGTGTGGGCGAGTACATGTGTTCTCTACTTAGTTTTGGATTAGGTAGTTTGCTTTGAACTATTGGCGGGGACTTGGGTTGGAGAGAGCAATTCTCTTGACAATTCCGTTCGTCCAATTGTGACCACATGGAAACTAAGTTTCTTTCTGGTTGCACTTTCCTTGCGTTGATCATGCGGAAGCATTGGTTTCCCACTTGGATGCTTATTGGGGTTTGAGAATCTTTGGGGTACGAGTGGATATTTTCGCGGGTTTCAAGGCCGTCAAAATGGTTGTGTCATGGCGCGCTACCTTATTTTCATATACTCATCATTAGGAAGAGAAGGAAAGTTTACACCCCACCCACCTATGGTTAGTCGTGGCTCTTTCCTTCATCACATGAGGTTTCGGGCGCGATATCCGATTGTCGCCTCAATTGCTAGGTCAGGTCAGAGAAAAAAGTTATCAGTTTGGCTGCTGCCTGTACGGTGAGCTAGAGCAAAGATCGTGGGTTATCTTTCTCTCAAGGATATTTCATCTTTCTTTCTTTCGTTCGTCTTTCTTCTTTCTTAGCCAGTTCTTCAACTCCTCTCCTTTACACTTTTCCATCTCCTCATTTGCTACTCTGTTCTATGATTTTCCTCTTACTTTCGTTCAAGCAATATGGATGCGACACTATTGTGTAATCTGAATGGTGGGAACAGGGATGTTACTCTTCGCTTGTGCCTGTTGCACATGTGGTTAGCCAAGCCAACTTCCACCCCCATTGTGTACCATAATTGTTGTCTCTAGGTGGACCAGATAGTATGCTCCCTGGAAATCTTGTTTTCATTTGTTGGATTGGGCGTTATTTGGTCTATTTGCTACTTTGTTCTATCTATGTTCTTCGCAGGGTATGCTTATTCAGGCCCTGGCCGATCCTGCGATGGCTAGCGACATTGAGCAGCAGCTACATGTCAGAGTCATTTACATAATCCAGGGGTTTGGACTCAACATACATAGAAACCTTTATCGTGCTCGCTCTTTGGATTTGATAATGGGTGGAACTAGGACAACGAGTTTCCAACAATGCACTCTGCCAACAGCAGATTTTCCCATTGATTCGTTTGAGATCGTCTCATACTCTGAGTTGCCAAAACGCACTAAGAATTATCGCATTCTCTCGGGTTTGTTCTGTGGTGTTTTTGTTTCATGTTTTTGTTATGGTTTGTTTGGTGAATTCCTTCTTCTGGTTTATTACAGACGTTGTTAGTCGTCTCCATTCAATCAGAAGAATTGATTATAAGCTTACCACTAATGGATCACAACTAAGTAGGTCTCGGTGCTTGAGAATGGACAGTATGTATTTTTCTGATTATACCCTCTGCCATTTTAATTAATTTGTGTTCTCTTTTTCTGTGTTTGGGTACTGTTTAATCTGTGTTTAATATATTTTTTATAGGAATCAAAGGGTGTCCATTACTCTTTGGAACGAACTTGCTGAGTACCTGGATCGTGCTGCTTTGATTCAGGCAGACTCCATTGAACTAGTCATTCTTGTAGTCGGGGGCCTTATGGTTGGCCGGGTGATAATGTGTTGTTTTCTTATTGGTTTTCCCTTGGTTGGTTAGAGTTTTATTGTTTGCTTTTGGGTTTTTGTATGGTTTTTACAAGTCAATTTGTTTGGCAGGCGGTGAGTACACATGCTCCAGTTCATAAAGAACCTGTATATCAGTGAACCCTTGCATACCAGAGGCATATCATCTATCGATTATGTATGTTTCTCATAAATTGTTACTTATAGTGATTTGGTCTGTTATTTTATACGCATTGTCCACTTTGTCATGTCATATTTTGTTTCATTGTTTGGTCAAAGGTTTGTTGGAGCGAGGAATCCTGTAGCAGGGCTTCCAGTTCAGTTTATGAAACCAGAGGATGCTATTGCAAATGGTGCCAATAGGACAAGGACAATGGCTCAGTTCGTTGATCTTCACTGTGCGGGTGCTTCTAGGGTGTGTGTGACATTTATTAGATCTTTTGTTTGTTTCATTGTTTCCCCGTTTGGTTGATCATTAGTTCAGTTGAGTCTCGACTATACGTTTTTGTCCTCAACACAGGATGCGAGGCATTTTTTCAGTGGTGTCATTAGGTCAGTTGAGTCTCGAAGCCCATGGTACTACACGCCTTGCAATATGTGCAAGATGAGTTGCTCAACTAGGGGGAGTAAATAATGGTGTTCGAAGCATTGGGAGATTTCTGAAGATCATGTCACAATTGGGTATGAGATTGGTTGTTCATGCTCTTTTTTTGTAATGATTGTAGATTGTTGCTGTTTTATTCTACAAATTTTCCTGAATTTACAGTATGTTTTTTCTCTCTCCTTGATTTGTCCAGGTACAAGATTCAACTTATTCTGAGAGATTCAATCGGTGAAGCCCCCTTCATTGTGTTTGGTGCATATGGCAACAGTTTGGTTTGCACCTCAGCTCCACAGTTGGCCCAGAGGTCCCACATAGGTCAGGCGAGCTTCCTCCAGAGCTAAGCATGTTGTATGGCTAGTTGTAAGATTCGAGGTTAAGTTGTCAATGATGGGTTCTAATGGCGTGTCAGCGGGGTAGTTCAGTGTCCTTTGTGTGATTCTTCAGCATAATCATGCAATGCAAGCACCTGTACCCCATGCAATCGAAGGAGCTGTGAACAATCATTTGCCTTCTCTACCTTCTCAGAGTGATGGCAATCGGATCTTTGATGTATCATCGTCAATGATGTTGTCGTTGCCTGCACCACCTTCAGGATTTATGCCTTTCAAGTTTTGTTTGAACCTTGACAGTTGCTTTCTGACATTTGATGTCCTTGCTATTTTTTATGGTTGTGTGACTTTTGGTCTATTTGTTTTTGTCTATGAAAATAAGTTCCTCAAAAGCTAAGGAAAGATATCAGGTCCATTGTTGTATGAGAATTCCAACCCTACTTTCCAAATTGGTCATGCAACACCACAACTTTTCAGGTGCATTTCTCTGTGGGCTATTTTGTGGGATTGTGTTCCATTGATTAGCCATGGTTGAGAAATGTGTTTTGGGTAAAAAATTTTTTCATATTTTTTGTTTTCTTCAGTAAATAAAGGGTCCATTGGTGATCAATGAGAGGGTTTTCAAAGTTTTGAAGCTCAGCCTTTGTCTGAGAATGTTTTGGAAGAGGTCTTTGATGTAACTGCCACTAATGATCGAACACCAAAACGAGCTGTTGTGGTGTCTGCTTCAAATGGTGGGGAACAGGGCATGGCTAATCAAGTGAACCCTGTGCCACCGGTTGTTGGTAATGTTGTTGATTCATTGAAGATGTCGAGGACAACTAGTTTACCACTACAAAAGGGGGTTCAGGGATCAAAAAGTCAATCTGGAGATGGATCGTTGGTTCCACTCGCCTCTACTATTGGTACATGACTTGCTAAAACACAACACCTAACAATGGCCAAGTGTAACCAATGAAAGGGACTGCAGTATAGTGGCACAAGTTATAAATATCGAATCCACGGGTCTCTAGAGTTACTATTACTCTGCTTCAGTTCATTATCTAGCAAACTAGATTAAGAATTGATTGATAAACTACTCTACTGACTACTCTACTAATTACAAGTTAGGAACTCACTTAGGTATGATTCCCCCTAGCTCCTCAATTAGGTCCAAGTTGCAATTACCTTTGGTTGATCTACTGTTGATTAAACTGCGGAAGATCCTAAATTAGCTTGGAATCTCTTAAGCTGACCAAGCCCTCTCAGTCCAACTACCCGGCAGACGACTAGTCTTCACCAGGATAGAAAGCTGAGGCTATGAACACAGAACTCCACTACCGGAATTGGATTCCAGTACAAAGCAGTAGATTGACTAACTCTCGTATAACCAATTCACCACTATCAATCAAGGAAGCTCTCTTAACCTAATCAGATTCTATCTATCATAGGTTAAAGCAGAAATCAAGAGAATTTGATCAAGATTCAATTGACTCAATAAATCATGCCTCAATCGATTATAATCAAACAATAAAGCATCCAAAACTTCATACAAGAAAGATCCTAACTCATGGAACTAGGGTTCCTCAAAACCTAAGTGAAGGGAAGTTACTCCATAGAGAAGAGAGAGAGACTGCAGAAATCTTATCTAGATCTTCAATCTCCATCTCCAAGCTTGATTCCCGAGCTCCAATGGTGAAGAAATCCTCCAAAATAGCTCCAAGAATGTTCCCAAGTCGCTCTCTCTCTCTAGGGTTCGTCCCTTGGGTGTTTGGGATCCAAAACCTAGCTCCCCCCCTTTCCTTTTGCTGAAAATCGGGTTTTAAACATCAACTCCCGACTCACACGGCCAGGCCACACGGCCGTGTGGCTTTCCCAGCTGCCCGTGTGAAGGCTCGGTGAATTCCACACGGGCAAAAGTGCCCCTTGCACGGCCGTGTGGGTTGTGCCCGTGTGGCTTGCTCAGCCTCTGTTTAATGCTTTGTTTATCCCTCGTCCGGACTTCGAATCAGTCGCCGTTTGATCCCAGACGCTTGTAGTCTCGTCCTCTTTCTTTTCATGACAAGCTTGCATGATTCTTTTTCCATAAAGTGAGGTAGAAATCCATTCTTCTTCAGGTCATACCCGAGTTTCTTCTCTCGAATCGTAAATTGATCTCTGATTGACTTGAAACTTGCGCCTATGCTTCACTTTATGTGCTAGGACCTGAAATGTGACAAAGGAACACAACCTAGCATAAAATAGGCCAAAGACACGATAATTCAAGCTCAAACAATCAAGAAACAAAGGGGAAAACATGTGCAAATACTGAGTCATCAAATACCCCCACACTTAACTGTTTGCTTGTCCCCAAGCAAACCTAACTCAAACCAATGCAGCTCTCCAGAGCTCTATAGCAACATACAACCCCGATCATCAGTAGAGGATTTCCTAGATCATATAGCAGCTTACGAGGTCAACTGGTCTTCTAAGACGTTCCCTATCTCTCTCAATGCGAGTACTAGACTCAAGCCAGGATCATGAGAAAAAGTAGAAGTAAGATAGCCAGTTCATGGATAAAGGGACTCACACCATTCACAACCAAGGACTCGTTGTACCGGGGTGCTCTTTCACTTCATTTCACCGTTGGAACCCCTTTTTGCACTTTCATTCACATTTTCCTTGTTTTTTTTTCTTTCACTTAGCAGGGGTTCCAACTGCAGTCTTCTGCACGGTCGACCCTTATTAGTCGAGCAAGAGCAATTTCTGTACACCTGGCGCTCGCCAGGGTACTTCTTTTAACTCCTTTTCCTCAACTCGTGTGGAGGGTCAATGAAATTAAGGGGGGTCGGAAGCTCTATCCGTGCCCTTAAAAACACATCCTCAAGTAGGCAAACCGTTCAACGGGTGAAAATTTTACTTGTACTAGAGACAGCTTAGCTTCACCATTGTCCCGTGTGGCTTGCTCAGCCTCTGTTTAATGCTTCGTTTCTCCCTCGTCCGGACTCCGAATCAGTCGCCGTTTGATCCCAGACGCTCGTAGTCTCGTCCTATTTCTTTTCATGACAAGCTTGCATGATTCTTTGTCCATAAAGTGAGGTAGAAATCCATTGTTCTTCAGGTCATACCCGAGTTTCTTCTCCCGAATCGTCAATTGATCTCTGATTGACTTGAAACTTGCGCCTATGCTTCACTTTATGTGCTAGGACCTGAAATGTGACAAAGGAACACAACCTAGCATAAAATAGGCCAAAGACACGATAATTCAAGCTCAAACAATCAAGAAACAAAGGGGAAAACATGTGCAAATACCGAGTCATCAGTACACCTGAAACTGCTTAGAGTAAAATATCTGTCACAGAATCATCAACCCCACCGTTTACTTCCCCGTCAGTCTCTCTGTGAGTTTGCCACTTAAAAATTGCTCTCCTTGGTTCAATACATCTTTCTTTCTGTTATTTATATATTTGTTTGTGTATTTATTTTGTGATTCCTTTACAGTATACCAGGTTGGTGTCTCCATTGGCAAAGGTAAAGGTAGAGAAGTTAGATGCTTCAGAAATCAAGCAAACTGGTGATGCTCTTCATGCTACTGCGCCATTTACAATTGGGAACTCAAACTCCCCATAGAGCTCTTCGAACCATTCTTATGTAAAGCGCCGCCTTTATGAAAACTAAGGTATTTTGTTTCCAAAGCAAACATTTTTGTATATATTCAAATATAAACCTCTCTGCAAACGGGGGGGGGGGGGGGGATTTTGATTTTTGGATCATGGTCCACGTTTAAACCTATGGTGATGTAATTGTTTCCTTGTGCTTTTGTTTGCAGGTGTGAGGTATGTGGTTTTTTGTGCAGCAAACTGTATTTTGTGGAATGGTGCGTTGGGTGCCTATGTCACCAATTAGGAATCTGTCATTTTCCAGTTTGATTTATCTATGGTCATTTTTGTATGAACAGATGGCATGCTGATATAAAAATATTATTATGTGTGGCATGTTTTGTGTAGATTATTGTGTTATGGATTGGTGTTGGTTAATGCAAATGAGTTTAGGTATCCAGATTCTTTCTAGTGTGCTTATGTATGTTGTGTAGAGTGATGTAAGGTGATGGTGAGCAGCTATGATATGCACCATACATATATAAAGTATGATTATGTAATGCTTTTTTCTGTATGGATGTTTTTTCAGTTACTTTTGAAGGACGCATATTCTAGCATCTTTATTCATGTTATGTTGCAGTCGGTTCTGTGTAGGGATTGAGCAAGAGATGCTATGTTGAATACATGATATAACAGAAAATGGTTAGTTTTGTTCTTGAGATTGGATGTTGTCATGGAAACCTTGGAAAATTGGGTTGTGAGTCACTCAAGCACGCTTGTCTTCCTGAAAAACAGTTTCTTCGCCAACTCAACTGTCAAACTAGGTTAATTAATGCTTACCTCTGCAGACCTTAAATTTTCATTCCCATAAGACCTGCATTCAATGAAGATGTTTCTTATCATTAATGGTTTTCATGTTGTGTATGCAATGGTACACCTGGTGTAGATTGATACAATTAGCAAGGTATAAGTAACAATTATTATATATATTCCACTCCAATTGCAGGATGCCGCCAAGAAAAAAAGAAACAATTTATCTGTCTTCGAAAAGAAAAAGGGGAAGAGTTCCAGCCGCTACTGAAAACTATACTGATGCAGCATCCTCATTCGAACCAATTGAGCCAGACAATGTTAGAATCAACAAAAAGTCACGCTAGCTTTCACTTATTCTCTCTGGTCACGCAACACATTTTGGGGAGGAAACCAGCACCACTCAGGCATTTCATGATCCATACCAACCATCATGAGCTTCTTCAAGAAGTAGCAATGCAAGTCAGTCTGCTGCTTCAACAAGTGGAGCTAGACATGGGTCCAAAAAGGTACCAACTGCAAGGAAATCAATACATAATGACGTACTAAAATTGGGGAGACCTGAATGTTGCTGTCAACCTTCCACTTCTCAGACAACCCCCAACACTCCTTGCTTAGTTGCTCGATCTTAATGCTGGAGCATTTTCAAAGCATTTCAGGGAGCACATCAGGTCATATAATGGAGCTTTATGTTTCACATCCTTTGGAGCAAAGCAAGATCCTAGATCTCTAACAAGTAGAGGGCCATATTCAATGGTGATTTGTGGATAAAACTATCATAGGATTGGTTCTCTGTTACCTATTGATGGGGAACGACCTAAGTTCGCACAATTATACATCTTTGAGCCAGAGAATGAAATTGACAATAGGCTGTTGAATTTTACATCTCATGACTCTGTTTTGCTACCTGAACTGCTCTTTTCTTTGTTGAGAATGCTCGACGAAAAAAAATGAATTAGTCAAGACATTCAGACGAATACGGCAAGATTTACAACAAAGCTCTACAGCAAACCTGCAACTACGGATTTTTGGCATTGAAAGTCGAAATCGGCAGTATGATCTCCCTACCAGCAGTGACGTTGCTGCTTTAATTCCTGGATATTTTGTTGCGGACAACAATGACAGGGATATAATCTTAGATCACAGGAATGAAGGACTAAAGCGCATCTCGAGGCTCAATCCTAAATGTGAGGCACTATATTTTCCATTATTTTTCCCATATGGGAAAGACGAGTATCATCCATTGATCCCTTATAACAAGTCATGTTGCCCGCCATCAATGCGTAGAATGTTTGTCACACAAAGAGAATACTCCGGCTATATACTTCAATATCGATCTAATGAGGGTCACACATTGATTAAAGGTGGGAGAGTACTTCAGCATATTACTGCGTCGATGCAATCTCAGCTATTGAACTCAACTTACTGGCCTTTTTAAGGATACATCAAAAGAGCTAAGATCTGAAGTATACGAAGGTTTAGAAGATGCATTTGCTAGAGGTGATATGGATGGTGATAAAATTAGACGCATTATTATACCTTCATCATACACTGGTTGCCCTAGATATTTGCAACAATTGTATCATGATGCAATGACAACATTTCAGTACTACGCTAATCCTGATTTATTCATCACTTTTATCTGTAATGCTTTGTGGGAATAGATAGTTGAAACTTTTGCTGATATTGTGGGGCCAAACAGTGAGTTCAAACCTATGGTTGTTTGCCGAGTTTTTCATATGAAACTTGCAATCCTCATTGAAGAAATCTGACGAGAATCCTATTTCGGCAATACACTTACAAGTATGTTATCTCTTATTCAATTCCTTAATAATCCAGAACTAACATAATTGTACAAGCAATGAGTTGATATGGCTTGCTGAGGAAGATAAACCCAAGACAGAAGCTGATATTGATGAAATGATTTCTCCTGAGATTCCAGACCCTCGTATTGATCCATTAGGCTATAAAACAGTCATCAAATTCATGTTGCACGGGTCATGCGGGGAAGCCAACCCACATGCACCTTGCATGAAAGATGGAAAATGTTCAAAATTTTACCCTAAAGAGTTCAACTCATAGACAACTTTTGACAAATACGGAAATGTTATATACAGTCGTCGAGATTTTGGAGTTCAAATGCAAAAGGGTGCCACAGTTTTGGACAATAGATTTGTGATTCCTTACAATAGAAACTTTTTGTTAAGGGCTCAAGAACATATTAATACAGAGGTATGTCACAAAGGCGGGTTAGTCAAGTATTTATTTAAATACATAACAAAGGGATCAGACAGATCCATTGTTGTTACTGAGGAAGCATCATCTTCAACACAAGTTCCCACTGAAAGTGCAAAAAGGAAAAAGGATGAGATACATGAATTTATTGATTGTAGATCATTATCTTCCTACTAAGCCATATGGAGGATTAATGAATATCCAATTAATCACAGGGAGCCAATAGTGGTGCGACTAGTTGTACATCTGCCATGGCAACAAAGGGTTCCATACAGGAAGCAATCTAATGTCCAAAAGGTTCTGCAAAATTCCAAAGCTAGTAAAACTCACCTTACATTATGGTTTTTGCTTAATCAAAAAGATCCTAAAGCAAGAAAGCTCACATATGCTCAAATACCAAACACTTATACATGGAACGAAGATTACAATGAATGGACTCCAAGAAAAAGAGGTTTTGTCATTGGAATAATTGCATATGTTCCTCCGCGCATCAACGATGTGTTTTTCTTGAGAGGAGAGGAGAAGTGTGTGCTAGTTATGAGAAAGCTTGTGAAAGGTTAGGACTATTGTTAGACTCTTCAGAATGGATTCAGGTACTCCAGAAGATATCAGAATCTAACATGCCTAACTTAAAAGAGCCACTTTTGTGTCAATGTTAATGTTATGTGAGATACCAAATCCCATAGCTTTGTTTGAGGCTTCATGGAAACTGGTGGGGGAAGATTGTGTCTACTCTCTGCGAAAACAGCTAAACTCAACAACTTTTCAGCCTTCAGATGAAACATTATGCAACTGGTGAGTTTTGACATAGTGCAGCAGCGGAAGATGTCTGAAGATATGATGCAAGCTCTTAATCAAGAACAAATTGAGGCTTTTTCTGCAATTATGTTGTTAGTTAATAACAATCTAGGCAAGTCTTTCTTCTTATATGGACACGGGGGCACATGTAAGACATTCTTATATAATGCAATCATTGCACAACTAAGAGGTGAATCGAAAATTGCAATTGTTGTGGCCTCATCTGGAATTGCAGCTACACTTTTACCAAACGGTACAACTGCACATTCACGGTTTGAGATTCCTCTCCATGTGGACACAACATCAACTTGCTCAATAAAAAAGGGACCCATCTAGTTGAACTGATAAAAGCAGCATCATTGATTGTGTGGGATGAGGCGCCAATGACACACTGTAATGCATTCGAAGCAATTAGCAGAACTATGTGTGATATAATGAATGTACCTATAGCTGGACCAGGACACAAATTGTTTGGAGGGAAAACAGTTCTCTTTGGCGGAGATTTTAGGCAAACTCTGCCAGTAATTACAGATTCAGGGCATGAACAAACAGTTGATGACTCACTCACAAGATCATTCATTTGGTCTTCTTTTACCATGCTGAAGCTAAGAAGGATAATGAGGTTGAATGAATCATTGATAAATAAAGTGGTCATTGATAGTGGCTATACATTTGGAGAGTAGGTTCTTAATCTACGAGATGGAAAGCTTCCAACAAAGTCTTTCAAACCAAACACTCCGTCAGATTTGATTGACATACCAAACATGTTCTTGGTGGATCCACTACAATTTACTATCCAATCCATTACAAGCAACATATATGACTCATTCGTTGAAAAGTACAGAAGCACGACGTACCTCACAAGAAGTGCAATAGTTACCCCAACAAATGCAAAAGTGAATGAAATAACTAACTTCATGCTCCAGCAGCTTCCAGGTATGGTACACACTTATTACAGTTCATATTCAATGCAAATGGACAAAGAGGTCCCAGAATTATTTAGCGAAAGTTATCCTACTGAATTTCTCAACACACTTACATTCAATGGAGTGTCGGATCATAAAATAAAGCTCAAGCTGCATGCTTTAGTGATGTTGCTCAGAAATCTAAGTCCTTCAAAAGGACTGGGCAATGGAACAAGACTGACGATCACATATCTTGGTGAAAACATTATCAAAGGAACAATTATGGGTGGACCACTTGATACAAAATTAGTTGCAATACCAAGAATTGTTCTCAACATAGAAGACAAGAAATAGCCATTCATACTCAAGAGAAGACAATTTCATGTTCGACTTTACTATGGAATGACCATAAACAAAAATCAAGGTCAAACACTTGACAAAGTAGGAGTGTACCTACCCGAGCAAGTGTTCAACCATGGATAATTGTATGTGGTATTTTCAAGGGTAAAATCAGCAGACGGTCTGCGATTTTCTAATCACTAACACAAGTGAAATTCTAGATAACTACACAAGAAACATTGTGTATACAGAGGCCTTTCAAGATATCAGCACAAATCGGAACTCAACACAGAATCTAGAGGTAAACCCTACATCTTATGACAAATAAGATCTATAAAATTAACTTTTAGTCATTTAGCAAAACAATTAATCTAATTGGTGAAACCAAACAAAATTTGCATATATGCACAGGAGATGAATCGAAAGCAAATGAAGCATTACATTTTGTGTTAACACAGGGACCTCTCCCGTGTACATTGTTTTCCCTGTAAGTTTAATGTCCAGATTTCAAATTTGACATGCTTCAACTGTTCTAGACTCCAGAACACCCCTAATTTTGATGTTCTTGATGTGTTCTTAGTTTGAACTTTGAAATTTAAGCGGTTGATTCAAATGAATGGACATTAATGGGCAGTAAAGTGTTTGTGTCGAAAACGGTGAGTTTTAATGTTTGGGTTATTAGCTCGTTTGCTTGTTGGATTTGAAAATGAGGGTTTTGAGTTTTAGAAACCCTTGGATTTATGATGGATTTGTTGCATTATTGAATTGGAATAGTACATTGTTTTTTTAGTTGATCTTTTATCATGGATTTATGATGGATTTGTCTCACATGTTTGCCTTCTATCATCAAATTCAAATGAAATGTGGGATTTGCAAATCCATGGGTCCATGAATTTGGATCTAAAAAAATGGTCAAAATCCGTGGACCCCACGGATTTGTGTCCCTTAATAAACAACTAGGGAGTAGATCGCGCTCTGCCGCGGGGTACGTTTAATTTGTGTAATCTCTGGCTAATGTAATGCAGAGCAGTAAAGTTCGCTAACTAACAATCTTCACTATCATCACTTGAGGGAAATTAAATGGAACACCATTTGCTTAACCTTTTTTTCTTAAGGCAACAAAATGAATTAATTCATACCTTCCCCACAACGTTTTTATGCAATCTTTGAACCTCTAATGGCGAGCACTTGTATTATTAGTAACGAAAGAATATAAGAAGATTGAGGTTCCATTAGGAACCAATCTAAAGCAGAGAATGCAAGAGATTCAAAGGGAAAAGTGGCTTTTGGGACTGTATTCTTAAGTCCAAACTAACGTTCATACAATGAGGATTTTATAGATGGAAGTTACATAAGAAAACAAAAAAAGAGACAACATAGCAGTTGCTGCACTTATCCACAAATGACGAAGGAAATGTAACAATACATCAATTTGGGACAACAGACATGGTTTCGAGCCAAAGAGAACACCACAGTCAAAGGTAAAAGACTAAATTTCAAGCACCCATAATAAAGCTTTACTCCTGGAGACCAAGAAATTAACAACTTTCTAACTTGATCAATTGCAGCAGCACATTGTTGTCGAATAGATTGACCATCTATTGTGACGCCATCCAATGAAACAACATGGCTCCTCCCTGAGCATAAGTCCACAAATCAGCACCCCGAACTGTCCTCAATGTAGCAAAGTGCCACTAGGATACGAAAGAGAGAATCTGGGAACAAAAAATCGAGAGGGGGGCTCAACTGGGAACAACAGGCTACAAAAATTTCGATGGTGGTTTACCTTCTTCTTCGTCTTGCATCCCTGGCATCTTTTGCAGCTCTGGACAGAGGATCTAGTGAGAGTATCATCAGAAAATCTGACAAAAACATCTGGATCAAGGAAAACTAATAAAAGACACTAAATCTTAAAAACTTGAAATGGAAGGATGAACGTCAAAATAGAGAAACCACAAAGATCCAACTTGCTGTTGGAAGAGTGACTTGAACTCGCCAAAAGAATTGTTGATAAAAGCAAGGATAGTGGGGAGGACAACCAAAAGGACCGGTCAGTAGAGCAGTCAGGAAGCTAAAATGATAATATTATGAAATTAATTGTCTCACCGGGTCAGCTTGTATCTTGGCGTAGGTAATCTCTACGAACCTGTGAAGACTCTACTACCACTTAAGTCCTCTGAAGCCCTATCAGTAAAATAAGTGAGGTAATCCCCAAGATCAGAGGTACCTTCAGAGACAGGAAGGAAGAGTTCGAACCATTCAAGAAATCAGAAAACAAACCCAGATTGAAGGAGAGAGAGCAATTACCTCAAACTAAAACCCAAAATCCACGAACCTGCTTCTTCCCCAACCCCACCGTGAGCCTCTGAAACCTGACAATCAATCAACCTGAAAACCCCGCTCATTTTTTATTGGGGGACGGGAGAAAAGAAGGAAAAAGTCACGGAATCACCATTCAGTAACTAAAGAAAAAAAAGGACTGCAGATCTTGAACCTAGTGTTATATTAGCATGCTCCGGCTTGAGAACTACCTTGTTCGCTCAACACTACCTCGCCTCCGAAATGAGAGAGAGAGAGAGAGAGAGAGAGAGAAAGAAGGATCATCTTCGGATCTTCTCTTCGTCGATGAGGGACACTCAAAACCGATCTGGTCGCTGGAACAAACAAATCTGGTCGCCATATCGCTTAGGGGTTCCCCACCTCTCTCTACCTGATTCCCGTGGCCACCTCCATACCCTTAGCAACTACAATCGGAGCGTCATCGTCCCAAGCAAGCATATCGTTGACTCCTGTCTATCCCTAAAGAGAGGAGACAACGAATGAAGGTACCACTGATGCAAAATAGGAGAGAAAAACGAAATGAAAGATTATAGATTCATAGCTCACCGGGATCTCATGATTTCCTCCACTTCAACTGGCAGCTTCTAGCTGGCTGGTCGTATATAAAGGTGCAGAGGTTCCTCAGCGGATTCTATTGGCAGTTCAGAGGAAGTAGGGAGAGAAGAGGGAGAGAGAGAGAGATGAGGAAGATGGAAAGATGGGATCATGTGAATTGGAGAGAGACTCCAGTTCTTATTTGTGGATAGTGCAGAATAGAGAGAAGAAGGAGGAAGGGGAAAAAACCTGGATAACGGAGTGCAATGCTATGGGTCTTGATCCTTTCTATATGGCTTTCACTCCACCGCCAAACCATCATATCACCCTCTCTCCTTCCCCTGCCTTGATTGGACAGAACCGGCCAAGGCTTCCTTCTACTCCCAGTCGATTGTTTTTTCCCTTCCTTTTCCCTCGGTCGACGCCACTAAACAGTGGAAAAGGAGATGGGAGAGGAGCAGAAAACAGAGGACAAAGAGATGAGAGAGGTTTGTGAGAACGAAATGAGAGAGCGAGAGAGATGTAAGAAGAAAGATATGTCACCTATTTAGTCTCTCTCCCTCAGCGTCGCTCAGTCTCCATCACAAGCATTTATAGGTAGTAGGCTAGTAGCCTTCCCTCATCATAGAGGCAAAGCTCCCAAAAAGCCTCGATCGTACCGTGAGTCAGGAAATGATAGAGGAATCAAGAGAGAAGTGGAGATGGAGGTGCACTCGAAGGCAACGCGATTTCCATCGCAAACAACCCGCCGTCAGAGGGAGCTCCCAAGTGGAACCCACCACCAACAGAGAGCATCAGCCACCCGCGTGTGAGAGAAAGCAGATGCCCGGGGCCCACCACAGGCGAACAGCCAATAAGAAGTCAATGAATAGTACAATGTGAGTAGGTGAATAGCCCATTGAGTCTTGGGCTACAGGGATCGAAGATTAGTGCGATTAACTCTTTTAATGACTTTGTTTGAATTCCATGATACTTGAGATTTGGGTACCAAATCCATCACCCAAATCTCACAAGCAAACAATAAAAAAATAATGAGATGGAGTGGGCTAATGATAAAAAAAAGTGGCCCTTACATATACATATTTCTCAAAAAGATTCGGACAAAAATGGCCCAACATAAATATGCAAGAGTGGTCTAGAAACAAGTGAGTTTCGTTGCTTATTATAATAAATAACAAAACCCACATGTAAAGATAGCTGCATTCGGCCACCAAATTAAAATGGTTCCCAGCAATATTTATCAAGTTCAACTTTCGTTGACAACCATGCTACTACAATTATATCAGTTTATAGTAATTCCGATTTAGAAACTATAACCATATAACAAAGAAAATACATAACAAGAACTAGTTAATATATATAAAGGTGAAGTAGCTTTACTGTTGCAGAAATTATTATATTTTGATATCCCAATTTAATTAAATTACAACTTAGTCACTATAATGTACATTTTACATTTTAATATCCCAAATTTAATTTTAATGTAAAATGATTGAATAATTATGTTTTGGTATCTAAATTTTATGAGATTTTCGTACCTATAATTTTTTACATTTACATATTGGTCCAATATATAGATTTCACTTGAATCTAATCCACCAATCCTTTTGAACCAATCAATGAATCCAAGCCACCATAACATAAAAATACAAATTTAGTTTGCACCATACAATATGTTGTATCACTCAACTGTAGGAGAAGATTCGACCTATTTATATTTGCTCATTACGTGAAACATTAAATAAATGATAAAAGATAGATGATTCTAAAATATTGCAAAAGCGAATTTATAAACTCATTTAGTACATTTACGGGATACTAAACAAACTTCTACTTACTACATGTAACAAAAAAAATGCGACAAGTACATAAGCAAGTATCAATAAATTGCTACGATGAAAAGGGTTGACTGTTGTATTGACGACCAACTAAATGAATTGGTCAAGACCTTTTCATCATCTACTTACTCTTCCTTTCATTTTTCACTCGCCTTCCATAACACTTTTCTTTATTCTTTTCTTTGTCTTCTTCGTCTAATCCTAATTAGTATAGTATTATTTTTATGTATTCTAATCACAACTATGAACGAGTCCATGCACGACTGACCAACCGTCTAGAGAATTAATAATTGAACCATAAACCACTAAATTTTTCAGCTCAATGTTGAGTCCAATTAAAAATTAATATATATGGTTATTACTTTTTAGACAAATGTCATTTATCACTATGGGATTTGAAGACGTGAAATTTTGAACGAGTTTCCTTATAAAAAAGAGAAATTTTAAACGAGTTCCAGTTTGTATAACCTATAATTTTTTTTTGGCATATAAGTCCTCAAAATATTGATGGAACATTACATTTTAGAACCTAAAATTTTTGTGTATTACATTTTAGTACCTGAACATTTGAAGTTCTACAAATAGGTCTAATTTTTGAATGTGTAATTAAAACACCCTCGAATAAATGAGTATCCGTACCCAACACATACACATTTAGATTATGAATGAAAATATCCATACCGTATCCAAACCCATCTACAAACTTCCGAACACATATATACGTCATACCCTACCCATAATCAATAGGTCCACTTAAATTTAGATAAATATCATTTAATAATCGAAATTATTAAATTGAATGTTGACCGCCACCACCAAAGATAATAAAACCAACTTCAGGCCGTTGCGGAGCTCGGCCACCACCTATCTAGTAATAATATAATTTAGAATACTAATAGATCACCTACGTGTATGTTTGCATCGTTGCATGATTCACCATTTCACCTAGCCACTGTAAAAAGCGGATTCTTACAATCACCCAAGTCAAATTATAGATCAGAACGACCAATTAGACCTGACCATGAGCTCATACATCCTCATATCACCAGTCCCTGCATAAGCCAACCCTGGCTTCAAGCAGAACTTCCTCCCAATATTGAGCTTCCAGTAGGCCTCAGCTCGAAATCGGTTCGACCGACTTCCACCATTATCCATATCTCCACCAATACTGAACCCCCATCCAAGTGCATCCTCCGAATCATCAAGGGTTCTCGCACCCCATTGCCAAATGCTCGAACTATTCGAGTTATTCCTCTGGATCCAACCCTCGATCATCGTGTTCTCATCGATGTGACTTTCCAGCTTCACAGCAATGCACCTGGCTGGCGTCGGTTCAAACAAGTTTGTCTCCAGTGGTTTAGTCACCGGGTCATGAGGAGCATTTTGCTGTTGATTCAGAATGTGAACAGGGATCGTGAGGGCACCTTGGTTGACCAAGTCGAGAGAAGATTTAGGCTGTTTGTGGAACCCGGAAACCGAGAACTTTACTCCTATTGGTAGTTGGCATGAAATCTGGCCAAATGTGCTGAAGTAAAGGTCTGATGAATATAGGTCTGATTTTAGAAGTCCTGATACAGAGTGAGCCAATGAAGCAACAAGATTCGACTTTCTCATTGTGAAACCGATGGCTGAACCATTATATTCATTCACGAGAGGAGGACCCATAGCTGAAAGCTCAGTAAAGCCATTTATCTGTAATAAACACAGACCAATTCATTTTCAATGCTGAAGTAAGATGGTGGACAAAGCAAATTGTACTGGAATAGTACAAGGGTTATACTCACCAGATACAGTTTATCAATTACAACTTTTTAGACATCATGATCATACGATCTTATCCATATTCATTATCGATCAGGCCTAACACTATCAAACATTTTAAATAAAATGATCATTAGTACAATAGTTATACTCACTAGCAATAACAGCATATAAAGTTTGACAATTACAACTTTTTATACAACATGATCATATGATCTTATCCATATTCATTTTCGATCAGGCCTAACACTATCAAACATTTAAGATAACATGACCATATGATTTACCAAGTTCGTTGATTCCACTAGTAAAATGCATAAGATTCATGAGAAATAGCTTTAGTACCATAGGATAGATCGAATTTGGTTTAGTAAACTCGTAAAGGGTAAGCCTTTTTGAAATTTGACTCAAGATTCTGACTATGCTGGTGCTCCTGAATACCGCATTTCGTCTATAGCTAAGGCAATCGATTCAAGCTTTTTCATAATCAGCAGCTCAATAGTGCGGAAGGTGTAGTATATGTGAAGATCGATCATATCTGATTTGAGGAATCCATAGTGAAACCCAGATGCCTGAACTGAGCACCAACCGGCATTAAATTAGCTGATACCCAGTCACGAATGTTCGCCATGAACAATACTTTTGACAGACTAAGCGTCGCGCTCCGCAAGCTATCGCCAATATTGCAACCTCCCGTGGCAAAGTCTGCTACGAGTGTATCATTCTCGCGTATGGGAGTCTCAAAGGATATCTTCGACCTGATACCACCATTTGTAGCAAGGCCAAGTGAATCGTGGTGATCAAACTGATTGACGTCTCCGCCCATCAGCACCATAGCACCTAGGTTATTGATCTCTCCCATTACATGAGTACCACCTGAGTTCTGAGAAGGACTTCCCTTGGCAATTTTCGGGAAAGAGACTTGTCGCTCGAGCTTGTCCTGCCTGTCTCTAAGCTTCATTAGGTCAGAGAATGATTCCCGCTGCAATCGCTTGAGGATCTCAACCTACATTAGATTCACATTCCACAAAGGTCAAATAAAGCTCATGACAACAACCTTCAATTCGAAAGGAATCCCGTTCCAATAACATGGAGTGGAGAAGGTTGCTTAGCTATAAACAAATTTGAAATTTCAACCAATTTCGAAAAATTTTCAACAGAGTCCCATTTTCGAGAGCAGCGAGACACAGGATAAATTGGACTTCACTGTCTAGATTCAGTAAGAAAACCAGAGGGGAGTTCATGGAAATTCCAGATTTCTTCAACGCAACTAAGAAGAAAGCCGCGAATTGGAGAAATGACCGATGGGGGAATTTACCGGCTTGCGGCGGGAAGACTTGGCGCGATCGTGGAAGAGGCCATCAAAGAAGTCTTGACTTGACTTGGCTAAGCCTTTGATTTTGCCGACGACGGGATCCATTTCTTCCTCCGCAGAAACCCTAGTAAGAGAGTCGGCGGCAGTTGGAGGAAGGAACTGGAATAAGTGCAACCACGGCGGAAAGAGTGGAGCTTTGTTTTGGCCTTTTGCGGGGTGTGGGGGTTTTGATTTTTGAATCGCGGCGGAATCGGCAATGACCCGAGTGGACTCAACTCGCTCCGAGTTTACACGTAGTCATCAGTGGGGCAGAGGCAAAGAAAACGGACCCACGGGGTGGCCTTTTTTCAGAAGACTGTGCACAAATAAGTCCTTCATCCTAAACTTCTTACTGTTTCGGTGCTTGAACTAACTTATTTTAACAATTCAGTATTTACATTACCCTCATCACCAATCAGGAATGGAAGTAAAAGGAAAAGGAAAACTTAGAGATGACAATTTCATTGAATGTTTGCAACCACATTGAAGACACTTTCTCTAAATAAAAAAAGATTGATAAAAATACTACTTAGGCAATATATATAGTTACTGTTACTGTCTATTTTTACCCGAGTACCTAACCAACAAACGAAAAGGGGGGAAAAAGAAAAACATATAATGTGCCATACTGCCATGATACATTTGACCTAGCTATGATCTCTGGACTTCTTTCTTTGAACCAAATTAAACACGATTATTAATTTTAGTGCCATATGTTGATCATCAATGCTCTAGCGATCATCAACGATCTCACCAAATGATAAAACAAATGAGTGATAATCTCAACATTAAAATAATTTATAGCCATTCTTCTGTTGAATTTGAGCGATAACGGCTTTGTATGCGGCTTCAGTCGGATGAACAGAATCCCAGAACACGAACTTGGACCGATCAGGGCATGTCACTTGGGTAGCAATATTGCACAACGGTCCCAGCAGTGCGCAACATCCCATCATCGAGTTCTGGAAACCTGAAAGCAGCAACAAAGCAAAATTAATATATGCGTGAATAAACATCTCTAAAAGTATTACTACACAATTCGAATTAAAAAAAATGTTATGTTCAATGACATTTGTATCTATGCATGATTAGAAAAAAATCGACACAAATAATACGATACATTAGATAAACATCCACGGTATCAAAATTTGTAATCAAGAATTAAGAAAAATGTGCAATATAAATTAAAATGACGGATACTATTCGATGGTTTAATTACCATAAGATAGGGGGTTCTGTGAGATGCGCAGCAACGGAGTGTAGACATCGAGATAAACGATGTCGGCGCCGGATAATTTAGAATTGAGAGCTTGCATTGTGCCGGCGAGCTTGGTGTTATAAACGCTGGCGCCGTCGAATGGATTGGGCCCCGCACACCCCAACCCGCCGGTGGCCGCTCTTCCCGCCGGCGTGCATCCCCCTGGAATTGCACTCATGAACGCCACTTTCCTAACTCCGAAGTTATACAATTGCTGTTCCATATATCAGTCCACGTCAGCAAATAAAGTTGAGAAAAACATCAATCACTAATCCATCTATTTGTAATACGACGACTACGAGTAGTATTATGTTATACTATGGGTGTGTCGAGTTGTTCAAGCTTACAGTGACGAAATCGGTGGCGAATGTCATGAGAAGGTCGGCGTATCCATCGACGCCGATCACGGCTCTACCGGAGGCGAGCCGGCCGATGCCCATGTCATTGTTTCCGGCGGAAATCAGGGCCAATGAGTTGGCTAAGATGGAGTTCGCCTTCTCCTCTCCAACCAGGCCTTTCAGCTTGCCAATGTAGTCTTGGAAGTATCTCAATTGTTCCCTCATTGGTATCGATTGTGTGGCGCTAGAGGTAGCTGTGTCGAGGCCAGACCCGCCGGAGGCAAAGCACACCCCCGTCGGAAGCTCGCCGGTGGGTAGGGCTGGGTCCAAATATGGCGGTAAAAAAGTTTTCACTCCCACAGCCTCCGCTGCATACATATTTAGTTATTTACCGCCTCAAGGTTTAGCAAGTGGCATGTTCCCATCGAGGTAAAATCGTCTTAGGTAAATTTTAATAAAATATATGAGAAAATTGTTAAAAAATTAACACGATAAATATTGTATTACAAAAAAATTGAAATTATCCTTTTTTTATCGGTTTTAGCTACCGCTTCATAATGGTAATCTTCCAATTAACCTGTTTTTGTTAATATCAGTTGAACCTTGTTATACCGGCAGAGATACGAATATTTTGACAAACAACCATGATATACTGATCGAGTACAAAGTGTCGAGAAGCACACATGGAGAGAGAAGAGGTAAGGCCTTACTATACATACCCAAGACTTCGGAGAAAACTCTGCCATTTCCCCATCTCCCCGTAGCCCTACCGCCTGGGAAATCCTTCCCGTACGGTGGATAATTGCACTTCGATCCGGACAAAAGGTTGTTGTTATTGCCGGTGTCTAGGATGGAGTCGCCGAACGCAAAGAGAGCCACGACCGACCCATTACCGGTTTGTTGGGCAAAGCACGGCGATGAGGTTATTAAGAACAATAATACCAATACAAGGTTTGTAAGAACTAGGAACATGGTCGAACAATTCGTCGGAGGCATTCTCTTGGAGCAAGGAGATCTTGATTCTGTTTTTAACTAAGGATGGATTTCGAGGGCATACAAAATTTTGGTTTGGAAGATGCATGTATATAGCTAGTGTGGTGATGATGGTGAGTATGGATAACGTTGTGGGTGATTATGTGGTTTACTTGTATGACACAAGCAAATTAAGAAATGTGGATTTGGAGAGAGATATTGTTCATGGACTACATTTGAAAAGTAATCATGTGGGTAGAAGAATCTCAAACGGTAGTTTGGGAGTGCTTATCAAATTACATGAATGATGCAAATGTATGTAGCTAGTATGGCAATAGAGTGAATTTGGATTTAGTTTACTTGCGTGTCAAAAGAGTGTATTTAGAGAGAGATATTGTTTATAAACCAAAATTTGGGAAGAAGAATCTTGAATGGTGAAAGAAGGATTATATGGTTTGGTCCATATCAAATTTAATAGGAAACAACTCCAAAAGGAAAAAGATCATGTATAGAATTATCCATTAAGGAAAAGAAGGATCTATAAGAAGTAAGGAGTATCTAATAGGTAGCTCGCATTCACATGCACTGGTATTTTGTCTACCCTTAGCCGAGTTGTCTATACATTTAAGATTTTGGATAAAATTTGAATGTTTAATTTGTTTTTATAATTATTTATTTTACGGATAATCAAATATTGTATAGTACATGCATTGCAATCGCTATCGAGATTTCTTAATTTTTTCTAGTTTTGCAGATTTTGAATTAGGGTTTTCATGAGTGGGTAGATATACTCTACTCATTCCCGAGGGGATTTAGGGTGACCAAGTTTGCCACATTTATAAGGACAGGGGCCACTCTACTGTGGAGCATATTGGACGTTTCACTGCCTAACGTGGAGATATAGGATATTTTGTTAAGTTAAGAGTATTTGGAAACTCATTGACAGGACCTAGTTTTGCTAGGCACGTCAACTTACCATCTAACTCCAGCAAGATATGGCAAAAGATGGAGCAAATATTTCATTCTCAATTCTATAGATCTGAGTGTGAGGTCTCCATATCCGACTTAGTAAGGATGCACCTAGAGAGGAGAGTCTGTGGAGCACTTCTTGACAAACTTCAAGAATGCTCATAACGGTTGCTTTGTCAACTTGACAGAAAGAGAGTTTGTCAAGTTAGCACAAGGGGGTTGAGTTTTGAGTTAAGGAAAAAAATCCAAGGTAAAGAGTTCTCCGACTTGTTCCAGCTCATGTCTTGTGCGGTGAGATATGAATCTCTTCTTTAAGAAGAGGAGAATACACTACAACAAATTCGACGTATTATGACGAGACCATTAGGTATAATATGACAAAAGTTGTTGTCACAACGATTTGTCATTTTATCGTTGTCAAGATAGGTCAAATGTGACAAAAATTTAAAACAAAATTATCACATTTGCTTTCAATATAGCTGAGGTTCTCGGTAGACTATTGTGACAAACAGAAATATTATGACGATTTATTTTGTCATTAATTTTGTCATAATTGGCTTATTTTGTCATAATTGTTCGTCATATTACACCATTATATTTTGACATCACATAATTGTAACGAACAAATTTTGTCATAAATGCATGGTGTGACGAATATATTTTGCCATAACTACATAGTGTGACAAATATATTTTGCCATAACTGTATATTAGGACAAACGTATTTTGTCATAACTGCATATTGTGATCAATATGGTTTATTCATCAATATATTGAATAACATATAGTTGAAAAAAATAATATTCTTGTAGCATGTAACTCCGGTCAAACAAATACTAGTTACACATCTAACTATTTTTGGTGTCCTAAACAAACTAATCTAGGAATTCAGAATCCATCGTCGATGCTGGCATACTGTTTTCACTGCTGCTGTTGCCGCCACCGCTTATATGTTCATACAATCTGTAGATAATACCTACCTCAAATTGAAAGAATTATTAACCCCAAAACCTATAGGTTTACTTCATCATCTCAACTCTCAAGCATATAAAGTGGAATGAGCATCAGCAGGGGACCTCCCCTACCGCCAGAGAACACAAAGCACACGCATAGACAACATTTGGCTCTTAAAATAAGAATTAATGTACTGCCAAGAAGAAAAACATCTATAAAACTCTAGAGAAAGCCAAAAAGTTAATGCAATCAAGTTTCATAACGTGTTTTGTTTCTAAGAAATCAATTTGCAGTAAAGAAAATACAAGTTCTCTTCCATATTCTGTTTCCAAGGGAACGGGTCAACCAAGTTCTGGAGCTTTTCCGATATATTTTTCAAACATATATAATTAAGCAAATTAGGGCTCCTTTATGTAAATACAACAACCAGTAGAGTATCATACTGAGGGCAAAGTTTGACGACCTTAAATGTGAAAGAGTGTGTTATTACTTGCTGTCCTGCTCCAAGTAGTCACCAGTTGGGTTACCCCATTGATTTCTCCCACTTCCATTGTCTTAATCTTCAAACCGTTTGAGTATTATTTTCCTGCTTAGTGGGCAGGATTCACCTAAGCTATCTTCACATGGAACGATAAAAACCACAGATAAAATCAAACAATCAATCTAGAGCAAAAGAAAATATCCCTATCTAAAGCCGGACCATGAGATGCAAATCACACATGCCAGAGCTGTCTAAAATAAGAACACAGTCCCCCCTTAAAACACCGAATCCAACCAATCACTACCCTTGTGTTCTTCAATGAAACAATCAATCTCTTTCCTAACAATCAAATTCATCTCAACATGATGTCTAACTCATTCAGGACCCGCAATTTCCTTCACGATAGTTCTACTCCGATCATTCAATAGGCCAATTTGAACATCAAATTCAAAGAGCTTACCTTCCTCTGCTAGGGTATCCGAGGTGACTTTCGTCGCCTCCAACTCGTGTCGTCGATCTCCGCCGCTATAGTTCGGTCGATTCATCGTGAGAAAAGGAGAAGAAAGAAAGGCAACAAGGCCGAGACAGGGGAAAGAAGATGTAGGTATCACTGGCACTGCGTCGGATTTGAGAGGTAAGTAGTGTTTTAATCATTTAATTTCTAAAATTACAGGATTAGCCTCAAAACCCTAGGGTATTTACAAAATAACCGTGGTAAAATTGATGATTTGGTTCCTCACGTTACTATATCTTTTTTTTTTTACAGAACTCACGTTACTATATCTTGGATGAAAGAGGAATTGCAAGATGATTTATTTGTGGGTTTTATATTGTGAATGAATGAAAAATAAAAGCAACTCCCAAAAAATTAAAGGGTGGGCTGTTAGGGACTTAAAAATTTTCAATAGTGAAAAGTTTTAGGGAGAGTGGCAATTTGAGCTTTCTTTCCCGCCCACATATAAAATCACGGGAAGGCATAATATGACAAGCATGTATTTTGTCAAAGCCGAAATCACTATATTATGACGAACATGTCCTTTTGCCAGCTCGTCGTGGGATTATTGTTATTTATTGTGACAAAATACTTTGTCATTTAAACAATTCAGGAAGACATAATATGACAAAGCTACTCTGACGATATAATGTGTCACTTTTGTGTCTTTTACATCCCGATATGGGATGCATATTTTGACAAACTTAATTGTGACACGAAATATTTGTCACCTTACTCACTTTAAATGACGGACTAATCTGACTACAAGAAATTTGTCACTATTGAGTCTCTTACAACCCGATATGTGACGCCAATTTGACAAAATTAATTGTGACACAAAATATTAGTCACATTACTCACTTTAAATGAAAACTTATTATGAAAACTGTTTTTTTTTTGTCACATTAGGCATACCAAAGAGGACATATATTATTTTTGTCATATCACCGTACATATTGTGACAAATAGAAAATGACAAAATAAATTTTGTGTCCTAATAGGCCGAATTTGTTGTAGTGATAGGAGGAGTGCCTAAAGAGGCCAATACTTTCCCAACATCGACTATCATGTTAACCATATTGGCCAATAGGCCAATGAGGTGGAGGCGAACGCGGTTGCGATAACTCCAAAAAAGCCATATGTTTGTGCTCCTTTGGCTAACATGCACAATGAACTACAAGGGGATAGATTAGATTGTGCCACATACATCCACTGGAGTACCATTCCCTCAATATCTCTAAAGCTAACTTGATTTTTTACCAACTCTACAAAGATGGTCATGTCAAGTTGAAAGGGGCATAACATCTCCCCCCCCCCCCCCCCCCCCCCGGAAAATTTAAAAGGGACAAAATATTGTAAGTGATATAATAGTATGTCACACTCCACTAACTCATGTGTGATTTTTTGCAATGTATTGCAGAATGTTGTTGAGGAGAGTCGCATTAAGTTCCCTGAACCAAAGAAATATGTCATGTTGGTGGATACCAACTCATTCCCCAACCTGCTTGTTGTCAACATGGTTAACTCAGACTTCTCCAATATTGATCTTTCGCGTTTCAACCTGGTGGTGGATACAACATAGAAATAAGGGATCCTCAACGTGGTTCTCGAGCAAGGAGAGTCGTCGAGGGGCACGCAGGTCAACTCGGGCGCATCTAGGATGTTAAGTGAAGTGGAGAAGCTATGTGCCCAATGTAGAAGCAGTCTTAGACTGGATGAAGTGAGACTGAATCCATTGATCCAAAAAAGACTTGGTCCACCTCATAGGTCGAGATATCTACCTTATCAAAGACAAGTATAGGGGGTGATTCAACCGGCTTGGGGTGAAAGAAGGCAATGGGTAGCACATGGCCCCTCCCCATGAGAAATTTCAGGATACCCAATGTTTCAGAAGAAGGGTGGCATGCTTATGATGTGCATCATCAACAACCAATAGCTATTGGGGGAATGACGATGACTTAAATGAGGAAATTTTTGCATAAGAATGCCAAAGCATTTTGGGGACAATACCTAGTAGTACTTGGTGGAATGGTGGGACAATCACATCATAATGATGATGTTCAAGATAGTATCGAGGTGAAACACTCTATGATCACATGTATAAAAGTCACAGATAAGGGCTAACAAGTCTAAATTCAAAATGATGTTGAGGGTCATAAATGTTTGGAAGATAGATTACAAGAAGAAGGAGATGGTTATGATGGTGAGTTTGATGAGTGTGTTGGGGAAAACATGCTCAAAGATGAACATCTCAACACCAAGTTTGATAGGGGTAAGAAAGATGATGAAGAGGATGTTGTAAAGTCAACTTGTGAAGAATTATCTTCTTTAAAGAAACATGACCATATGGTGTATGGTTGGATGGTCTGATTTAATTCATGAACTTGGCAATAGGTGTACACCTTTAACCCATTGATTAAAAAATGAAGAAAATGTATTAATTATGAAAATCAGTGATGCTTGTCACTACTTATTATATGTAATAAATAAAAAAGTATAAAATATATGAATTAATATAAAAATTCAATCATGGCTATAAAATAGTGAAATGTTGAATGAGCAAGTTTGACTTGGAGTTGTAACGGGGATGACATGATAATGTCTTTGACCTCAATGGTTTCAATAGAGTACCATGCCACGTGATTTTAGGTGTTCATGGATGTTTGTGGTCATGGTGGCATGGGGGGCATGGTTTATCAAAGTCATTGGAAAAAAATTAGCCAATAGAGAAGAACGGACCAAGATGATGTGTTTTATTAGCTTTCAGATTTAAGCCAACTAATGATTCGTTAAGTTGACCCCTGCATTTACCCTTCAGCTTGCACCTCCTCGAATTTGCACCTCTTTGTTGCCAAACATACACTCACTATCATACTTTATTGAAGGCTCGTCAGGTACTGCACACTATACTATATCCGATAATTTACATACTAGGTGGTATTCTTATCCATATCAATACGGAAATTACATATTCTCTAATAAGAGATGTCATAAATATGGTTCTTGTTGGAGTTCTGGAAATGAAGGTATCTTATGCCCCTAATAAACATGAGGTGCATGAGATTATTGATCCTACGAAAAAAGTATACTAAGGTTCTTATGAAGACTCCAATACACTTTTTCCTAACAGCTGAGCACTTAATTAAAGAGGAGAAAGCAATTGGGGATATATCATTTTTCATTTCACAAAGGATCAAGATGTTATAAGATAGTTTCGTTTTCTCCAAGTTTGGAGCAAAGGGAAGAAAGAAAGGAGGGGGAAAATTATAGATTTTTGTTTTTTAATTGTTTATATATATTTTTATTTTATTAGCTTGAGATAATTTTTTATAAATTTGATAAATCTATTTTATTATAATAACATTACTTTCACTCTATTTACACTCTAATACTTTTTCATCCAAACAACAATCCACACTTCCACTTATACCCCCACCAATTTTCACCCTCTTCAATTTACCACTCAACATGCACTCTCTCGAATTTGCATCCCTTTCATTTTACATACTAACATGTGTTATTATCAATATAAATGGGGAAGTTATCTATTCGCTAAAATAAGATTTCATAATACTGGTTATTATCAATATAAATGTGAATCTCTTATTTTATTCTATGTTTCATGTAGTGGTAGATGCTATATATTACAAAAACATAAAACACTTTATATAAAAATATGTGATATAAGATCTTTTTTATAAGTTTTGTACTTTTTGGGTAAATGTTAGATATTCTTTTGCTTGAAACTTTTTTTTATGTATTTATGGAGTGTGAACAGAATTATTAAACACTTCTATTAGTATTTGAATATGAATGTGTAGTTGGATTAAACTACTAGTAAAGGTTATTAAACACTTTTTTATGTATTTATAAAGTATGAACAAAATTATTAAATACTTCTATTAGTATTTGAATATGGATGTATAGTTGGATTAAACTACAGTAAACTACATATCAAATCACATGAATTTTTCTAGTATTTTAGCCGTCATTATTTATAGTAAAATTTGGTGCATTACTAAAATTGTGTAAAAATATAAAAACTTTATTATTTTATTACTTTATAAGACCAGATTATCATTATAAAAACTCCAATAAGATAAATCACAGTCTTCATATATGCTCAAAGATGCATTGTGCCACGCATAAGTGTAAGCGTAATAAATGTGTTCTCTAATACATGACAACAATTATTTCTTAGAAGGCATTTATATTAACTAACGACATTAGCACAAAAAGTCATCATAGAAAAATTCAGCTATGAATACGTATAACTTGTGCCAACATCATATAATGTAAACAATAATTAAGGTCATAGTCTTCTTTAACGATTCCAGCCATAAGTCGTTGGTTATGGCTAAAAGTAATTTGATAAAAAAATGCCATGAAGTTGGCTATTTGAAGCTAAAGTGTTATGAAAATCAGTTACAAATAATGATTTTCATGGCCAAAAAATAATTTATGCCACAGTTTCTTGAAGTGGCAATATGTAAGAAGCTATGTAAGAAGCATAGCCATGAATAAGTGCTTTTAAGGCAATAAATTTACCATCAGTTTTGAATTTAAGTTGTGGCAAACAATTTAGTAGCTAAAACACTCATTACTGCCTCAACACTTATGCCTCAAAACTATAAACCTTTTTTAGCTTCACTATTTTTTATTGTAACTCTAGAATATAATTAAGTTATGATTAGCTACATGATAATAACCATTGTGACTGATTTGGTATACTAGCCACAATTGAAGTAACTGTGGCTAGAAATTTGTGTTAGTACGTGTTGTTTCTTGTAGCAGTCATAAAGGATCCTAACACATAACTGTGACCATGTTTTTAGAATGATAATTTTTTGTGCGGCGATGGGGAAGCAATATCCTACCTACGGGAAGGAATCAAGCCAAGCGTCTGCCGGAGGCTAATGATGAATGCCCCTTCTATGGCCTCCTAGAAATGCATGAACATATAACTAGAGATTGTAACTGGTTTGGGAGAATACACAGACCTAGCTTTCTACGCAAATTGTCCAAAATGGGGAAATCGAAGTTGTTCGGATTGGGTGCGTGAATTGCTAGAACAGGCGAAGGAAGAAGAGCTATGTGAATTCTTTATTACGGTGTGGTTCCTATGGAAGGAAAGAAACAACCATTTATCCAATAACCAAAAATTGGAGGAATGGGAGATAGTTCAATCAGCTCAGAATTACCTGATGGAGTATGGGCAGCACCAGTAACTAGCCCAATCGCACACATCGACTCGTCGGGTTTACAGATTGGAGACACCAGAGATGGGCAAATTCAAGGAAAATGTGGATGCGAGTGTTTTGAAGGAAGGGGGAACGGGGTTTGGAATGGTTGCCAGGGATGGAGAGGGAAGATTTGTATTGGCGGCAGTGAAATGATATAGCGTGCGCTGGACACTAGAAATGGTGGAGGCGAAAGCGTTTATGTGGGGATTGAAGCTCGTAAAGCAACACCAACTAGTTCTAGTGCTGATGGAATCGGATTGTCAGTCCTTAATGTTCAAATTGCAGGGGAAAGAGATCACTAATTTGGAAATTTATACTGTCTGTGAAGAGATTAGAGAGCTGGCTCAGGAAGGAGAGGTGGATTGGAGGTTTTGGGGGAGAGAAGAGAATGTGATCGCTCACCAGATGGCACAAATGTTGTGTAGATGGGAGGAAACTGAAATATGATTTGACCGGTCACCCATTTTCATTGTATCTCTGCTCTTAGCTGACTGTAATGCTTTGTTCCACTCTTAAATAAAAGCATACATGCATTTTATAAAAAAAGGATAATTTTTTAATTTAAATAATATTACAATAAATATCATTTTTATATCCCATTAAATATAATTTTTATATGCTAAAATATGTATTTTAAATTGAAATGAAAAAGATACATATCATTTAGTAATGTTAGGGAATTGAAAATTATGGAGAGATAATGTGCTTAGTGGAGAGCTCACATTAAATGCCTAAAAATTTTAATAAAAATTATTATTCTTATAGATTTTATTTTTAAAATGATTAATTAAATAAAATATATAATAAATAGTTGTGATGGTGAATAGTAATAATAGTCCATTTAGCTTGTCAAATTATTTAATAAGAAAGAACTTGTTTTAGAGCAATAGCTGACTTATATTCATAACTTTTAAAGGTTTGTGCATAGAGTTCTTTTTTCTTATAAATCAACAAAGTTTTCTTATTTTGATAACTACATTACATACCGGCCATGAAAAATTATGTCTTACCTACGGATAGAGTCATAAGGAAAAGAAAAGAAAATATTTTTAAAAATGAAGAAAAAAGATGTTTAGAAAAGTGACACAAATCTGAATAATATTCCATACTTTTCATTCATTTTGCTATTTTTATAACTTGGTACGAGTACAATAAACAACCTAAACCAACTTTCAGATTTTTGTATTAATTTAATCAGCCAAATTCAAATATCCTTTTTTTTTCTTCTTCTCTCAATAACCGATCAAACATTATATCATCAAATGACATGTATGTTCATTTTTTTACAATAATATGTTGAATTGATACATCCAATTTCGCGACTTGATCTATAGTTACATGAGTGCCATTTCTTATCAAACTCATGCAAATATTTAATACATAATCCATATTCTTCTCGTGGATTGGATTAACGAAACAACCACATATTTATATATTTCGTTGAATCGTATGCATTCTCATTAAAAAGGTACTTTGCTACGGTGACTTGCAAGTGATCGTGACTTAGACAAAACGGACAACCTTTTCACTAATTTGGTCGACCTCCTTGAATAAAATGGTCGACCTGTTTATTGGAATGGTCGACCAAATGTACTATTTTCCATTATGCAATGACAGTTGGCCTCTCCTACTATTTTTCATCATATATCATTCGAGTCCGATAATAATAAATATGTTTCCTTGTAAGAAAGTTAAAATTAGTACAAAGGCTAGAGCATATATGACAAATTTCGTGAGTGATTGTTCTCCGGTAAATATGAAAAATGTTATGCATATTTATTTTTATATTTGACTTTGTTGCTATTGTTGTTATGAAAATGCTAAAAAAGTAGAGTATAATTGTTATACAATTGTGTCATCTGCAAAGTCCATAAATTTCATCTCATCTTGCTCTTGTGGATTTTTATTCCAAAAGTGTTAAAAGAGCGTGTTGTTTTTTTTTCTGTCTTGGCCTATAATCAGCGTAGGAATTTGGTTGCTCACAAGTGATAGGATGTTGCATTATTGCAAAACAATTTCGTATTGTGGGTCTCCTATTGTCCATTATTTTCTTAATATAAGTATAAGATAACTTTGTCCTTTGGGTGTCGTTAGTGAAAGTGGACCGTTCGCCGGAAGAGGAACGTAAACCATTTTGCGGAATCGGTATTGGGGAAAGCGGACTACCTCCTCCAACATGCGGGTGTAAGTTGAAGATAAGTGGCATCAGGTTGACCCATAGGCAAAAGAGGTAGGCCAGTTGTCTCAAGTGGTAGACCGCTTGATGTAAATGGTAAACCATTTTCTTGAAAAGTCTTCAAATGGTCGACCAATTCCATCAAGTGGTCCACCACGTTTCAAGAAAATGGTCTATCACTTCCACCAAAATGGTTGACCTGAAGTCGCACTTACCTTCAAGTGACTGATCTCTAGATGTAAGAGGTTGACCAAATTTATATAAAAATTCAGTGGATTGTGCATCCAAATTCATTTTTTATAGGCCTAATAACAGAAAATGGCCTATTGTTTATGCTTTGTCACTTGTATCCCTAAGTTTGTCTCGCATCAGTTATGTCTCGATATTTAGAGTCTCTATGTCAATAATGTCCTCCTTCGTTTCGTTGACTGTTAGACTTGAAGATCAACCAAACGATGGTCAATCCTTATTTGACTTTTATGCTACATGTCAGCCATGTCATATACACTTGGTATTTATATTTTTTTAATAATCATCTCAAATAAATCTGAATTATTTTTTAAATGTTAAAAAATATATCCTCTTATGCATCGCCGAAGCCCACTCCTCGTTCGAGCTCCGCCACCCTCTTCGCATCCAGTCGCTGAGCCGAAGCGAAAGGAGAAGCCGGAATCCTCTCGTCGAGGAAGAAGGCTCCTAGCTCGTCATCTTCGTCGTGTCTCCTAGATCTATCGCTGATCATCGTGGCAACTAGAGGAGGTTAATCGAGAAGAAGCTCCCTTCTTCTGTGTCGGTTGCGTTCCAATCTCTGTGATCTGGATTAGGGTTTCTAGATCAGGTCGATGGTTTATTTCCCCGTTCCCTGCTAGTCTTCCTCCAATCTCTAATCAAACCCGCGGCAGTCGTACGTTTCAGTTACTTCGATTGAGACATGGACCCCTACCTTACAACGACACCGATGACGCCAACTCCCAAAGCGCCGAGGATCCCCAATTCCCTTCCCCATTTCGACGACCCAAAATGTCAATCTATGGCGGCAATTTTGGCCCATCAATCGGGGGTGTCTTTCTCGTAGAGGGTTAGAGCATTCTCGAACCGCTTGCTCTCTTTTACCGTCCATCGACTTTCTAGAAAAGGCAGCTGGAGTTGTGGAGGAAGGAAGATGGAGACACGATTTCGATTCCCCAGTTCATGGATTTTCCTTTATTTCTTGAGAGAAAGAGAGTGGGTGAATCCCATAGAGTGAGCAGCAGCCATTACAAACACCCCCAGGTGGGAAAATGCGGAGGAAGAAGGTAGTGGGTGGGAGGGGAAGAGGGGGATAGGGATTAGATTTCGTATGAAGAGAAGAAGATAGAAAAAAATTAGTATTTTTTAATTTAAATTTTTTTAATTTTAATTAGGAAGTAACGTGGATGCCATCTTAGCTAAGGATGTTGAAGTCATGTGCCATATCAACAGTCAAAATTATGACTTTTGACTACTAACGGTCAAAATTAACGGAGACTAAACATTGAGACATAACTAACGCGATACAAACGTTGGGGTACAAGTGACGGAAAGTCCAAACTATGGGTCCTTTTCTAGTATTAGGCATTTTTTTATAATACCATTAAAATTATTTATATATTTATTTATTAATAGCCCAAGATATTTAAACCGATAATGTGTATTTACCATTCAAATTCTTACATCGCAGACTTTGCTAGAATTTTCCATTACGGATTGTGTTTAAGGGTGTCATGGATTACGTTACACTTGCAAGTCTCAGTCCACACCAAAATGCACAATCCCAGCCAGACGCCGATCAAATCCACCAACTCTTGTCCACCCCACTAAATGACGACAGCATATCCAAATATAAGTTGTGCTCCAGCGAAATATAATTCGCGAATTTGGACGAGTCGGTGAATTGGGTACCATAACTCTGGAATCTGGATGGGAAGGCTTGTGTTATAGAGAGAAATTTGGGTGTGTGTCTTTGATTAATAAGGTTCGTATCATACAGATAACTTGGGCTAATAAATAGTAAGGGAATTTGATGCTTGGGTCTTGTTTATGAGGCCCATCAAACGATATATTTGTACTTATTATGTAATATGGATATATGGATGACCATTGTCATTACCACATTAGATGCTCACCTGGGAGTTATATCTCTCATTGATATAAGGATGTAGTGGTTACCAAGATGTGCCTATAAATATAGCACACGATTGTATCAAAAGTGAAGAATTAATAAGAAAGCTCTCTTCCTCCTCTCTGATTTTTTGTCTTTCCACTCTAATACTATCTTGTAGTTGTTTATATTTTTCATTAGTTTTATAACACGTTATCAGCAGGAAGCTCTGTTAGTATCATGGTTGGTCCTTGTCTCTCTACACAATCTAGTATATTGGAGTAAGATCACAATATGGTCAAGGTATGCAAATCTTCATCTTCTTTCATATCTTGTTATCTTATTTGTGTTGATCTCTTTCCAATATATTAAGATGGATGATACTCTTTTCTCGTAGTAGACCATCCATTGATATTTTATCACGCACATCTATTTGGATTAAAATTTTGGGTTGTGTGATTTGATTTATATGTTTCTATGTCTTACAACACATATATCGATTCCTTAAAATTAAATTTGTGTTTTAACATTATCGCAAATTAAAATTTGCTCATGTAGTAGCAATAACAAGAAAAATAATATAAGTGAAGAGTTAATATCTTAGTTCTCCGTGTTATCCTATTCTTATCATTCCTACATTGATATGTAGAAAATTCAAGTTCCAAGAGCCCATGGGGATTGAAGAATTCAAGGGCAAAGAAAGGAGTGGAGATGGTAACAAGAATATTGGTTATGTAGGTTACCATTGTAATGGAAAATGCATTTGTCTCGTACCTATTGTACGCAAAAAAACCTTATTCTACCAAGAATCAAAGGGACAAATAAATTCCTGTGCAATATCAATATTATGAAAAATATTTTTTGTATTATTAGTTGGTATATTCTCCATTAAATATGGAAATGATATTGCACTTGAGAAATTTTCATTTCCAGAAGTGAATGAAACAATCTATTCCCCGAAGTGAATAGAGCTATAAACATAATTATATATATGTCATATATATTGTTTGGATCTTTTCATCAGAAGTGAGAAAAGAGAGAAAAATGAGAATTATAAATAAGGATGACACAACAATTGCATTATCAAAGTCATGATAACATAATGTACTCATTGTACATTGAAATGTAAAATGAAACGCATATATAAATTTAAAATCACCTAGTTAGTAATGGTATTGCTCCAAATAAAGCTTATTTAATTTTCACAATTGTAGTATTATGATTCTTATTTTCTCTTATGTTTTATTGTGACGTTATTTTTCATGCATAATTTAATTTGATAACTTTTATCTAGAACAATTAATTTGATAAATTCGTCATTTTTGTCTTAAGTTTGAAATATTCTAATTTATTATTTTTAGTATGTTTTTGTAAAGTACGAGTGTTAGAAAAATTCCATATAAACTATATGGCAGGGTACATAAATAAGAAAAAGCATCCGAAGAGCTTATGTTTGGTTACTTGAAGTAACTAAATTATGTACTTGTGATAACAATTTGTGATGGTATTCACTATGAATATGTGTTTACTAAGAATGCATCAAATCATAAGTTCCCGGAAGGGCGAAATATGGTAAAGCTCTAAAAGAGCTAATATTTTGTGACCTGAAGGAACCATACTACCTAGTGATGATGCATTACCCAATTAAAAGGATATCCGCAAAATAAATATCTTACCATGAAAATAGTGAGAAACTAATATTTGCATCACAAATATGTACTACTTGTATATTTGTACTATCAGTACATATAAAAAATATAAACCAGAAGTTTACAAGATTTGATAACTTGGTAATTTGGTTGGTCCGGTTAGACCACCCCAGATCATGATGTGAAAAAAATTCTTTGAGAATTCATGAGAATATCATATGAGAAGTAAAAGAATTCTTCAACTAAAGAAGTTATTATCCCATGCTTGTTCTCAACGAGAATCCAACAATTAATTATCGCTTGTAAAATAGTTGGCAAATCTCTTGAGATTTTATGAACGTGAATGCAGAACAATACATCAATCATGTGGATCATTTGTAAATTTTATGGGTTGATGCATCAAATGGATGATCACATCTATTTTATCCAATCGCAACCCGATGTTTGCGAGATAGGTTGCCTCACTATAGATACATTTTGATGGTTATCCAATCAAACATCACTTTGCTTGTCGAGGACATGCTAGCTGGCAAGTGATAGTATTAGTTCGCATCTAACCAACAAGTTATCATAAGTTTTCCCCCTTTTACAAATGGTTTTAGTCAGAAACCTAACATGCATTTTCCATATGAGAATATCAGGGTGTGTCACATACATCCAGATTGCTCCACCATTGTATCTTAAGTTGATTCTCGATGGAGATTGAGAATTTGTGTTGGGTATGAATCCCAAATGGGAAATTTGTTTGCGAAATTATTGTTTTGATGGATTACTTTTCCAACATTAAGGAGGAGAGATAAAACAACTAGGCAAAGAGATGAGTTGAAATAAAGTAAGATTTTAGTTCTAGACGAACACATGTGTATGAAAGTTGTGAAAGTGAAGAGATCTCAAAAACATATTGGACTATAATACTGTAACCATAATAAAGTCATTGTCAACAAAATTTGTTGACTTCAGTACTGAATATGATATATACAAGTGAGGATCAAGAGTAAAACTCTATTGCTTCATGCAAATGATGATGTTGTTGGCCAATATAGAAAGAAATCAAGAAACTTGCTCATGGAGCATAAAGTTTAAGGACTATAAGTCTTTACAACTGAAAGGATAAAACTAGCGGGATACAAACAAATTCTTGTGCTATTGGAAAATATGAAATTGTGAGAGATATAGCATAATGTTTTGCAATGGGTTTCTTGAAGAGGCCTATCATTGTTTGAGAGGAGACATGCTCCTTTGTGGTGGATGCAACTACTTTTTCAAATAAATATTTAATTCAATGTTTGAAAAATATATATATATATATATATGTATGGTGCCTTCTACGGTACCTCGGGTGAAATCTGGGGTACCGCATACCTTAAGTATGAAAATGTTATCTAGACCTCGAATTAACAGGATTTTTGGGCATGATACTATATCCTAACCCTTAATGAGTGAACCCTAAGTCCTAATTATCTAAATCATAAACTATAAACCCTTAGATGGTGCATTGATTTTTTGCCTATATTTGGACGAATCATAACCGTCGATTATTGTTTCTAATTAAATTGATCTTGGGGTATAAGATTTAGAGAATTAAGACCTAGATTTTGATCTTTAATGGGTAGGGTATAGTATCATGTCCGAAAGAACAGTCAATTCAAGTTCTGGATAGTGTTTTCTTACTCAAGGTATGCGGTACCCCGGATTTCACCCTGGGTGCCGTAGAACTCCCCATATATATATATATATATATATATATATATATATATATATATATATATATATATATATATATATATATATATATATATATATATATGGTGGCCACTTCGGTGCACCCACTTTTTTGGGTGTACCGAATGCACTCACTTTCTGGTTTAATCTTGATCGTTCGATATATCTTGCGGTTGAAAATAATTGATAAATTTTCAATAAATTATTAACTAATAAATATACAATTTATTAAAATAATTTATAATTATTGATAATTGCAATTTAGGATCTAACATTAACTCTCTTGAAAATTCAGATTGCTTCCCATCACAACAAATAGTGCCGCTCTCACCCAAAAAGAAGATCGATTGGCCGGCGGCGGCCACGCAATCTCAGTGTGACGGTGACGCCAACTCTGACAACTGAGAACAAACTTCTTGGTGCCTCCGACAATACACCCCTTGTACAATTCAATGTTGGAGCCGACGAGGTCGAGGAGCAAGAAGGTCCGATGTTCCCCGCTACAGCTGTCGAGTTTCCTCCTCGTCGGCTTCTTCTCACTCAGAGCCACGACCTCAAAGTCCCTCAAACGTTGAGCCCTTTCCACTTCACTGAACGTTATTCCCATTCTTTATCACCTCCTCCTTCTCCGAGCAAAACCCAATTCCGATTCCCTGACAACATCTGCTACTTCGTCCCCAACACCATCTCCCACATCGAACCCTAAAAGAAGATAAATCAGATAGGTCAATTTCCTCGAACTGAATTTCTCATCACCCAAATTCCTCAGGGCAATCAACAACCAGGGCATCTTCCTTCTGATTAATAGCGCCAGCTATCAGCTCCGAAAGAAAGCACAAAAAAGAGACATGAGAACAAGATCAATAAAAAAGGGGAATCCAAATTTGAGCTCAATCATCATATCTTCTCCTGATGAGCCGCATGGCTGCGGTAGAAAGCCGGATGTGAGGAGAAAAAGAATTATCAGCAATAGTATTTGCGGGGAATGGATCAGGTCAGTAACCTTATGGTGAGTAACCATGAGTAACCCGTCCACATCAGCATGACATCATCATCCTCTCTCATGGAAAGCCTTTAATTTTTCCCTTTTTAATCTTTGACGGACGATTTCTCGCTCATTTTAAGTCGAAATTTAATTTTTTTTGCACAGTTAGATCAGATTAATTGTGCTCTTCAAAATGATATCCACTTTAATATATTTTTCGAACAAAAAAAATTGAGCCATTTTTTACCAGCCTATACCATATGGTATTGACTAGTATTGAAATAAAAGCATACCTATGTTTTGAAAAACGTACCATGGTGGTATGAACAAACCAATACTATAGGATGGTTGAATACATGATAATAGAAGTATATTAATTGTAATTTACGACTTTTAACATTGTATACCACACAATACCACCCCGTACCAGGGTGGTATTGTATGGTATTGTGTGGTATTTTTTGGTCTTGTAATTTGTTCACCCAGAAATTTATAGATCCAATAGATCATGATGAACTCGTCCCTTCTGTGCAAACGTTTTCAAAAACGAATTAAAAACGAAGAAGATACCGTACAATACCACCCCGTACCAGGGTGGTATTGTATGGTATTGTGTGGTATTTTTTGATCCTGTAATTTGTTCACCCAGAAATTTGTAGATCCAGTAGTAGATCATGATGAACTCATCCCTGCTGTGCAAACGTTTTCAAAAACGAATTAAAAACGAAGAAGATACCATATGGTATGCAGTTGGTACCGAGAGGCCAGAATTTTTTTTTCCTAAAAAAATATTGAAAATTGATCTCATTTTGTAGAGCACGGTGAACTCGTTCCATCTGTGCAAAAAAAATTAAAATTCGAGTTAAAACGAAAAAGATATGAGTCAATTAAGAAAGCTAGTGAAAATAAAAATAGTCTTTAATTCTCCATCCTTAGATCTGGATTTTCTAAATGAAGGGTCCAGATTTAGTTATTGATAGGTGCATAACCATGAGTTATGCACCCTATCTTGAGCCGTATTTGCGTAAGAGAAAGGAGGAGAGAAAGCGATACGAAATTGGGTGGGAAAGAGAATTCCGACGATGGTTTTCGTGATATAAATATTGAGACGGAGTGGCTGAGGTAGCATTTGAGGTCGCCAAAGGTAAGGTTATCGGCGGTGCCGACTAGACCGAGTTCGCAAACGGAACTCTCTCCACAGTTTGAATTGAGGATTATTACTATTGTTCCCTGTATTTATACTTTCATAGGCTGGGCCTCAATTGCTGAAGCACCGGAAACCCATAGCGTCGTTGTTGCTGTTGTTGATGTTGAGAGGCTGCCGGCAATTCAGACTAGAAGTTATTGGCGGAGAATTCTATGGGGAAAGAGTTAAAATCGGAGAAGTAGTTGTGGTGGTATTACTGTCTGCAGGGCGACCCTTTGATGCAAGCGATGGCCGGATTGGTGCGCTGGTGGTGGAGGACGACGATGCAGGCCACTGGAAAAAGTATTGACGGGTAAGAGGGGAAAACAATCGTGGAAGAAGAGGGTTTGGGGTCGAATTGCAATTATTAATAAGTTTAAATTACTTTAATAAATATAATATATTTTATTAGTTAATAATTAATTATAAATAAATTAAATTATCGTAACCGTTAGATGTAATCAATGAATACGATTAAACAGGAAAGTGAGTGCGTTTAGTGCACCCAAAAAAGTGGGTGTACTGAAGACGACGCCATATATATATATATATATATATATATATATATATTTTTTTTTTGAAACTCACAGAAGAATTAATTTACCTGAAGTAACAAGTAAAGTTCTCGAGAACATATATCGATAGACTAAGAAAATCCCTTATATGGGTTGAGACAATATAGACGAATGTAAAATACTCGTCTAAGTGAACACTTACAACAGTATGATGAATGGACCTTAAAAGGTTAAATCCGGGTAGAGTGCATTAGAGCATTTGGATTGTGCATATATGGGTTAATTGCATGGTTAGTCACTGAGATTACAAAAAACATTCATGTTTGGTCACTGGAAATGTTTAAATCCAATATTGGTCACGCAAATTAGTTAAATAGTTCGAGTTTGATCACTCTCCGTCCAACTCCGTTAAATTTGTCTGATGTGGCTGTCCACCCTCAAAGTTGACCGTCAACTCAGTAATATGACAATTAAAAAATAATAAATAAAATAAATTTTAATTTTCTACCATTTTCAACTCATTTTCACAATAAAGTAAAATAAATAAAACAAAAAAATTATAATTACAAATTGAAAAGAGGCGCTTCCTCCGCCATTACATCCCTTCCCCCGCAACCAAACCAGCTCATGCTCCCAATTCCCATCCCTAGCTCCGCCCGTTGCCGCCGCTCCCCGACCATAATCACCTGCACTTCCTCAACCCTCGACCCCGCCCCTTCCTCCAACTCCGTCAACGCACAGTAGGCGAAGACGTGCAGCCGACCCCAACGAGGCAACGACGCGCAGTAGGCGAAGAGCGCAGCTACTGCTTGGTTGACTTTGTTCGGAATGACCTTTGGGCCAACCATTTGACTGTTAACGGTCAATCTTTTCCCGACAAACTAGCTTTCTGCAAA